>CM055095.1:76650470-77307029 GCA_029204225.1 Diphasiastrum complanatum | reverse complement strand
TTAAACCTTCAGCAATGATAATATGCAGCAAATTTCACCAAAATGCTCGCAAGACTAGCAACAGCAGGCCTTAATTTGTCATTGTGTTTATATTATATAATTACATCAAATCTAATGCACCTCTAAAAGGGCATTTTCTGTGCCCTAACCTGTTTCGATATTTGAAACTGTACTAGTAAACAAATTTCATACTTAGTCGTAAGTGAGACATGATATGCTTATCAAACAGATAAAGGACTATGCTGCATCATGAGAGAATTTCAGACCAGAATAAGGTCCGCTTGCACCTGGAGACTGGGGACATAGAGATCAGGCGTCACAAGTGTTAAAAGGTTGTGGCTATGTAAATGAGTACAAGGCATCAAAGAGTTGATCAGTAAGGCCTGAATGGTTGTGTGAGCTCTTGGTGGTCACTTGGACTAGGCTAGAAATTATGGAATTTGGTGGCATGATGTAAGCATTGACTCCCAGGCCTGGGGTGAGCGTGGATTTGCTATACACTTGGATGGGGAGCCATATGTCCATGCTATATTTAATGATGTCCTGCTCAAGAGGATCTATCTCAGAATAGTGGACTTCATGGTGACATCAGAGCCAGAGTCTAGATGGTTGAGATCTAGTTTTGAAAAGGAGTACTACCATGGAACTCGAAGCCAAGAAGTGGCAGGCTGGAAAATCTGATAACCCTTACGAATGATGCTAGTAAATGCTTTCAGTTGATGGCTTGGATCAGAGGCTCATAGGTAGGCCCGAGTAGGTGGTTTATATGGTAAAGAAATGCAGTTTGATCAATCAGATTGTGGGCTTGTGTGCCAGATGGGGGAATCCTCAGTAGCAATAGAATTGATTGCCTTTGTTTGCAATAGGAGTCAGCAGAGTACCAGAAAGGAAAAAATGATTTTTAGTTATTATCCTTGAGTCTTGTGAGTGGGACGTCCAGCCAATGCACACATTTGCAAGACGTTTCCCAGCCAATGAGCTTGTTGCAGGTGGTTTCTGTATTGAAGTTTCAACGAACTGGCACAGGAAGACAACCACTCTTCCAAGTGGTAATTCAAGCCACCAGGCAACTGTTATGGCCAGAGAAAAATATCAAGCTGCTCTTTCGTAGACATTTGTCTCCTCACAATTTGAAAGAAGGTTAACAATTATCGACCATGGAAGGTTGATCTCAAAGTGACGTTCTTAGGACTTACACTTTTGAACTCTAATCTATTGAATCAAATCTCTACCATATAAGTCATCAAATGGAAACTAGCTCAAAGTTCCGAGACATATCATGTATTGTAGCTGCTGACAACTATCATGAAGGTAACCTGCCGTATTGGGACCTAGTTAACAAATAAATTTTTTTTCATGATAGTTCTTCAGGCAGGTAGTAATTAGCTACAGAATACCAAGACATGTACTGAATGTGCCCGTCTTCTATTATAGCTCTTGCTTTCTAATTACCATTTATCAGTGGATCTTCATGGGAGCATGGGACACTTAGAGGTTAGTTTGACTCGAATCCATTCACTATGGATTGATATTTTCCAATTAGGCCATTAGGTATTGAGTTGCTACTGTTGTTCATTTACAGTGGTGTCAGTGGCACAGGTTCTGTTGCTACCCCTTGATATACTTCTGTTCCTGTTTCAGTTGCACCTCTTGAGAGCTCTGTGATAACTCTTGTCCAGGACTTCCAAGGATAAAGTGCAATAATATCTTCTGGTTTATCCACAAAGATATGGAAAATTTCTAAGCTAGGATGTATCCAATGGTGAAGTGCATAAGATACAATTAGCAGCCATACATCTTGATGGCACAGTATACTTACTTTGGTTGCTAATAATTTCTCAAGTTCTCCACAAATTCACATTTTAACTTCAATGACTGGGTCCTCATCCAAGCAACTGAGTGGCAAAATTTGATCCCTACAATAAACAATGAGTTAATGAGTTCAAATATCAACTGTTAAGCTCCACTTGACAATAGGGCCTGAATTTAACATTACGGATTTTAATTGGTACCCTGTAGATTGATGAGATGTGATTGCAATTCATAGTCCACCAAATCTGTAGACTGTTATTGAGAGCTGTTAACCTGGAGTGGTGTTGCTTACTCACCTTGTTGTAGATTGATTTGGGATTATAACTGCACCTGATTTTAAGTTCTTGCGAGAAATCAATATAAAGGTTCTCAGATTTGCTTTGAGCTTGCATCTGTAACCAATATCTTCTATGCAGGTTTCTTTTGGGCATTCTCATTGTTTTGAACTGACTGCTTTGTTTTTCCAGATGATAATGTTGGAAGGAGCTAAGGCCACAACAGAAACTGTGGATGCTTTGAGAAGTGGAGCAAATGCAATGAAAGCAATCCAGAAAGCCACGTGTGTCAATGATTTTCTTTTTACCTCTACAGCTTCCTGGAGCATTTCATCTTTTACTTTGTTTAAGTATCATCTTTGCTCGATTTTGAAAGATTTAGTCCGTTTCCTTGGTGATACTAAATAGGTGTAAATTTTGATCTTATGTGTGCAGAAATATTGATGATGTTGATAAGACCATGGACGAAATCAATGAGCAGACTGAGAATATGAAGCAAATTCAAGAAGCATTGTCTGCACCAATAGGCGCTGCTGCAGATATTGATGATGTATGGTTTAGATTGCTAGCAGGCTGCAATGTATAAGGCTAGATCAAAATGTCGTAAATAGATTCATTGCTTAGTATCATCACAACTCTTTTGGATTTCATCCATAAAATTTGCAGATCCTTTCAGCTTTCTATGTTTGAGAACTCCAGATTTTTGTGGGTAACAAAAGTGTCAAGTTAGGTTTATTTTGTTTATTGCCACTAAACTTCTGTAAGCTGGTCCATTGGTTTATAAGTTTTTCTAAATGCATCATGTTTGTGCCCCCTAACTTTTCCAGGATGAACTGGAAGCCGAATTAGAAGAATTGGAAGGAGCAGAGTTGGAAGAACAACTGCTGCAACCTTCGATAAGTGCCCCAGCCACACAGCTACCTTCTGTTCCCCCACAGAGGCGTCCATCTCAACCTGTTCCCCAGAGGATTGCTCCTCAGAAAAGTGAAGAGGATGAAGAGTTGGCGGCGGTGCAGGCAGAAATGGCACTGTAGCAAGACATGTGGAAAACTTTTATTTGGTGGAAGGTAGCATGTCTAGTGTACTACCAGACTCGGCTGAAAATTTGTCAGTGTTGGTGCTTGTGCTAGATACTCCAAAAAGGTATTCAAGATTGGCTTCTGTGTTTGTTTTATTTTTCACTCTGCACTGGTGTTTACTTTTATCATGTAATAAGACATGGCAGTCAAAGTCAATCTGTTTAGAGGTCATTATTTATTTGGATGCTGTTGGCGGCATACACTGTTTTAGCCATGCCTATTGTAATTCAAAACTTATCTGTCTTTTATAATTGATTGGCAGAATTAGCTTCAGTCAGATTTAAGTCAGAATGTGCTGCTATTTGTCAACATGCAATGGTATAATGGTTATATCTAATTGTGAAGATGTCAAAAAATACCAAGCATCTCCTGTCTGAAGTTTTATTTGTGTTTTGGCTCCTGCGTTCTCTCCTGAGCATAGATACCCATTCCTAAGATTTTTCCTTAGGGGTACAGAACATAGTTGCACAGAATCGCGTTTCTGGGAGGAGACGTTTCGGAAACCGCGTTTCTCCTCCCAGAATCGCAAATTTTTTTTTTTTTTTTTTTTTTTTTGGAAAAATAACTTATGGCTGAAATTTTTTTAGGGGATCAATGGTCAAACGAGCGTTTTGCTTCTCAGAAGTGCAGTAGATGGGGCACAAACAGATCTTATTTTCAATAGCTATTTGGTTGTTATTTGCTCTGGTTTTCAATAAATGCTCAGGGGGTTCGGGGGGAGGTACCCGGTGGGGGTTTGGGGGGCAACGCCCCCCAACGGTAGGGTCCGGGGGCTGCCGGTAGACCCCGGCCCCGACGGTAAGGCCTCTTCATGACTTGGCCTTCCAACTCCCTGAGCGAAAACACACTTATTGGGACCATCTGTGATCGTAACAGACATGCTAGAGGTTAGTTTTGAATTTCTATCCTTGACAGAACCCAACATGGATCAATGCACCTGAACTGGACCATCCTGCACCCGAAACAGTCGGCAAATTACACAGTAATAATGCTCTTAATTAGAGCTTTCATCTGATATCCATATTGCCCAAACCCCCCCCCCCAAAAAAAAAAAAAAAAAAAAACGTTTCTGAACGCGATTCTGAAACGCGTTTCAGAAACGCAGTGCAACTATGGTACAGAACTGTTCCTTAGGACTGGCCATTTTGTTCCTAAACGACTGTTTCTAAACGACTGTTTCTAAGGAATGGGTTTAGGAACGGTTCCGTTCCTAAGTTTAGGAACGGTTTAAAAAAAAAACAGAGGACGAGAAATTCTTGCTCTTTAACATTGAAAGTTGAAATGCATCATACTGAGGGGTTTGAGTGCACTAAAACTTGGTCTATCAGTGGAGCTTCACAATAAAAGGTACCTAAGGAACGGTTAGGTATACCTTAGGAACATGAATAGGAATGGGAACAGAAGCCCTATATATGCACGAACTTAGGAACTTAGGATCTTAGGATTGTTAATGGTTCTTAATAAAATAGTTATTTGATATTATGCATTTCCATCTATATTATTTGTTGAGATACAAATTGTTCTTCCATTATCTGAATGCATTGTTCCATGGCTCTGCTAGTTTATTAAAAGCTCCTAGTAAACTTTGTTAACTTACCATTCCTTTGGTACCATAGGAACTTATGAACTCAGGAACAGGAACGAGAACCAAAACCCTTTCTTTACTTCCAAACTTACGAACATGAACAAGAATGTAGGAGTAGGAACAGAAGCAGAAACAAGAATATGAACAAGAATAGAAACCCTTTTTTACGCATGAACTTAGGGACTTAGAGACAGGAACAAGGACCCTTTTTCTATGCACAAAACCCTTGTTTAGGGACCTCAATAACCAGTTTTTGCTCATTTTTATGAACGGGTTTTCACCCCTTTTAGTCAAGAAATAATAGGATTTTAGGGGGGTTTTCAAAAAAAAAAAATTAACGTTTTAAAAATAAATTTAACCAAAGGAACTGTTGCTAGGAACAATTCCTTGTGTGCCCTAGTAACGGTATGGAACTGGTCCTAGGAATGCATTCTGTTCCATTCCTAGGAACTATGCTCTCGAGTCCTTTTAGACTTGGCACATTCTTGAGTGCACCCAATGTATCACTTCTGATACACTCACTTAGTGCATTACAGTATCCAGGCATGCACTATCAAGTTTCGACGTGCTTGTGGCTTAAACATTTTGCTAGTAATATTAGCCCTCGTCTCGTGTTGATTTGCTAGAAATTTCAAGATGGTTGTTGAAGTTGTCTAATTCACTGTAGTTCTGTTGTCTAGCAGTTGCTGGTACATAATACTACATTTTGTAGGCTTCCTAGGGCTTATAATATTGCAGATTGTAGTGTGGATATTATGCGTGATGGTGCACTGCGAATTGTCCATGTGTATGAATCGAAAGAAAACACTTCAAACGGCTGTGTACATTTGGAAGTAGATGATTTTATCTCACAACAACCATGATTGTATGCCAATTTCATTGTTTTACTGCGACAAATGCATTAGAACAAAAAGATGAGTATAGTTCTTACTTGGAGGAAACAAGCCCTAATTAGCTGGAAGTACTTGGGAAATAATTGAGATACACCATCTCCACCTCAGGAGCAGCGCTTTTTGATTCAGTGTCTTGAAGACTATATGATGATATTTCTTACTAATGATTGTATTACCCTGCTTCAGGCCTGCACAATTTTATTGATGTAGGGTGCACTTGTATCTTTGTCTCAACTGAGTTGAATAGCAATCAAGGAAAGTCTATACTTCTGAAAGTTTTGCCTGTGAGAAACTCTTGAGAATCAATCAATGAAGGGAACTGTGCGTTGTAAAAGCTCCTGATTTTGCTAAGCTTAATAAATGTTTCATGTATCATGGATGATCATTGCTGTCAATTGTGTACTCTTATGAGGTGCAGAGTTACATGTTCGTTTTTGACATTTCTATTCATACTTTTGTGACTGAATGGTTGAAAGGGTATTTCTGTCTCTCCATTTAAGTACTGGCATCATATTAAGGCAGCCATTCTTCACAGTTTGTTTTACTTATCAAGCGCCAATTTTTATCAAATTTGTTCATTTCATAATTGAATACATTTTGAAGACTGTTATTCAAAATAGTTTGTTATAATTCTCTTCCTTTTTGTTTCCATGTCTATCACTATCTGAAGAAAATTTTAGTCTTTACACTGAATTGAACTGTGAGCATATATACTGCCAGGCATGTTATCTTGTATATTTAGCTCGAGTTGTTTGTGTTTTTGCCTCTTTGTCTAATAAGACACTTGTTCATCTGCTATTGTTTGAAGCCATGCTGATCAGTTTGTTTAGCAGCAATTCCATTCAGTATACCTGGTAATATTTCTCCAAGAATATGATCATTTTCTGCCAGATTTGCACCAAAATATTTTTTGTGCAAGTATTGGAACATGATTGACTATATTCAGCTTTATGAGGGCAAGTCATTTGGGTTTTATATTGCATCATTTAATTTTTCCAAATTATGTTGCGCATTTAATTTATGTTGCGCATCGGTGCACAGAAAAATCTGATCAACTAAACTTCAGTGAGAGAGTTTAGTAAATAGAAAAAAGGCAGATGAAATATGCCTTCTTGGTAGATTTCTAGAGCCTAGTAAGTTTGACCAAAATTTGCCATACGTAGTAGGCATAGTACCCCGTGGTACCGCTGGTATGGTACCGCCGGTACGGTACCGCCCTCAGACCCGCGGTACCAGGGCGGTACCATTTTAAATATTTTTTTTGGTTTTTAAATTTTTTAATAATTTTTTTTTTTTGCATATTAACTACCAAAAAAGGACAAAAACAAGTAAAAAAAAGGGGTTCTGGGTGTAAAAAAAGAGGGTACAGTACACGATGCAGGGGACTGGTGCAGTGGCACATGGGCACTGCGGGTGAGCAGACCGAGGGGCCAATGGGAGACCAACACATGGGGGTAGCATCACATGGGGGCAAGTACAGAAGCACATGGGCACTGTGGGTGAGCAGACCATGGGTCCAATGGGAGACCAACACAGGGGGGAGCATCACATGGGGGCAGGTACAGAGGCACATGGAACAAATCCGGACAGGTACACCGTCACATGGGCACTGTGGGGGAGCAGACTACGGACCCAATCGGAGTGCAGCATGTGGTACAGGTACATGGAGCAGGTACATTAGCACATCACAATTAATGCGGATAGGTACAAGGGCACATGGAGGGATCATCAACAACTGCACATGGGGGAACAGGCTGTGGGGTTAAATAGGCACTCGCGAGGCTGTGAGAGAGAGGTTGTGAGAGGCATTGTGAGAGTTATTGTGAGAGGCATTGTGAGAGCCAGTTCGAGAAACAGGGTGTTGTGAGATGGCAGAGCGCATACCACCAAGGCTTGAGGGCGAAGCCAGGAGAAAGCTCGAGGAAGATGTCCGAAGGCACAACGAAGGCAAGAGGCAGACATTGCAGAGGTGCTGCGACAAACTCGGGAGAGATACCCAGAGCTACAGATCCCCGCCCCCGCTGTGGCCCCTGCTCCCGCTGTCGAGCTGGATTTGGATGAGCAGATCGGAATGAACTTCACACGACGGCAGCTCATCATGGTCAGGGAAAGGGCTGCCCGCCGTCGGGCTGGCCAGGAGGCAGCTTGGGGTAACCGGGAGGCAGAGCGAGAGCAACATAACAATGCTCCTGACGAGGGTGAGGAGTCAG
Organism: Diphasiastrum complanatum; assembly: GCA_029204225.1. Lineage (NCBI taxonomy): Eukaryota > Viridiplantae > Streptophyta > Lycopodiopsida > Lycopodiales > Lycopodiaceae > Diphasiastrum > Diphasiastrum complanatum. Next base: position 77,299,175 of record CM055095.1, on the reverse strand, counting down.
TGGAGGATCCATAGGAATGTTTAGCATAGATGGGGTCTAGCCGTATGTGACTGACTGTTGTTATGTAATGTTCATCAGTAGATGAGGCAACATTTAGTGTCTAGCATAGTGTAAAAACCAGCCCCAGCCGTATGTGGCGGGAATACATATTGTTATTTTGATACATCTGATGAATTAATGTACGATGTGTTTTTTGTGCAATGCGTGCCTTGTGTATTGCAATCTGATGTATGTGTTTATGAAATGCTATTAGGGGGGTTGTATTTCTGTGTTCTGCATATGCTCTCAATCTCTGTAGTGAAAACTAATTGAAAACACGCACACACCATTTGAAGTAAAACTGCAAGTAGAACATCACAATTACAAGTTGACAAATACAGATTGTGCAGTGAATAGAATACGTCCAACACTGAATGTAATATGTAAAATGGTCTGAATACAGTGTTCGACCATCTGGTTGCCAAACATGGAACATGATGTGAAACTGCTAAAAATAAAACAACAGAGCCACAATCAATGCTCTGGCTTTGATTCAGACGAATGCTTTGGAGACAACTCAGGGCCTCGAGCTGACTCTCGCAGTCGATATCTGTGCATGTCTGGAGCTGGCATGGGCTGTGTATCAGAAGAGGAGGACTCGTCACTAGCATCATTCCAATCTGCCTCCGCATCAGCCCAAGCAAGCCAAACTAGCAACACTTGCTCCAGCTCGCTGTAATGCTGCACCTCTAGCTGTACCTGGAGCCCTGCGTGGTCGTCCTCTCCTCCTTGGCAGTTTCTGTGCCTTGCCTTTCTTGTTCGGTGCACCCTTGGGCCTTCTTGGTCTCTTGCGGACAAGAGGAGCTGTCAATGCCTCGTCACCCCCATGCAAATCACCTGGCTGGCTAGGCTGGGCCCAAGCTGAGGCCGGCTGGGATAGAGAAGCAAAGGAGGGAACTCCCTGTGCAGTTGAGCGAGGATGATGAGCTCCTGGAGTGTGTGCCCGTGGGGCTGCTGCTGGTGGAGGGACTGGTTGTGAAGGAGGCAAGTACAACGGCGATATGTACTGAAAGGGGCGCTGTGGTGGCCGGTACTGGTACATCTGCTGCAATTCACTACCCTCAAAAACTGTGTGCCCATGCAGCTGGAGACCAGTATGTTGAGGATCGGCCTCCTCCTGACATCAGTCCAACTATCGGACATGATGCTGCAACCGTAAGTGGCCCAGTGCTGACGCAGAGGCTCCATCTCTCTAGACAAGGACTCAACCCTATCCCTCAGCATGTGTGTGCGGACAACCTCTGAACTAGGGACTCTCTAGCTAGGGTTGACAGATTGTGCAAGGCAGAAGGCCCTTTTGAAGGGCTCAGAGTCGGTGATGGCAAAGGGTAGGTTCAGCTCGTAAATCAGACTAGCCACGACCTGTGTGGCCTCTCTGTCCATGTGCGGCTGATGCGTGCCGTGAATGGTCTGCTGCACAAGGGCTCTCCCTGGTGGGCGACGGGTGGTGGACCTCCAGCACGGTGCACCAACTGTGACGGGAATGGACGATGACGCGACAGGTTGGGCACTGGTGGATGCATCAGCTGTAGATGTGGAATGGAGAGAGTGGGATGCACTGGCAGGGATGGGTGCAGCAGCATAGGTGGGGTGCACTGGTGAAGGGGCAACATCTGCAATGAGGTACGAAAACTGCTGGCTGAGGAGGTCATCTAGATGGGAAGGGAAGGAAGAAGGGATCTCTTCCACATCCTCGAAGGCCCAGGTAGTAGCATCCTGGGCCTGCTCGGGTGGCGAAGAGTTCATGAGAAAGTCGTAGACTGGGGGAGTGCGAGCAACAGTGGGTGGTGGTGGAACCGCAGTGGCAATTGGCGGACGCGATGAGACGGGATCCACCGGAATCTGAGCAGATGGGGGTGCGTGAGGCAGAACTGTCTGAGGGAGATGAGGGGCAAAGGGAATGGAGGAGGATGCACTCCCTCTCCTCGTGCGTGCCAGCCAAGCAGGCAACAACTCTGGGTCAGCCACATAAGGAGCGGTGCAAAATCGGAGAATGCTCTCCGAAATGGTGTTCTCCCCTGCCACGAGCCGCGGCCCGTTGGTGTCCAATAGTCGCTGCGTGTCGGGGACGGTCATGCTGCCACAAGGGGCAGCATTCAAGGTGGCACCATTTTTGGTGCGTGTACCGAGCAGATGGCCTTTAAGGTGAGTGAGGGATGTAGCAAACTCGACGAGACAGTATCGGCAGCGCACGATCTTCTGACTGGTCTTGTTGGCCTTGTCGGCAACCTGCCTGACAATGTCTACCTCGTCCCAGACCGGAAAGGTCGGATTGCACCATTGCAGATGAAATGAGGGATGGATTGTTGGAAAAAAAAAGGCAGGGTTCACTGTTGGAGCGACGCTGAAAATGGGCGAAGGCAGGGCGAAGCAAGTCAGATGCAAGGCAAGGCGTTGCGTGGGCGAAGGGCGATGCAAGGAATTAGAAGGCAAGTAGGCAAAAACAACAGCGATGGCAGGGCGCAAAATTTTTTGAGATGAAATGGGAGGTGGGCGGGTAGGTTTAGGAAAAAAAAATTAAAAAAAAAATTAAATATTAAATAATATATTATATTGTGGTACCGCGGTACCAACATGGTACCACGGTACCAGTACGGTCCCGCGGTACCGGGATCCGCGGTACCCAGTACCGTGGGACCTATGGTAGTAGGAATTATAGTTGCAGCGAATTGCGATTCGCGAATTGCGATTTTGAACCCAGAATCGCAAATTATTATTATTATTATTATTATTATTATTTTTGGAAAAATAGCTTATGGCTGAAATATTTTTAGGGGATCAATGGTCAAACCAGCGCTTTGCCTCTTAGAAGTGCAGTAGATGGGGCACAAACAGATCATATTTTCAGTAGCTATCTGGTTGTTATTTGCTCTGGTTTTCAGTAAATGTTAATCCTATAGTTTGGGCTATCAACTGTATGGATGATGATCACTTTTGCGATCATTTCATTGGAGATGTGAGTGCAATGTGCATACAGTTGGGGGCATAAATATTGGGCCCTTCTCGGCGCGCATTTGGATCCCATTTTTGTCACATATGATGTCAATCTTTACTATATGATGCCAATCTTTGATTTGCTTAAAAATGAAATGAAGATGGTGTCTGGATTCCAACAACAATTAGACAAGCTACCATCCAAGATTTAAGGCTCTGTACTCTCACAAACGAATTTCTACAAGAGAAAAGATGGCCTATCTATGCTAGTACTATCAAAAGCATCTTTATAGCAGTAGTAAACAATCATATAAAAAAAGAAAGTGATTTTTTAAGGAGTAAAAGATAAACACGTGTATAATTATTTATCACTTTTGAATCATGCTATGAAATATTTGTCACATAATAGACACACACACACACACACACACACATATATATATACATATGTACATATACATATGTATACATTATAGATATATATACATATACATATGTGTATACACACACACACACACACACATAGATATATATACACACACACATATATGCATATGTATAGATAGATAGATATATATATACACGTATGTATGTATGTATGTGTATATATATATACTAGTTGCTTGTGCTCGTCGTTGATGGGCAATGGCGGACGTGTGCGCACGCATGCGTGCGTGAGTGCGTGCATGTCCTTATGGCTTTGTGTGTGTGTGTGTGTGTGCGCGCGCGCGCGTGCGTGTCCTAATGGCTTTGTGTGTGCGCGCATGTGTGTACGCACACGCACGCGAGTGTGTGTATGTGCATGTGTTGTGTGTGTGTGTGCCATGTGTGTGTTTATGGAGAGTGTGTGTGTGTGTGTATGCCTCTGTTTAGGGAGTGTGTGTGTGTCTAGGTTGTGGATTATGATTAGGCTGTAGTTTAAGGCTTTAGACTGAGGCTGTGTGTGTGTGTGTGTGTGTGTGTGTGTGTGTGTGGATGTGCGTGTGTTTGTGGGTGTGCGCACTGTGTGTTGTTTGTGCATGTGTTTGTGTGTTTGTGTGTATGTGTATTTGTGCGTGTGTGTGTGTGCTTGACGAGTCCATTTCCTTGAAGACTGTTAACCAAGATTTGTGTTGTTGGAATATCAATCCACACTCTAGAGAGAACTATCAAACATGGCGGATAGCTCAGTGGTAGAGCATCCCATCTGGTATGAGGGAGGTCCTGGGTTCGAATCCTAGTTTGTCCATCCATATTATGATTTATGGATTTCTAACATGGTATCAGAGCTAAGTTAGACCTAACAGCTCATGGTGTCAAAGGCATGGTTAGGTGGCCCAAGTTGTGGGGCAGGTGACAGCTAGGACCCCAACCAAGTGTGGCTTGAGGGTGGGGGTGTTGGAATATCAATCCACACTCTAGAGAGAACTATCAAACAGGGCGGATAGCTCAATGGTAGAGCATCCCATCATCCGGTATGAGGGAGGTCCTAGATTCGAATCTTAGTCTGTCCATCCATATTATGATTTATGGATTTTGTATAAGGGAGGTCCTGGGTTCGAATCCTAGTCTGTCCATCCATATTATGATTTATGGATTTCTAACATGGTATTAGAGCTACCAGATTCACAGCAAGCTTGTTTGTTGGCGCCCTACTAGAAGAGGAGCTTCTCTGCTTTTTGTTGTGAAATTTCAGCATCTTGCTGATATTTTCAAGTGGAGTTTGGATCAGCTTTTTTTTTTTTTGTCTTCTTTAGGTTGAAGGAGGGCGGCCATCAGAGATCTTGGAGGAGCAATTTTTGGCACCCAAAAATCAGAATCTCAAATCTGATTTTTATGCAACCAGTTTTCAGCAAGTTTTGTTTGGAGGAGGGCGTCCAAAAATCTGATACTGATTTTTGGTTATCGTGTCTCCTTATCTTGCTGTTTTTGTTTTCAGGTTTGCAATTGTGTAGGAGGGCGCCCAAAATTCAGCAAACCCTATTCAAGGTTAGGTCAACTTGGTTGGAAATTCGCAGATTCTCAATAAGTAGTAGGGCGCTTTCAACAGCTCTATTGGAGTGTGTGTTGATCACACTATTTGGCTTCCTAATTGGGTTTCGGTGTAGGCTTCAATTGAAGCTAATCTAATTTTCAAGAAGTTGGTTTTTTTGTGTGCAGAAAGACAGCCACCTTCCATTATATTTCTGGGCACTTTGGTTGCAGATTGAAAGACATCTTGTGCTCCTACTTTCAGCTCTTTGTTTGCTGCAAATTTTTGAGCAGATTTGGTTGTGGAAAGGCTATCTTTTCTATATCTACAAGTTGAAATTTTGTTGGAGGTAATGGCTTAAGAATCGGAAGCTATTGGTTCTTTGTTTAGTGAAGATCGGTTGGATGGCACAAACTACTCCTTGTGGAGTTACATGATGAAGAATCTTCTCATAGCGAAAGGGCTGTGGGATTTGGTCAATGGTAATGAGAAAAGGCCTCCGTCTTTGGCACCTCCTATATGTGCAACCTACCAATCAAAGATTTTCCTCTTCTCATCAAGGAAAGAGCATCGACAAGACTGGAACTTCGATTGAGAGAGGAACTAAGAAAACACCCAGAAGCCGAATGGAGGATATAGATCTTCCAAAAGTTAGAATCTGCCCAGAAATGAGAAGTGAAACCATCCATGGTAGATGCAAAAGAAGAAAAGACACAAGGAAAGCCGAGTATGAGAGCCGAGGAATACTAATTAATACTGTCAAGTAGAAACTATGTAAGCCTCATGGTGAATCCTGAAAGATGGAATGACCATGTAAGAACTAGTATTTCTAGGCAAAGTAATAAATGCAAGTAGGCCCCTTTAAAAAAAATAGAGTGAGCCACCTTTTGATGGTGACATCTAGTGGAGAGCATAATTCCACTTGTAATTTGTGTAATGTGGAAATGTCACTAGGATGCCACCTAAGCTCTCTTGCTTATTTAAGAGACTCCCCCTTTGTAGAAGGGAAGCTTTTGTAAATGTATCTACTCCATGATGGCGTATCCAAGATTGTTGTATGAAAATCAAATTAATAAGTGGCAACCATAATACTAGGTGGATGTCTCATTTCCATCTCCTTTGTGTGTGGTTGTGGATCTTAGGGAGGACTAGTTTTCTTGTTGTCTTTCATTTATGTTTGTGGATAATATAGGATCAACATTGTGGTAATCTGTCATGAGATGGTTTTGTGGTGTCGTGGAAGCGAGGCTGTTTCATTTTCGTCTTCTTCTTCTTATTCGCGAACGATTTTGTATCTTTGAGTTTTCTTTTCCTTGGAAGTTGTTTACATGATCCCAGACACGCGACTACACATCACAAAACACATTCTATTCTAGCAATCAAGACACATGATAGCACAAGACAGGGAGATGCACGAAATAGAGCGACTGTATTATCAGTTTAGTTTTTAGAGCGAGATCGTCAGTGTCTCGATCGTTGGCGGAATGATACTCTGCTATTTCGCTGTGTTCTACTCGTTGGCAGACTTTCATGCACAACTATAGTTTCTTTTTGTGTTTTTCTGCTCTACTCGCTACCTCTCTTTCTCGGTCTCTTACAGATCTCACTATTCAGATTTTCACGTTTTGTTTATGATCCAGAGAGGATCGTTTATACTTCCACAGTGTGGAGTTTACAAGATAGCCAAACGTAGAATCACAAGACTAGTTAACGCCGATCAACTAGTTAGTTAGTCTCTGTCGTTGACACTCGTTTCAACTGGGCGGTCCTCACTTCATACTTCTGTTTTAATCTTTCCCATGCTGCATGGCTGCTTTCGTAGTCTTCAATATGCATGAGTAGATACTCATTTATGGATGAAACGATGATCGCTATTGCGCGCTCATCTTTTCTGATCCATTCAGCTCTACTTGGGTCTCCCTCTGGAGGCTGCACCTCTGAGAGCTCGGTCACCGACCAGATGCCTTCGCCCTTCAAAAGTGTTTTGATTTTGAATTTTCAAATTCTGTAATTTGCGCCATCGAGACTGATTGCTACTCTTGTCTGGATTGTTGTAGCCATATTGTGTTGTTTGGAAGAATCACTGCTGGGATATCAGTAGTGATAACCCGTGGGCTCTGATACCATGTTGCGGAAGCGAGACTGTTTCGTTTTCGTCTTCTTCTTCTTCTTCTTATTCACAAACGATGCCCGTAAGTTGTTTACAGGATTTCAAACACGCGACTATACATCACAGAACACATTTTATTCTAGCAATAAAGACAAATGACAGCACAAGACAGAGAGATGCACAAAAATAGAGCGACTGTATTATCAGTTTAGTTTTTAGAGCGAGATAGTCAGTGTCTCGCTCGTTGGCGGAATGACACTCTGCTCTTTCGCTGTGTTCTGCTCGTTGGCAGACTTTCATGCACAACTATAGTTTCTTTTTGTATTTTTCTACTCTACTCGCTACCTCTCTCTCTCTCTCTCTCTCTCTCTCTCTCTCTCTCTCTCTCTCTCTCTCTCTCTCTCTCTCTCTCTCTCTCTCTCTCTCTCTCTCTCTCGGTCTCTTACAGATCTCACTATTCAGATTATTTTTCACGTTTTGTTTATGATCCAGAGATGATCGTTTATACCTCCACAGTGTGGAGTTTACAAGATAGCCAAACGTAGAATCACAAGACTAGTTAACGCTGATCAACTAGTTAGTTAGTCTCCGTCATTGACACTCATTTCAGCTGGGCGTGAAGTCTACGACTCCAAGCCCGTTGAGCTGCCAGCTGGCAGCGCGAAAGATTCCTCTTCGTTTGTTTTGTAATCTCCCATTTGCTTTAATTCTTTTCGTTTCTTTCGTAGTCTTTCGTTTTTGCGTCCCTTTGCGGTTTGCGGTCCTGGAGGTGTGTTTACGATCCACGAATGATTTGCGAATCGTTCGTGCTTCGAGTCAAGGGACGTTGACTGTTGCGAATTGTTCTCGTTCGACCTTCGTTTCTTGTTCGTGCTGCGACAAAGTTGCAAGAGTTCACCATTTCTGACATGTGGTGTAAATCTTGCAAACCCCTTTGCATTCCATTTCTTGGCATTCTTTGAGAACCAAGAATCAAGAAACGATGTTTCTTGATCTTTGAAATCTCAAAAATGTTTTAGTTAGTTGTTGTTTTCAGTTTTGTGGTTTAAGTCATGTGTAGATTAGTTGTAATTAGTTTAGCATCTGATTATTTTGATTTTACAACAATAGAAGCAAGTTCTTGGTGTTCAACCACATTCAGTCTGATCCTTACATTGAGCACCTGGTCTGCATGATTAGAGTAGAAAATAATCATTTGTTCACCCTGGACTGAATGTTGATCTGTAGGCTGAACGTTTGATTACATGTTTGATTGTGAATGCATGTGAAACGGTGAAAGAGAGACGACCTTGGTTTGTCCTCTGATAGGCAGGACATTGTTGCTACATCGATATCATTCCCTTTCTGTCTGGTTTGGGCCTTAAAAGAAGCAAGACAATCATTAAGAAAGCCCACAGTCTTTGTTGACAGACAGAAGGAATAGAAAACCTGTTAACAGTAAAAAAGAACAAAAAATAAACTAACAGTAGATTGTAACCAATAAACAAGATTCGAAGCAAGAATGAATAGATAGATAGAGCATCTGTCAACAACAAGGTTCAATTTATAGATCAGACTCCAAACAAAAGGAAAAATACAAGAGAGATTTGAGATCTTCACTTGTTTTAAGTAATCGTTGAAAACAGTTGATTATAAAATCTGAAATTCGTAAGGTACGAAATATTATTTGCTGCTTATCGTGTTGCTTACAGAAACTCAGTATCAGAGAAATTGAAGAATTAAGATCAAACTTCTTTTTTACGAAGTAAGAACGAAAGGAATTATTATTTGCGCAACAGTGAGGCCCGGACAAAAACTCCTATTCATATTTTTTAAACGCTTTAATTGTTTGTCACAAAGCTTACAAAGCAGTTCACGCAATCGAAAACTCACGGCTTCAACTAATGCATGCACGACTTATAAAAGATCCAACATTACAAGGATCCTTACAGAGTTGGTTTCTCCAGATGTTTTGAATGCAGTCTGCTTGGCTAAAGCATTTCATAGATGTGCATGGAGAGAAATCGTCTTTCGTTATATTTTCACTTGCCGGATAATTTTACAAAATTAGAGATATTCTCGATGTGCAAAGAGTTTGCCAAAACAAAAAAATGTTTTCTATTTTAGTTACTCATATTTTCTTAGAATTTGGAAGAGAGATTTTGGAATGGTAAAGATTTTGAAAAAATCACGAATGACAGTATGCTCCACTTGCGAATTATTAAAGTTTGCAAAACAACTTGCAAAAACCAATGAGGAGAAAAATAAATATCAATCAGATTTGTCTTTTATTTTAATTATACTTTATGTTTTAAAATAAATTTAAGTTGCAATCTATTTTAATATCATTATGATATCTTTATTATATTAAATATGTTCATTGTATTTTCAGTGGATGCTGCAAAAGCCCTTCAAGTGCATAGAGATCAACAAACAGTTGAAAGACAAGTTGGCCAAGCACCAAAAGAAATGTTTGGAATGTCCACAAAAGTATCTGGGCCTTGTTATTGACGACATGGATCAAAAGAAAACAATGTTGTCTCATTTTGTCAGAGTGCCCAAAAATTTAAACGAGACAGATTTTATTCAGGTTCATCTCGTTGGAACACTTGTGTTTAATGACACTTTGGAGTCCAAGGTCTTTTTTAATTGTTCCAACGTTCGAAATGATCCAAATTTGACGATCACCATTGTACATATAAGATAATATGCGAATTTGGTGAAAATCTTCCAGAAATACTTTATTTTCAACTTGACAACACTGCTAGGGAAAATAAAAACCAAATTGTTTTGGCATATTTGTCTATGCTAGTGGGAAAAGAAATTTCAAAAAAATAAAAATAGGATTTTTGTTGGTAGGGCATACCCACGATCAAATTGATCAAATGTTTAGTTGCTTTTCCAAGAGGTTGAGACGCAAGAAGGCATTTTCTTTACCAGTGCTTCAAAGCATTGTCGAGGAATCGTATGTGCCAAAGCCAAACATGTCATTAATCAGACACACATAATTTTCATGATAATGTTAAGGTGTCCAATGAAATAGAACGATGTGTAGCTAATATTAATGATATTAGCTTTAATTACCAATTTAAAATCAAATGTAACGAATCAGACATTATAATATTTTGGGAAAAACTATTTTCGAATTCAGTTTCATGGTTGCTTCTTGAAGGAGTTCAATTTTTGCTTAACATTCCATCGACTCAAATCAAGCTTGCTATGTTGTCTCTCTTGAAGTCCATGCTAGAAGAAGAAAAGGCACAAAGAGAATATTGTGAGATTGATCCATTTTGTCTCATTAAATTTTTTGGAATCAAGTATTCAAGCAGCTTATCATTTTTTTGATGAATTTGATCAGCATTGGTGGATGAACTATTTCAAGGAACAAAAAATCAGTTTGTTTAATCTTGAACATGCATCAAGAATTGAAGAATTTCATTGGCCTCATAAATTGGGAACTTCATTGTCAAACATTCAAATCTTTCTCGAGATAATGATTTCTTATCTTGATTTCTTGCACCTTGTGCAACGTGAGGAACATGAAATTTATGCGGGCTTAAAAAAGAATAGGCAAAGTGTAAAAGCTGCAAAAATGAAATGGCGCAGTGATTTGAATGAAATACAAATTGGAAACCTTGTTGCACTTCTAGCTTTAGAAAACAATGAAGGACATCCATTTTGGATTGCCAAAATACTTGGTTTCATTCAAAATAGCAATCAGACAAAAGGACTACGTGTCCATTGGTTGCGCACCGCTTCACCGAATGCTCTTTAGGAAAGTGTAGGAACTCGAAATGTTGCAAGTAGATCCAAAGGGAAAGAGAAAGAGATTGCCAAAAAATCAATCAAGAGTCGACGATTTGAATTTATAGGATGTAGATGTTTTGGCATTAAATTTTGAGTTAATAATGACTAATTATCTACGAAAGTCAATTATATCTATATTAAAAGAATGAATTGGATAATGGAAAAACCATCATCCTCCATTTGTCATCAATAGAGAAAAGCTGATTTACAAGGTTTTTTTTTGTTGAGAATATATCAAGTTCTGAATTGATATTAGTGAAAATTCTATAGAAAATGTACTTTAAAAAAGAATATGCGAATATAATTTAAGTCGTTTCGTATTTCAATGGGATTTCAAGTTTCAAAAATCATTCGTTCTCTTGGATTATTATTTCATTTGTAATTATGATGGTTTTATGAAGTTTGCAACAAAAACTTGTAGTTTTTTTATACAAAAGATGCATTTTTTGGCTTTTTTAATAAAAAAATTAGAGATTTATTAAAAAAATCCATGATTTTGGCCTAAAACTAGGACCATTAAAAAACACCAAAAAAGATTACTCTTTTTTAAGTCAAGTCCCAAAACAAATGTCATCATGTTACAAGTTAATGTATATGAGTCTCCACATACAATTAAAATTCTCATCAAGAAGGGCACTACATGTGTTAGTACATTAGGCTTGTGATATGAACAATCACAATACGCAAGAGTGCATCGATTTGAGGCAATGTAATCAATCCCAGATGTTTGTGATAACTACTCAAGCATTAGCACAACGAGTATGTATAGGTCCATTTTAGGCACAATACATGGCATTAGAAAATGAGCACCTACCATCAAGCAACTTAGGTCACTTTTGTTATCAATACACCTCATGATCATTCTAGATGGAACTTGCAGTAGTTGTCATTGCCCCTTGGCAACAATGTAACTTTGTCTAGATTGATCATGACCTATTGATGTATGCACATACTATCATGGAATTGGACATCAAGTGTGGAGCTATGTACAATGTCATCAAAACTCATTAGGAAACTTGTAATTCTTCCAATTATACAAACGACAAAACACACATGACAATTGATGGGTACCATTAAAAATGTGCTTTTGTGATCATGGGTGGAATAAAGTTCATTGTGAACTTTGTGCTTATGTGGTTACCATTAAAAGAGATCTTGTTTGATAGAAATTATGACATTTTGGGACTCTAAGTGGTGATTAATCAACCTTGGATTAACTCCCTGGCCAATCATATGTGGCATTTAACACATAGTTCCAGGATGGGTCTAGGCCAAGTCAATAGCTATAATCAACTTCATGAAATGAAGTTTGAACTATGAAGTCCAAGTAGTTTTGAAAATCTTTTTGCTATCTCACCCCCTTTCAATATCTCCCTGCCATGACAAACAAAGTTTTGAGGTTAATTTTTTTTTAATTCTACATTTTCAAAAAAAAGAAGAGAAAAACTCAATCCAATTTTCATTTTGAAATGGATTCAAGAAAAGAAAATGAAAACCAAAAATCAAATAATTTGAACTCAAATTTGATTGTTTAAAGAAGAGTGAGGGGATGTGCAAATGGCCCCCTTGGTGAGGCCTACATAGGCCGCTCCAAAGGGGGGCATCTACACATCCCACACCCCCTTTTATAACACAAACGTAAGTGTATAGTTTTTTCTATGAATTTTTTTTCAGAAGTATGAATTGGTTTTTAGTAATTAATAATTTCTGAAGGATAACCATGATCTTTATGAAATGAAATTTAACATCACTTGTGAAAACATCAAACTGTTCATATTTGCATTTAATATGGACATTAGGGTTGTGGGTGAGTGATTTCACGTATGTCATCTTGTGAATAACCAAACAAATCTCATTCCATTAGAAAAAATACATAGGACGTGGACAAAATTTGCAAGATCTCGTTGATTGGGTGGTCAGAAAACAAGCTCACCTTGGCCTAGGTTTGTTAGTTGTGTGGTCAAGCATGTTGTGCCATGGACAACAAGCATAGAAAAAAACCCATCAATGCATGGTGACAATACAACTTTTAGAATAAAATTGAGACTAAAGAATGTGGAGAGTGTAAATGATTGCAATATAGATGTTGTCAAACAAAACGACATGGAGATGGCAACACAAAACAAAAAGAGTTCATAAGAAAAACTTCAATGACACACTTTGTGCAATCAAAGATTACCATGTACAAATTTCATGGTGCGCCTCTAGAAGAAGAGCGAGAAAATATAGATGTTAATTACCATGTACAAATTGTTGTAAGATTGGGTAAATGGGGTGGCTAAAAGGAAAAGAGAAATGTGATAAAAAAAAGGATCAAATTTATGCAAGACACATGCTGCAGATAACGTTATTAACTAATTTCTAACTGAAATGGACGGCATGAATGCCAAGAAGCTGATTATGTGGTTTGAACTTTGGAGAAAGTGAAATAATGTAATGAATACTGTTTTATGTGCTGAGAGCAACCTGAGTATTGCTACCAAATGAGAGAGCTAAAAGCTATTATCATGGTGTATGACAATTGAGCACTGATATTTGTGGACTGAGATCTTAAGTTAACTGCTACTAGAACGATGGGACAATTTTAGGAAGATTGATTCAGGACACTCGCCCTACTGTCCATAGCTGGCCAAACGGAAGATTCGACACTGATGGTATGTATTGGCACTCCATGTCTTGCAAGTTGCATTATTTATATGTACTTATATGCATGGAGTAATTTTCGTTTTGTCAAGTATGAAATAGGAGTGTTTATATTCCTTAGAACTATGATGTTTCTCTCTAACAGTTTCTACAGAGATTAACTAGAGTAGGTTTTTCTTAGTCTTAAAAAAAAAAACGTTGATATGTATTTTTTTTTCTCTTTTTTTTTTTAATTCAGTAAATGTATATATTTATACGTATTTATGTGTATAATGCATTTTAAATCTTAAAAAAGAAACGAGATTGAGTTATTTAAAATCGTTATTCTATAAGAGAAAGAGGAGATAGCTATGTGGTTATTTGTGAGATGATAAAGTGCATTTTCATCTATAATAATTAGAAATATGGGTTATTTTCCTTTCTATGTCTAATTTTGCTCATATGAAAAAAGAGTACTTAATTGTTTTCCCGTGGATATTGTAAAATTATGTTGAAGGAAGTATATATTGCATCATGTCGACCGAAATTGTAAATTCCTAAAAGCTGTAATATTTTGTACATATATACAGATCAAAGCTGCATAGACCAGCTCAGTTGGAATGGGCAACATCACTTATAGTTTGTAAAGGAAGGAGAAAATAGAGCATTTAGGAGGTGTTGGATTAGATCTGTTAAGAATATAATGTATGTGTTGACACTACTAGACATAATAACCACTTATTATGAAGAGGTGTAGGTCCCGAAACGATGCCCTCTATCGTGCTATGTATTGGCAGCGTACCTTGAATCACTAATAATATGGATAGCGTGCAATGCAGTATGTGGATTGTTTGCAGGAGGAGATGTGTGCACTGGGTGGATGAGGGAAGGAATGGCATGCAGATTGTGTAGTCCGGGAGTGTAGGTTGTGTAGGTCGTGCTTGCATGGTGTGTGAAGCTCATGTGGAGGTGGAACGAATGGAGGGAGCGTGGGTCTGAAGGATGAAGGTAATGTCGTGTCTGTTACTTGAACGTGGTTAGGAAGAGCGTGGAAAGTGAGTGATGAAGGCAGGGAGGGGTGTGTGGAGTGTGGTTAGGTAGGGATGTGTTTGCATGTGGAGTGTGCAGGAGTTGGATGTGGTGTGCGGGTGCTTGCGTTGCAGTTCTGATGGAGGTGTAGGTTGTGAGGGTGATGGGGACGAGGGAAGTGTGGATGCTTGCTTTAAACTGTTCTTGTATTGTAGGTCTTGTGCAGGTGGAGTTTTGCGTTTCAGAGATTAGACTGCAAGTTAGGAACAGAAAAGGCTAAGAACTCAGAGATGTGCAAGGATGGAGCGATTATGGCCAGGATTCTGAGTGTGGGCAGCATTACAGCAGTTTATACATTGAAAATGTGTTGGTTAAAGTAGCAATGGCGCCAAATGTTGACAAATGCTCTGTCTGTCTATTGATTCTTGCTTCGAATCTTGTTTACTGGTTACAATCTACTGTTACTTTACTTCTTGTTCTTTCCTCAGACTGTTAATGAGTTTTCTATTCCTTCTGCATGTCAACAGAGACTGTGGGCTTTCTTAATGATTGTCTTGCTTCTTTTAAGGCCCAAACCAAGCAGAAAGGGACTGATATCGATGTAGCAACAATGTCTTGTCTGTCAGAGGACAAACCAAGGCCGTCTCTCTTCAACCGTATCACATGCATTTACAATCAAACATGTAATCAAACGTTCAACCTATAGATCAGCATTCAGTCCAGGAGGAAGAACAAATCATGATTTCCTACTCTAATCATGCAGACCAGGTGCCCAATGTAAGGATCAGACTGAATGAGGTTGAACACCAAGAACCTGCTTCTACTGTTGTAAAATCAAAGTAAAATCAGATTCTAAACTAATCACAATTAATCTACACATACCTTAAACCACAAAGCTGAAAACAAGAACTAATCTAAAGCAATTTTGAGATTCCAAAGATCAAGAAATACCATTTCTTGATTCTTGGTTCTCAAAGAATGCCAAGAAATGGAATGCAAGATTTACACCACAAACCATCTCATGATGGATTGCCACAATGCTGATCCTATATTAATCCACAAACATAAATGAAGGAAAACAAGAAAACTAGTCCTTCCTAACATCTACAACCACACACAAAGGAGATGGAGGGGCAAGATCATTAATGCATCACTCAAGAAACAAGAATGATCAAGGAGCTCAAGAATGCATCAAAACTTATGGAAGATAATCTCATTTTAGCATGGAGTAGATACATTTACAAAGCTTCCCTTCTACACAGGGGGAGTCTCTTAAATAAGCAAGAGAGCTTCTTAGGTGACATCCTAGTGGCATTTCCACATTACACAAACTACAAGTGGAATTATGCTCTCCACTAGATGTCACCATCAGAAGGTGGCTCACTCTACTTTTCTAAGAGGGTCCTACTTGCATTTATGCTGTAAACCTGTATTTTGTGTTTCAGAGCATGAAGCAATGCTTAAAATTGGTGCTAGTTGCTATTGCGGAGAGGAAAGATCCAGTATATTCATTACGGAGTGCTAAATCTATATCTATGGGGCCTCGCAGACCTACTTCTACCACTGCTCAGGTCACAAAACCCACCGCTGAACCAGACCCAAGTCCCACCCAAAGACCATGGCTACACATTGCCATAACTCCATTCCTTCAACTAAAAGCAAGAAAGATGTACCTGGACCTGCTATGTCTTTACCTGGTGCTTCCATCCGCCTCCTTCAAGACACCTCTGTTGGTAAATTAAGAAATGAAATTGGTAAAACAAAAATTTTAGATATAGACCAATGTGATAGGCCGCATGTTGACCCAATAACTGGAGATAGGCCAACGGAAATAAGAGAACCTAATGAAACACATGTACATAATCGTAAAATAAAATTTAAAAATCATACCCAGGCCATTGTAATGCCTTTTGTTGTTTTGGTTGACCCCTCGGAATGTCCCTCAGAATACAACAATGTTGCAAATTTTGATATTTTTGTTTTAGATTCTTATCAATTTTTTGTTCTTGGGGGCATACATAGTTTACAGGCCCGAAAACAGTTATCCCAAGAATATCCCTCGTTTCGAACCGTTAGTGCCATTGCATTTGCTAGCCTCACAGTGGATGAAGCAAAATTACTCGCCTTGGATCATAATATTGATCAGGATTGCCGCATGAAAATGACCGTAATACAAAGAATTCGATTTTTTCATAAATAATATATGAGAGTCTCCAAAGTTGGAGATGTAAATCAATTGGAGCTGAAGGCACTTTGTGTGAGAAATTGGCAAAAATCTAGCTTGGTATTTTTATGAAAGAAGTTTGTAAGTGAATCTCACATGTGTGGAGGATGTTCCCACGTGTGGAGAATTGTGAATTAATTTAAAAATGTTAGATATAGGGGTCTTATGTTTTTTGTATCAAGCATCTAGGTGTAGGATGTTGATAGGGTCAAATTTGGCATAGATGGCAAATTATCCATTTCCAATTGTAATGCCACTATTGAGTCAAAATAGAGTAGGAGGCGAAACTTGAGCCAATTAGAGTGTAGACAAGTGTAATGCTTTTGTTTGATAAAGTTTAAGAGGTCCAATAGGATTTAGAGGTGGAACCATGAGTGGTCCAATAGAATTTGAGATATGCTTGAAAATGGTCCAATAGAATTTAGATGTGAATGGATCAACGGTCCAATAGGATTAAGAAGTGGCAAAAGTGTGGTCCAATCATGATTGGGCATTGTGGTAGCTCATGGATCTATTAGTATCATTGTACATCTCATTTGGATCTAATTGATTGTGAGATTGAGTGGATTTTGTGAGTAATTGGTTTTCTAGCTTTCTCTCTCTACTCGAGAGCTCATGATGATTTTCTCTCTCTACCCGAGGAGAGCAGCTTGTTTTTACTTAGATTATTTTTGGAACACTTCCCACACGTGTGAGTGAGAGTTGGAAGTGATTGAATGCACGTAGTAGTGTGTTTTTGCCATAGAATCAAAGATAGATCTTGAATCTCAATCTAGTCTTGATCTTGGTATGCACACCTTAGGAGATCACAAGTACATGTTGTGGACAGTCCACACTTATGAATTCAATATGGTATTAGAGCCTAACTTAGGTTACCATGCATTTTGATCCATTTTGTGCTCAAGAGACAGGCCTGCCGTTTGATTTAGAAAATCCTACGTAGAGCCTTACAAAATACGATACTTATTTTCAACTTGCTTTCCATAGTGGCCAGGTAATTTTTTTTTTATGCTTGGCTTGGCATGCTCTGTTCAAAATGTATGGTATCAGATTCAAATTTTGAAATTTATTTTAATATTCCTTAAATTGCTTCTAAATAACTAATTTTTTTTTTGGTTTTAGGTATGGGCCCTTGTCGATAAATTTTTTGACAAGTGGGAGAATTTTCAAATAAAAGGCCAACCTGTTCAGGGTGCCTCGAAGGGAAAAAAAGAAAGTTGCCGTCTCTCAAGCTCTGAAGCCAATCCCTACAGAAATAGGAATATCGTAGTGGAAGAACATGCAAGAGATTAGCTCGTCAGAGCTAATAATAAGTGTTCTTTCTAGAGTTGCAGATGGTCAACTCTCCCTTGCAAAAATGGGGAAGGAATTTTAGATGTAGTATTCATGATTTGAATATTTATTTTCAAGTCACTTTTTTATGAAAAGATTCTCAAGATTTGGAAGGATTTCTAACAATTACAGTTTTTTAAATGCAGACATAAATTGTTTATGAAAGTTCAAGAAGCCCTTGTGACAGGGTTAAACTATCAGGACTTCGAAGAGTGCCAAAGGCTCTATCATTTGAGCAGCCGAAACGAGGCTTTAAGTCCATTTTTTATTTTGTTTAGAGACATGGTATTTACTTCACCCATGCTAAGCATAGCTTTTTCTTTATCTCTTTATGTTTTATCTCCTATGTTAAGCATAGCTTTTTCTTTATCTCCTTTTGGTTTGTCTCCTATGCTTAGCATAGCTTCTTCTTGATCTTTTTGTGTTTTATCTCCTATGCTAAGCATAGCTTCTTCTTTGTCTTCTTATGTTTTATCTCCTATGCTAAGCATAGCTTCTTCTTTTTCAGTCCCCCGAAAAAAAAAACAAAGTCCTTCCAGAGCAATTCAAAAGACATATTTTGAAAGCGAAGGTAGAAAAAAAGGACAGGGAAAGACTAGCACAGGGTGATACCATTGCGGAGGACCAAAAATGTTGATGATCAACCATGCTTTTACAGAGTTGAGGAGGGTGATTGCAGAGAAATTTCAAAATTCTAAGAAAAAAGACCTTACAAACTTTGCATTGCCGACATACCATAGGGATTTCAGATGAAGGAATTATTAAATGATGATTTCCCTTTCAAATTCATTGAAATCCATTAATTCGTATTTTAATTCAAAGTTTTATTTTAAATTTAGTATAAGCAATAATAACTTAAACAACTTGAATTTTTTTAATTTATTTTAGTTGTAATGTTGTTTGTTAGGTACAAGCCCAATGTCAGAAACTCAGGAGGAGCGTGACTTTGCAATGAAATAGAATATATAACCATTGGTTATTATTCTTTGGATGACAAGCGCTCGATGCTTCATGACAACACCTTCGGACTGACAAGTTTTGGCAACTTGTTCCAATATCCAGTCGTGACGAAAAAACTAAAAAATCCAATGACGGGTTACGTGGCTTGTCCCTACCAGAAGCCACAACAATTAATTAATCATTTAATTGATATTTTTTCTCACCCAGCTGATTGGATTTTGGACTTATTTCATGGTAGCGGCACTATGAGCGCATGTGCTATTCAGAAAGGCAGACATGTTGCTGTAGTAGATTTAGATTCTAATTTAGTTGGTAGTGGCTCCTCAAGAAAAAGAGAACGATGTAAACAACCTTGATGATTTTTGGGAGTAATAAATTCTCTTTTATTTTAGAAAACAATTGCGTTAATATTTTTTGAAATACTGTGTATTGAAATCTTTTTGATTAATTTAATATTTTTAAGTTTGTTTGTATTAAAAAGATAAATTTAGTAGTTTTTTAATGATCTGAATATTAGCAAAACTAAAATTGTAACGAACTGTCAGGTTTTTAATATTTTAATTTTTTGTTGTGTTTTTGTATTAACTTTTTGAAAATAATTTCATTTGTAATCATTTAA
Organism: Diphasiastrum complanatum; assembly: GCA_029204225.1. Lineage (NCBI taxonomy): Eukaryota > Viridiplantae > Streptophyta > Lycopodiopsida > Lycopodiales > Lycopodiaceae > Diphasiastrum > Diphasiastrum complanatum. Next base: position 77,279,569 of record CM055095.1, on the reverse strand, counting down.
CGTTTAAATATTCAATGAACACACATAGGTATTTCAAATATAAGTAAAGATTTAAATATTGATTACAATTTTTATCATAATTTATAAAATATTTCTCTTGATACAAGAATTGTAATTTAAAAAACTCTTAAAATTTAAAAAAATAATTAAAAACTTTTGTTTTAAAATAAACAAATTTTTGTATTTTAGTTATTTAAGTGGTTGTGTGTCTAATGATTTTATTTTGAATAGTATTACTATTTCAAGTAAGCTATTTGGAGTTATTAATAAAAATATATATTTTAGTAGCTTGACTAATTTTCTTGCAAAGTAAAACATTTTTCTAGCATTAAAATATCTTTATTTAAAGCATTTTAAATATGGGTATTTTTTAAGAAAATATAAAAAAATCGAAAAAATGGGTCTCCATGTTATTTCTTCTATTTTTGGTCATCGCGTTTTGTACATTTCATGTCATATTCACTTCCTTTGAGATGGAATTCATTATTGTCAACATTTTGTTATTTATGTGTGTGATTTTGGTCATTATCTTCCAAGGACAACTCCATCATTGAGAGAGATGATTCTCCATTCTCATTGTTTAAGGAGGTCACAATTGTTTTGAGTATGATGAACAAGTTTATTTTTCATGCCACACCAAACTTTTTCATTATCAATCTGCTTGTCCATGATAAGGATATCTTTTTTTCAATTAGAGGAGGAAACTATGGAGCATTTGTTCTATTACTGTAATAGGGACCTGTTGTAAAGCTGACTTGGGTGCACCCAGCGTGCCCTGTAAGACTCAAAGGGGTGACACTCCCTAAGGTCCCAGAGCAAGTTAGAATGTCAAGGACTGAGCCTCCGACCTGTGGTGAGCCAGTCAAGTAGTCACAAAGTCATGAGCTAGCTCTGGAGCTCGAGTCATGGCCTAGTCAGGAAAGCAGGTTGATTCGGCCGCCGGGACGGCTCCCGGGACCCATGTCCGGGAGCCAGACTGATTATGCCAGGCTTGCCAGGCTTAATCAGCAAAATAAAAACTAAGTCCTAAAAAGCGTGCTTTACCAGAAAGCACTATGTTTCAAACCAGAGGGGGTGCGCCGAATCACAGCAGAACTATAGGGGGAGTCCGGCAGACAGAAACTTGGGCAGCTCAACCAGCGCCAGGAATCCAGTCGCCAGGTCTCAGCTCCCTCTACCAGCACGAGCCAGGCACAATGCCCAGCACGTGTTGGTGGCCCCGAGACCGGTCAGTCTATGTATGAATGTAACCTCTTCCAAATCTAATAAAGTTGATCCTTGGGGATGATTACCATTTCGGTTTCGCCTCCGGGACTGGTCCAAGTGGAAGGACCCTTACTACAACATTTTTGCGTCGCTGGCGCCTAAGGGTCCCTGTCATCGACATGGGGCTTGCCGCTATGCCAATTGGTCAGTTTGGCGACCACTATGCCTTGGGTTTCATGTGTGGCTTGTCTTTGCCTTTGGTTACCTTTTGGGGACGGATTCTGAGTTGGCTTTCGGGTTGGTTGGGATTCCAGTTTTCTTAAGTCTGAATGGTTAAGCTTGTTACGATTCTGAGTTGGCTTTTACGTAAGTGCATGATGGATGAATGTTAGACTTAAGCGCGTGTTGGGGAAACCGCTCAAGTCCCAGCGCCCTTTGAGGCGCCGGCGCTACATGTGGTATCAGAGCCGACTAGCCGGTCAGCTACGCAAGTCTCACAGGGATGGCCACGTTTTTGGGATTTGTCAGGACAACCGTTGCGCAAGGTGCTGCCCACAGTGTAAGCACGGGTGCGTCCACGGTCGGGGTGGTCGGCAGAACGGGGGACTTGATGAGTCAAAGTGCTGCCCTCGAGGTGTAAGCACGGTCAGTTCTCGCGGTTCGGGCCTGGCGCTGTCTGCACGTAGGACGGATGAGGCAAAGTGCTGCCTAGGTAGGTGAAAGCACGGTCTGTACCTTGTGGGGTGCGGGGCGACATATTCGAACTGTACGGGTTAACCATTGATACAGAGATGCTGCTCGAATTCGGGTGTAAAGCACGGGTGGTTAGCTGCCGGTGCGGGATAGCTGCCGATCGTTTAGCTATAAGGGCTATCGACCAAAAAGTGGTGGGGCGTGACTGAGGCAATGTGCTGCTTAATGGTGAAAGCACGGATGGTTGGATGGATGTTTCCCCGTGGGCTAATTCTGTGATAGATTTGTGTGGGCGCGGCTAGGCAAAGGTCCTACGTCCGGTCTCAGGGGGGGTTTGTGGCTTGAGAGGGATCCTCTATGTTTGCTTTGGTTGGTATGTTCCGTTTGTCGTGTGCTTGCTTGGACACAAATGACCTGGTTCCTACTTGGCTCTCAGGTGATGTGGGCGTGCTAAGTTTGAGGAAGGGATATTTTCATTGAAGCTGATTTAATAAAGAAGAAAAGAGAGCTGTGGGGCCCGGCTGACAGAAGGGAGAGCTTCAAATATAAAAAGGATTGAGGCGATAATCTGTTGGAAGTACACCTCTGACTATAATGGAGGACCATCTTGAAGAGTTACGAGCACTGACGGACGGAGAAGAGCTGACTCGAGAATACAGCTCTCGCATGCATCGAGATGGCACCAGGTCCAAGTCGAGAAAGAAAGAGCGTATGCACTCCACAGTGGCGCCCCTCCATGAAGAGATGGGTGGCCCTTCTGAACCTACACCAAGAGATGAACCCTTGCCAGAGGCACAACAGGACCTCTTTGAAGTGAAGATGCGGCAATATTTATCAAGCGCAATGACGGCTATGCTTAGCGAGGTGAAGAAGGATAGAGAAACCGAAAGGAAAGAATGGCAAACATCCTTGCGAGCCATGAATCTTACCCAAATTAACCTTGCTAGAGAAATGAGAGACGGGCTAACACAGCTCGAAGCCAGGTTTGAAGAGTTGGAAGCAACTAGGGAGAATGCAGTGGCGCCTCCTCCACAGATACCAAGAGAACCACGAGCGCGAACCACGGAGGGCCCAAGAAAGACTGCCAAAGTGAAAGCACCACCTACTTTCAAAGGAGAGCGTGATATTCGAGTTGTGGAAGATTGGTTGTTTCACATGGACCATTACTTTCGTCTAATGAACACTCCTGAGGAAGAAAGAACTGACTTGGCATTAGCATATTTTGAGGGCTACACTACAAATTGGTACCGGATGGCAGGAATGCATTTTCAAACATGGGACGCATTCAAAGCCGCGTTACGAGAGGAGTTCATACCGAAGGATTCACACATGAGATTGAGGACAGAATTATCGGGGCTCAAACAGAAAGGGTCATTGCGAGAGTACCTCAATAGATTCAGACAGAGTGTATGGGTTATTGAAGATATGTCCGAGGCGGACAAAACTCATTACCTATTGTCTGGAATGCAATCCTGGACCCGACGTGCGATAGACAGCTACATGCCCCATGATTTCAATTCAACTATTCGAGCGGCTGAAATGGTTTGTGATTATGAGAGCACATTGGCACCAGCTGCTCCCGCAACCTCAACAAGAGTATTTAGTGGATCCAGACCGAGTCCGAGCTTCTTTTCAAGAGGGGACTCAACTCCAAATGGCAACCAAGCCTCGAGTAGCGTGAATAAATTCCCAACAAAAACAGGGTTTGGCAACCAAGGCAACAATGGAGGGAACATGTTCCAGAGAAGAAACAATGTTGGATCTTCGACTAGTCACAGCAACAGCTCACCAACAGTGGGCAGTTCCATGCGTTGCTTCAACTGTCATCAGCAAGGTCACTCTTGGAGATCATGCCCCAAACCATTGAATAAGCAAATCATGGCTGCCATTGAAGGATTTGATAGGATGGAGAGAGAGGCATTTGATCAAGAAGATGGTGAACAAGATGATGAAGAGGACCCAGAAACGGATTTGACGGAGTCTGACCTGAATGCCTTGCAACAGATAGGGGCACTTGCGGCTTATCGTGAACATCTTATGGCGACTCCTGAGAGAGGATCCAAGTTATTGTACCTGAAAGGCTGTATTCAAGGCAGGATCATTTACTTCATGGTAGACCTGGGGGCGTCTCATAACTACTTGTCAGAAAAACTGACAGGAGAATTGGACATCCAATGTGAAGAAAATGTGACTCCTATTTGTGTGGAGACCGCGAAAGGTACAATGACCACTTGTAGATTGGCAACCAACTTACCAATCTCTCTGGGAGCCTGGAAGAATCGACTAACGTTCACAATCTTGAAGATGGATGCCTTCGACGCTATTTTGGGATTAAGTTGGTTTAACGAACATGTGGTGGCCTTCTTGGCAAAAGGGGTTAACCTTGTGTTATTATATAATGGCAGGAGACCTTGTGTCGTCAGAGCTGTGCCAGGGGACCAACTAGAAAAGAACGACACAAATGAACCTGAGCCAACCATTCCTCCCAATCTCATTCACCTATTTAACGAAGGACAACCATCAGTGACAGACCAGCTGGCACGGGAACAAATGGAGCCAAAATTGCCTATAGTCTCTACATCAAAGGTGAATTCAAGTGCCGATGCAGAGCTCAAGGAGCTCACCTGGTGTGACCAAGCGAAAACTCATCTTTTTAATGAAAGACATCCAACAGTGACAAAACAGTTGACGCGAGGTCAAATGGAGCCAACATTGCCTGCAGTTTCTACGTCAAAGGTGAATCTAAGTGCCGATGCAGAGCTCAAGGAGCTCAACCTGGACGACCAAACGAAATATCTAGAGTCCTAGGGGACTCATCCAGATGTGCGACGACAGCGACATATCTGAGGCTTAAGGGAGCCGTGAGTACCTTTTTCTTTCATGCTAATAAAGTAAGCCGCATTTCTCATTGAGGAGTGAGCTTCAGTTTGATGTCTAAGTGCAGCAGCTTCACACAGGTTTTACGTAAGTGAACTAGATCCACACTTTTCCTGTGCTGGGTGTAAAACACAATATCATTGCTCTGCTTTACAGTTGGTTTCCTTTGGCCGGTGAATCAAGCCCGTGCCCTTGTATATGTGACTAAAGTCTGGCCGGTGAATTAAGCCCGTGCCATGAGTCTTAGGTTCTAGTTTGGCCCTGATGAGGACATCAGCTTTCTCAAACGAGGGGAGGATGTTGTAAAGCTGACTTGGGTGCACCCAGCGTGCCCTGTAAGACTCAAAGGGGTGACACTCCCTAAGGTCCCAGAGCAAGTTAGAATGTCAAGGACTGAGCCTCCGACCTGTGGTGAGCCAGTCAAGTAGTCACAAAGTCATGAGCTAGCTCTGGAGCTCGAGTCATGGCCTAGTCAGGAAAGCAGGTTGATTCGGCCGCCGGGACGGCTCCCGGGACCCATGTCCGGGAGCCAGACTGATTATGCCAGGCTTGCCAGGCTTAATCAGCAAAATAAAAACTAAGTCCTAAAAAGCGTGCTTTACCAGAAAGCACTATGTTTCAAACCAGAGGGGGTGCGCCGAATCACAGCAGAACTATAGGGGGAGTCCGGCAGACAGAAACTTGGGCAGCTCAACCAGCGCCAGGAATCCAGTCGCCAGGTCTCAGCTCCCTCTACCAGCACGAGCCAGGCACAATGCCCAGCACGTGTTGGTGGCCCCGAGACCGGTCAGTCTATGTATGAATGTAACCTCTTCCAAATCTAATAAAGTTGATCCTTGGGGATGATTACCATTTCGGTTTCGCCTCCGGGACTGGTCCAAGTGGAAGGACCCTTACTACAACATTTTTGCGTCGCTGGCGCCTAAGGGTCCCTGTCATCGACATGGGGCTTGCCGCTATGCCAATTGGTCAGTTTGGCGACCACTATGCCTTGGGTTTCATGTGTGGCTTGTCTTTGCCTTTGGTTACCTTTTGGGGACGGATTCTGAGTTGGCTTTCGGGTTGGTTGGGATTCCAGTTTTCTTAAGTCTGAATGGTTAAGCTTGTTACGATTCTGAGTTGGCTTTTACGTAAGTGCATGATGGATGAATGTTAGACTTAAGCGCGTGTTGGGGAAACCGCTCAAGTCCCAGCGCCCTTTGAGGCGCCGGCGCTACAGGACCTGTGGACAGAGTTTGTCTGTGTCATTAGCCATTGAAGATCTACCTTACCTCTTGGGATTGACGCCATTTTGCTGGCGCGACTCCCACATCACGGAGAACTCTTCTCTAACCTTTTGGCATGTGTGCAGGCTAGCGGTTCTTTGGAAGATCTGGATAGTGGGGAATCAGTTGGTTTTTGAGGGATCCATGTTCCCCCTCTCTGCTGTTGTCTACTTTTGCATATCACTTGGTGTTATCTGATTGCGCCCTCCCTACGTGGTGTGCTATAGTACTCTTTAATGAAAATCCAGCAAATTCACACGTGTGGGAAACCACACAAAAAGTGTGAATGATCTTTACCATGCCTTGTGGTGGCACACAGATCATCTGTAGAGCCCAACATATGTAAGATAGATATGTTTTACAATTCTTCACACTTCTCCTTAAAATATATCTATCTGATGTTGATGAAGGTCCTTTGTGTATGTGGATTCTTTGTTTTGCATTTGAAGTGAAGATTATCAAAGAATCCATCATAGCAGCACGCTTACCAAATCCACGATAAGATCTCTTTGATAGAAATCTTTTCCAAATGCCTTTGAAAAATATTCCCACAATCTGCCACTATGTTTATATGCCTCCTCCATGCTTGATCCCGATCTTGGACTTTAGAACTCCACATGCATGAAGATGGTTGCATAAGAATCTGAAAAATCCAAGGCCTCCATGCCTCATCATGATCACAAAGATCATATAGATCAAGATTATAGCATGAGCAATATTCAAGATTAAGCATGCTAGCTTCATTAGTCCAAACACTATGAACTCTATCCAAATGGATCTAATCTTGAAATCATACTCTAACTTGATCTTATTGAGGCCAAATACTTTCTTAAGGATGTAAGTGTCCTCATTGGATGTTTCACTTACTCTCAAAAGAAATTCACAATATGCTTCAAAACATTAAAAAACTTCTTTTTTCAAACTATGAGTACTAAACTCATCCTTGCTCTTACTCAATTTAAGAGCATACAAATGATGATACAATATCTTGCTTTCTAGATGTTTTGGAAACATAATCAGGTCACCAATGACAAGAATTAGTTCCAAACTAAAGACTTTATTCAAAACTAGAATATTCTTACTTGATCTTTGAGATAAGCAAATCTCAACTAAGCAAGATACAACATCAATCAAAGAAAGAGAACCATAGGTGAGTAGAATAGAATGAATAGCGCTTTCACTTATCCTTTCTTTTCCATGAAATAAGAACCACAAGGACTCAGGCCTTGTACAATGAAGATCTTCTTGGATATTCATGTTGAGGATACTCCTCCTCAAATTTTGACCCTATCATAAGTTGGCTTTTCTCCATAGAATGAACTTTTGATGCAATTAGAAACACTGTGCTCGCGGCCCCTTCCAAGATAGAAAATAGATCTTCAAATTCAATAACATATTTATGCTCAAACACCTTTGAGATAGAGAGTGTAAAGGCTATGTAGCCTTCCTTGGTGGATAAACATCTAACCATGAACCATAAGCTTGGATCCCCATCCTTCCTTGCTTCCAAGAAAACGCATGCAAAGCAATAACCTTCAAGAACACTAAGGTGGACAACCTTAGGCTTATAGTTGAATAAGACTCCATATAGTGCAATCCTTCCAATAGCTACATAACTCCAAAAGAGCTTTGCATAATGGAAAATATACATGCACCATGAAACTTGAAGACACAAGATATAGCCATTGGTTACTTGTGAAACCATCAATAGTAAATGATAAGCAAGAGACACCTTCCTTGCTTAATGATAAAGAAAGATCAACATCCGAGTGTTCCAGCTCCATAGGATGTTTTCTCTTGGTAGAAGACATCAAATATGGATCCATATGTGATTTTGCCATAGAATAAGCCACTCTTGGCTTGATCTCTTTGAATATTGATGACATAGATATGAAATTGGAAACATGCAACCTCCTATGCCATACTTCCTCCTTGGAAACACAAGTCATCAATGCAAAATCACAAGTACTTGCATTCTCTTGTAAATCTAACCTGAAAATGCCTCCATATCTAGATCCAATTGCTAGGATCTCATCACCTTAATGCTTAAAACATTTTTGAGCCAAAATTCAACACTTTAGAAAAATAACTATAAAAAATGCCAAATTCTTACATCTCATAAATGTAGTTTAAAGCTTGCAATTGATATAGTCAAAAAGTAGCTTTTGGTTATTATTCATAAGCTTTTCTAAAATTTTAGGTGGTCCTTATGTGTCAAAATGAATCCTTGATATGCAAAAGTAATGAATGTAGAAAATGTAACCGATAATCATTTTGTGGCCCCATTTTATAAGTAGTCAAAATATATTGTGCTATTAAATCCTCCAAATAATCTAGCTCTTGTTTATATTGAACTTAATATTACTTGCCTAGTTCACGTAGTGATGACTAACTTGTTTGCATTTAACATGGTCACTTTAGAAACTTCCTTGGGGCATCTTCTTCGGTATATGAAAACTATTGGCAACTCGTTTTACATTAATAATAGGATTTTAAAGCAACAAAAAATAATAGGACTCTAAAGCATTAAAAAATAGCATTTTGAGACGCCTTATCTTAAAAACACGTTCTAAGGTCCAACATTGGCATAATCAAATAGTCACTCTCATTTACTAAAAAAAGTCTCCAATTTTTTGAGAGTGGTCCTAATTCTTTCATGCATGTTTAGTTCTGTGTGTTTCAAATGTCAATTTTTAAGAGAAGATAATATTATGGCCCATTTGTGGTCCTAGTTCTAGGAATAGACAAGAGAACTTGCAATAGTCAATTTATCATGCATCATTAGGACTAAATTATCATTTACACTAAAATCAAAATCCAATTTAGAACACGAAAATCATTTGGCAATATATAACTTCTCTTTATACATTAGACAAACCTAAATGAATTTTAATATTATATGGCTAGAGGTGAGATTTCTCAAGGAATGTTTGGCTTTGCGAGTAATCTTTTTACTATATTTAATTAGCTATCATAATGAATTCCCAAGCTATCAAATGGTGTATATTTGTTAATGTCTCTCTTTTTCTTCTTTGACATCCTAGCCAAAATTGTATACTCCAAAAATTTGCTACCTCATGCCACTTGGAAATCATGCCACATAGAAGAAGTTACTAGTCATCCAACCATTTTTTTGACATTTAAATTTTTTTGGAAAACCTTTTTTATAGAATAAACAAATTAACTAGATTGTTATAGTTAAATAAAATCAATCAATGTATTAGAATCAATTATACACTTATTCATGCTTTAAGATGGAAGAGATTGTATAGTGTGGTAATGTATGAATCAAACAAGTTAACATTGTGACATGTAGCATTGCAATGTTTTTATACTATTATTATAATTACAATGTGTATAAAGTTACAAACACATAGATAGACAAGAGTGCAAAGCAGAGGTTCTAACAACGCTATCCCAAATTCAAGAGGATACTAGACAAGGACAATGTTCATCACATGTCAAGGGGAACTTTAAAGAGAATACATGATGATGTTGAGAATGAATGCAACTTGTCATTCATCTTAGACATTAAAACTTCAAAAAATAAGCACGCTCATGAGTTATCTAGCTACCTTGATAACTGTAGAGTTTGGTGTTCTTTTTGCATATCACTTAGTGTTATCAGATTGCGCCCTCCCTGCGTGGTGTGTTATAGTGCTCTTTACTTAAGTTTGTATAGTTTGCCCTTGGGAATATTTTGACTATTTCGGCCTTGGGTTGCGGTCTCTTTTTTGTATTTGTACATTTGTGAAAATATACTAGTATCTTAAATTTTTGCAAAAAAATAAAATTAAAATACTAAACACATTCACATAGCCTTATCCCATTCCTCATGGAAAATAGGCAAAGTCTAATAACCAAGAAGGTTGATTTCAAATTTGATGGGCCAATTCTGCAATTGGATTGGAAAAAGGAGTGAAAAATAGATGGGAAGGTATGACTCTCTCTCTCTCTCTCTCTCTCTCTCTCTCTCTCTCTCTCTCTCTGGTTGAACGGATACCTGAAAGATCCCATGGTAATTCGCATCTGTGCAGATCCACATCTGTTCCTTTGCCAATGAAAAGTTTTTAGAAATCCAAGCAATCTCTTGGCACAAGAGAGTATGTTATCTGGCTCGAGAAACCGCAACTACAAAACTAGATAATATATCTCACACTTGTTTTATATTTTAGCTATCTCCCTGAAACATTGGCATAATCAACGTGTAGACGGTTTGCAAGGTCTTCAACAGCACATGCTCAGGCAGCTCATGAATATAACTCAAGACAAACAGTAGACGTTCAGGTAGCTCATGATAACCCAAGAAAAACAGTAGACGTTTAGGTAGCTTATGATAACCCAAGACAAACAGTACATGTTCAGGCAGCTCAAGATAACCCAAAGCAAACAGTCTGAACTTTGGCAACACCGAATAGCAAATTCATTTGATATGGAGCTCGATTTAAAGAGAAAAATAGACCAATTACGTAGCTTCTTTTAATCCTGTGATTAAAAGAGCCTTGTCCATGAGCATATCTGCTGTTTGAACTAATTTGAAGCTTCTAGGGAGTGAAGGAAAAGCAGAAAAGAAAGTTCGCTTGCTGCTGCTTCCCATCACCATTTTCTTTCCTTGTTGGGAATCGTGTGATGGGAATCATGTGAGAGGAGGCAAATCTATGAAAGGTGGTTGATACTTGAAAGCATAAAGTTTAGAGGATGACATCGTATACACCTCCCGCGAGAGAGAGAGAGAGAGAGAGAGAGAGAGAGAATGTACGCCATTGTGGCAGGGGTAAGTAAGAGAGGAGAAAAGAATCGATATTATTCTAGCTTCGGGGGGGGGGGGGGGGGGAGGTCCTGCCCCGAGGCCCTTCCGTTCTGGAAGATTGTGCGCTCGAGGGCGGAGGCCTGAGGGCACACATTCTTCCGCGGGTGGAAGGGCCGAGGAGCCGGCCCTTCCCTTACGTGAATTTTGTTTTTACATTTTTTTTTGACGTAAATTTTTTTTTACACACACCTTCCGGGCGGAAGGTGCATGTAAAAAAAAGTGAATTTTTTTACGTGCACCTTTCGGAGTCCGGAAGGTGCCCGTAAAAAAAATTTGCCCCACGAGTTTACGTTCCTTGAGGCACCACCATTTCCTTTGTAAAAATTTAAAAACTGATTTTACGTGATAGGAAGTATCCAAGTGGCAGATCCAACCAATTCACGTGAGCTGGCTACTGGAAAGCCACAGGCAAGGATCGAGGCATCTTCAGCTCGCGTTCTTGTAGCTTGATTGGATGGAAAAAAAGGCTTGTATTCTACATCGGTAGAGCTCCTAGAGGAGAAAAGACCAACTGGGCACGAATACAGGCTCGATGGAGATAGCCACCTCGACATGCTAACATTCTGAAAAGCCGTTATATTCTCTTCAAACTTTTGAAAAAATGGAGGCATGTTTCATGAATGTCATGCTAGCTTAGTGAGCGTTAATCATTGAGAGAGATAACTAGAAATGCAATGATTAATTGTTTCTTTGGTGATTTTTTTCTCTTTAGACCACTAGATTGATGGGCTGGTACCTACTCAAAGCCCTAATCACTATTTAGCCTGTAATTATTACTTTTAGAGATATATAGTGATTTGGCTAATGCTTGTGTGGAGAGTTGCTCTTGCTTTTCCTTTCCATTACTTTATTGATCAATAGACCTATGTGAATTGCCAATTTTGCTATCAGATTAACGACTTGTAGGAGCATATATTGGAAAAGGCCTACATTATCAAGGAATCTTATTTTTGGTCATCAACATTATAGCAATAATGGTGTCCATAAAGAAAAAAGGAGTGCAACGATGGCATGATTTTTTTCTTTAAAGATTTCTCATGGATAATGGCATTATGCTTAGAACATTTTTGTGCCAAAGTTCAACACTTTTAGAAAAACAACTAAAAAAAATGCCAAATTCTTACATCTCATAAATGTAGTTTAAAGCTCGCAATTGATATAGTCAAAAAGTTGCTTTTGGTAATTATTCATAAGTTTTTCTAAAATTTTAGGTGGTCCTTATGTGTCAAAATGAATCCTTGATATGCAAAAGTAATGAATGTAAAAAATGTAACCGATAATCCATCATTTTGTGGCCCCGTTTTATAAGTAATCAAAATATATTGTGTTATTAAATCCTCCAAATAATCTAGCTCTTGTTTGTATTGAACTTAATATTACTTGCCTAGTTCACGTAGTGATGACTAACTTGTTTGCATTTAACATGGTCACTTTAGAAACTTCCTTGGGACATCTTCTTCGGTATATGAAAACTATTAACAACTCGTTTTACATTAATAATAGGATTCTAAAGCATCAAAAAATAATAGGATAACGCATTAAAAAATAGTATTTTGAGACACCTTATCTTAAATACACGTTCTAAGGTCCAACATTGGCATAATCAAATAGTCACTTTCATTTACTCAAAAAATTCTCCAAAATTTCAAGAGTGGTCCTAATTCTTTCATGCATGTTTAGTTCTTCGTGTTTCAAATGTCAATTTTTAAGAGAAGATAATATTATGGCCCATTTGTGGTCCTAGTTCTATGAATAGACGAGAGAACTTGCAATATTCAATTTACCATGCATCATTAGGACTAACTTATCATTTACACTCAAATCAAAATCCAAGTTTTAAAACACAAAAATCATTTGGCAATATATAATTTCTCTTTATACATTAGACAAACCTAAATGAATTTTAATATTATATGGCTAGAGGTGAGATTTCTCAAGGAATGTTTGGCGTTGCAAGCAATCTTTTTACTATATTTAATTAGCTATGAATTCCCAAGCTATCAAATGATGAATATTTGTTAATGTATCTCTTGTTCTTCTTTGACATCCTAGCCAAAATTGTATACTCCAAAAATTTGCTACCTCATGTCACTTGGAAATCATGCCACATAGAAGAAGTTACTAGTCATCCAACCATTTTTTTGACATTAATTTTTTTTTGGAAAAGCCTCTTTCATAAAATAAACAACTTAACTAAATTGTTATAGTTTAAGAAAATCAATCAATGTAATAGAATCAATTATACACTAATTCATGTTTTAAGATGGAAGAGATTGTATTGTGTGATAATGTACGAATGAAACAAGTTAACATTGTGACATGTAGCATTGCAATGTTTTTATACTACAATTATAATTACATTGTGTATAAAGTTACAAACACATAGATAGGCAAGAGTGCAAAGCTTCTAAGTTTTGGAGTCAATGGGCTCGGAGGTGTTCCTTTGTGCATGCATGTCAAGATTTGAGCTTGGGTCTCTAATGTCACTTATCCAACTTAATTATAACAATGGGACCCAAATTTTACTAGTCACTCATCAAATTGATAAAAATAGGCCTAGTATATGTTGAGCGCAATTTTTAGTAGAAATGGTGGTAAGTAAACTTGATAACAACAACAATGATGCATGCTATCTCCCTGTCCCTTTCCTTTCCATTTCATTTCCTCCCCACTTAGTGTATGATGATATTGGGATTGAGTAATCTCAAACCAGCTCTTCTTGTGTGACACATATTGACTTTTGAAAATTGTGAGACAAAAACACTTGGTCCATCCTCTTAATCCATGGAAAAAAACTTAGATTTCCTTAAGGGAGTTCTAGATAAAGCCAAAGCATATGTAGGATTTGTCTCTTCTGTATCACTCTCACCATATCTCCTCATCTTTTTTCTCTCTCTCTTGTGCAATTCCAATCATTGTGAATCCCACTCCAACTCCTTCTCATCTAAGCTCTTCACCTTATTTCGTCTTACCTACTTTTCTTTATTGCAAGCACACAAAATATTTTTTGCTTTCCCGTAGCCATGGATCCTATCCGCTCTTGCGAGTGGATGCCACCCTCCCACCCTTCTAACATCTCTCAGCTTCATATGAAAAATGAAACTCACCCCTTTGAGAATCTATTATAGAATATCTTGACCTCCTTTTCCATGTCCATTGTCCCATTTCAACAACCTCCCCCTCATAGTTTTTACAAGTTATGTCAATGCAATGATAAGCAACCAATAACTCTCTACGATTGTTAAGTACAATTATTAATGTCCTAAAATTGAAATTTTATTAGCAAATCGAAGCCGAGTAAGACAGTGATCATTTGATTCATAAAACTTGCAAAGATCATTGGCAAAATTTGTTTTTGGCCAATACTAGTGAGGGCAAGTTCATCTAGAGTGATAGCTGTTTCTATTTGGATCAATTCGAATTGGAGGATGTGTATGTACTTTTCACACGTGTGAAACCATACAACAACTTTCATTTCAAGTTACCTTGTGTTTTTTGGTCCTATAATCTCAATTCTAATCCAAATTTAGTGCTTTTTGAAGCATAGTATTGATCTAGATTCAATCCAGCTAATGCCTATGACCAAATAGAGTTTTGGATCGTTGAAGCATTTCTTTTTGGAGTTTAAGATCAGATCTAAGAAAAGTGTAAAGCAAATTTTTGTTCAGATCCTTAGTTGAAATGAAATCTCTAAGAAAAGTGTAAAGCAAATTTTTGTGAGAGTGAAAGCTAGGAATTTTTGTCAAGATCTAATTGTGTATCATTCAAGCTTGTGTGCTAGTTCGATAGAGACAAGGCTATTGGAAATCTTGTGAGCTTTATGCCTTTCATAGATCTTTAAAATTCATAAACCTTTGTGATTTTAGAAGAGCATTTATTCTGCAATGTCATCCATGAAGGATATCAAGCCTTGTGAGGCTTGTGCAATTGCAAAATCACATAGAAAGCCATATCAAAAGTGTTCTAGTAAGACTTCTCATCCTTTGGAATTAGTTCACTCGGATGTTCATTTTTCTTCCTCATAAAGTATTGGTGGTGCAGCTTGTTTTGTTACCTTCATTGATGATTTTACAAGATATACTTGGTTGTACCTACTTTCTTCAAAAGCTATGGTGTTTGAACACTTCCTAGTTTTCAAAGCTTATGTTGAGAAACAGGTTTCTTTCAAAGTTAAGGCTTTGAGATGTGATGGAGGAGGTGAATACATCTCCAACAAGTTCTATGATTATTGTGAGGTTGAAGGGATTAAGAGAGAATTTTCTTGTGCTTATTCTCCATCTCAGAATGGGGTTGCTGGAAGAAAAAATTGATTTCTATGTGAATGTGCTAAAGCAATTCGAGTTGAAGTTTCTTTGCCTATTGAATATTGGGGAGAAGCAATTAATTGTGCAAATTATTTGTGCAATAGATTACCTCACAATGCACTTGCAGGAAGATCACCATATGAAGTCTTGTTTAA
Source organism: Diphasiastrum complanatum (assembly GCA_029204225.1). Lineage (NCBI taxonomy): Eukaryota > Viridiplantae > Streptophyta > Lycopodiopsida > Lycopodiales > Lycopodiaceae > Diphasiastrum > Diphasiastrum complanatum. The sequence continues at coordinate 77,264,259 of CM055095.1, read as the reverse complement.
TAAGAAACCTAAGGTTGATCGCCTTAGAGTTTTTGGATGTGCTTGCTTTGTTCATGTACCCTTGGAATAAAGGAAAAGAGATGATCCAAATTCAGTCAAAGGGATCATGGTTGGATACTCATCCAACAATCTGAAGGCATACAGAATTTATGTTCCCTCTACCTCAGTTACATTTATGTTCCCTCTACCTCAGTTACATTTGAGAGTAGAGATGTTATTTTCCATGAGAATCAAAAATACATCTTTGATGAGGCCGAGATCAAAGATTCTTAAAAGGATTCTCTTATCATCACCCTTGAAGATTATCATGGAGAGATGGGGCCGAGAATTGAAGAGGAGTCACCTCGAATTTTTTCACCAAGGAGATCACAAAGAGAAAGATCCGAGCCTAAGAGGCTTACACATGGAGATAAAGGCAAGCAAGTGGTACTCAACTCCACTAATTATGCTTATTTTGTTTCACATGATGAGCCAAAGGATGTATATGATGCACTCAACTCAAAAGAATGGTTTCTAGCCATGAAGGAGGAATATGATGCATTGATTGCCAACAAGACATGGGATCTTGTGGATCTTCCATCCAACAAGCACACAATTGGTTGCAAATGTGTTTTTCGAGTCAAATATAATTAAGATGGCACAATCAACAAGTACAAGACAAGACTTTGTGCAAAGGGTTTTGCTCAAGTTCATGGACTTGATTATGAGGAGACTTTTGCTCCAGTTGCAAAGATGGTATCAATTAGAATCATCATTTCTATTGCTTATTTTTTCAAATGGAAAGTTTTTCAACTAGATGTCTCAAATGCATTTTTAAATGGATATCTAGAAGAAGAAATTTGTATGGATCAACCCCTTGGGTTCATCCAAGACAAGGCCAAAGTTTGCTTGCTCTTCAAAAGTCTCTATGGACTAAAGCAAGCTCCAAGATCGTGGTATTCTCAACTTAACACTTTTCTTGACTCATTAGGATTCAATCTTAGTAACTATGATCCTTCCTTGTAAGTCAAGTTTTATAATAGAGATATTGTCATTCTTCTCATTTATGTTGATGATATTATCCTGACAAGAAGTTGTATCAATTTAGTTGAAGAAGCCAAAATTGCACTTGGAAAAGAATTCAAGATGCAAGATCTTGGAAAAATTCAAAATTATATTATAACATTAGTTACAACTAATAGCTTTGACTTTCCATAACTTTTTAACCATAGCTCAGAAGTATGTCATGTAACATATCATTGGAAGCCTCGTCAAGCGCTTTCCAACGCACTAAACTCTGCTAAAATCGGACTTACCATTAAACATTATGCCATTTTTAATGTGGACTCAAAAAATTACGTTACATAGATTTCAAATTTGAGTATTTTGATTGGTCCATGTGTATGAAAAATTTGAGAAAATATAGAAAGAGAACCTTTACAAAGGGCCCATTTTGGATTTAGAACTCCTCTAATGAGTGTCTTTGTTCAACTCTTTCAGATATGCTCTTTTATCGCCTCTGGTCACTTTCCTTCTTCTGTTGTACATCTTTTGTCTGCATCTCGTTTGATCGCCATGACTAAAGCCTCAGGTGGCGTCTGTCCCATCCCTGTTGGTGAAGTCCTCCTCCGCCTTGTTAGTCACTCTATCTGTTTTCAGTTTCATCATATTTTCGTCTCTTTTCTCTCCCCTCATCAGTTTGGCATCTCTACTCCTGGTTGCTGTGAAGCTGTCATTCATGGTTTGCGTGCCATGCTTGATCTCCATCTTGACCGAGTTGTTCTCCAAGATGTTTCCAATGCCTTTAACTCTGTTTCTAGAGCTGCGATGTAAGATTCGATGTGAAATCTAGCTTTCTTCGAATAACACAGTCCATAGTCTTTCATTTCTTGGAGATATTGTAGTACTCTTTTCGCTAACTTCCAATGCAATGATCCTGGGTTCTGATTAAATTGGCTCAGCCTGTAGATAGCAAATGCTATATCAAGTCTGGTGTTGTCTGCTAGATATGACAATGATCCAATCAGCCTACGATAGGGTGTATTGGCCATTTGCTTCTCTCCTCAAGAGTCTACGGACAATCTGCCTTGATTAGTATTGTTCCAGGTATCATGGGAGTATGCACACCTTTGCATTTGAATATGTTGAAGTCTCTAATACTCTTTTGAGTGTACTTTTGTTGGTGAAGATACAACTTACCACCTTCAAAGTCTCTTTGGATCTGCAAGCCTAGATAGATTTTAGGTTCTCCTAGGTCAGTGATCTCAAATATTTTAGAAATGTCTCTTGTGACATCTGAAATTAACTTATTTCTTCTTGAGAAGATAAGCGTGTCATCAACATAGACAACTAGAATGATTATTCCATTTTGGACATGCTTGATATAGGCATTTGATTCAGCAAATAGAGGTGTACTGACATGCTTGTATCGACTATCTTTGCTACAGATAGAAGATCTTTGTCAAGAGTAGGGACATAGAGAACTTCCTCCAGTTTCTTGTCACTCTGATTCATGTCCATCCATAGTACACCAGTTTCATCAACCACGTGCTTAGAACCGTCTCCAAGTATAATGAATCTTGAATAATTCGTCTTCTTGTACTCAAATAATATTTGTTTCGAGGAAACAAAATGTGAGGTGGCTCCCAAATCAAGTACTACTCAAATTTAGAATCTATTGAACGACATTGATTAGCACTAACATAAGCTGCTGAGTTCCTTGTTGTCTTGTCTTCTGCTGCTCTAAAGCACTCTGCTTTGTCTTCGACATAGTTTGAATCTGAAGGTTCGCTTCAATTCTGCTCCTTTTTTTTTAAGGGATTCTAATAACAGTCTACTGTTGCATGACCCCATTTATGAAAATGAATGCATTCAATCTTTGGATTTAACCAAAACTTGTCTTCTGTGTGACTTGATCTTTTGCATCTGTTGCAAATCTTCTTATCACCAGAATTTTTCTGTTGTTTTCCAGATTGTTGATCATTTGTCTGAGACTCATTCTTTTTAGACGACTCCCTCTTAAACTTAGACTTCTTAGAAGATTTATTCTTCTCAGTAAATAGAGCATTTTCGGAATCACCATTGTTGTCATAGCGTTCACGAACTTCTACTTCCTCTTTAACTCCGTCTATTGCCTTTTGAAGTGTCATTGTCGCATCTTTCACCAATATGGTTTGACTTGTGTGGAATGACGTGGATAGAGATCGAAGAAAATATCTAAGCTATTTTTTCTTTGAAATTGCATTTTCCGCACCAGAATTCTGCAAAGAAATAGATAGATATTTAATCTTTCGTATGAATGTGGTCAAGTCTATGTCGTTCCACTGTAGGTAAGCTAATTGGCCTTCCAAGCATATGATCTGGTTATGAGATCGAGTCTCATTCTTGGTTTGCAACTCTTCCCATAAATCTTTTGCATTCAAAATTGATGTAAGATCTAGCATTATATTGTCATGCACTGAAGATGCAATAATTGCTATAGCTTTGTCATTTATCAAACTCCATTCTCGAAGTTTTTTGCCAGGAGTAGCTATTGGCTTCTCCTCTTTTGTTAACACATTGCCATAGACTTTTGCCCTTCAATATGAGTGGTCTTTAATTTCCAAATCAAATAGTTTGAACCGTCTGGATTCAAGATCGTAGTGATCTTAGCTCGAATATTGCTGATCGAAGACATCTTTTATTTTTTGAATAACTCCAGATGCGGCTTGTTGATGGATGCCACAACAGTTTGTCTCTTCACTACAACTTTTTCTTTCGCGAATTGTTCACGACAGATGACAGTCTTTGAGCTTGAAGAAGAATTCAGATTATATCGCGAACTGTTCGTGACAAGTGATCTTTGAACAAGAAACAAAATTTCACGACAAGATTCTGTTCGTGAATCTTTTGAGCTTCAACAAGAAACCACGAGCTTCTACAAGAAACTATTCCGCGAATCTTTCGAGTTTCAAGCAAGATAAATTTCGCGAGTCCTTTGAGGTTGATTATGAAGAGAAATATTTTGAGTTCGCATTCGTTTATCATCCTTTGTCAAGTAAAATGTGCGCTTTGTTAGTAGAATTGAGATCTGTCTGATCAAATGTTCTACATATACCAGAACCGATTGAAGAAAAACTCATTCATGTGAGTTATGCCTTGACTTATGATGACAATGCAAAACTTACTGATGAGCAGATTCTAAATCATATGGCTCCGACCAGATTTGGAGTGTGTAATATTCTTGATGAACCAACAATAAAACCGCCAAAAGTGGTTATATCGAAAGACGACAAGGTCACAGATTCAATGACAAAGAAACAAACCAAGCAACATTATAATACGGTCCTAAAATGGGAGAATCCACCTCAAGAGATTGATTCAAAGAATGTGCCACCCTTATTGGATAAAGGCAAAGGAAAAGTTGACGAAGATTTCTCAAGTCAGAGTTCTAGCAAGACATCACCATCTAGGAGGTCTTCAGTACCTTCAAAGAAGAGTTTATCTTCTCGGAAGTCATCACCTCCACGATCAATTCCTGTTGAGAAGGCTAAGCGAAGATCCAAGACAAATCCTTTCGACAAAGAACAAGCAGATGGAGTCCACCATGATATGCACGAGCATTTTAAACGATATACACTAGATGATGTGGTTATCATGTTACCCAAAGCACATCGTGAACCCAAAGAACAAGTGCCAGAATCGAAAGATGTTTACGATGGCCTAGCTAGGACACAGCCTATGAATCTTGCTGAACCAGGAGATCCAGAAATGATTGTACAATGGCATTCGATCCAAATAAGCCAATGGCGTCAGATAGTATTTAGGATCAGCTGTCGGTGGCCAGATTATATTTCTGTGCTGCAGTGATGGGAGGCTCCTAGGAATCTCGATTCACAGCTTGGACGACTTTAAAATGGATCGCCGGAGCTCATCATTGTTTTTTGCCGCACAAACTAGATTTCAACACTGCCCGACTCGATTTCATGGAGAAGGTGCCCATGATGCAAATAAAAGCCCACAGTAACTGCATCTCGCAGGAGTCGTGGGACCGCCACCAGTTTTGGTGGGGGATACTGTTGGAGGGTTTGTCGATCCCAAGGCAACCCTAACCCTAGTTAATAAGTGAGAGGGATTTGGCACCTTTGTGTGTGCAAGTCCAACCTGATGATCACATAGAGATTTGATTAATTAGAAAGTCAATAAAAGGTCTTTAGGTCTTCTTGTGGGACTTTTAATGTCGCAGGGCCTAAATGTCAAGCTAGTGAATAAAGTTGGGTTTCTCTCCAATTTTGAATGATTCCCGCTCTTTTTTAAATTTGAATAGTTAGGAGGCAGAATTGGACCAATAGGATTCAGAGGCCATGGTCCTCCTCTCTACTATAGAAAGGGACCAACTTGAGTTTCCTACACATGTACATATCTTCATTTCAATAAAGCAGATTGGTTCTCTTGTGAAATGGATTTATGAATGTCCTTGTTCTCTATCACTTTTCCTCCATCTCTCATGCTTTTATTGTGTTTGCTAATGGGGGATCTAAGTGTTATTGGGATTGCATGTTTTTACATTTTTTATGAGAGAGAAAGGGAGAGAGAGAAAGAGTAAGCTATCTTGTGGATCATAGTGTTAATGGTTGTAGTGTTAATGCTTAGGGTTAATGGATGTTAGAGTAGATGTGGATCTTCTATTCATGCTGAAATCTGAAACATGCTATCGCCAAAATATGAAATTACATGAATGGAAATCCCACCATAGGATTTTAGTAATTCTTGAACCAATATAAGTGGAGTAATGCCAAATCAGTCAATAAAAAGAAAAAACAGTCCAATTTTATTGGAAATTCGGAATAATAGGAATTATAAAATTGATTTTATTTCCAGTAAAATCCTATGGTGAAATATATCCAAAGATCAGACTAGTACTATTTCACATACTAGTAAATGATTTTTGACTAAGTATAGGACAAAAATGAAATTGGTTTAGATTTTTTCCTACAGTAATTAATTTTTAAACATTTTCAAATGTCGTTACGTCTTCTTGATACCTTAGCTGAAAGATTTTCAAGGAACTGAAAATTCTAAGGAGGGAAAAAAAGTGGCCATCAGAGGTAGTGAATGTGATCAGAAAATATATTTCGCCGTTAGGATTTTGTGTAAATCCCAATAAATAATTGCTTGCTATCGCATTTAATTGAATTAATAATTGTTATCTTTGTAATCATTGAGTTATCCATAGTTTTGGATGTCAATTGTGATGTTAGAGGTGGAATCTGATACAGGGATTACATTGGATCTATTAGTTGACAGAAGCTTGTCCCTAGATTTGATGCATCAGTAGGAGATTTGAAGCTTATTTATTAACCAGAAAAGATTAGAATGTAATTGTTAACCATGGCATGCCAGTTGTCCAAATAAATGAATTCTCCCGTGTTTGAAAACAAGAGATAATATCTTATATAAATATAGGACAACTAGATGATCAGTGGATCTCTAGAATATCAGATGAGGCGGTTAAGGGTTTTCTGGAAGGAAAAGCTGATGGTATGGAACAGCAGTAATTTTGGAAAGAGAATTCTAGGACTGTAAAGATCTGATGATCAATGGTGTGTTTTAGTACCTAGTCATGATATGGGAAAGAAGAAAACCATTCGATCAAATGTTGGGTATTTTGAAAAATTTTGAGTTTTAATCTAGATCCCAAAGTGGTATCTCACTATTTACAAAATCAGAGGCCCTCAAATCTATTTCTCATTTTTTTAATTGATTCTTTACTTCTTAATAATTTTTTGAATATAAGACATCAGACTAGTTTATATGAATTCTTTCCAACATGAAGTTATTCTTCTAAAAGGCTGTTATGTCATATAAATTACTACTTGTGTGAATAGACTTGGAATTCAGATAAATTCTAAGATTAAATGTTTCAATTTCTTAAACCTAGAATATCTCTGTTGCATAAATGGATTTCGATGGAGTAGTAGTTTCTATCACTCAGATTGGAAATATTTGAAGGAGAAGGCATGTTTGTAATAAAGTGAATCCTTTAGGGGAAGCACTTATTACTGACTTTTCTTGGATTTAGATATTTTCATATATCATCTTTCCAGTTAACTTTTATTGAAATTTATAATTTCTTTAAAAGGAGAGGTGAAGTGGTGGGATAAAATTCTATTTGAGAATCTGTGAATTGCATAGTTTTTGGAAAATAACCAACTGTGGTATTGAAATGAGACTTTTTTTGGAAGTAATTTTGGATAGATTTAGAATAAGATGTCTAATTGGAACTTTTTGAAAAAGAGAAATTCTCTAGGGATGGTGTGGACAATCTGGAACAAGTTTGGAATTTGAATCATTATCTATAAGTAGTACAGTAAAAGGTCAAAGGTTACTAATTCCATTTTGATTGGAATAGAAGTAAGTTTGATTAGAATTTAAGTATGAGAGTTCTATATTGGGTCAACCTAATCTTAGTTTAAGTACTAGGACCAGAGAGGGGTTGATTAGTGGGAGAAATTATGTGATTAGAGGTAAGTGGGATTGGAAAACTGTTGAGAGTGAATCTTATTTGTCTCAAAGATTTTTCGGATATGTTATTTACTCATGAGAAATAGAAAATATTTTGTAGCTATACAAGATCTCAGTGAGATATGTGAGTAGCATATGTGGGTTTTGGAGGAATCTGCCAGGTAAGAATGTGTTTATGTACTGGGTCATAGTGAGATTATTCTCATATGTGCACGATTATTCTTGTATGAATCTACTGTGTAGTCCTAGTTACTAAGGTTATCTGGTGCACTTAACCAAGTTGGTGAACATAAGCATATGATCAAGTATTGTTTTAACAGATACTTGCAGAGTTAACAAATCTTTGTATAGAAGATTTATGGATTCACTTATAAATGATTTGGGTAAGGGTCTAAATGTGGTGTTATACTAGTATAATTGAATTCTTCACCTAGACATTTCAGATTTCTAAATCATTGGCAATTAACTTGAGTAGTTGATTACTCCAGGATGAAGCTAATTGGTAAAATGATCAGTGTGATGTGGATTCACCAGGAACTGATGGTTTTTGAACTATATTGCTTGTAAGACGCATGATTAGTGAATCATTTGGGTTCATCAATTAAAATTATGTGCATTGGATATATAATATTCTTGGGATAGAGTGTTTTTTAATTAAGGAATAGACTCAACTCAATAGTGGTTGTATCCCAGAGCGCTCAATTGGATAACGAATCATACCGAATCCAAGAATAATAACTGAATTGATTTTAAACCGGACTTTGGGTATCTAGATGTGATTCTGGATTGTAATCTAAAGTTGTTTTGTAATTGAAGATTATTGTCATTTTGATATGCGTTCAATCTTTAATTACCAGTTGTTTATAGAACTTGAATCTTGCACTTCAGTTAAACAATCATGTTATGAAAGTATTCCTAAATCTAGTATTTTCTTAATAAAAAGATTTTGGAATGACTCTTACTTTTCTTGAATTATGTTAGACATTTATCGATAATGCCAGACCTGCGTCATGCCCCTTGTGAGGCCGTCACTGAAGGGTGTACCCTTATGGTACATAACATTCCCCCTCCCATAAAAACTTCCTTCTCTGGGAAAAAACCAGGTAATCTAAGTCTTAAATCATCCTCCTTCTCCCAAGTGTTCTCATCATCTAACTCACCTTTCCGATGAATCAGATGTTCAGAAATCAAACGATTTCTCAACTGATGTCGTTGAGTATCCATGATCTTTTCCCGTTCATGGGGTATAGAAGCAGTCAAATCCTCCAATAGCACTAGATCATCTGTGGGAATTAGGTCATCTTTTCCACCAAGTCGTTCGTTTAAATGACTAACATGGAATACATGATGAACCTTAGTTCCAGCAGGGAGTTCTAGTCTATACGTAGCCCTACCAATCTTGTTAAGAACTTTGAAAGGGCCGCTAAAACGTGGAGACAACTTCGGACATTTTCCCGTTCGAAGTGTCTTAGAGTCTTTTGGGATTCTAAGATACACCCAATCACCAATCTAAAATCCTCAAGGATCTCGGCCGATCTAATGCTTTTTTGCTAGAGTATTTTGAGTTCCTTTACAATAACGTATAGAAAAATCAAAGATTTGCATAAGCTCAACCCATCTAGCTTGCCTCCCCTTGAGATCTGTAGCATCACAGAAATATCGAAGAGTCTGATGATCCGTCAAAACTTCAAATCTGGCTCCATAATGTCGCCAAATTTTCAAGGAATGAACAATTGCAAGTAGTTCCTTCTCATAGGTACAATACCTAGATTGAGCAGGATTGAGCTTCTTGCTTTCATAAGCCACAGGATGTCCATCCTGCATCAAAACAGCTCCAATAGCATAATCACTGCCATAAGTCCTAACCACAAAAGCCTTATTAGGATCGCCAATGATTAGTATTGGTGCCGAAGTGACACTTTTCTTAAGCAACACAAAACAATTATTCATATCCTCCGTCCACACCACTAGTGGACTCTTAGCCCTTCGGCTTAGCTTCTTATAGCCTTTCAAGGCCTGGGTAAGGGGAAATGCCAATCGAGCAAATTGGGGAATATGCCGACGGAAAAATCCTACAAACCCCAAGAAAGACTTGATTTCCCGAACTGTGGTGAGAATAGGCCAATCAATAAATGAAGAATTTTTAACAAAATCACTTCTCAATTACTTGTTCTTATCAAAATGCCATTGTTGCCAAGAACAATATCTACATTAGCTAATTGAACAGCATGGAATTCTAGTTTTTCAGAATAATCTTGAATGTGCAATTCTACATCAAGAACAATAAAATCCATCAAATCGGAATCACTTCCCAATGCCATTGTCACACGACATTTTTTCTCAATTTCTGGTAGGAAGGTTTAGCGTCTGCACTTTCGAACATACAATATAAACAAAAGTGTTTTGCATTTGCAAATTGGGGAATATGCCGATGGAAAAATCCTACAAACCCCAAGAAAGACTTGATTTTCTGAACTGTGGTGAGAATAGGCCAATCAATAAATGAAGGTTTTTCAACAAAATCAATTCTCAATGACTTGTTCTTATCAAAATGCCATTGTTGCCAAGAACAATATCTACATTAGCTAATTGAACAGCATGGAATTCTAGTTTTTCAGAATAATCCTGAATGTGCAATTCTACATCAAGAACAATAAAATCCATCAAATCGGAATCACTTCCCAATGCCATTGTCACACGACATTTTTTCTCAATTTCTGGTAGGAAGGTTTAGCGTCTGCACCAAATTTACATTAATAAAGTTATAAGTGGATCCCGTGTCAAAAAGAACATTAACAACTTGATCATTAACTTTACCTTTAATGCAAATAAGGTCATTAGGACCAAAAACTAAAGATCTAACAAACATCCAATACCTCCATCCAAGGCATAGACACCTACCTGCCCTTAACCAAGGACACTAATACCTTAATCTAAGACACCTACTCTTAATACTAAGGGTATCCCTTAACCAAGGGTCACGTGACTCCATACCTCCAACTAAGGTATAGTCACTTGCCTGTCCTTATACAAGGGCACATACCCCTAATCTTAAGGGTACCTTGCCATTTAGCCCCCAACACTAAATGGACTATTAGGGGTCTGAAGTACTGCTAGTTACATAGGTATGTAACATCCACCATGCAAACCCATATCTGATAAAATTATCTCCAGATTTCTAATGCTAATATCTGATCGTGCTTTTGACTGCATATTCTATCCATAGCAATAATACAAGTATAACAATTTATCCAATATTTGTATTTCACCATGCATCATGCAAAAATGGACTCTTTCAATAGGAATTTATAATACGAGATTCCAAGCTTTTTCCAAACAGTGCCTGTTTGGTGGAAGTCGTTGGTTGCAATTCAAAATACTTTTGTTTTGCCCACTTTCAAACATACAATATAAACAAAAATGTTTTGCATTTGCTCCAAGACCACAGCCAAACATGCAATGCCATTTTAAAACAGTATTGTCATTCCAAAACAACATTCATTAAAACAAAATTTATTAAATTTATATTAAGAGATCAACATAGAAAATAATTTTAAAATATTTGAGGTAGCAAATAATATCAAAAAATATAAATATATTTAAATATTTCATGCACAAAAGTTTGAAATTCATATATAATCTTCAAAATGATGAAATAGTCATGTACATGCTTCCCAAAAATCATCAAGGTCATTGACGTCTTTGGGCTTTTCTGGAGGAGCCTCAGTAGAGACAACAACAACCTCTTCAACAGTTTCCTCTACAGTGACGATGTTATAATCTTGAACTAGGACATCTGCAAAGTCCTCTGTGTCACCCACTTTCCCACTAGCGGGAGGTTGTGGTTCTTTCGATAGTGAGAGTCTTCGTCATCTGTAGACTCTCCTACCTCAGTTAATTCATCTGGCAAAACTGAAATAGATTTCATTCGCATTTTTACAAATTCTACTAAGCTAGAATCTAATTCTACAGTAGCAACATGCATGTCTGTCTTACCAATGTCTCCATGATTAGCCAACAACCATGATGACATAAAAAAAGCATCATTTGACAATTGTTCATCAACACCATCTTTATCCGAATAGTAAGGTTGGTTTGCTTCTCACCTTGATGTCTCTTCTTCTTGGTGGTACAAAAAAGGAACCCATTTTTCATTGTACCTTTTGGTAGTAAATTTCATTTTTTGGATTTTCTTTCACTCCGACTGTTCAGATCCTAGATGGAGAGAGAGAGAGAGAGAGAGAGAGAGAGAGAGAGAGAGAGAGAGAGAGAGAGATTCAAAATTAAAATGATCAAAAGATTAAAATGAGTGTTAAAAATGGGCAAATGAAAGAGTGATAGTGAAAAAGAAGCAAGAGAATAAGGAAGAGAGTTTTAAATGAAAAAAGCTACTACATTAGTGAGTAAATCAATAGCAACTACATCATTGGTGATAGGATATCAATCTTGATAATTAGTGATATATGATTTATAGAGATTAAGATCTTTAGAGTTATCATAAGTGTGATGTATGGAGCACGACATGAACTAAATGTAGCCGATGATGATAGCCTGAGTAACATCTCATAACGTTAATGCACAATCAATGCTCACTTAAGTGAGAATTTGGAAATAGGGATTATAACAAACATGAAGATTGAATTTGTTTGGTATATTGATATCTTAGGCATTTCTTTGTTTGTACATGTTTTTCTCTTGTTAATATGCTTTGCTCAGATATGCCAGCAAATCACATAGAAAGTATGTTAGCAGCACTGAGAGTAAAACACTTTTAGACTACTCCCATGTTGAGTTAATGATTTTATTGTCTAAAGAAGAAGAAAATAGAATCTTTTTGCTTGCGTAAAGCTGATGATATGTACGATTCTCCACTGCTCAACCCGTGCACGCGTGTCTGACGTATTTGTGTTCTCAATCGCTTTTCTGCGACTGTCAACAAGACTTTTGAGCAGCTATATCTGCAATTGTCACTGCACGGTGCACCACCCCATCCCACCGCCCTCCCTGATATTGGTCCCAGGTCAAGTATTTCGCCTGACATAAGGAATGGAGTAAAAGCAACAAATCTGTCGCCTTCTGTGATTCAATCGTGTAATAGCTGACACATGTTTGTTCCTGTGCCGTTCATATAGCCTGATCCTGAAATGGGCTCTCTCTCTCTCTCTCTCACACACACACACACACACACACACACACACACATGCCTCCACTCCTAAGCAATGCTACATATTTCATCGTCTGTGCTTTCAAATAAGACCACGTAGCACCCTTCTGATTGATTGGCGGATCCATAGATTTTGCACCTACAACACGATGCTTCGACTAGAGACAATGATGATGGAATGCTCCATCAGCAAGGCTTTTATATCTGCTTTATTAGAAGTTTCTTTTTCTGCTTTTGGATGACTCCCTCGAAGCTTCAAATTGTTAGAAGTACTAATTAATGGCAAGTGTAGGTAATGCTAAGTTTGTACCATTCCTGTCACTTCAGTATTGTGTCGATGTTGAAAGCGACGTCGCGTCCTCTGTTCATTTATGTGTAGCGGGCTATTCGTTACCCACGTATTCGAGCTCGCTCAATACAAGTAGCTGGTTACATTCCTGCGCTCTCTCGCCTTCATCTCTGTCATTTTGTGTTGATGGTTCTTTGATTCCTGTTTGTGTTGTTCTTTCTCATAGTTCTTTCATTGCTGCTGCGATCTTTCTGAAAGTTATAACACAAATTGTAGATTTCTGGGGAGGAGCATTACCAACCAGAAGATCAAAGAGGATGCTCAAGCTAATCAGGTGCAGTTATACAGTGTGGCCAAATTAGCTCAAAACATTATTTTTGAGATTATATGAGCTGCCTGCTACTAAACATTCAAATCATCCGCGCCTTCAATATGCGACATTGGGCTATAGATTCCTCTAAACAGAAGCCAGGGGTGAGACTGTCGATGACTGAGTCGGGCAGTTGCCCGAGTCTATCAGACCAGATAACATTTTATTCTGTTTCAAGAGATTGCTTGGACTGCCATGAAACGATGATTTTGAAGGGAAAAGATGTATACACAACGATGGATTCTGCATATACAAATTTGCCACCAGGTTTCCGGTTCCACCCAACAGACGAGGAGCTAATAGGATTCTTCCTCAAACAGAAAATTCTTAATTCTAAACACAGCTGCGTTTGTGCGATTCCAGAGGTGGACCTCAATAGAAGTGAACCATGGGATCTTCCAGGTATTTGCGCAACCATTGTCCCTGGAGAGCGGGTAGAGACACACAGAGACAGGAGAGAGAATGTGCGTGCGTGTGTGTGTGTGTAACATGATTTTTTATATTATATTGGCAGGGATAAACAAGAAAGGAGAAAAGGATCAATACTATTTTAACTTACGTGATAGGAAGTATCCAACTGGAACACGATCTAACCGAGCGACAGAGGCTGGTTACTGGAAAGCCACAGGCAAGGATCGAGGCGTCGTCAATTCGCGTTCCTTTTGTGTAATTGGCATAAAAAAGACGCTTGTCTTCTACATGGGAAGAGCTCCCAGAGGAAAGAAGACCAACTGGGTCATGCATGAATATTGGCCAGAGGGAGATAGGCATATCGCCACGCCAACCAAGGTACAAATCCTTGTAACTATAGAATTAATCGTTGTCAGATGTTCTCAAGTTTACGTAAGTAGATACATCGTTAGTACCTGTAGGTACAGAGGTACGCTAAGCGATGCTAATGTGGAATATTGTAGCTGTTCAGGACGCCGAGTGGGTGATCTGCCGTGTCTTTTACAAGACATCTGGAAGCAAGATTAACTCGTCTCCTTCAGATATCATTCGCTTGTGTAAAGGCGCATCGTTGCCTCAGCTACTTGATGATTCTCCGCAACCCACATGGATCAATAATCACATGACCTCAGGAGAGGATGAAATTAAAGACTCTCTCACCCTTAGTGCGTTAGATAAAAGATCTCAGCTGGGATCTGTGTCGCTTCCCCCAAGACAGAGCCCTGCCACAGACATAACAATCAGCTTTCGGACCGAGTCGACAGCAGACATCCTAGTAAACATGCTCAACTTTCCCGCGGCTCCGGAATTTTATGACAGCAGCGTCGGCTCAATAACTGATCAACTCTCAAACACGCCGCTGTATCAAAACAGCTATATGAATATTCCTTTGTGTTCATCAATAGGCTGCTGTGATCAGGATCACTTTATGACAAGTACAACAGATATACGCCCATGCACAGCTGAGTCGTTTGCTATTGCAGATAGTTCGAAATCAGTTGAGAGTATGTACACATTGATCAAAGAGGCTGCTGGTGGGGATTCGTGGCTATATGAAAAGCTCTGTACATCTCTTTACGGATCGGCAGAGCCCAATATCTAAAAAATTTTAATTCTAGCGCATCAAATTTGAAGGGGTGATCTGAGATCAAACATCTCTCACCGCAGCATGATTGATTGTTTCTGCAAATTTAAAATGATTCACACCCGCTGAAATTGCATATTCACATTCTCTATTGTACAACTGATTATCCGGACAGGCAATTTTGGCCAATCAAAGGGCGCAGACTGAGCTGTTCATTCAAACAACAGATCATGTAATTTGATCTACAACCGCAGTATCATAGCAAACACCAGATTATCTGTCATCTTTCAAGGCAGATCATTTGAGAAGAGCACGTCAGGTAGGCAGTCTATTTACGAAATACTCATGAAATTTACGAAAACCATCACTATATAGTATATAATATAAGCGTTTATAGTACTTATTATGTTTTGGAACTTTTTGGATCTGGAGTACCTAGATTCGTAGTTGAGTCCGATTCCTGTCTTAAACTTCTTACTGAGTTCCAGTTTTCCTTGGGATGTTTGCCACTGCATGTAGTAATCTATTAATGCACATCGAGAACATAGACTAAAATCAAAGAACATGTAAGTTTTCCACATCCTTGGAATGGCTTTGAGAATGCAGTACAATGTGTCTAGTAATTCATAGCGAACATTTGGAGAATTTTCACTAATGTGGCACACTATCATTTGTTTACACCATAGTCGCCATACAATGTAGCATGAGCCATTCTTAAAAGAGATGAAGTCTTAACTCTCGATTTGTCAATTATGCTAGTCTTAACTCTCGATTTGTCAATTATGCTACACATTGTCTGGGAGCAGGCCGGCGATGCCTCCAGCTGATACATACTACATAGTTCATGCATATAGATGTTTGCAAAGCTTGAGCCTTGTTGCAATGCACAAACCATGATGGATGCTCTAAACATGATCTTGATTCTTCAAGGACATTTACAACTATGATATTTAGGTTATGATCATTCTAGATCTTCACATGGAGAGCTTGTTAGATTAACCTAGCGACAACTACCAATGTAGATAATCGAAGACAATGATCACAAAGCATTCAGCAATGATGAATTCACACAAAGAAATTGCAAAAAACAAAAGTATACTCCAAGCGTGTTCATTGCTAAAGAGATACCTGAACATATACTATTTTTCAGTTGCATATCAAGAAATGAGTTGCATATCAAGAAATGACTCTTCTAGGGTTTCTAGTTCACATGACAAGAAACTAGTATTAACTAACTTTAACCATTATTCTAGTCCATGCTTCACTGTGAATTGTATCTTATCTACAATGAATTCCAACAATCCCCATTTCAATTCATGATTCGGGCATGGATACACAGTCCTAACATGTCCCTTAGCATAACAAATCTATCCTTGTTCAAGGCTTTCGTCATCAGGTCTGCAACTATGTCTCTTTTTGTGAAATCCTCCGTTTTTGCATAAGAAGATATAGCCTTGATTTTCATTCCTCATGATCATGCCCTTGGTGTTGATTTCAATCACATACATATGCCCCTTGACACAGGCTGATGTATTCTGCCTTAGTTGAGGACAACGCCACTACTTTTTCCTTGATGCTTCCCCAACATACGACACCTCACCACTAGTCGATTTTCGATCATCGATGTCCCCACCCCAATCAAAGTCTGTATAACCCAATATTTCATCACCTGTGGTAGCATAATGCAAGGCATAGTTAATCATTCCTTTCAGATACCTAATTACCCTATTACATGCCCTCTAGTGCTCAATTCCAGCGTTTATAGGGAACCTGCTCAGCTATCTAATGGTAGTAGCTATATCGGGCCTCATACAAATCACCACATACATGATTGACCCAATCATGCTTATGTAGGAACATCTATCCATTTGCTCTCGTTCTTCGTCATTCATTGATGACATTCTCATGCTCAACCTCACTCCCAGATCCAAAGGTACTCCCAAGGGAGTTGAGTTAGACATTCCATACCTCTCAATTATGCTCACAATGTACCTCTCCTGAGATAGCCACATCTCTTTTGACCTCCTATGACCACATCTTTGTCGATGCCCTTGCAATAGTGCAGTTCTCCTAAGTCTTTCATCTCAAATTCCCTACTCAGCTCCTCCTTGCATTTCTTGGCCGACAGGATGTCGTTTCCTATGTACCCTTTTTGTGCTTATTGATTCCCTGTTTTTTGAATCTTTCATAGATGCTTCAGCTTCAACCCCTGGTTCAGTATCTGCATCATCTACATCAACTGGAGTAGATCCAAACGGGGTGCTCTCCTAACAATGATTGGATTGACTTCCTGAAGAGCACCTCCAGGGACAGCCATTTTTACAGACTAGATCAAGCAAACAATGAGATTGGATCTAGATTTTCAATCAGGAACTATTTCAGATCAGATATGCTAGATCTATTCCACTTGACGAGAATCAGATTCCTATATTGTGAATAAGATTCCTATGTTCAACCGTTCGATACTTCTAAAATTAAAAGTTCTCAGAATCAAAATCAGACTGAATCAGATTTGACCCAAAATTTGACAAAGACTTGATCTAGAAAATCAGGATCTAAAAATAGAACTGGCAAAGGTTCCTTAGGCGAAGGTTCAGCAATGCTATTTTTGATAAAAACTCTCTGATCAAGTTTTTCTGACAAATTCTATGGAAATAACATTTGCCGAACTCTCAGACTGAGAATCTGAAATAGATATAGCTAGGGTAGAATTGGCAAAGGTTCGTGGCACATAAAGGCACAATTTCTATAGTTTGGCGAGGGTAAAAATAGAGATTTTCTATGATTTGGATAGAATGAATGTTCGTCGAACTCAAAAATAATAAATTGCTATAAATAGAATAATCTGAAAACTAGACGAAGGTTCTGTTGACAGGTCCTCTGCTTTTAAGGATCTGTCTACTAGTTTTTTGTTCTTCTTACTTCTTCTTATGCCTGTCAGCAGAGACAATGGGCTCTTGCTTAAGTTATTCTTTCTTGTTTAAAGCCCAAAATCAGTTAGAAGGGACAGATCTACATTGTGTATTTTGTCCTACTGCCTGTCAGAAGATAACTCAGATCTGTCTCTCTTGAACCGCAATCAAACCATCATGTAACCAAAACGTTCAACCAAATGATCAGCATGCAGTCCAAGAGAACAACCATGAAATCTATTTCTACTTTGCTGCAAAATGAATTGAATCAGATCCTAAATGCTACTAAACTTGCATAGATCCACAAAACTGAAACAAGAAACTAATCTACAACATTTTAGAAGTCCAAGACATAAAGAACTAGAATGTTGGAGGATATGCAAGATTTATACCACATTTCTAGCCTCTTAGTTTACCTGAATGCTGATTCCTACATTAATCCACAAACAAGAAATTAAAACTAATCCACAACTAGGAAAGCAAGAAAACTAATCCACTTTAAAGTCCACAACCACACACAATACGAATGGAAGGGCATGATCATAGGGGCATCACTCAAGAAAACCATCATGATCAAGGAGCTTAGTGTAACAACAAACTCATGGAAAATCTTCTTATTAAACATGGAGTAGATATAATGCAAAAAAGCTCCTCTTCACAAAGAGGGAGTCTCTTAAATAAACAAGAGAGCTCCTTAGGTGGCATCCTAATGGCATTTCCACATTTTACAAATTACAAGTGGAATTATGCTCTCCACAAGAGGTCACCATCAAAAGGTGGCTCACTCTACTTTCTTTAAGAGAAGTCTATCTGCATTTATAACTTTGCTTAGAAATACTAATTCCTGCATGGTCATTCCATCTTCCGGGATTCACCATGAGGCTTACACAGTTCTTGCTTGTCATTCCTAACTAGCATTTCTTGGCTCTCAGTCATTGTTCATCTCATCTTCTTAGAGACCTCCTCAGTCTAAGGTGAGAGGTGCTCTTGGGGAGCTTTGGCCGAGCATCTTGGGGATTCATCAAAATTAGCCTACAGGTTCTGGCGAAGAATCAAGAGCAATACTGGTATTTTTGCAAAAAGAGACTTTTTTGACAAAAATATAACAATATGACAGCTGATTCTCTGAGAAGGTTCTTTTTCTATATTTTTAGGATTTTGGTGATTTTTTGGTATTTTATGGTGGTTTTTCTGATGTTTCTGGAAATCTGTTGGGAAGGATTGTTTGCCCTTCAAACTGAAGGTTTTATGATCAAAATCGAAGGTGCCTGCAACTCGACAAACGTTTCCTAAAAGAGGGCAAAAAGTTATTAGCTCTGATAACAATTTTGTCTCCTTTTGACAGAAAATCTGGCAGATTTGACCGATTTTTGTTGTTTTTTCTGATATCTCGGATCCAAATGGATCTTAAGGTTGGTGATCTGAAAAGCTTTCCTTGTTCCACAATTAGATTAGATTTCAAACAAGAAAATCCACTCAAATCAGACAAAATCACTCTCAAACTAACTCTAAATGCAGATTTAACACTATTCATGTCACGACAAGATGCCTAATGCAAGCTTAACCATCCAACAAACATGATGCAACTGAAAAATTGGCGTAGTTCCTCGGCAATGGCGCCAAAATTGTAGTGGATTTCTTTCCTTGCCTATCCTCAACCCAAGATCTAATCAATCTAGCATCAAGGAGATGAAGTTAGTTGTCACGCGTAGATTCGTTCCCATGAGATCGATAACATATTTCAGATTTCAACATGAATGGAAGATCCACATCTACTCTAACATCCATTAACCCTAAGCATTAACATGTCAATATTGTTGGTGAATAGACAGTTGGCTGTAAAATACCAAGTTGGCTTTGGATTCTGAGAAACTCCTCTTCAGAAGGTAGATCATCTTCTTTGTTGCGCATTTCCTCTACAGCCATTTTCAAGCAATCTTTCCTTGAATAAAACTTATCATTATGTACATCGTCAACACTAGGGAGAAGATCATCAGCATCAAAAATCAATTATATTCAAAAATTCATCCAGCTCTTTGCTCAAAATGCAAAGAGTCTCAGCCTCAGTGAAGTAAAAAAGATCCGATATATCCGATATTGTCAAAAATGAATTATTATCCATATTATAAGTAGGCAAAGTGATCAAAGATTTATTAGAAGGAGAAAGAGTAGTGGGGGTTCTAGGGCCTATAAATGTAGCCCTATTTCGAGCAGGATCAAAATCAGAACAATCATCTAAACTAACACTCGTATCAATAAAAAAAATATCTATATCTACAATCTTTGACTTTTCAGACTTTGTACCTAGAAGAAACTGCTTCAGAAGTGGAGGGAATAGTCTCCGAATCGTCAAAAATATTCAACAAAAGAAAAAAAAAACAAAAGCAGATTGAAAATCAACAAATCTATATTTCTTATTATGGATTGGGCGCTCATCTACATATTTGAAATCATTATGTAATGTGAAGAATTGCCAAAAATTGGCAAATCTAGCTTGATAGAAAAACCATGTAGAATAGTGTAAATTGTGTACACAAGTGGGTCCCACACATGTGAGGCCATGATGCCATGTGGGAAACCCATCCTAATGTAGGTTAGGTCAAGTCAAGAGAGTTGGTCATGTCTATTTGGTGGTCATCCCTACTTTATAGGACCTACAACTAAGTTTAAGGTGAGAATTTGACCAACTAGATACCTACCAAGCATAACTCTAGGAAATAGAGTAGGGTTTCATTTTAGGTCAAGGAGAGTGAGTTAACTTCCTTATTACATGCTAAAAATCCATCTAACTTCAAGAAGGAAGTCGAATTTGGTATGTATTTCCTCTCTCCTATAGCTCATTGGCAATCTCAAGCTAGTTCACTATGTACATTGAGTTTTTGTGATCCAAATGCAACCAAATCAATTTCTACATGTTTCTCAGGTTGAAGGCCGTACTACAGCCTGTAGTACACACGTGTGGGCTCAGATTTCAATGCTTTTGATTGTTAATGCTTGTTGTTTGTCAAATTGCCAATCTAGATCAACTTTTGTGTGTCTAGTTTTTTGATAGATTGTTAAGCAAGCATCCAATCACTCTTGTGGATCTTTTGTAGATCCATTTATGGTCCTGAAGTACAGTACTTTCACATGTAACTTGTTAAACATTCAAGCTTAGCTTTATAGATATGCTTGTCGAGTGCCACCAGGTCCTGATAATGAATCATGTCCTTATTCTGAGATCTGAATAAGGGAGTACTGAGCAGGGACTTATATCTGAGATATATCTCAGAAAATGCCTCCACACCAGGACCCTCAATTATAGAAGGTAGAATAAAAAGAAAAGGAGAAAAAAGAGATTTGAAGTACTCCAACCTATCAGTAATACCAAATTCATGAAAAAAAGAAAGCAAACTAGATTCAAAATTAGACATATTAAACAAAAACAACAGAACTAATGTTTTAAATATCGCTCTCAGGCGCGAAACCTAGATCAGACAAGCACGACAAGGCAACGTGCGCTCAAGAAATATTTCAAGTTGGAGTATTGGATCCAAGCGCAACAAAGAGCATAAAAGAAAAGAGATGCAAAACGCACTTGAATGCGATATCGGACGATGCAGTGTCGGATCCAGGCAAAAAATAGTCAACGAATGGGTAATGAGAGCAAGTGGCGCGCTTGAAATCGATATCCGGCAAAGCAGTCGTAAATTTGCGTGAAAATCCGAGCTGAAGAAGACCCATTTATAAAAAAAAATTTGCACGTGTGGATTAGCGACGAGGGAACAAGTGTCAACTTGTGATTGGTCAAAATAAATGTGTCGTACCTAGAATGATTGATCTGACATCTGTCACGTGCGAGAATGACACATGTCGAGAGTGCATTTGCGCACGTGTCTCAGCCCACGTGGCCTAATAATAGGGTCATCATTGTCAGTACGGACAGTCCACGTGGGCTAATAATCTATCGACACGTGTCTTTGTCATTTTTCACACGTGCAGAAATTTTGTATATATAAGTCCTCAGAAATTTCATTTTTTTTTGCAAAATTTTTGCTTTTAGCTCTCAATATCACTCTCAAGCGCGCTCTTTCACCGTTCCAGCTTCTGCCCTCTCACAGTGCCTTCGAGTCCGATATCGTTGGTATTTCAATATCGCTTTTGAGCGCGCATCTCGTTTCATAAAATAATCTCTGTAGATCTTGCGCTCGAAACCAATATTCAGTTCTGGTATTGATCTCTAGCTCTCTTTCATCACAAATTTTTTTGTTTTCATCCACTTTTCTTTTGTTCAAATTTTTTTTGTTTATTTTCTTCCTCTGAGTATGATGGCCAAGACCAGATCCACTGCCCGTGTCATAACCACTGTACAGTCATCTCATTCATGTGTTCCCCCTGGTACTAGCCGTAGGCGTGGCAGGAAGCAGGTCTGGCTGAAGGAGATCAGAAAACTCCAGAAATCAACTGAATTGTTGATCCCTAGAGCTCCTTTCGGCCGATCTGTATAGAATGTCACTCTGTCACTTGGGCTGGATGTTCATTTTGTCGTGACAGCCATGCAAGCCTTGCAGGGTGCTGTAGAAGATTTTCTGTCCCAATTTTTTGAGGATTCATGTCTTTTGGCAGTGCATGGTAAGCATGTCACCATCATGCCAAAGGATTTCGTCATTCTCAAAAGGCTTCGGGACAGATATTCTGGTCTGCATGTTGATAATGCCAGCACCTCCAGAGATCTACCTCTGGATAGAACCGATTTGCCTACTACCTCTAGGAGGAAGAGAAAGCAGCCTGTCCCCAAGAAGGCTGGATCTCGAAGGCCAGCTGCTTCCCTTCCTCCTAGAATTATCTCGGCCAAGAGACCCCGTGTCTTCCTGATCTCTGAGTCAGATGCTGGAGAATCTGACTCAGATCGAGAACCTTCACCCCTTCCTCCTCTTGTTATTTGTCCAGCCCCTCAGCAGGTTTCATCACCAAAAGTGCTGATTACCCAAGAGGAGCTAGACAAAATAATAGAGAAATCTGTAAATATTGTTTCCACAGCTGTTTCTACTCCTGTACATAATCTTTTTGTGAGAATTCCATATGATCCAGCCCATGTTTTTTTTTATTCTGACCATTATAATCAATACGAGGCTTACCTAGCTAACAAAATTGATCTTCTCGGCAATTTTTTTGATTTTTTTCTTCCAAATACACGTAGAAGCTTTAGATTAGGTCCCAAATTTTGAGTCGAGCTAAAAGATAAGACCTCAGAAATTTCAGATGCAATAGTAGAGGCCGAAGTTTCTTTTTTGCAGAATAGTATTAGTTTCGATTCCCATGGTACAGTTTTTGTAGTTAGTTCATTTTTCATGGGAGCGGTAAAGGCGAAAGAAGTCGATTTTGAGAAGGCTGTCTATTTTATCGAGTGCAGTCCTATGGCAAAATTCCATTTGATTCTATATGAAGATAAATAAGGATTGCTCTTTTGTTTTTGTTGCTTTAATATGGATTGTTGCATGTCTAATCGCTTTAAAAATAACGAAATTTTGTCATAAATATGAATTTATCGATATTTGTATCTTGGTTGCAGTCGGCATTGGAGCCTAAACATTCTTTTTGTAAAGATAAATAAGGAGGGAGTATTAAATTTTCTATGTGTAAAATTAAACTCAGCTGCAAAGACACATAGAGAATTTGATTCTCTACTTCATGATGCTGTTTAAAAAATACCGACAACGGCAACTTCAATTGGAGATATAACCATTAAATCTCTCAAGGTAATGCATGTATTCCTTTTTTAATTCAAATGCATCGTCATAGCATAAATAAAATTTTTATCATAATATTACTAATTTTCGTTCTATATATGCAGTGTGTACAACAAAATGATGCTTTTAGTTGTGCATGGTTCGTCTTGTACAATACAAAGCTATTTTTTGAATGGTATATTTTACAAACAGATGTAGATATTGAAAAGGTAATATTTTATTCATTTGTAGTTCATTTCATTCTGATTCATATTTTATTACTATCATTGTTTGTAATTTGCTAATTCTCGTGTTTTGTGATGACAGTTCACTCTTGAGCCGTATACTCCTGATGATGTATATAGATTTCGGCAAGAGTTGATCAGAACCTTTGCCCAGTACAGTGTAAGTGTTGCACCTGCAATAAAGGGCCCTCAAAAGAAAGCTGCTCTTGTCTTAACAACCTTTCAGGTTGTTCAGGATGCAGATCTTATTTTATATGATCAAAAAGGAATAAAAGTCCTTCCTAATACAGAGAAAGGCAATTTTGTAGCAGATATTTCTCTTGTCTTAAAAGGCATTGAGGCCCTTCCTGAAACAGAGGAGGGCGAGATTATAGAAGGAGCTGTTGCCTTATCAGTTCCTAATACTGATATAGAAAATATAGAAAAATTGATTGAATAGAGATCTATTTGTAAATAGAGAGACATAAAAAAAAAAAGATACAATCATTTTACTTGTAAACAACCCATTTATGGGTTAATTTTTATTGATATCACAATAGATTCTTACAATCAGCTTGTGTCCATAGTCTAATACTGGAATGCAATTTTTCTATAATGATAAAAAGACATGATGATTGGCATGTATTTGCTGATAGTGAATCTCAATGTTCTTCCATAAGTTGGATTGTTTCACCAATATCTTTGCATTTGATCTCGATCTCATGTCTTTTATGTACCAGCATAAAACTAATACAAAATTAGTTAGAATCAGAACAGAGTTTGTATTAGAAAGTTTTGATTGAAATTATTCATAAAAGATCGAGTTTTTATAGTTACTTACGAGTTTACCATTGAAAACGAATCTGAAGTCTGAAAGCACATCATCTTGTAGGAGCAATAGTTCCCGCCGGATGTAGTTTAGACTCCAATTTTCTTCCACCTCAACACATGTCAAAACGACATCATTGTATATAATTTCAATATTTTTTCGTTTTGAATGTCCACTGGCTTCCAAGTCTTGATCGAATGGCACCCATTTACCTTTATTTTTTTCCATCTTTGATAATGGAAGCATAAGCTCAACATTTGTTTTTCAATTTGATAACGAAAGCACATGGAAGACATTTTAATTCTGCATTCTATTTCTCCATCTGATCTTTTGTCCCAGCCTTCATCCATAAGTTCAGATAATAGACTATTAGATAAATTCTTGCATACAAACATCGTTGGGATTTTGTGTACATTGACACTTGAAAAGAAATCCACAAATATATTCAAGGAAATAAACCAACTCAATTTGACTGTTTTTTTATCCCGTGCTCATTTTTAATGAATTTTTTACATCATTATATATCTTGCAACGAAATGATTATGAAACTGTAGCATCTGGTGCAATCCAATCATCACTTTCAAAACTAGGTAATGGAATTGGTACTATTTGCCTAAAATTTTCTTTTGTATCAGGAATGTACATTGATTCATAAAAAAAGATTCCACTATCAGCTAGATCTGTTGCAGTTCTATCTCGATATTGCAGTTGTCCAATATCAGTGTGAATAACATCTAACACACCTGCTAAAGATCCACTCAGCTCCCATTCATTTATGTTGGATGGATATAAATCTGCAAAAGAAAAATGATTAGATTAGCAAGTTTACTATTAGATATTTATGAATGACAAAAATCAAAGTATCAAAAATATCAATACTTACAGTTGCTTTTTTTGTGATCCTGACAGTTGAATCTTTGCACATTTATCTCTGAATGCATATATACATGTTGGACTAGAATTTCAGAAATAGATTTTTGTCCTAATGATGTTCTGAAATCCAGTATTATGGCCTTCCAATAAGATCGAAATGATAGTTTTGACCTTTTCCTTTTTCGAAATGCTCCTCTTGATGATGAATGCATCAAAACCCAAGAGTTTTTGAATATTTTCTTGGCACCCATAATCCATTATCATCTATCTCGTTGAATAGAAGCACAGAGTCGATTGAGGAGCACGGCTTCCTTGATGGCGCCATTCGTAATTTGCATACAAAATTCTGAAACATTGAACTATGAATCTAAAAATTTGCGTAAACAAGAAGCCATGAATCTGAAAAAAAGTGTTGGCAAAAATTTGAAACACTAATCTATTTGGTGCCACAAATTAACTATGGTTATTCTTGTTAACCATGGTTTGACAATGCATATACATTAATGGTACATCGATTTTCTCATCTCAATCATCTGTCATATTCATTTTCAATATTTTGAGTCTCTTCGGACAGTGATGAGCTGGAAGGGCAGGCCTCATCAACCAATAGCATTTCCACATGCTGCCGGACAAAACAACAATATATTTAAAAAGTTTTTATTTTATTTATATTTGGAAAATTCTACGTTACGTAGAACCCCGAAGCTAAGGTTTCAATTGGTCCACATGGCAACGAAAATAAGAAAAAAAATAAAAAAGTATATTTTTCAAAGGCCCTCGTCGAGCTCTAAGTTTCTCTAATGGCAAACAACACAAGTGATTAAGAAAGTGCAATTAATCAATTACAACACACACAGATCCACGTTAGACATAGATAGTAGAAGGTGTTGCTTCTATATTACACTGAATACTTGTCATAAGAGCATTTGCTCAGTATGGAGCAAGAACAACACAAGTGACTATAGCTCAAATGGCGTAGCTTAGATGCTTGATCTTCCACTCTGCTGCATCTACTAGTGAATGCGAGCTGGATATGTGTATATATGCACTACATCCTTGAGATTACAAGAATTGCTTAACTAATTTGTAATTACAAGACTAGTTTAGTATTAACAAATATTGGTCGTGAATGTACTTTTATAGATATTTGATGTACAACAACATTTGTACTATATATATATATATATATATATATATATATATATATATATATATATATATATATATATATATATATATATATATATCAATCAGACGAGACGGATGACCCGAAGTCATCGAAGTGGTCGAATCGAGTCGGATGACTCGATCATTGAACCAGTCAAGTGACTTGATCGTCGAAGTAGTTGGATCAATCGATCGTCGAAGTAGTCGGATACTTCGGTCACTTTAGTCGATTGTTGAAGTAGTTGAGTGACTTGATGGTCAAAGTCATCTAAGATGGCCAGGTCTTTGATGTTCTTCAAATAGTGCGACATCAAATATAGATAGGAATGGGAATGAATACCCTTTGCTCTGAAGATGAAGATCAGCCGGAAGGTCGATGTAGTCTTTCTTTGAATAGTTCGGCTGATTCGATTCTGTATAGGAAGTCGCAGGTGTCGCGAACTGCTACGCGAAAACCCGTGTATTTTACTAGACATTACTCTGCACATAGAATGAAAGTAGTCTTGCGGGTATTGTAGTCTGTGTAAGAAATACAACTAAATATGCATAATAGCAAAACACAAAAACTATGATTCTTGCAGGTATCAGATGAGCAGACACAAAACCTGAGGAGGTTGCATCTGACCCTAGATCAATGATTAATTCAAGGATAAAAAATGTGCAGAAAGAATCTTGAATGAAAATGGAAACACCAAGGAGGAAATTGTGAGCTTAATTTCCAATAGGCTCTCACTTATTAACTAGGGTTAGATGCCTCAATAAATCCTCCATAAGCTTCCTTTCAAGAGATCTTTGATAAGATCTAACTCGCCTCTTGACCCTATACACTCGGATGTTCATTCATTTTCACATGAATCAAATGGTGGAGCACTTATGTATGTCACTTTTATTGATGATAAATCAAGATACTCTTGGGTTTATCTCTTGTCTAAGAAAAAAGAAGTTTGTGAGTCCTTTATAAAGTTCAAAACTCTTGTGGAAAAGCAACTTAATACTAGCTTGAAAGTATTAAGAAGTGATAATGGAGGGGAGTACATCTCCAATAGGATGAAAGAGTTTTGTGAAACTAATGGCATAAAGAGAGAGTTTACTTGTACATATACTCCACAACAAAATGGACTAGCTGAGATAAAGAATATGACACTTCTTTCAAAGGCATCTTTGTTGGTTATAGTGAAAGTAAGAAAGCTTATAGGATATATGATCCTACTACAAAAAAGGTTGCTGCTAGTAGAGATGTACTTTTTGATGAATCTCTCCAAGCCAAAGGAAAGGTGACTTCCAACAACACTCAACCTGTCAAAGATCATGCTATGGCCGAGGAGCTTCATGAAGATGAAGACCAAGTGGAATCTACTTCAAATCCAAGGGTGCCAAGAGGATCAACAAGGACAAGGATTGAGCCATCAAGGCTCACTTATAGTGACAAGAGCAAAGGGAAGATTCTCAACTACTCAACTCTTGTACTTTCTTGACTACTATGCTTGAAGAACCGACTAGTTTTGAGGAAGCAAATAAGTCTCAATATTGGAGGAAAGCTATGCAAGTAGAGTTTGATGCATTAATGGAAAATCAAACTTGGAAACTTGTTGATTTACCTTATGGAAAGAAGCCTCTTACTTGTAAATAGATATATAGATTGAAATATAGTCAAGATGGTTCCATTCATAAGTACAAAGCTAGACTTGTAGCAAAATATTTTTTGCAAGTCAAAGGCATAGATTATGATGAAACCTTTGCACCTGTTGCAAAGCTTGTAACCATTAGATTAATCATATGTCTTGCAACTTCTTTCAAATGGGAGCTCTGTGAAAGTACTGTACTTTAGGACCATAAATGGATCTACAAAAGATCCACAAGAGTGATTGGATGCTTGCTTAACAATCTATCAAAAAACTAGACACAAAAAAGTTGATCTAGATTGGCAATTTGACAAACAACAAGCATTAACAATCAAAAGCATTGATAAACATTGAAATCCGAGCCCACACGTGTGTACTACAGGCTGTAGTACGGCCTTCAACCTGAGAAACAAGTAGAAATTGATTTGGTTTCATTTGGATCACAAAAACTCAATGTACATAGTGAACTAGCTTGAGATTGCCAATGAGCTCCAAAAATTTTCTATCTTCTCACTATGGAGAGAGGGAATACATAGCAAATTCGACTTCCTTCTTGAAGTTAGGTGGATTTCCAGCATGTAATAAGGAAGTTAACTCACTCTCCTTGACCTAAAATGAAACCCTAGTCTATTTCCTAGAGTTATGCTTGGTAGGTAGCTAGTTGGTCAAATTTTCACCTTAAACTTAGGTGTAGGTCCTATAAAGTAGGGATGACCACCAAATAGACATGACCAACTCTCTTGACTTGACCTAACCTACATTAGGATGGGTTTCCCATGTGGCATCATGGCCTCACATGTGTGGGACCCACTTGTGTACACAATTTACACTATTCTACATGGTTTTTGATCAAGCTAGATTTGCCAATTTTTGGCAATTCTTCACACTCCTCCTCAAATTTAGCTTGATCTATTTACAACTCTCTTGATAGATGAATGAAAGCTTTTAGAAGTGTCTAAAAAATCCAGCTACAAACAAGGAACTTTTGAGACTCCAATAGAGAATGATGTCCATGAAGGATCTTTCACCACCTCTTAGAGGATCCCTTACAAGATGTTCCATAAATGTGTCTATATACATGTAGCACACTTCAAAACTAAACATCATGCCAAGCCATGGATTCCAAGGCATTTTGTGCACTTGAAGATACATCAATTAAAATATTAAGTGCATAAATAATGTTGCCAAAGACAACTTGCCTTGCTTGATCCATATGATTGAGCCTTGATGGCTCTATCTTGATACTCAAAATTCTTCTTGGAGTCCTCGGGTCTTGAGCTTGATCCTCCACTTGACTTGACTCCAAAACATCAATGAATTGAATAATGTGTTGATCCAAAGGTGCTTCTTCAAGTTTACAAATCTTCCACTCTTGAAAGATCACATTTCCACCATTGACAAATTCTTTGGTTGAAAACAAGTAGATTCTACAATCTCTACTTGAAGAGCAAAACACTACCATTATTCCTATCATTGAAATAGGATAATCTTTGGTCCTTACATTGGAATGATCATGCACAAAGCATGTGGACACAAAGATTTCCAAAGCAAATGATGTTTCATCTTTTATGACTCTATTCAAACTATTACAAAAATAGTTATCCAATGAAATTGCTTTATCAACAACAAATGTAGATTTCAAAGCATCCCATTTCATTGTCTTGTCATACAAAGTAATAAACACCATGGATCTTAAAGGTAAGAAACAAGTCACCTCATGTATACTAATACTTTCCAAAAAGTATTCAAAGATAGTAGACTCTCCAATGCTCACCACCCTTGCAAGATGCACACTTGAATGGACAATTTGCATGCAATTTGATGACTTGGACATTGTCATTAAGGACTCCCTTGGAACTCTCATGCTTTGAGGCTGATCCTCAAGATCTTCCTCCTTTTGATGCTCCTCCTCAATGCAAGCAAGATCACACTTTGCCAAGATCTCCTCTTGAGTGATCTCCTCCTTTGCCAAGCTCATTCTTTTAAAAGCAACACTAGCTTCCAACTTAAACAATCTTCCATGTTTAAATCCCTTTGCAATGCAAACATCATTCTTCAAGATGAAGCAAACACCATGCTTAAAGTGGACATCCAAACCACTTTCTAAGAGTAGACCAACACTAAGCATATTCTTGGTGATTGATGGTACATAAAGGACATTTTCTAGATCCATGCATTTTGAGGATTCTAGACACAAAGAGATGGTGCCAACACCATCTATCCTACACTCTTCATCATTTGCAGTAAAGACAAACTTTTTAGCATCATTGAAAGAGTGTAAGGTTGAGAGAAAGTCCTTTTCACAAGACATGTGGGAGCTAGCCCCACTGTCGATCCACCAATTGTCTCTTGAATTGCTATTGCTTGTTGGTGAGGATGTAGATGCCATCAAGAATACATCTACTTCATCCTCCTCCTCCTCATTTGCAAGGTTTCCTTGTTTGTCCTCCTCCACTTGTGCTCTTAGCCTCTTGTAGCATTCAGATGCATAATGCCCCTTCTTTCCACAAAAGAAGCATTTTTGCTTTGACTTGTCCTTTGAGCTTGATGCATCATCCTCTTCTTTGGCTTCCTTTGGATGCTTCTTCTTTCCATTGGTCTTCTTTTTGCCCTTGAATGAGAAATTGGCTTTCTCATCACCATCTTGCAAATACAAGGAACTCATCCTAGATTTTGCATGGAGCATCCTACACTCTTCAGCCACTAATACACTGTGAAGTTTTTCTATAGTTGGCAAAGTGTCTTGGATGGCAAAACTTTGGACCAAATTTGCAAAGTCATCTCCTAGACCATTAAGGACAATTTGTACAAGCTCTCCATCATGAATCTTCTCTCCAATGGAAGCCAACTCCCTATTTAGAGACTTGATTCTGAGAACATAATCCTGTGCACTCTCCTCACTTCTCCTCATGCTTTGCAAAATTTGATTTCTAAGCATAAGAACTCTAGAAGTGTTGCTAGACTCATAGATTGATTTTAAAGACTCCCAAGCCTCTTTAGCATTAGTACAAGCTGATACTTCTCTCAACAAATCATTGCTCACATTCATCTTCACACAATGAAGTGCAAGCCTAGATCTCTTCTTGTATCTAGCTAACTCCTGTGCACCTAGAGGTTCATCTTCATCTTCAATCAAGAACTCATAAAGGTCTTGGAGCACCAATAGTGACTCCATTCTAACCTTCCAAATAGCATAATTTGTAGAATTCAACCTCTCACTAGCTTCTAGAAGGTATGCTCCAGCAGATCCCATCTTACTAGTGACTTCTACAAACAAGAAATAGATTTGATTGACTTGAAACTCACAAAGGTCTCACACTTGCAGTGTTTCACTCAAATTTGATTTCTAATCCAACAAATGGACTTATAATCACAGTTCTATCACTCCCTCACAAAGCTGGAATGAAGATAAGATGAAGTGAAAACTACTTTCAAACAAATCTTGCCAAGAAATGGATTTGATTGTCTCTAGAAACTCACTAAGGTCTCTCTCTTGTAGTTTTTCACTCAAATTAGATTTCTAATCCAACAAATGGACTTATAATCTCAGTTCTAGCACTCCCTCACAAAGTTGGAATGAAGATAAGATGATGTGAAATCTACTTACAATCAAATCTTGCCAAATTTGGCTATTTTTGGACAAAAAAATGACTTAATCTCTTCCTTCCTTCTTGGTGTACTTTCAAGACCTGTTTTTAACCTTAATAGGACTTGAACTCAGCCTAGATTAATTAGATTGCATGAAACAAATTCAAATCTAATCAATGGCAAATGATCTTGGTAGATTATCTTAGGATCTCCACCAAAAATTACACCAATAGCTCACAAATTGATTTTTTTTGGATCAAATGAATACCATGCATTAAATGCAGATTCAGAGGTGCCCACACATGTGGACAGTACGGATTTGGACCCCTACCAAGTTTGGGATCAAATTTCCTCACCAAAATCAAGATTCTAGCTTGCCCTCTCAATACTAGCTTTTAGCACCAAAACTTGCTAAAAATGGATTTGCATTAGATCAATGGCTTATGCTCTTGTACTTGGCTCTGATACCATGTGAAAGTACTGTACTTTAGGACCATAAATGGATCTACAAAAGATCCACAAGAGTGATTGGATGCTTGCTTAACAATCTATCAAAAAACTAGACACAAAAAAGTTGATCTAGATTGGCAATTTGACAAACAACAAGCATTAACAATCAAAAGCATTGATAAACATTGAAATCCGAGCCCACACGTGTGTACTACAGGCTGTAGTACGGCCTTCAACCTGAGAAACAAGTAGAAATTGATTTGGTTTCATTTGGATCAC
This sequence comes from Diphasiastrum complanatum, assembly GCA_029204225.1. Classification (NCBI taxonomy): domain Eukaryota; kingdom Viridiplantae; phylum Streptophyta; class Lycopodiopsida; order Lycopodiales; family Lycopodiaceae; genus Diphasiastrum; species Diphasiastrum complanatum. Next base: position 77,231,768 of record CM055095.1, on the reverse strand, counting down.
AAAAACTCAATGTACATAGTGAACTAGCTTGAGATTGCCAATGAGCTCCAAAAATTTTCTATCTTCTCACTATGGAGAGAGGGAATACATAGCAAATTCGACTTCCTTCTTGAAGTTAGGTGGATTTCCAGCATGTAATAAGGAAGTTAACTCACTCTCCTTGACCTAAAATGAAACCCTAGTCTATTTCCTAGAGTTATGCTTGGTAGGTAGCTAGTTGGTCAAATTTTCACCTTAAACTTAGGTGTAGGTCCTATAAAGTAGGGATGACCACCAAATAGACATGACCAACTCTCTTGACTTGACCTAACCTACATTAGGATGGGTTTCCCATGTGGCATCATGGCCTCACATGTGTGGGACCCACTTGTGTACACAATTTACACTATTCTACATGGTTTTTGATCAAGCTAGATTTGCCAATTTTTGGCAATTCTTCACAAGCTCTTCCAACTTGATGTGACAAATGCTTTCTTGAATGGATTCTTGGAAGAGGAAATCTACATGTGCCAACCCGAGGGCTTCATCAAAGATGGAGAAGAAGACAGGTGTGTCTCTTGAAGAAGAGTTTTTATGGACTCACGCAAGCACCAAGAGCATGGTACTCTAGGTTGCATTCCTATCTTATTTCCATTGGATTTGTTGTAAGTTCTTATGAACCATCATTGTACTACAAATGTAATGATGGAAAGATCACTATCTTAGTTTTATATGTTGAAGACATTATACTCACAGGAAATGATCTAGATGGCATCAAGAATGTAAAAGTTTCCTTGTCTAGTGAATTTAAGATGGTAGATCTAGGACTTCTTAAAGTTATACTTGGAATAGAAGTCACTAGAAGTAATGATTTTATCTTCATATAGATCAATCTTAGCAAGATTTGGCATGATTGATTGTAAAGGAGTTGAAATTCCTATGGAACTAAGTGTAAAAGTTTCTAAGGAAAGTGATGAAGCATCCTTTGAGGACATCACTACCTATAGAATGCTTATTGGATCCTTGATATACTTAACCATCACTAGACCAAATCTTAGTTTTTGTGTTGGCAAGTTGAGTCAATACATGCAAAGTCCATTAATATGTCATTGGAAAGGAGCAAAAAGGGTGTTAAGGTACATCTCGGCTACAAAAGACTTTGGCATAGTTTATAAAAGGACTAATATTTGTTTGAGAGCATATTCGGACTCAAGTTTTGCAGGTGACAAGATGGATAGAAGATCCATAAGTGCATTTGCTACTTTCTTATGTGGAGGAGTTATAACTTGGCTTTCCAAAAAACAAGATACCATCTCTCTTTCATCAACAGAATCCGAATATAAAGCTATGACAACAACAACAAAGGAGGTTCTTTGGCTTAAAAGGCTTTTGGAGGAGCTACATGTGATCAAGGATGAAGACATTCCATGCATATATTGTGATAATCAAGGAGCTCAACAACTTGCAAACAATCGAGTCTTCCATGCTCAAACAAAGCACATCAAAATTGCACATCATTTTGTGAGGGAGAAAGTGCAAGCAAAGGAGATCAAGCTTATTCATGTTTCATCATCAGATTGCATTGCTGATATACTCACCAAGGCATTGCCTAAAGATCCATTTAGAAAATTAAGATTGGCTCTTGGAGTTATAGATAGATCTATGCTAGATGGAGTGTGAAAATGCAAAAGTAAGCTTGGTAGAGGCCAAAATTCTTGTATATAGGATAGACAGACACACACGTGTGAAGCCTGTTCCCACGTGTAAAACTAGTGTACTTTTCATGTACCATAATCATATATGTTGTACATATGTTTTAATTCAAGTTCTAGTGGCTAAAATGGCCAAAAACTAGTTTTCTAGAGATATGACACATGGCACCAATCTAATGATTGCATGAGCCAAATATTTTGAATAGGTGTCACATCCCATGTGTAGAGGACAGCTCACACATGTGGAAATAGCTGAAGTAGGCGAGTTTTTGCTTCTAGAAGATTTCCATGAAGTCTCCATATAGTAGAAAAATAGACCAAAAATGCCCAAAATGGAAAGTTTTGATCCAAGTGTCAAATTGCATGATGGTGACAAGGCATACTCACACGTGTGAGATCTGATGCATGATCAGTACCTCGAGCTTCAAAAGTGTATATATAGAGGCTTATTTGGCCATAATCAATGTGAGACACCAACCTTGGTTTTGGAAGCAATTTTGAGTGATTCTCTCCATTTGTCGACATTTGTTTTGATTGTTTTGAGGTTTTATCAATGTGTACTTGATTTTCAAGTTGGAGTCCGTACTCAGACAGGGTTTCACACGTGGGAAACCAGAAAGTACACCTACCTTCAGTTAATGATTGTTCTTGTTAGGATTTTGTGTCTAGAATTGATCTAGATTGATCTTAATCTCAAGTAGATTGATAGATCAAGTAATCTGACAACCAACCTCTCTTGAGGATCAGATTAGGATCCACTCTTGGTCCTTTTTGTACTTTTTGCACAGATTGGACCGTGCTTGCTACCTGAAAGTTTCCCGATTGCTCGATACTTGACACTTTAGAAACATAGAATTTTAGACTTCAAGGTTTCATCTGATGGTCGATCTATTGCGGAGGCCTTGGTTCAACATGTGTACATGCATAAGGAAATCAGAGTGGATGGCGAAAGTTCGAATGATAGACTCAATTGCAATTGTAAGTTATGGAAAAGTTTTGACCTTGAGCTCTACATTTGATTACTCAGATGTGCATGTGAGTAATGTAACATGTCTTGATATATGTTTTTCTTTTCTCCACCCATCAAACAAAAATGGAATGGCAACCAATATAATCCCTTGTTGGCATCATAGATGTTATTCATTCTAATATTGATCTTCTCCAATATAAAAGCCATTCATTGAGATGACTTTTGGATTTTTGTATTTTCTTCTATGATTCATCTTACATACCATCCTTAAATGGTTCACGTGGAAGATTGGAGGCGATATCACTACTCTCTTTTTCAAGTGAAAAAGGGATTCCTCTAGATTCTACCATAGCAAAGAGCTTATGGTAGTTTTTATGGGCATTTCAAAACTGTATGAAATATAGCACGGGTTCCAAAATCAATAGATTGCATTGGTTTTTGCCTTTCGCAATATTTGTAGATTTTTTTACTAATTGTAATATTCGAAGAACAACAACAATGTTTATTTCTAGTGATTTAACGGGCGACATGTTATCACACCTCCTAGATGATCAATGGGATAATAGATAATTAACGGATACACCAAGTTGTTTTCAAATAATATACGTACCTGAGGTCCTTCATCATGTTCTTGAGAAGTGGCAAGGTCAATTCCCTTGCCTTTGTATTCGATCTTAGAACTGCCAGATGTTAATTTAAAAAATGGCGCTTTCTCAACCGGTGGAGGTTGTAGTGTCTTCGGTCCAGTTGTAGCTGTGCCAGTGCCGCAAGCATCTCATCCTCACGCAAGCCGAAAATGTTTTGCAAATCATTCAAAAATAGATACGCTTCTCCATTAATGATCACCGGAGCAAGGCATCGTATACGCAACATGGTATCATCGTCCTCGTCCACGTCCACTAGTCCAGAGGATGTTGATGCACTTGGTGCTATTTGCATGGCAAAATCAGCTTCTTGCTGCGAAGTTATTTAAACCTCATCTCATGGCTCCTCCACCTCGAAAACTTTGATGTTGGGTTCCTCTGATTTGTCAGCAATATTTCCTAGAAATTCATTAAGCAAAAATACAACCACAATTTTACCTGATAAAAATTTCTTTCCTACATTTTTCAGATTGAAATTAATTTGTTGCTCTCGTGTGATCTCTATGTAGTGGTCCATACTCAAATGGCTCATAAATCTCATAAGCCGGGATGCAAAAGGCTTATCTCCTTTCCATATATATGTCAAGCGGTTGAATGAATCCACGTCACTACTGAGCCTGGAATTTTGATTGCATAAGACAGTAAATCACTAACAAACCGGAACTCGTCAACATTAGCCCAAAGAGTGGTGAGGATATCTATTTGTGCTGTAAACATACTATATATGCGATCTACCTGATCAGCAAATGGTGTGCTGGTCAGTAGATTTGCTAACTGCATCTTACATGATTCCATAATGAATGCACAAATCAAATATGCACTAATACAAACTAATAGATAGTTGGAAGAGACGGACATTACAAGAGAGCAAGGAAAGTATGCACATGAAAATGAGAACTCAAGGTCTTATATAGGGGTCACCTTATTATAAATGGAAATGAATAAAAAACATGTCAAATCAACATCTATTTATAGTAATATAGAAATTAACTCACAAAAATTATATCATATAATATTCATAAAAATGAACGTCATTTCAAAATTCATACTACGCAATTATGTTTGCCATTTCAATATCAGCAGGGTTTGTCGATTGGGTTTCCACTTCATTGGAAATTACTGGACGAGGTACCCATCTTTTTCCAACGCGAAGTCTAGACATTCGCCATTCTCTATGTCTTATGTTTGCATTGGATGAAATCCAAGATGCTCTTCTAGTTGAGTTGGGGGATGAGATTATCGAACTATGTTTAATGCATCCCTCTCTAATTTGATTTGAAATGGCCGAGGAATCAAAAAATTTGCAAGGTGTACTTCCATATGCCTCGTTGATAATTTTGAACATTGTGGCATATGCATCCTTGCTAATACCAGAAAAACCACATGCTCGTGTCAATTTTCTACCAATGATCTTACCGACTTCACTCATAAGGTTCTCACCAATCTTGGACTTAATTTGAGAATATCGTTGATTGCCTAGTATAAGACTCAATGTTGACTTGGTTGTTAGTACTTCACTCAAAAAATTTCCAATCATATCTTTGTCTTTCCTATTTTGACGTGCAACCAATGATGATCTAGAAAATCAAAATAGGATTTAGAAAAACAAATTACAAACAAGTCTTCAACAAATCAGACGTGTGAAGGTCAATATTTTCCAAAGGCCAAGCTCATAGAGCCACTGACATTTTGAATTTTATTCATATTATCTCTGTGGTCCAATGCAAATCTCATCACGTGAAAGAGTACTATATTTCATTACATTTATCAACGACCATTCAAGACAAACTAATGTTATGTTCATTAAAAACGAATCAGATGAATATCTATGCTTTCAAAAGTTCAAATATCTAATAAGTCAAAATAAGGCCCTACGCACAGATGGAGGGGGATAATGCAATGCTATGAATGCTTTTCTAAGTGATAACGACATTGCAACTATGTACTATCTGCAGGGCCGTTGGTCATGTACAAAGCTATTTGTAAATTATCTAAGGATTTTTGGGTGTATCTGTTATACACAATGCAATTAGAACACAGGCAAAAATATTGACTACCTCAGTACTAAATGCATATTTCTTGAATATCCATTGAATAATAGCCTTACAAAGTTTATGATCTCTTCCTAGAAAACAAATTTCATGACTTCAAAATGACGTAGCATGAATTTATTACTGATTCAAATCTTGAACCATTGTCTACCAATGTCCGATTGAAAAAAAAACAAGTACAATTTTGATGGCTCCATTTATAAATAGAAGACAAGACTTGTAGCCAAAGGCTACTCACAATTACCAGATATTGATTACGTTGAGAATTTTAGCTCTATTGTAAAACTTGCGTCTATTCAAATCTTGTTGGCATTTGTAGCAGCAAAAGATCTTGAAATACATCAGATGGATGTACAAACTATATTCTTGAATGATTATATCCATAAGATATCTACATGCAACAATATGAAAACTATGTCATTGAAGGTCTTCATGATCAAGTGTGTAAGATTCATAAAGCTCTTTATGGGCTCAAACAAACATCCATAACTTGGTTCCAACGAACCAATGATTATTTATTACAACTCGCCTTATATCCTAATACTAGACTCAAATGTCTATATTAAGTCTGCTGGTCCAAACTACATAATTATTGCTCTTTATATTGAGGGCCCCTACTACTGTTTTGTCCTTCACAAAAAATGGTGGATTGGATCTCTCTTCTTTGATAAGGGTGACCTAGTCACACTTATATGTTGTTGGCTATTTAAGAAAAAGAGTGAGATATCTAAAGAATAGGAGTAAACTTATGGGTTTCCTAGTTTTAGCCACTTCCAAAACATGGACCACCATTGTGACTACTACTTGGAGGACATGGTCTTGAATGGCCTCAAGCAATAGGACCCTTTTTGGACTCAAAAAGGGCCTCTTCACTAATTATAATTAGTGTTAATGACGACATGTGTACCAATAAGAGAGTGACAACTGAGATGGAATAATCCATATGACATGGCACATCCAATGGTGTAGATTGGATCTTTAAATTCTAACTCACCCACTAACCCTCCTCTAACTCTACTTCCTCAACTCACATTAATGATAGTATTGCAATGGTACAAGTGCTATTTTTTCCAAACACTTCAAATATTTTATTTTCCAACTCAGCGTGAGAAAAAAGGGGGCCCAATATTTCTTTGGACCCCCATTATGAAAAAGAAATTCAAAAAAATTTGAGAGGGAAGGAGACTTGAAAACGACAAGCCCGCCCCCCCCCCCCCCCCCCCCTCTTAAACTTATGTACATAAGGAGGGGGGCCGTGCACCCACGCGCCCCCCTCCCCATCTTCTCCTCCACTCCCCCCGGGGCCGCTGGTCCGTTTTAGGGTTTATTTAATCCTAATTAGCAAACACATTTAGGCAAGGAAGAGGCCCTTTTTGAGTTCAAAAAGGGCCCTAATGACGATATATCATCATTTGTGCACCAATTGGGTAACGTTTAGTCTGTGTACTCCTTCAATTTTGTGACTTTTGTAAGAATCACTTTTAGCCCTGTCAATATGCCTAATTGCTTTAAAACATCTATGATATAAGACCACATTAGTATGGCTATCCAATTGAAATTTGAATATTGATTTTTAGTTGTAGCTATGACATAGGTCGAATGGACAATAAATATCAACTACCTGAGTGGTGGCGTAAATATTGAATCCCACATGCATCCCAAATTGGTTTGCCCATTGCCCCCAAATATCCTCAATTGGCTAACAATAATACCGCTAATGATTTACTTTTTTTAAACATATATTTCTCTTCATTGGTTTCATGTGGTCTAATGTCCAATTTAGAGATGGTGGGATCTTGGTCCAAACCTTTTCAGCTATGCAGCTTTTGAGCTCCCAGTTATTTGAAATCTTCGACTTGAAATATACTTTGAAGTTTTGATGGGATTTGGTGTAGTAATGCTTGTATTTTTTGAAGAGAGAGAGAGAGAGAGAGAGAGCGAGAGAGAGAGAGAATTGTCATAAGAAAGACCTTACCACTAGTACTGTTTATTTTCACACAAACTATTGAAGAAATTCTTGTCCAATTATATCATATAGAGTGTTCATGCATTTTGATGATACTACAAGAAAATGCCAGTGCTCAAAAGCATTGTCAATCAAGGGAACAACTCTTCTGAAAATGCAAGGGATGAAGGATTTGTAGGGCTAGACCCAAGGCCTTTACTGCATGGTCACAAGTCTATTCGATGCATAGTTGCAACGAATCGCGATTCCCAAACCATGATTTCGCGAATCGTGAAAAAAAAAATTAATTTTTTTTTTCGAAAAAATAGCTTTTGGCTGAAATTTTTTTAGGGGAGCAATGGTCAAACCAACGTTTTGGCTCCCAGAATTGCAGTGAATGGGGCACAAACAGATAAAAGTCAGTAGCTATTTGGCTGTTATTTGCTCTGGTTCTCAGTAATTGTTAATGGCAAATGCTACAGTTTGGGCTATCAACGGATGATGATCACTTTTGCAATCATGTCACTGGAGATGTGAGTGTAATGTGCATACAGTTGGGAGCATAAATATTGGAACCTTGTCGGCGCACATTTGGACCCCATTTTTATCTACGGCCCCCCTAGCGAGGGGATCGGGTGGCAAAAAGCGAGTACAATTGCTCTACAGTTCTCTATCTCTATCCCACTGGAACCATATGTCATCGTAACGGTTTTGAATTTTTATCCTTGACAGAACCCAACATGGATTAATGCACCTGAACTGGACCATCCTGTACCCGAAACGTTCGGCAAACTACACAGTAATAATGCTCTTAATTAGAGATTTCATCTAATACCCATGCCCAAAAAAAAATAAAAACGATTCTAGGAAAATTCCGAATCGCGATTCTGAACCACGATTCGGACCGCGATTCTGAATCTCAATGCAACTACGATTCGATGTAAGCCAACCTGATTGATTCAGATTAATTCAAATTTCTTCGACAATTCAATCTTCCTAATAAAAGACTATCCGAAATAAACTGCACTGTGTTTTTTTGTTTGAAATAAGATGTGCTAATTATTTTTTCAGGAAAAAAGGTTTTTTCAAGAATCGATTTGGGATCTTTTAAATTGGTTTGGAGTGCTTCGTGTGACTAGTTGATACTGTGCTTCATTGTAGCTTGCTTTGTGGGAGCATGAAGGGAGAAGTTTTGCTGTCTCACATTGCTGTTAATGGTATATATAACATGTTTGCAACAGCTCTAGGCTCATAGGAGCCTTTTTGAAGCACATGAATACGCCAATGAGTACTCAATAAGAATTTTCAATGCATAAAAAAAGGTCCTCTCATCTGCAAGAAGCAAGAAAGCATTAACAGCAGAGATGCACTGCATAAGGCCAACAGCATCTAACAGCTTCAATCATTGGATAACGCCAACTTAACGCATGTAAAGAGGGTCTCAAAAGTTTCACACGTCAATAACTTCATATTCGTGACTGATGCCTAATGGGCTATCCTTTGACACAGGCCTCTCTTCAGACCAGAGTTCCAGATTGCATGAGCATGGACCCCAATGAATCAAACAGACAGCCACTTCCTCCACATTGAAGCGATTTACCAATGCCAATCCTGATATTGGATCGACCAGCATCCATTTTCCTGGTAAAGGCATACTCATAGCTTATAAGTCATTTATCTGGCATTTACAAAGTGAAGTTGGATCTGACAGAAAGAAGATGCACTTTACCAGAACCTTCAAGAATTAGACATTACTCTCAACACTCAGAAATTGAAAACTTACCATTAGGCCTGTCATTATCCCGTAAAGACGTCTCACCAAAATTTGCAGTGTAAACGCGAGCGATGCCATCCACTGAGACAAATTTTACAACTGTTTCCAAAGGGTTTTGCAATTGAAAGGTAGGGTGTATGCGAAGACAAACCAGCCTGGTGAAATATTCATTACTCAGGTGCTGAGCAGAACTTACTTCCAACAAAAATGAGAACAAAGAAAATTCCAAACCTGGACATTAATTCATTGATGGTCAATCACAAAAAAACCAGCACTCAGAGAGGTCATATTAGCAAGACGTACCTGGAATATCCTCCAGAACCAGCACCCACACTTTTTGCTATGATTTTTGAGCCAATTTGCAAGATCTTATCCGAAGTGTTGGATATTTTGATGATTCGAGACAGAACAAGCCCACCTCCTATGTCACCCTCTAAGGACAAAAAATTCTGTCCATCGCTTTCCTGAATCTCTTTTCTGAAAAAAACCCACAGTTAAAAATTGTCTAATGGAAAATTGCAAAACGCTCAAAGGATGCAGAATGTGAGAATGTGCTTACTTACTTGATGATGCTATAGTCCTCAACACATCCTGGAGACCTGTATTCAGCTCCACTGTATTCTTCGTAGCCTCCAATTTCAAGCCGACTGTGCAGCCAATCAATCCCTAATCACAGCGAACAAAAAATGCCTCATTCCATTACATAAAACATTTTCCTGAATGGACACATAACTTGAGAAATGACATTGACACGGACTAGACAAAGAGTAACTCTGTTATCTGTCTGTTTGGTTAGAACCACAAGCATGATCCATGCCTTTGATACTCCAGTTTTGGATGGCAAAGGCCTCTATTCACATGAACCCCTCTCTATCTCCGTTATATAAACAACAAATCATAAGTGATATATACTCATCTCTGAGAGTTAACATTATGACTCGCAATTTATGGCAGCTCACCTCCTTGATAAGGGTTCTTTCTTCTATGTTGTTGTATGGAGTCTAGATAGAGTCAAACATGAGAAAATTATGTATGTGTGTGTATCATTTACTAATCGTAAATCTCTACTTTTGGAGAGGTTGATCCATAGCAAATTCAAGTGATCTGAATTTTGTGAAATGTTTATTCAAGATTGTTTGCTGTGTTGTGAGGGTGAAAAAATGGGCAAGAATATGTGGATCATTTGGTACGCATGTTCACTTTTTTTGACTCGGTTAGCACCAAACTCTGGATAATCTTAGGTATAAGGCTTTCGAGTAAGACCCATCCACTAGCAACATCACCCACAACCCAACCTATTTGATTTTAGACGTAGTAACCACTACGTCTTACTACCTCTATCCCGACCATCTGCATCCGACACACCATCCACCTCCTCTTTCATGCTGGCTCCCATGCCATCCACTCATGATACCATCCTAGCACACAACCACCACATATGCTTTGACAGCAATATTACATTCATTCATTACATATCAATATAAGAAATGTGAGATTGATTTTTTCGTCTAATGTGTATCCAAAAAAGTATGCCCTCCATGCAGAGTCACCACCCCCTAGAGCTCCTTGCTGATGAGAGTTAATGAGGCTAGCTTGATTTAAACCCTAGAGCCTTGCTAAGTTCTATATAAAGACAGACCAGGAAACATCATCAATGCATTTTATGGCTTGAACTGTGCCTTTGCCATTGCAGACAAATCTCTTCAAAAATCGTATTGCCTCTCTGACTGCCTACGACGCCATCTTTTGCCCAACCTCTGCAAGATTGCTGTGCATGACCCATCTCGCAAGTCAATATTCACTCACAACTTGTGGGTTATGAGAGGGGCTTGGGAGGAGTAGGGTTGCTCCATCATGGCTGATGGATGGACTAATGATCGATGGAGGCCGATCATCACCATTTTGGTGTTCTGTTGCACGAGCAACCCAATTCTTTGAAGCCATTGATGTTTTGTAGGAAGTTCAGACTCAAGTGTCAGATTTGTCTTCTGCCACATTCACAATATCTTGGCTGTTGGCTTGGCCAACATTAGACAGTCATCACAAACAATGCCACCAACTATAAGAGGATGTGGCATATGGTGGTGGAAAGAATGTGGCATATAGTAGAGAGAATGCTTCGCAACATTGTCTAGACACCATGTGCAACATTGCCCAGATTTCCTCATGCATGACATCAGTCATCTTAATCTGGTCCTTATCATCATCAGCATTGCGAAGTCTGTTGTCACTTTTGTGGCATGGAAGTGTTGTGCTCGAGCCATACTCCACATACATAGTCGTTTGGACCTCAAGAAGCCTGCACCACCGTGTCACCTATTAGTTGTTAGTTGGAGAGCGCTGATGCATTGTTGCCAAGAGCCTCATAGAATGGTTGCTAGCCTAAAGTTTCTAGATTGGTATAAGAGCAAAAACTTGTATGTTAAAAAATGTAAAAACACTAATGAGAGGTCAATGCAACTAAAGCTGCGCCTATACTTCTCTTGCACACCATTTTACACGCCCACATAGCATAAAAAATGTTCCTAACATTGGATGACAACAGGGGAAGTAGGTGGTATCAGCAAAAAATTATCTACAATAGGAGGCCATGGCATACACAAAGGCTGCTGTTAAGAGGGTCGTGGAACTGACATGCAAGACATGGAAAACAGAATGGAGATGGCTGTGGAAATGAAGTACTAAAAGGGAGTATTTGAAGATGAAGCACGGAGGTAGACAAGCATGGAAAAAGAATGACTGACCATTGATGATGACAAGGAAGATTTACCAATGATCATAATGTCAAATATGTGTATAGAACCAAGGAATGTAAGAAGAAGATGAAATAAGATCTGATTACACAAGAGGTGGAAAATAAGATGACGATTTAGAGATAGATTGCTATCCTCTAGACAGAATCGGGAATATTCTACACATGTGAGAAGTGGCATTATTATCTGTATCGTGTTCCGTTTGATGTTTTTACTGATCACCAGTCACTTCGTTATTTGTATACACAAAAGGATCTTAGTGACGTCAGTACCGTTGGCTTCAGTTTTTACAGTCCTTTCATTTTGATATTCATTAGAAGCCTGGTAAAAGTAATGCTGCTGCTGATGCTTTGTCTCGTTTACCTGCTCTTACTTATAGTCTTGTTACGTCTCCCCACTCTTGGTATGATGATCTTCCTCAGGCTTATGCCACATGTCCAGACTTTCGTGATGTTATGTCGTCTGCCTCTCGTCCTTCCTCTCACCCTCACCAGGTTTATTCCATTGTTAATCATCGCTATTGGTGGCCATTTTGGTTTTCAGAAGTCCTTGTTCCATTTTAAAGAACATTTTTATTGGCCTTCCATGAAGCGTGAGCTTTCCCACCTTATTCATACTTATGATTTTTGCCTTCGTAACAAGTATTCCCGTGAAAAACCTGGCGGTCTCCTTCAAAGTTGGCCTATTCCTTCTCGCCAGTGGACTGATATATCTATGGACTTCATTTTAGGTCTTCCCCGTACTCAGCGTGGTCATGATTCTTGTTTGGTGGTAGTTGATAGGTTTTCTAAACAAGCTCATTTCATACCAGTCAGACGTACTATTACAGTAGAGCAGTGTGGTCGTATATTTATTTCTGAGATTTTCCGCTTACATGGTCTCCCACAATCTATACTTACTGATCGGGATACCAAGTTTACATCAGGTTTTTGGACAGAGCTTATGCGTATCTTGGATGTTAGGATACTTATGGGTACTGCTTATCATTCTTTTGCGAATGGTCAGTCCGAGGTTATTAACCGGGTATTGGAGGATTATTTACGACATTATGTTTCTCCTTCTGGTCGTGATTGGGATCAGCATTTATGTTTGGCTGAGTATAGTTATAACAGTTCTGTTAGTTCCAGCACAGGTGTTTCTCCTTTCCTGCTTGCTCATGGATACTCACTAGTTCTACCCGGTATACCTGCTCCTCCAGATGATGCATCTGTTACTATTTCATCTTATCTTTCGAGTGCTCGGGAGATTATTACTAGAGCTGCTACTCATTTACAGCATATTCAGCAGCGGTACAGGACCATTGTTGATCGTCATCGGCGCCATGTTGAGTTTGCAGAGGGAGATACTGTTTTTCTCCGGTTACGCTTTGCTCGCCATCGTTTTGTACAGGGTCTTGCTTCTACTGAGAAGCTTGCGCCGCACTATTATGGGCCTTTTCAGATTCTTGAGCGCCTCAGTCCAGTTACATATCGTCTTGAGTTACCTGCTGCTACTCGGGCTTGTGATATCTTTCATGTCAGTTTATTACGTGCCGCTATTGAGGATGATGCTCCTCGAGATTCCTCATTTCCTACAGATCCAAAGCTTTTTCCATTCCTGCCAGCTGCTATTTTACAGGTGCGCTTATTGCATAGTCGTCGACATCGGCAGGTTCAGTTTTTGGTCCAGTGGGATGGTCGTTCTATTGAGGAGGCTACTTGGGAGCCCATTGATGTTTTTTATCACACCCCTATCCTGGCTGATCAGGCTCGATCACTTGCAGCTACCATAGCTTCTAGGGATGCTTCGGCTTCTCTTGATGTTCCTTTCTCAGATGGGATATCTTGATGCAGTATTTTTCTCTGGCACTGGTTCTTATCTTATTTTGCCTACATTGGGGGCAATGTTCTTTATAGCCAGGGAGAGTTACGGACTACAGGATACAGGCCTACTAGGCTACTCTGCATATATTCCGCAGGCCTCTTTACATTTACTCTTGGTTATGTATATTTCTGGTTACACATTTTATATTAGTCATGTACAGGCCCCAGAGCCTTTTTATATGCTTATGACCCGCACTGGGTCCTTTTTTATGACATTGACTGGCCTTGGGCCCTTATTCTATGGTTATATGTGGAGTGGGGGCCCATAGGAGGGCGCACTATTTTCCCTCCACATTTTGCCTCCCTTTACTTTTGAATTGCTATTTTAGGGTTCATTGATAGGGTATTTATAGGGGCATTTGTACACTCATTATTGATTGGTATTACTTGGGCTCTTTGTGGGAGAACCTTTTCTATTGCTGTCTTTTATGCTTCATTGATTCAACACCTAAGATTTTGATCATAACTCACAGTAACCTCAAATAGATGCAAAAAGAGTATGAATAGCCATTGTGAGAATAGTAGTTTCAAAATTCCAAAAGGTGTGATTTGCTAGTCTTGAAGTGTACAACCAATGAAAAAGGTACATGAACTGTAGTGTCTTCTAATTGGAAAACACAAGATCCACTTAGATTTTGAGCTGAAACTTCCTTGTGCATAAAGTGATTATCAACTTCTTGAACAGACAATAGTTGGATCTTGATGATTGTATAATAGCAGAAAACAATGAGATGCAATTATTTGTTGAACATAAAATCTCAAAACATGCAATGATATACCCCATTTGACCAAAAATTTGGCATAACTTTTAGTATGTAACTCTAATAAGAGTGCCATTTGTTGCAATAGAAGCGCTCAGCCCAGTGTTCACAAGGTTGTGATCATTGCCAATTTGAACAGTTTATAGAAAAGATGACCGTTTCCAAAACTGGAAGAGTCGGATTTTTGGAAGCCCTGGTTTTGATTTGACACAAGGAAGCTCAATGAAACTAGTGATATCAAAACCTGACCACTTTGAGGAAGTTATAGTCACATATTGAGAGTAATGGTTTTTCTCCCAAAAAGTATAAATTATTTTTTGCAACCAGTATGGAAATGGATCTAATCACCGTGGAATAAATAAATTATAACATAGGATATGAACATAGACACAGGGAACCACGGACTGTTACTAAACACTTGACATCACTCTCCATCCCCCGGTTACTTGAACATGGCATGGTGAAAGTGATTTTAGATTTTTTGTTGCAGAGCAGAAGAATTGGACATAAATTTATTCTCTTTGTTCATCTTTTGAATTTTAAAATTTAATGGTAACCCATCATTTCTAACAGGAATTTTTTCTTTTATTCAAGGAAAGACAATCAGCTTACATAGTAGAAAATTTTCTCTTTATGTGAAGTGTGCATGTCTCCATATGGTTACTTTTGAATTAAATAGGTAATTACAGGTAATGAACAATTTCAACTTTCAAGTAACAGGAAATTCAGTGCTTGCCAATGCATGTGAGACTTGATAGTTTTGGACTTATTCTGCATCAGTGGAGGTGGCTGCCAGAACACACTGGTATGCTATTTTGTAACATATAATACAACATGAAGCAATATTGAATTTAACAACCTTGTGAAACAAAGTTGATAGGCATCATACTTCTAGAATATCATTTCAACTACAATATTCAGCAGCTCTGTAAGATGAAGTCAGTGTTAAGTCTACCTGTGCTGCTATGAACCATTGAAATGATGCGACCTCCAATCCAAGGTACTACTTTCAGCTGCCAATGTGCATTAGTGAGCTCAATCAATTCTCTTGGAGATCTGAGCCCCTTCTGTTCATCACTTACTATATCTTCAGGGCTGCTCTTTGAGCCTACAAAAGCACAATATTACATTTTAAGTCAATTGCATCACAAAGAACATGCACGATCACAAGTACGAGAGTTTCAATTTCAACTTATCAGATTCGAGCTTATTCAAGTTCTAGTCAAGTGGTAGAGACTCTTGTTGCAATGTCAAGTCTCCTATACTCACTTGCCATATACAAAAACATAAGACAAACAAGACCACAGTTCAATTTTTTCTACCACTGCCTAACATGGATTTTTTCATCTAAACCTGAATGAAGCCTTATTTTGATGTACGAGTGTCAAAGCAAACAACTAATTTGTCACTATTGATGCAACCCATAAAGGCTACAGATTAAACAAAGAGACATGGATCAGCAATACAATGGAGCAAACTTTGCACATACACTGACAAGGTCTTGATTAGGCAGTTCAAAAGCTAAATGAAGATACTAGTCGTTTTCCAACTAGCTAATGCCCCAGTTTGAAGCACTAGACATTTTCAAAGGCAAGTGAAGGAAACTCTATTAGCCAAGCTTTCATGAGACTACAAACATGTCTGAAACCATGATACCTCACTGGAGTACCTAGTACAATAGATTAAAGAGCCACACCCAAATGCATCACATGCATTAGTAGTCATTCACAACAGTGCTCTCATGTCAAATTGCGCAAAATCTTTATGCTGATGTGCAACTCAATTTTTAACTCAAAGAGACGTCAGGCTGTGTACATATATAAAGAACAGTGATCCACTGCACTAGTTTTTCAAACACCTTTAAGATCACAGCTTTTAATTGGTTGTGTTTAACTTCTAGACCTTAATGTAATGTGGATCTGGAAAAATGTCGCAAAACTCACCCTCATTGAAACTTAAAATCAATTACTTGGCCACATACTTTTTCATCATAAGGACTAACCTGCCCAATGCAAGTGATTTTCAAGTCTAGGTAAACGGTGCAATAGTCGCCAAGTCAATTGTACGAACAAAGATAAGATTTGCAGCTACAGTTCAGAACTATGCCCTACAAGGATGAAGACTCTTGCTTATATGGTTGCAAGAATTGTAAAGATAAGATGCTCTTAATTTATGTCCTTAAACTACCCTGACTTGACCTCTGTCTCCACACTCTGTAGCATGCTTGACACCTAATTCAACACTTCTACATATCACCTTCTACATAAGGCTGAGACTTGTAGGCCACATCCACACCTCCATGCTGATGCTGATGCAGTTTGTAAGGCGTTGAACTGGATGCAGGGCTAGATATATGCTTGCATTCATGTTCCAACTTTGGAACGTATATATTTATAGTGGTGTGAGTACATGGAAGTAAATGACTAAGGACTAGAGACTTATTGGTGATTATGGCTTCTCTTGTGTGCAAGATGGGCTGCCTATGTTATTGCAAAATTTTCACAGAGAATCAATGTTTGAGAAATTTTCAATCTAGGCACAAAAATTCCATGAATTAGACTGCAAAGGGAAGAATGATACTGCTCATTGTCAACAAAGCATTCTTGACAAAGTTATAGAGGTTAGTATTCTTATTTAAATTTTAGATCTTGGACAACCTTGAATAAGTTCCATGTGAAATATGCATAAAAGGGCACCCTCAGCTTCTCCGTTGCTGAAATAAAATGGTCGTTTTGTAATACAATGATTGATAGTTATGACCAAAGCATACACGGAACACAGGTAGAGCTAGAAGAGAATGCTAGTTCATAAATACATGAATAGAGAATAGTGTCAATAAGTGATACAAAGATGATGTCACAAGTATGCCAGTGTATCTAAGTTGAACCTAATCTAAACTGATCTAAGTTGCACTAACTAGTCCTTCAACAATTAGCCATCAATGATAGGGCTTACATTCCTGTTTATAACCAGGTCCACAACTCACCTGAATATACGCCCTATTTAGAGTTGCAATATATGCACTTTCAAGAATAAACATTATGACAAATGTCATTGAAAATTTTAATGATAATTTTGGGCCACAATAACCAAATCTAGCACTAAAAGATGAATAGGAGACTTAGGAAAGTGTGGACCAGTTATGAAGTGATTCAAAACAGATCAATAGCTAAGTTAGGAAAGTAGCACATAAGCAGGATCTAACCCTAGAAAGTGATAAAGAGCTAAAGAGAGAGAGAGATCAATATCATCAGCTGAATAATGAATGACAATGTCTCCTACTTATAATCATAGAGGAACCCTAAATGGATAAGATTGGGGAGACCGATCTCTAGGAGGGATAATAGTGTGCCCTAGTAAAAATGGGGAAACACAGTGCTAGAATTGACAAAGCTATTATAGCTATACTCTACTAAGCATAAATGTTGATCACAACCCTTCCTTGAAAGAGCAAAATGGCAAAGATAATCCTCAAGGACCTGGTTAAGGACCTCAAACTGTCCATTGGCCGTGGAATGATAAGCAATACCCATAAAGAGCTAAACATCTAGAATACACATAAGCCCTATGCAGAATGTGGAAGTAAACTTACTATCCTGATAAGATAGTATAGAACGTGAAAAGCCATGGAGTCGAAAGATCGTTGATAAAAAAAAATGTGCACATTGCTCTGTTGTAATAGTGCTACGAACTGGGATGAAATGTGTCTATTTCAAGAACTGATCATACAAGAGTCATGAACACGTTGGGGTTCTAGGGAGCCAATGATGAAGTCCCCAAAAATATCTGTCCACTAGCGATGAGGAATGAGCCAACTCTGGAGGAAGCCAGCGGACTTGGCACGGAGTACTTATTACAAGCCTGTTTATGCATAACAGTAAGAAGGACACGGTGAATGTAATGCGCCAAGTCCATAACTCTCCCATGAAGAAAAACAAAGCCCAAACCCCTCGAGCTAAATGAAGAGGTAATCATGTAGCAGCAAGCCCTGGTGGATCAACAACCGTAGCAAATGTAGAGGATTAAACAAGTGCAACAACGGCACGAATCTGATCCGCAAAGTACGCTAACAGATAAGTAAGAAGTGCAAGCTCAGACTTCATGGATGGCCAATAGAAATGGTCCTTAAGACGAGTAAAAGACTACTGAGAACCAAAATGGCCACCAATAGGAGAAGAATCGATATTAGCCAACAACTTAGAACGAACATCATTGGTACTAGGAATACAAAGAGAACCATAACGATAAAGACGATGATCAACAATGGAATAAACCTGTTGTGGACAAGACGAAGGAAGTGGAGCAGAACTATAAACAGCACGAAATTAGGACAAGTAAGATAAGCAGAAGGTAAAGCATCAAATCAAGGGGGTATGATAGCAACAAGCCTATGTAACAAAGCGGGAAGATGGGATAAAGCTTCACTAGTGGTGTTGACTGACCAGGCTGGTATAAAATATCAAAATGAAAAGACTATAAAAACTTCAACCAACGGTACTGACAGTCACTAAGGTCTCGTTGTGAAGCAAGGAGCTCTTTCTCATGAAAAGAGTAGCATCACTCATAAGAGCAAAAATGAGGCGATTCATAGGTGATAACACATTGCGACTGACAAAGTAAGGCACATATACCAATAGAACTAACATTAGTCTCGACAACAAACTTCTGATCAAGCTGAGGCAAACACATGACACCACCAGAAGCAATGGCATGACGAGCAATATCAAAGGTTGTCTGACAATTGAAAGTCCATAAAAAAGAATAGTATTGCTTCAAAAGTGAGCGGCCCCAGTGGCAAAATGTGGAACAATACGACGAAGATGAGTGGCTAAACCAAGAAACATACGAACATGATGAAGATCTATAGGCATAGGCCAATCCTGAATAACCTAAACCTTGGAGGCACTTCTACTCATGGAGGAGAAGAGGCATTGTTCTGAAAGGGTAAGCTCAAGGGCAAAGGCAAATTTGAAATAACTAATAAGTGACAAGCAACTGGAAGATAGAAGAAAGATGGAAAACATGCTGAAAAGAGATGTCGGAATGTCATCAAATAAAATAAAATGCAATAACCAAGAAGGGGACATATAACATCATTCATGACATTCTGAAATGTGGGTGAACCATTAGCGACACCAAAAGGAAGCACATTGTTAGAAATAAATGACTATGCTAAAGTTAATCCATAGGTTACTTTGACCCAAAAGGTCAAGATTTGTGTAAAAGGGTCTAATTTTGTTTAGGGGCCCTATCTTGACTTTTGGGGGTGCCCTACATTTAGTAAGTGGTTAACCTTAGGGTTTGGTGGCATTGGGTCACATCCAGGTAGAGTACTTAGATGCTCATTGTGTATTCCATTTTTACAGTTTGGCCAAGCATTGCTCTCCATTGCTCTTGTTGCTGTTTTCTCTCTCTCTCTCTCTTAGAGTTGGGCGCCCAGCCTCTTCTCTCTTGTTTTCTGTGGAGACTGATTGATAACTAGATCTTGGTGACTTGACTCTTGCTTTCCTACATGGTATCAGAGCTACCTGATTTGCAGCAAGCTTGTTTGTTGGCGCCCTATCAGAAGAGGAGCTTCTTTGCTTTTTGTTGTGAAATTTCAGCATCTTGCTGATCTTTTCAAGTGGAGTTTGGATCAGCTTTTTTGTCTCTGTTCAAGTTGAAGGAGGGCGGCCATCAGAGATCTTGGAGGAGCAATTTTTGGCATCCAAAAATCAGAATCTCAAATCTGATTTTTATGCAACCAATTTTCAGCAAGTTTTGTTTGGAGGAGGGCGCCCAAAAATCTGCTACTGATTTTTGGTTGTGGTGTCTCCTTATCTTGCTGTTTTTGTTTTTAGGTTTGCATTGTGTAGGAGGGCGCCCAAAATTCAGCAAACCCTATTCAGGGTTAGGTCAACTTGTGGCTAGAAATTTGCAGATTCTCAGCAGGTAGTAGGGCGCTTTCAACAGCCCTATTAGAGTGTGTGTTGATCACACTATTTGGCTTCCTAATTGGGTTTTGGTGTAGGCTTCAATTGAAGCTAACCTAATTTTCAAAAAGCTGGTTTTTTTGTGTAGAATTTTTTAGTAGATTTGGCTGTGGAAAGGCTCTCTTTGATGGAAGATTGCAAGCCGGTTGCTACACCTATGGAGATAGGTCTGAAATTAAGTAGTCAAGGTGATGGTGAATCATTTGACACTACTTTATATTGTCAAGCTATTGGCTGTCTCATTTACCTATGTAATTCAAGACCGGACATTTCTTATAGTGTCATGAGTCAATTCATGCATGCCCCGATGACATCACATTGGAAAGCGTTGAAGAGGATCTTTCAATATCTTCAAGGAACAAGAAGTCATGGACTAGTTTTTCCTGCTTGTGATGATGCATGTTTGGTTGGTTTTAGTGACTCGGATTGGGGTGGAGATCAAGACACTAGACGCTCTACAAGTGGACATTGCTTTTTCTATGGAAATTCTGCAATTTCGTGGTCAAGTAAAAAGCAGCCCACTGTTGTTACTTCTTCTAGTGAGGCAGAATATAGAGCGATATTTTCAACCACAACAGAGTGTTTATGGTTGAGAAGACTACTTGTTGACATGAAGTTTGGCGAGCCCTCAGCCACTCTTATCTTGCGTGATAGTCAAAGTGCTATTGCCATTGCACGGAATCCTGTTTTTCATGCGAGGACGAAGCACATCGAGATCCATTATCACTTTGTTCCGGAGAGACTTCATGATGGCGACATTTTACTTGAATATTGTCCTACGGAGGATAATATTGCGGACATCTTCACTAAGGCGTTGCCTAGAGTCAGATTTGAAGCTTTATGCAAAGCTTTAAATTTGATACCACGTGTTGGTTTTGTTACATAGTGAAGATTTCAGTCTTTGCATTGTCATTTAAGGAGGGTGTTAGAAATAAATGACTATGCTAAAGTTAATCCATAGGTTACTTTGACCCAAAAGGTCGAGATTTGTGTAACCATGGGTATTTAGTTATTTAGGCCATCTTAAGTTTGTCTTAAGTTCAGTTGGACCCAATTTTGGTCACGTACTGACTCGTGGGTCCTTAGGGGTCTAATTTTGTTTAGGGGCCCTATCTTGACTTGTGGGGGTGCCCTACATTTAGTAAGTGGTTAACCTTAGGGTTTGGTGGGATTTGGTCACATCCAGGTAGAGTACTTAGATGCTCAATGTGTATTCCATTTTTACAGTTTGGCTAAGCATTGCTCTCCATTGCTCTTGTTGTTGTTCTCTCTCTCTCTCTCTCTCTCTCTCTCTCTTAGAGTTGGGCACCCAGCCTCTTCTCTCTTGTTTTCTGTGGAGATTGATTGATAACTAGATCTTGGTGACTTGACTCTTGCTTTCCTACAACTCATAAAGACCAAGGTCAGTACGAAAAGTTATACTCATTAGAAGGGTATATCCTAATCTAGTGGTATCCAGAACAGAGGTCAACTTTGGAAAAGATCTTGGAGGTACCAAATTAATCAAAGAGGTCATCCAATGAGGATTGGGATATTGGTTTTAAATAGTCAACTTGTTTAAGGCTCCATAGTCAATGCAAAGGCATTTGGTCCCATCGTATTATCAACAAGGAGTATAGGGGCACCAAAAGGACTATGACTAGGAACAATAAGGCCCTGATGTAAGAGTGCAAAAGTATGGAGCTAGACCTCATTCGACTCTAGACATCTGATAAGGAGGACGGGAAGGAAGAGTGGAACTAGGAAGCAAGTCATTATGGTGGTTGACATCACGTAATGGTGGTAGAGATGTAGGTTCCAAAAAGACATGAGAATACTACTATAATAAGGCAGAAACACCTGAGATATAGGAACCTACGTCATAGCAATAGAAGCATCAACCGAGGCACTCTGGAGTTGCACAATGAGCCTCCGGCAAGTTACGCATAACCTGCTTCCCAGTAGTCAGCTAGTAATCCCCCTGAGAATCAATATAAACAAGTGAATGGGTCACAATACCATGTAGGAATGTAAGTGTCTGCTAAGTCATGTCTAATGTACCTGCGCAAAGTGAAGCAAACCAATCAGCCCAGCCCAAGTAGCGTAAGCAAGCTGAGCATGACATGTAGCAAGGAGGATGTCATTAGTAGGAGCATGAGGCGCAAGAAAAGGGTCAAGCTGTCATAGATCCTAACACCACAGTAGGGCAAACTCCTGATTTGACGGTTTTAGAGTCAACTGGGACTCTCAAGTAGACTTTCTCACCAGTGGAGAACTGCACATCCTGTCTGTGTGGATCTGAATAATGCCTGGCTCGATCCTGGGACTATCTAATGCTACGCTTAGCGTGTTCTATCATCTGGTTTGGGTCCTGTAAAAAGTTTCTGGCTGCTTCAACTTTTTCTTGTTTAAACCCTACAGCTGTGGGTGAGCGTGGCTGAAAACCGTACATCAGCATAAATGGGCCATATCCCGTAGCTGAATGTTTGGTAATGTTGTAAGCAAACATTAATATTGAGAGATACTCCTCCCAATTAGTCTGCCTCTTGCTGACGTATGCATGAAGCATATCCTCCAGCACCTGATTTACCCTCTCTGTTTGACCGTCCGTCTGTGGATGGTCGATGGTACTCATATTAAGTTTAGTATGGAGATGATGGAATACTGCCCTCCAAAAATTTCCAGTAAACTTACTGTCCCGTCGCTGACTATTCCGGAAAGTAGACCGTACAATTTAAATAGCCCATCTACAAACAACCTCGCTAACTCTGGAGCTCTAACGGTTGTTTTGGTCGGAATAAAATGAGCCATTTTGGTTCCCCTTAAGAAGATTTGTCATGGGAACTGCTATCTGAGCATATTCCTTGACAAATCGTCTGTAATATCCCGCCAAACCAAGAAAGATCTGAAGTTCTAAAATATTCTGAGGTCTCAGCCAACTCAGTATGGCTTTAACCTTATTCGGGTCCATCTTAATCCCATCTGACGAGATAATGTGACCCAAATATGCTACTTCTTCAACGAAGAATTCACACTTGGATTGTTTAGCATAAAGCTTATGCTTTCTGAGCAGTCGAAACACCTTTTTGAGGTGTTTTAGATGCTCCTTCCTCGTTTTGCTGTAGACGAGGATGTCATCTAAAAATACGACTACAAACTTACCCAAGTATGGTATGAGGACACTGTTCATCAAGGTCAAGAAGGTAGCTGGAGCATTTGTGAGCCCAAATGGCATCACCTTAAACTCATAATGACCGTGACGAGTCCTAAAAGTTGTTTTCGAGACATCTTCCGACTTTATACGGACTTGATGATATCCCGATCTGAGGTCTATTTTACTGAAAAACTTAGCCCCGTCGAGTTGATCAAACAGCTTGTCTGCCCGAGGCATAGGGTACTTTATTCTTAATTGTGACTTTATTGAGGGCTCTGTAATCTACGCAAAGACGCATAGACCCCTCTTTCTTTTTCACCAATAGGACTGGTGAGGCCCATGGTGAACTACTGGTCTGAATTTGGCCTTTCCCAAGATAATCTGTTAACTGCCTAGTTATTTCTTCATCCTCTGTTCGGCTGACCCGATACGGAGGTTTAGAAACAGGTGTTGTACCTGGTACTAGGTTTATTACATGATCTACCTCTCTGCTAGGTGGCAAACCATGTGGCAAATCTTCAGGAAAAACATCTTTAAATCTAGACAACAAAGTTTCTAATTTACTGATTTTCTATTGTATAGAACTGGAAATAGAAACTTCAGGAATAAACTGAAAGTCACATAAGAATACCTGATGGTCTTCGTCTCCGATTAGCTAACAGAGCTCTGAACTGCAGACCATAGGACTGTTGGGAACATCATGCTCCCCATGCAACTGGATCTCTCGGCCTTTATGCTGAAAGCTGAGGGTGTTCTCCTGATAATTTCTGTGAAGAGAAGGTCCTAAATTGTAGAGCCAATCTCTCCCGAGAACAATGTATGTGCGATCCAAGTGCATTATCTGAAAGTTTATTTCATCTTGGTACCCCTGAATACCAAGATTCAAATTACTTACCATAGTTTCCCATATTTTCTTATCTTCACCCTTAGCTAACGAAACTATGTACCTATGCTGACTAGGTACTTCTGGAAGTTTAAGCTTTTTAACCAGGGTGTAGTTGATGAAATTATGGGTTGCCCCATCATCAACCATAACTCTTACTGACTGGTTACCAACTTTCCCATGCATACATACTAGGTCATGCGGGTCTCGCTAGCATTGCAGAGGTCAGCATTTCTATCCTTCTCTTCCCCATTAAAAGTAGGAGGCTTTAAATCTTTAAAGACACTGAAGTGAGACTGTAAAGTCTCACCCAAAACTGATGGAAGTGGAGAAGGGGACAACTGAGAAGTGGAAGGAAGGCTTCCTTTCGCGGAACTCAAAGTCAAGCTCTTGAGTTCAGCGAACGAGTCATCCACACTGGACTTGAAATTGGCTAATGCCAACTTCAGTTCATCCACTTCTGTTACCAACTGGAGAAACTGCTCCTTGGTAACCAGTTCGTCGAGTTCTTCGGCGAACTGTTCCTGTTCTTCCATTTCCATGGGTTCTTTCCCTTTACTATAAGCCAAGGCTTCTGTTTCAAGTTCGTCGAAGCCTCTCTCCGGGGGTTGATCAGGTCCCTGAGGAGTGGTCATCTTCGGAACTGAAAGAGAGGTACCTTAACTTCTGATGAAAAAAAGTCAAAAGACTAATTTACAACTGTACAAGGGAAAGGAAAGATGACTTAGCTGTTTCTGAGGATTGTACTTCCAAAGAAATTACGAAGAGGAACCCTCTCAGCTCTTTTACCCAAGATTTCAGACCTGCTGTCCCGGAAAATCCCAGTTTGAAGCTCCAAAACGGTGCCAACTTTCCCGGTTCTTGAGTTGAGTAGCTGACTGATCTGATTTCAGGTATGGGGCTCCAACAAACTGAGTAAAAACCGAAAATTTACCAAAAGAAATCCGGAATTTTTGATATCTCTGCCCTTGCTGTCTGGACAGCCACCTATCTAGTCCAATTTGTCCAATTTAAGGCTCAAAAGCCCGCTTGCTTCTCTGATTTAGCTTCAGATAGTAGGTCGCTGATCTGAGGGCTTCTGTAGGTGCCCAACTTCAGATGTCTGAGCTTCAATTTGAAGGATGAAGCTTACAATCAGCACGCGATGGTCTTCTCAGACCCTGCCTACCTTCCTCTGTCCAAAACCTGCTCAACAATTTCAGTTTGGCACTTGAAAATCGAGAGTTAAGCACTCTTCTGACAGCGCTGGTTCTGGCCCTTACTTCTGATTTCTATTTCCTCTGAAATCTGAGAATTACCCTCTGAAAACGAAGGATAAATAGCTGTTTTCTACAGCGATGGATCTGTCTCAGAAATCTAACTCATATTCCCACTCAAAGGAAGATGATTCAATGGAGATTTTCACAGTAGAAAGCTACTCCTCCAGCGCTGGATCTGTCTCTCCTATTTACCAAAGTTTTAAGAGATTCTAAGCAATCTCTCTACTTTCTCCCTGCTGCTACTTAGCCCCCAAAGATGGAGATGGCTCTGATACCAGTGTCATAGATCCTAACACCACAGTAGGGCAAACACTAAATTCACCCAACCTTGCCTACTCCCTGATATAGAGTAAGCCCCTCCTAGCCCAGTGTGAGGACTGGTAGCATGCAACTGCCAAGTGTCGGCCACGTGTCACTGACGTGGCCGACTGCACGTCGAGACCCAACTGGGGGCCCTATCCTGCTGACAGGGTCCCTAGGCTGTGTTAGGCCCGCCATGGCTATCGACCGTGCTGGGGCACACTACTCACACTGTCTTGCCCTGTTGGTCGTGTACGCTGGACACGACCCTGACTACGGTATCTGACCTATCTGTGTTCTCTAGGGTTCGGCACTGGTTACAAGCTCATAACACAAGCTCATTAAGGATTTGGATATAAACACATCAGACTCATTAGAGCAACCCCTTCATGATAGTAAACAACAATGGTATTGGAAGGGGTTTGGCGGCAATCACAAGCAATGTGGTCTGGGCTCTTACGTTGGAAATAGAGACACTTTTGCAGAATCTCATCGAACTCTGCAGCAATATAACGACGACGGACATAAGCAGATCGAGGAATAGACAAACATTACTGCTGCTCATTCTTCCACAGTTGGTGGCCACTATAGATTCCAGAAGTCTGCTGCTCACTTCAAAATTTGAGCTTGCCCACTATATCCTAGCTTGTACTTTTTGTGCTTGTAATAACTATTCTCGTGACAAGTTTAATGGACTCCTACAAAATTGGCCTAATCCTTTCCACTACTGGAGAAACATCTCTATGGAATTTATCCTTGGCTTGCCTTATACTACAAATCACCATGCCTCTTGTTTGGTGGTAGTTGATAGGTTCTTTAAGCAAGCTCATTTCATACCCATCAAAAGTACTATTTATGCATAGCAATGTGGTTGGCTCTTTATTTCTAAGATATCATATACATGGTCTTCCACAATTGATTCTCACTTATCCAGATACTAAATTTACTTCTAGTTTTTAAATAGAGTTGATGCGTATCTTGGATGTTAAGATACTTATGGGTTCTGAGGTCATTAACTGAAAGATTACTTACATCATTATGAATCTCTTATTGGTCAAGATTGTGATCATCATTTATGTGTGGCTTAGTTTTGTAAACTCCAACAAAGGTGTATCTTCTTTTCTACTACTCATGGATATTACTCGGTTCTAACAAGCATTGTTGTTTCACCTGATGATCGACCTAATAGTTAACTGATCAAAGATTGCTTGTTGCAGTTCAGTCCACTCACCAAACTTGTTCTTTTGAGTTAAATCAAACAAGGCTTTGCGATACGGGAGTAGTCTTTAACATATTTACTATAGAACACCGCCAATCCTAGGAAAGATTGCAATGTTGTCAAATTAGCTAGCACAAGCCATGCAACGATCACGGCAATTTTTTTAAGACCCAATCTTACTCCATCATCAATCACAATATGACCTAGATACTCAATTTCCTTTTTAAAAAGTTTGCTCTTTTTTGCATTAGCAAACAATTTGTTTTCCCTCAAGGTAGACAACATAGTCCTAAGGTGGGTCACATGCTTGGCCTCCCCTGCACTGTAAGTCAAAATATCATCAATAAAGTTTACATCAAACTTACCCATATACGGTCTGAGCAAATCATTCATCAATATCATGAACGTAGCTGGGGCGTTAGTTTAGACCAAAGGAAATCACAAGATACTCATAGTTAAAGAAGTTCGGAAGGCAGTTTTATGAACATCCTCTTCATGCTAACCTGATGATGCCCCGTCTTCTAGTTTATCTTACTAAACACAGTAGCACCATGAAGAGCATCAAGCAAATCATCAATATGTGGCATAGGATATCGATGCTTAATAGTTATCTTATTGAGGCCTCGATAATGCACACACATACGCCAAGACCTATCCTTCTTTTTTCGGCAAGGCAAAAGGTGAGAAGCTAGGTCTGATCTGCCCATGTGCAAGATAATCCTCTGGCATCTTCCTCATCTTCCTCACCTCCTCTTCCTCTCTCAAACTCATTCTATAAGGTGGTCTACTTACAAGACAGGATCCAGGAATAAGCTCAATCTTATGTTCAACATTTCTATTAGGTGGTAATGCAATGGCAAATCATCAGTAAACACATTTGCAAACTAACTCCTAATTTCATTGTCTAGGTTAGTTGAAGTGTTGTCTTGCACCTGCCACATACTACTCTCACTAGTACTAGTAGTCATATCTAGCAGAAAACATACATACTTTCACAGCTTACCTTACACCCATGCTGTGCTGCTTTTGATAACATCACAGGAGGAGCCGTGTCCACCTTCCGCACCACAAAAACATTCATCAATCGCAGAACATTAGGATTAGCTTCTTGCGAGATCTCTTCTACTTCCATTGGTTGTTGTTGTTGCTCTACTTGAAAATTATAACTGGTTCTCAATTGGCTATGTGGACATTCCTTCCACCAATGTTGTCCAAAGCATCCAAAGTATAGATTCTCTCATTTTGCCCTCTCTTGGTCCTATGGCAACAACATAGAGCATTGACTCCCTTGGGCATTAAGCTGCCCATACAACCCTTTGCCTTTCAGAGAACCAACCCCTTTACCCTTTTGGCCACCTGGAACTTGCCATTGCTATTGGCCTTTGAACTTCTTGAATTTGCGCTTACCTCAAGGCGTTGGCCCTTGACCACCCGAGGTTCTTGCAACCATCCGAATGGCATTCTAGATAGATGTGTTTGCTCCTTTCGCACAAACGGCCACAAACTCTCCATAAGTCCTTCAATAAAATGAAACACCTGCAAATACATAGACACTTCCTCAGGGATTCTCACCAATGCCTCTCTATATCAAACATATTCTTGAACCGACCAATTGCCTTGCTTGAAGCCTGTCCACTGTTGCATGGCTCGATTCTTCTCATCAAGAGGCACCCAGTTTTGTACAAACATTTGTCGAAATGCCTTCAAAGAATCCGGACCAAGGCCATCTTTTTCAACTTTCTTCCACCATCATTGTGCTAATTCTTGTAACCAATAGGTAGCTTCAGCAATCATCTCTGAATCATCGGTAATGCCACATATTCCAAAGGCCTTTTCCCATTTCTGCGCCCAGCTTTTCACTGCATCTGTGGTTCTTACAGCTATTGCACCTGTAAATTTTGGAGGTTTCAAGTCCTTAATGGACGACAACTTGCGCTTCCTGCCAAGATCCACATCTCTTTCAATTGAACTCGGCCCACCACCCAAATTTCCTATACCACTGACTCTTTCAGGTGCATGGCCAGGCTTTAATTGCTCTAAAATCTCCTTTCACATCCACATCCTCTTAAAATCATGTATAATATCACTAGAAGATGCCATAGCAAAACTTTCCAAGAAAAAGCGACGCAACTTGCAAAACTATGCAAAAACTAGCAACAAAAAAGCACTTGAAACCAAAGTTGCAGCTCACGATCCTTCCGGATCGCGTTCCGGACCACATTCCAGATCGCGTTCGTGGATTTCTCATTAGGGTTTCTCGGAACGCTATTTTTTTTTTTTTTTGGAAATTTTTTTAGTGCCAATATGGGTATCAAATGGAAGGATTTTTTGAGAGCAATTCATTTATCAAGTTTGCTATCATTTTCTAGACCATTATCATCCATTTTCGAACCATTGAGTGATTTTCTACCATTCAGTTATTTTCCACCATTAAATCATTTTCTACTGTATTGTGTGAAATGAAATCATGTGCAGAGCAAAGCATTGAAACCATATTGAATCTCTCTCTCTCTCTCTTCTAAGTAGACCATGCTGGAAAAAACCATATTGAAACACAAACCGACAAGACACAATGTAAAACTGTGAAAATATATAATGTCGGGCTCAAGGCCGAAAAAAAGTAGAGTGACGTCCGATAAACAATGTCTCATAACAAGTTTGCAGCGGATGTCTCTTTTATTTTGCCGCTGGATGAAACAAAAGAATGGTTGACCTAGTTTCTCCATGGACGTAGCCCTGATTGGGTGAACCACGTATATCTATTTCATTCTTGTATTGCGTTCCTCTCTGTTTTATTTCCACATTCCTTTTGATTGTATTGCTCAATGATCCACTTCCTAACAAATAGCTTTGCCAATACCAACACAGGTGTTTTCCCATTTTTACTAACTCAAGGTTATGCTCGTTCTTTCCCAGGAGTTTCTCTTCCGCCTAATGATGGGCCCGTTACCCTTGCTTCATTTTTATCAAGTGCCCACAAGCTAGCTGATTACTCAAGCTAGTACACATTCACAGCACGTCCACAACAACATTACTAGGCCTATGTAGACAACTATCACCACCATGTTCAATTTCAGCTTGGTAATATGGTTTATTTTAAACTTCATTTTGCATGACATCATTTGTTTAGGGCCACGCTTCTACTAAGATGCATGCACCATGCTACTATGGGCCTTACCACATATTGGAGTGTCTCAGGCCCCTTTCTTGATGATCCAGAGCTATTTCCTTTATTACCAGCCACTATACTTCAGGTTCATCTTCAACATAGTCAATGCTGACGATAGATTTAGTTTTTGGTCCAATGATATGCAGGCTGTTGAGGAGACCACAAGGAGCCTACAGATGTTTTTTACCATACATCATTGCTTGTGAACTAGAGCAACTTGTTAACTAATTCAACACGAAAACTAGATGATGATGCTACCATGCAGTTGGATTTCATAATTATGACCAATTCTATGTTGTAGGCTTTTACGATTCATTAAATTAAAAAGTTATAAAAGCAAGCAAAACTTTATAACCAAGAAAGCAATAAAATGAATCAACACATACCCATCTCAGCACTAAAAGCTTCTTGACTTGCAGCAACAAGCCCTTCAACCACTGAAACTGGTGGAATTTTCAGTCGGATCTCTTCTCCATCCAAACCTTTAGCCTCCAGCTGTAGAAAAAATGGCAAATGTGTACCATTAGGCATTGCACATGGATCAAAATGTTTTGTTGTATACATATGCAATGGAATATCTTCCACATGTATGGAATGAGCTTTTGAAATTTATTCAATCATAAAAACCAAATTTCCCTATAAAGCAAAATCAGGTCCTAGTTCTAGAAAAACAACTGCCAATGAGGGAGCATGTGCATAGGTTTTGGCTTTAAGATTTATTTAAGTCGAATGACTTTGCAACCAATATCAAATCATCAAGCAGAGAGCAATTGTAGGTTCAGCCACTATTATTGCCATTGTTTTGTGTACTTTTTTTGTTGTTTTTTGCTACTTTTCTTAAAATTGTTGATTTAGAAAGCATGTTTGGGATTTTTTTGGGTACAACACATCATTTATCACCTTCCATTCTATATTTAGGGTTGTTATTCATTCATTTTGGTCATATTCTCCCATTAGGTTGTGTTTTTTAGAGTTTTTAGGCCAGAATCAATGTGGAATGGCTAGGATCAATGACCGTTCATGCTCGATCCTACATCATGATTGTACAATGCATTAGGTACACTTTTAGGGTTTCTAGGTCTATTTTTTAGAATTTATGGACCTATTTAACCCATAGTTCAGCAGAGTTTCTGAAACCGCGTTTCTCAGAAACGAGTTTCTGGCATAGAAACACAAAAAATATATATATATATTTCAGAAACGCAGGAGGATAGATGGGAGGAGGGTGGTCTTGGCATAGTAACTGCTCATTATCGATGCAGTGATTTGACAGGAAATGGAACACATTTCCATAGAAAACTTTTAACCTTGATAGAATCCAACAGGCGTTGTTGCCCCCAAACTGGACCACATTGTACCCGAAACGTTTGGGAACCTACATAAATGAACTGCCCTTAATAAATGCTTTAATTTGATACCCATATTGCCCACACAACCAAAAAAAAATTTCAGAAACACGTTTCGAAATGCGTTTTCAGAAACGCAGTGCAACTATGGTTCAAAGTTTCCTAGAAATGTCGTATAAGATTGTATTCATTTACAGCCCCCCCCCCGCCCCCCCCCCCCAACCCAACAAAAAAAAGAAAAAATGGTCTGCATATTTGCCCAGCATCATAAATTGCAGTATTTGAAGGCCAAAAATAAATTTAGGTCCCCCCCATTCTCATCCCTATTTGTCACTAATTTTTCAAAAGTTTGTGGAAATATTCTAAAAAAAATCTTTCTACAAAATTTTTAGTAAAAGACCTATGTTCCCAAAATAAAACACGTTAGTACATTCAAAGAACCCACGGTACGGTTCCTCTATTTAATTCATTAATTAATTAATTAATTACCAAATAGTCCTCAGATTTCTCATTTCACAGATTCATTTCACAGAATTATATCACAGATTTTATTTCACAGATTTCACAGATCTCATTTCACAGATTAATATCACAGATTCACAGATTTCACAGGTGTTTTGGCTTTCTTTGGCCTTTTTTTGCATATTTTTAGGCTGTTTATGGGGGTAGGAACAAAAAAATAAATAATCAATCAATTAGTACGGTTCATTTTGAATTTTTTTGTGAACCGTACGGTTCACTGTACGTCTGAGAACCGTGGTGAACCGTACACGGTTCTCAGAATCTATGAGTACATTACAGTTGGTAACAAATAACTATTTGGGACTTTTGCTTACAAAGCATATCTTTAAAGACGTGCATGGCTATCATTATGCTACATGGTTTCTTTAGTTAGAAAACTTTTCTCTCAAATGTTTAATGATTGGATCAATTTTTTCATAGTTTGTAGCATAGTTGCTTAGTCTGAATCAGAACTTGTTACAAATTATGGTTTGATCTGAAACGTGACCCAAAAAAAATTAATCCAAAACTCTTTGGTTTTTTTTTTTCCTTTATGTGATTTCTTTGTTATTATGGAAAGTAGCAATTTATATACTTAGAGCATAATCTTAATAGATGTATTTATATGAAAGGGCTTAATCTTGTGAGCACCATGGATGCAGCGAATTGTGATTTGCTACATCCGTGTTGATAGTTAGGATAACGGAACTCTGTCCAAAAACTTGTTTTTTCCAAACCCGAAATTAAAATCAATAAGAACTTCAAAAAACCAATTTAAACTAGTAAGAACCCACAAATAGAATTACGAGAGAAAATAGTGCACCCCCCCTAGAGGGTAGCACCAAAAAATATAAATTAGGCCCTTGACTAGTCCTAAACATAAATGCACAAAAAAAGGCTTCTAATTGTACATGAATAAAAGGGCTCGTGGCCAACAAATGAATATGAATGTAGACCCCATAAATCATGCAGTCTATGGACTCGATAGTCCATAACTTTCACCAACAACTATGCTTCAAATGAGAATTCCTAGATTATTTGTCATGATATTACATGAAGTTTCTCAATGCCCTCAATATTCTAATTTCTAACATATATGACACTGATGAGCATGATCTTGGGTTTTTTACGCAAATTAATGGTGTTAGTTGGATTGAATATTTATATATGTTAATAATCCAAAATAATAGCTTTCTTTGGCATGTTCAACAAAGCTTGGCAGCATGACACCTTTTCTTCCACGACCTATGCTTCTTCGACTCATTCCTTTTGAAGACTATTCTTCACATCAACTTCCTTTAGTATCTCAGTGCATGTTAAATTTCACAAATTATGTGAAAAGAAAGCTGAAACATGAAAACTCCAACAAACTACAAACTTCAAAGGTATGCAAAGGTTAACATTGCTCAGATGCCCAAAAACATTATAGAGGTCAAAGAATTATCACCTTGACTAATACTTCCATTTAAGTCGGTTCTAAGAAAGTCTATTGCAGTTTCTGAGGAGCCTCTCCAATAGAACAAATTTTTGTGTGCTTTCTATAAAAAAAAAATTGTGTTGTTATCAACAATTGAATGGCAAGAAAATAGCTTTAAACTTTCAATTAAATGTGTAGAGCTTATATCACAGAGTGTCAAACCTTTTGACTTTCTTATTTGATTTTTTATTTCAATCTGTAATAATAGCATGTGCATTATGAAGAGCATCTTAAATGAGTATATTGAGGATTAGTTTGAATGGCAAACACAAGCAACGATCTTGTGATAGAAGGAAATGTTCATGAAAAGGGAGGATGAGTATGTGACACATGATGGTTGGAGAGAGGAATTGTGGGGAGCATACAATTAAGGGGATTGTACATGCACAAGTACGAGTAACAAGGTAATATCATGGTCAATTTAGAAGGACAAGGTAGGTTTGATGGTTAGAAGGTTATAGTCGCACTATAACGCCCTTATAGTGTGCAAACAGTCTAAGCATAGTTGCACGAATCACAGTTCGAACCGTTTGAACCATTCGGAGCCGGTTCGAACTGGAAAAAAAAAAAGAACCAAAAAAACAAAAAAAAAAGTTTTGGAAAAAAAAAAATTGGTTCGAACCGTTTTCCGGTTCGAACCAGCCTGGCTGGTTCAAATCGGTTCAAACCGGTCGAATCGGCTTGTAACCTTGAGTTTAAGGATGAAATAGGGAAAAGTTAAGGTTGGACAAGTACAGTACTTTTACAAATAGAGCCAAACCATTGATAAGAAAATATTACAACTAGAAATGAGTTTGCTAGATAGAATATTCAGTAAAAGTTCACAACCTATCATTTTGGGGTGGGGACACAAATTGCTAATCAATTGCTACATCATTTTTTGAAGAAGACACATATAGTCACATGATTGTAACCTATGAGAAATCCCATTGAAGAGACTAGTTCATCTTTGTTCTAATTGTCATGATAATTATCATGAACATCATAGGCTCAACAACATATGAGGAGCTTTATGGTCATTCAAACCTTTCATTATTTCAAAAGAGGCCGAGAAAAAGTACAATGACACTCTGAAGGACATAACGTAATCTAAAGATCAACTCATTGGATCTAGCTTTGACCTTCACCAGAAGTGTATCATCATAAGTTTCTCTATAGACTTTATTTGTACAAATGATTTACCTTACAGTATAAAGTATCAAGTATTCGATATTTTGTTGATATTTTCATATGCAATTCTTACAATAAACAATTGACTTTCCATTTTGTGAACATATTTCTCTAGGATCCTAGGCCTACATGTGTAAATACTTTCATGTATAGAAGAGGCATGAGGTAAACAAATGAATTTTGAATGCTTGTAAAATTGAAGCTCTTTAGATGCATATGAAGTATACGTGAAATGTCAATACGTGAAATGTCATGACTTTTGAGGGCACAAGTTCACACAATCAAATTTGCTAGATTGCATGTCACATTAGGTTGTATTTACTATGTCAATCATACTGACAACCTTCTCCTCAAAACGATAGATATTCATGTACGAATCAATCAATCAAGCAGAGAGGCCACCTTGTAAAAAAAATGAATGTATGACTAGTTCAATGTGACTCTTCAAAGCAATAATGATAGGCAGTCAAAGCTAGAAATAACACGAGGTAAATATAGCTCCTTCATGTACCAATAATTTGTATTTCTAGGCACATCTATCTCCTTAAAAATGGCCTTTGACCTAAATCATGCACTAAATTGCATTGGAAAGTGTTTCAAGTTAGATGCATAGAAACGCGTTTTTGAGGGCACGCACTTCGGAAACCGTGTTTCTGAGAAACGCATTTCTCAGACCAAAATCGTACTAAATTTTTTTTTTTTTTTTTTTTTGGGGAAAATAGCTTATGGCTGAAATTTTTTTAGGGGATCAATGGTCAAACCAACGTTTTGCCTCTCAGAAGTGCAATAGATGGGGCAGAAATAAATCTTATTTTCAATAGCTATTTGGTTGTTATTTGCTTTGGTTTTCAATCAATGCTCAGGGGGTTCGAGGGGCAGTAGCCCCCCGAGAAATAGGGGGTCCAGGGGGGCGGTAGCCCCCCGGCGGGGGGTTTGGGGGGCAACGCCCCCCGACAAGATCTTATTATGCTCCATGCATGGGTATTCACCTAGCAAAGTCAAAACAACCAACAAAGAATTTTTAATGACAAATATCTTGGATGTGTATAAATTTGAAACTATTTCATAATTATCATGAATATTATCATTTTAAAGGCCTCTTCATGATTTGGCCTTCCAACTCCCTGAGCGAAAACACACTTACTAGGAACATCTGTGATCGTAACGAACAGGCTAGAGGTTAGTTTTGAATTTTTATCCTTGACAGAACCCAACATGGATTAATGCACCTAAACTAGACCATCCTACACCCAAAACAGTCGGCAAACTACACAATAATAATGCTCTTAATTAGAGCTTTCATTTGATACCCATATTGCCCAAAAAAAAAACCAAAAATTTAAAATTTAAAAAAAAAAACATTTTTGGAATTTTGTACATAATGCCAAAAAATTTGCATATTTTGTTGGAAATTTAAAAAAAAAAGATTAGAATTCAGGTCTAGAGAAATTCAATAAACATCATCTATGATTGTATACTAAAGGTAGCTTTTTGATTATAACCTGAGCACCTTCACCAATTAGAAAATTTATTTGTAGTGGACGCTTCGGCCTAGCCCATTGGCCCTCAGTTTTTTTGACCTTCACAAGTACCTCCCCTCCATCATATGTTCCATGAAAATTTGGGAGCTCTGCCTCATAAAAGGAAAGAAGGAATTCTCCTTTCTGATAGCCATATCCATCGCCATCATCTTCATACAATACACCATTCGCTTTTCCTGTAAAAATGAAAAGGTATAAATGTCAAGTATAGCTAAGTTTTGGTTCTTCAATCTCAAGAAAACAAAAATTATAAACTCAACAAAATATTCTTTAGAAACCCCTAAAACTGGTAGTAGAATTTCTCATGGCAATAAAGTTTAAACCATGAGGCATAAATTCATCCAACTTAGTGTTCATTATGCATAACAAATATTTAGCCAACCGATCTATCAACTGATTTCTAAAAGAACTATCTAGCATACTTGTTTAAGACCCAGTACGTCATTATTAATCTAAACATGTTACAATAGCCCAATGAAATCTTCTATTAAACATTATGTTATACCATGTAAGAGTTGCACTCTATCCTGATGTGAACGTTTGAATAAATATTTATCATCGGCTTACATGAGCATCTATTGCTTTTGTTATAAAGGTACTCACGGATGGCCTTTTCATCCATTATTCATATGAGAGAGAGGCGGCAACTTTAGATTTTGATGGTGGGATGATCGTCCTATTGAGATGGCTACTTGGAAGCCTATTGATGTGTTCTATCATACTCCTTTACTTTATATTTAGGCACTTGCTATTCTGCAACTATTA
The DNA here is from genome assembly GCA_029204225.1 of Diphasiastrum complanatum. Lineage (NCBI taxonomy): Eukaryota > Viridiplantae > Streptophyta > Lycopodiopsida > Lycopodiales > Lycopodiaceae > Diphasiastrum > Diphasiastrum complanatum. The sequence goes on along the minus strand of CM055095.1, from coordinate 77,194,582 downwards.
CGCTATTATGCATTTATTCTCTGTAACTAGCCAAAGACCCAGCTATTGCTCCTGGAGTGGGAGCGTTACTAGGAGGCACAAACCTTCCAAGAGGGTGCATTATTTTCCCTCTTATGACCCTAGTTTGGATAAGCTTAGGTCAAGTACCTAGAAGCTTCTATTTTAGGATTCTTGTTGGGTATAAGTAGTGTTACGAGCACGTAACCAGTGCCGAACCCTAGAGAACACAAGAGGTCAGATACCATAGTCAAGGTCATGTCCAGCACGTACACGACCAACAGGGCAAGACAGTGTGAGTGGTGTGCCCCGGCACAGTCCATAGCCATGGCGGGCCTACCTCAGCCTAGGGACCCTATCAGCAGGATAGGGCCCCACGTTGGGTCCCAATGTGCAGTCGGCCACGTCAGAGCCACGTGGCCGACACTTGGCAATATACATGCTACCAGGCCTCACACTGGGCTAGGAGGGGCTTGCTCCATATCATCAATTAGTGTTTGCCCTACTGTGGTGTGAGAATCTCTTACACTGGTATCAGAGCCATCTCCTTCCTTGGGAGCTTAGGAGCAGCAGTAGAGAAAGCTATCAGAAGGTAGGAAAGAGATCTCAAATTTTCAAAAAAGAGTAGAGGAGGGAAATCGCTGTAGGAACAGCCTTCTACTCATCAAAAGTTGCTGGAATTTTCAGTTGTTTTGAGACAGCTCCAGTGCTGATAGATCAGCTTTCATCCCTGATTTTCAAATGTTTCTTCCGGATTTCTGAGCAGAATTTGAGGGCAGATCTGAGTGCAGATCCAGCGCTACCAAAATAGTTTTTTATCCTTGATTTCAAAGCACTTTTTCCAAATTCCTGAGCGGATTTTTGGGACAGATCTGAGTGCAGGTCCAGCGCTGGACAGAGGGGGAGAAATCCCAGGATTCATCCCTGATTTTGTGTGATTTTTTTGGAACTTTTGCACCAGTTTTTGTGCCTACAGATCAGCGAGGGCAGGGGGCTATTCAAATCAGATATACTATACAAATCTGAGCCCCAAATCAGGTATTGGGAGCATTAGAAACTCTGGACAGACCAGCGAGCAGCTGTCTTCAGGTGTTCCACTTTTTTGGATGAATTCGAGGTTTCAGATCTGAATTTTTTCGAAGCAGCAGGGGTGCTACTCAGACAGCTAGACCAGCCCACTATCGAATCGGGTTTTTCCTTGTAAATTCAAGTTGGAATTCTGATTTTTTCAGGACAGCAGGTCTAAAAATTGCTGTGGAAGAGCTGAGAGGGTTCTTCTTCATATTTTCTTTGGAAGTACAGTCCTCAGAAACAGCTAAGTTTTCTTTCCCTCTTATGTACAGTTATAAATTAGTTTTTTCGACTTTTTTTTAGAGGAAACATTAGGCACTCCTTTTCTATCTCTGAAAATGACCACTTCTCCAGGACCTGATCAACCCCTGACAAGAGGCATTGATGAACGCCAAAGAACTCGACGAATTGGTCACCAATTTCAAGTCCAGTCTGGATGACTCGTTCGCTGAACTCAAAAGCTTGATTTTGAGTTCCGCAAAAGGAAGCCTTCCCTCCACCTCCCAGTTGTCCCCTTCTCCACTTCCCTCAGCTGCGGGTGAGCCTTTGCGGTCTCACCCCAGTGTCTTTAAAGACTTAAAGCCTCCTACTTTTCTTGGGGGAGAGAAGGATAGAAACTCAAACATTCTACACACCTTCCTCAGCAAATGGAAGAACATTCATGCTCTAAAACATACCCCTGACCATTTGCAAGCTATTGAGGCCAGTCTTTCCCTAGGGCCCATGGCCTATAAGTGGTGGTTAAATCTCCAGGAGACTAAGCAGACTCCCTGGTCATGGAAAGCTTTAAAAGAGGCCTTCCTAAGAGAATCTGAAAATGAACTTGATAGAGCCTGGGAAGCCTGGGAGAAAACAGTAATGGACAAGTCCCTAATCCAATATATCTTGCAGTATCGAGAAGCAATCTTAAAAATTAAAAATATGGATGATTATCAGAGAATCAGGGGATTTGTCCATGGCCTCAAAGACGAGTATAAAGTAGAGGTCCAGAGAAACTCGCCCACTACCCTACAGCAAGCTCTCAGATATGCTCAAATCTATGATGATTCAGTTGGTAGGAAGAAGGCGAGACAGCCACCCCTTTCTGAGCAGCCTCCTCAGAAAGACTTTCAATTTAAAAAGAAATTTTTAACACGAAAGAAAGAAGATAAAGTAAAAGGTGAAGCTCCTCAAAAACGCCCATCGCTCATACAGCCCTTAAAACCAGAAGATTTTGAGAAAGCCAAACAAGAACGTTTGTGCTTTGTGTGCATGGGAAAGGGACACACAGTCAGACAGTGTCCCAAGGGGCCTTTCACTAAAAAAGATAAAAAAGATAAAAAACAAGTTCATCTTGTTCAGATTGTAAGTTTCCCCAATGACTCCGCAGTTTCCGAGATCAAATTGTATCATGAAGATCATGAACATTGTTGCCAGCTAACCTTTGCAATGCTAGCGAGACCCTTCAGCTTTGGGCCGCATGACCTAGTATGTATGCATGGGAAAGTTGGTGACCAGTCAGTCAGAGTTATGGTTGATGATGGGACGACCCATAATTTCATCAACTACTCCCTAGTTGAGAAACTCAGACTTCCAGAAGTACCTAGTCAGCATAGGTACATAGTTTCATTAGCTAAGGGTGAAGATAAGAAAATTTGGGAAACTATGGTAAGTAATCTGAATCTTGGTATTCAGGGGTACCAAGATGAAATAAATTTTCAGACAATGCACCTGGATCGCACAGACATTGTTCTCAGGAGAGACTGGCTCTACAGCTTAGGACCTTCCCTCCACAGAAATTATCAAGAGAACACCCTCAGCTTTCAACATAAGGCCGAGAGATCCAATTGCATGGGGAGCACGATGTTCCCAACAGCCCTTTGGTCTGCAGTTCAGAGCTCTGTCAGCTTTCCTCCCAAGTTTCTTCTCGCATTGGACCTGGTTTTAGACAGCATAGGAAAGTTGCTTCTCTTGCAATCCTGGAAGGCCCACAACCCTTCTCCTCATGTCCATGCTTGTGTTCTCTAGAAGCTGGCTCAACCTCTAGTGGAGCTGGTTCACTTCCTTTGTGATGACCGATCCTACGTGCAGTCGGTAATCTTTAAAGGGCTTCCAGATTCTTGTTACAGATGCCGCCGCCTTGGCCATGCGGTGGCGAATTGCCCCGTACTAGCTCGGCGCTTGCCTCCGCAACATACGAACGTTCCCTCCTTCCCAAGGGTTGTTGTTATGGCCCTAATGGGAGTTTGTACCATTGGGGGAGCTGCCTTAGACATAGGAGCCAGGCCTAATTTGGATAATAGCTAAGTAGGACCTTAGGCTATGCCTGCATGCAGTATAGGCATGTGTGTTGCATCCTAGTATGGGATAGGCTGTACATGCACTATGTCTATGCATGGGCCTTTGCTACTAAGAGTTAGGGGTCATGCAGTGGACATGCATGGGAGTTAGGCATGACTTGATAACATGCTTACATGTGGATTCAGTGCATGGTCAGGCAGGGGGTGTTACGACTCGGTCTAGTTCCCAAATGACCTCGGCATGACCAGTCACTCGGAGAGCCCGAGGCCAAGTTGGCAAGGGTCAGTGACCGGGAAGGGCATCGCTTCCAAGTGGGAACCGATGTATCACGAAATCCCGTGATCCGATGAGACCGTCAGTTACGAATAGAGCCACAGCTGATCTAGAGCTAAGCAATGAAAGCATCACATAAGCTTAAGCTATGAAAGCAGCACATAAGCAAGACTTAACTCTAGAAAGCAAGAAAGAGAGAGATTAAGGAGACTAAAGAGAGAGATCAATATCATCAGCTGAATAACAAATGACACAGTTTCCCTACTTATAGCCAAGAGGAAGCCCTAAAAGGAAGCTTCCGGTGGCTAGGGCCCAACTGGGAGGGAAAATAGTGCGCCCTACAAAGGAGACAGCCAACTGGAAGCCGTTAGAACAAGCTTCTGCCGGCAACATCGACTATGGTGAAGGCGAACCTGGTGAATGGCAACTGGTAAGAAAGGGAACAGTTCAGGATCACATCATGGCGACGAAGAGAACATCTCGGCCGCATCATCTGAAACCAAGCAATATGGAACAACCAGGAATGCCAAGGTATCCGTAATGCCCAAGATAGTAAAGGATCAGCCCAAAAGATAGGGACATCATACCAGAAAGCCCGAGAAGGTAGAACTGCATCAGCAACGGGAAGCCAATAAGGAAACTGGAAAAGAGATGGACACTCATCGCGAATAGCCGCATCATACACGTAACCATCAACCATATGTGCAAACTCAGTGATATAGGTCCCCAAGAAAAGATAGCCGCATCGGAAGACCAGCACCAAGGAGTAGGAACATAAGCAGGATGACAGGCATGCTGTAGTAGCATGGAAAAGCAAGTGATATGCCAGGAAACATGGATCATAAAGAGATCATCCTGACAAAGGATAGCTAAAATGGACAAATGTACACCAGCATGGTCAAAAGCCCAAGGTATCCATAAGGCCCATGAATGAGAAGTAGCAATGGCACACGGTACCTTCAAGGCCCCTATCACGAGAAGAGCAGCATGCCAAAAGCTCTAGAAGGTCCAAGAAATCAATGCATCATCTAACAAGACATGATACATAAAAACAATAGCAACAAATCTAGAAATAGTGCCGGAGGCCTCAACTGAAAAACTGTAGCCGAAAAACTCATCCAGAAAGACCTCATATGGACATACCAATCCATCATAGGATACACCAAAAACGGATGGAGAATCGGATGACCCATCGGAATTGGCCGCAAGTGTAATCCCAAAGTACACACCAGGCGCACAAGTGAGGAATAGAAGAAATGCACTGGAACGAGGAACAGGATCCCCAACATCAGTAGCAAGCATCGGAGCAATATCCACGTGTAGCTGGGAATGAGTATCAAAGCACATATGAGCAATACTGAAGTATATGGCGGCAACATCCCCAAAAACTATCCAAGAGAGGAGAAGGAACTCTCTCAAGGTATTTTGATGGTCTCGGAAAACCAGAACAAAGTGGCAACTCAGCATCGGAGACCAAGCGATATAGAGCAACCTGAAATGACGGGGAATCTGAAGATCACCTGGACAAACAATAGCTGGAACGGAGGCAATAACCCAAGCCATCAGGATATGCCAAGCCTAACAATGAGCAACAATCCAAGGAACAGATAGAGAGCCACATGCATAATCATAGAGATATCCGCACCATAGTGAAGATTTACAAGACCTAGCTATGGAGTATCTTAACTCAGATGCTAGATCAACTATGAAAGCTTGAGAAAACTTGGCTATGGAAATATCACACACAAGGAGAATTGCATGAGCATCTCACAAACTCAAAAGTCTCAAGAAGAAATGAATTGCTAGTGAGAGAGAGGAGGGCGTGGGTCCTCCAAATCCCTTGTGAGGCAAGCACCTCCTTTACATGCATGGAAAGTCTAGGTGTCAACCATAGGAGTGAGCTACTTGGCCAAGTGGGCCACTTGCACTAATTTACATAACTTAACAAAAGGGGGGGTCTCATGCATTTAATTAAAAACATGCCCCATGAGTTATGTACAACTTAACTAATGCTTAGCCAAAAGGGGTAAAATATCAGCTGTCTAGTCGTTGGTGTCACAATAAACTAGCTCGATCTCCCCATGGGCACTTTCTCTCGTATAAAATGCTGGTCCACCTCTATGTGTTTTGTCCGTGCATGATAGACTGGATTCCTTGCAAGCTGAATGCAGCTTTGGTTATCACAATGTAACAATGTAGGTCTTACTTGAGCAATCTGCATGTCCTCAAGTAGACGGCGTAACCAAATGGCTTCACAGGCGGACCTCGTAGTTGCCCTGTACTCAGCTTCGGTAGACGATAGAGCAATAGCAGGCTACTTCTTACTGCACCACGATATACTCCCTGAACCTAGGCTGAAACAATAGCCTGTCGTCGATCTCCGATCGTCTCTATCACCTGCCCAATCAGAATCTGAATAGCCTTCCAGCTGAAGGTTCCCATCATCCGTGTATCCAATCCCATAAGTCACTGTCCCTCTCACATATCGTAGGATCCGCTTGGCTGCCTTCCAATGTGTTTCGGTAGGCTTACACATGTATTGACTTGCAATTCCAACCGCATAAGCAATATCTGGCCTGGTGGTAGTAAGGTAAATCAGGCTGCCCACTAACTGACGATAGAGCGTCTCATCTGCAAATGCTGGACCATCATCTTTTGATGGCTTGTTGCTTGCATCCATGGGTGTGCTGATTGGTTTGCTTTCTTGCATGTTAAACCTCTTCAATAATTTCTGTGCATACTTTGCCTGTGAGATAAAAAGACAACGCTTCCCTTTCCAAACTTCAACTCCTAGGCAATAGTGTAGCAAACCCAAATCTTTCATTTCAAACTCATTAGAAAGATTCTTCTTAACACAAGCAATAAGCTTCTTATTGCTTCCCGTGATGAGTAGATCATCCACATAGAGCACAACAACCACAAAGTCTTCTCCTTCCCTGAAGACATAAAGATTGCAATCAGACTTACTCTTCTCAAACCCTTGCCTTGCAAAGTACTCATCAATTCGGCTATACCAAGCCCTTGGCGCCTGTTTGAGCCCATACAAGGCTTTCCTAAGACTGCAAACCAGATTCTCCTTGCCTGTTATTTCAAATCCCTGCGGTTGTTCCATGTAAACCTCCTCCTGTAGGTGCCCATTAAGAAAGGCACTCTTGACATCCATTTGATAGACATCCCAATCAAAATATGAGGCTATAGCCAAAACGGTCCTGATAGATGTCATTTTAGCAACAGGTGCGAATGTCTCATCATAGTCTAGCCCCTCTTGCTGAGCATAGCCTTTCGCCACCAACCTTGCCTTGTACTTGTCCACTGTTCCATTGGCATGAAACTTGGTCTTATAGACCCACTTGCAACCTATTGGTTGCTTCCCTTCTGGCAATGTAGTGAGCTCCCATGTGTCATTCTTGACAATGGAGTCGTACTCCTCCTGCATGGCATGTTGCCATACCTTTCTCTCACGGCTTCGTGAAAGAACTGTGGCTCATCTGCATTCAGAATAGTGGACATAAGAGCAAAGTTAGTCTCTTGTCTCTCATGAGACCTAAGAGATCTTCTGACACCCTGTTCACTGCTCTCTCCTTCTTCAATCATTTGACCTTCTTTGATTGTTTCCCAATACCACCTAGGTAGCTTCTTCCAAGCAGTAGGTGATGTGGATGGTGACCACGTATCCCATGGTACTGTTTTAGTCTTCCGTTTGTCCCCAACTTCTGCTTCTGGTACTTGGCCAAAAAGAGGTCTCGAACTAGTAGGTTCGATGTCCTGTTGTTGCTCCTGCACTTGAGGCTTACAGGACTCTTGACTAGGATCCTCATCCGTGGAATCAATCAAGGGTATGAACTCAGTAATTCCTTCCTTCTCCTGCTCCTGTATCTTGGGTGCATGCTCTTCATCAAAGATGACATCTCGACTTAGGATCTTCCTCCTGTTTTCGAGATCATATAGCACATAAGCTTTCTCACCTTCACTATACCCAAGAAAGACACACTTTACGGATTTTGCATCAAGTTTCTTCCGCAAGTCCTTTGGTATATGTGCATATGCTGTACACCCAAATACTCGAAGGCTGCCCACTTTGGGCTTGTTGCCACTATATGCCTCTTCTGGCGTGATTCCTTCAACTGCTTTGGTTGGACTTCTATTCAATAGAAAAACAGCAGTTGCTACCGCTTCTGCCCAAAAGGAATTTGGCAACCCCTTTGCCTTGAGCATGCTCCTCGCACACTCAACTATAGACCTGTTTTTCCGCTCAGCCACGCCGTTTTGCTGCGGTGTATGTGGAGCAGTAAATCGTCTCTTTATCCCACATGCTTTGCAAAGATCTTTGAACTCATCAGAAATATACTCACCACCCTTATCTGACCTGAGAGTCTTTAACCTCTTTCCTGTGTGGTTTTCCACCATAGCTTTCCACTGTTTGAAGTATTTGAACGCTTTTGATTTCAGTTTCAGAAAATAGACCCATACCTTCCGAGAGAAATCATCTACGAAGGTCATGAGATAGTATGCCCCCCCTGCTGATTTGACCTGCATGGGACCGCATAAATCTGAATGCACAAGTTCAAGAATGCCCTTGGCCCTGGTAGCTTTCTCCTTTGGAAACTTTTTCCTCTGTTGCTTCCCTAATGCACAAGCCTCACATGTATCTGAAGAAGACTTAATGCTAGGAAGATCTACTACCATTTTGTGCCTGTTCAAAACTTGCAAACTTTTGTAACTCAAATGACCATATCTCTCATGCCAAAGCTTGTCCCGATTAGTATCTCTTGCAGACAAGGCCTCTTGGCTAGGAATGGTTGTGAAAAGCTTGTAAAGACCTCCTTCTTGCATTCCCTTGGCTACCACTTTGAAGTTCTATCTTTGTCTTTTACCAAACATTTAGAATCATTAAACTCTACCACCATGTTCTGTTTGGTAATGGCACCAACAGATAACAAGTTCTTAGCCAACCCTGGTACATGCAACACACTTTTAATTTCCTTCACCTCACCTGATGATAGCTGTATTGCAACTGTGCCTTTGCCCCTCACCATACGTGTAGAATTATCTCCAAGGCAAACATGCTGGCCATCTTCTGTCTCCTCATAGGTGCTGAACCAATCTCTATGAGGTGTCATGTGCTTTGAGGCTCCAGAATCAATGTACCATCCACCAAATGTGGATTCAGATGATAGGGCTGCGGTGAATAGCTCAAGCACACCAGATTGCTCCTCCTCTGCAACTTTGTCAACAAAGTGACTCTGCTGGTTCTTTCCCTTCTTCTGATCACTTTGCTTCTTCCTGCATTCAAAAGAAAAATGCCCATACTTACCACAATAGTTGCAGTTGCCCTTCCTCTTGGGTGTAGATGAGGAATTGGTGCTTGACTCCTCTCCAACCTGTAACTTGGACACCTGCTGCTCCAAGCTTTGCTTTGAGTTCTTCTTTTTGCCTTTGCCTTTCTTCTGAAAGTTTTGCTTCTTCTTAGAAGCAAATGCAAGCTCTGGATTATCTTCCCTTTCAGAAAGATTCTTCCTTCTCATCTCCTCCCGTAAAAGAAGACCACATAACTCCCCAAAGGTTGGGAGTTTCTCCCTAGCAGAAAGGGACATCACATAGTCTTGATAGTTGAATGACAAGCTGTTCAAGACTATGGGAACAATACTCCTGTCACTTACTTTCTCTCCAACTGAAGCAAGCTGATCCAATAGGTCCTTGACCTTTGTAATATGATCACCAATTGTTGCACCTGCTTCCATCTTGAGAGTATGTAACCTGTTTTTGCAAATACACCAGCTTGGCTGAATCCACTGTTTCAAACATAGACTTCAGAATTGTCCAAGCATCAGTTGCATCCCTTGCATTGCAAATGTGAGGAATAATATTGTCCTTGACAGAAAGATTGATTATCCTATGAGCCTTATGTCTCCTGTTCATGTAGTCCTTCAATTCAGGATCAGATGTTGGTACAGGTTCTGTACCTGTCATGACCTCCCAGCAATTAAATCAAGATATTGGCTATCTTGAACTTCCACACTCTGTAGTTTGTGCCATCTAGTTTGCTAGATTCACCCAGCAAACTCTCCCCAAGACTTGCCATGCTAAAATCTATGCTTAAAACAGAAGCTCAACTTGAAAAAGATCAGAAAAGAACAGCTTCCAGCAACAAGGGTTTAACCCCAAACTAGGGTATGTAGCCACTTCAAGGCAACCCTTCAGCTCCTGCTTTTGTCTTTGCCACTTGGTGTGGCCTCACTAGTACAAGCACTAGGCTCCACTGGAACAAAAACCAGAAGCCCCTACAAAAACTGCGCCCTACTTTTGTGTAAGCTCCTCCAGAAAGACTCCCCAAAACTTAGCCAGATTTAGAAAGTTTTTGGATCATCCCACTCCCCTTGCCAATAGCTCTCCAACAGTGCAAGACTCCACCTGATCTGACACCTGTAGATCAAATGCTCCCTCTTTCAAGATTGAGGTGCTTGTAGAAGATAAGAATCTTCTCAAGAATCTAAGCACTGAAGTTTCTCTCACTCTCAGACTCACAGGCTAGACAACCTGCTCTGATACCATGAAGATTTACAAGACCTAGCTATGGAGTATCTTAACTCAGATGCTAGATCAACTATGAAAGCTTGAGAAAACTTGGCTATGGAAATATCACACACAAGGAGAATTGCATGAGCATCTCACAAACTCAAAAGTCTCAAGAAGAAATGAATTGCTAGTGAGAGAGAGGAGGGCGTGGGTCCTCCAAATCCCTTGTGAGGCAAGCACCTCCTTTACATGCATGGAAAGTCTAGGTGTCAACCATAGGAGTGAGCTACTTGGCCAAGTGGGCCACTTGCACTAATTTACATAACTTAACAAAAGGGGGGGTCTCATGCATTTAATTAAAAACATGCCCCATGAGTTATGTACAACTTAACTAATGCTTAGCCAAAAGGGGTAAAATAGGCATTACTCTTCAACACATAGGCGATCAGTAATATGGAAAAACCAGCACCAATAAGCAGGTCCAAATGGAAACCAAGCTATATGTAATAACCAGGAATGCCATATATCCATAGCATCAGCATGGACTGCAGCAAACCTATATGTAGAAACACAAGGAGACTGAAGGATGCCCGTATACTCATCCAGAAAGATCCCAGCATATAAATACCCTAGATAAGTAATAGTGACCATCTCGCAAATATCCTCGGATGGAAAATGTGTAACGGTAAGGGCCAAAGGCGCATGAATCATGTAAGGAACCGTAAAAATATCATGAGGCGGTTCACAAACCTCAAGCAGAGATCCATGGAGTATAGCGAAAGAAGATACAACCTGATCACCAATAGCGAGGGAACCATCAAACGTGGACCCGTGAAGAACCCCATAGAAATCAGCAGGAACATCAACCATAACGGACTCAAGAGATGGAACTATAGAGACCAATGGAGAAGATACTGCACCAACCACCAAACCAGGAGGGCTATCTGAGGTATGCGGAAAAGCAATAGTAGAAATACCACCAAGGTATACGGCCTGAATTTCAATGAAACCAGGAATGACCACTGAATACAATATCTGTGAGTCAAGGCATATAGGCACAAGACACACAGCAACAACCTGTAAATCCGAAGGAGCATCAACTGAGGAAGAGGACCTACGATTGGTGAAAGTGAAGCAGCAACTGATGTACTCTGAATGGAAAGAAGAGCTGCATCCTGAGCCTTTGGCAGGCTACGCATAAACTGCTTCCCGGTAACCAACTGATAGTCACCCTAGGAATCAATACCAGCAAGTGAATGATGTTGACCAGCATGAGTGAAGGAAAGTGTCTGTTGAGAGAGATCCACAACAACAATACCAAGTGAAGAGAACCAGGCTGCATCAAAATAATGTCATAGTGCTTCAGAGAAATGATGTAGAAATATGCCTGACCAGAAAAATCACCAATGCGATAATCCAAGTCCTGAATCATCTGAGAATTGGGAAAAGAATGGGAACAAGCAACCTCAACACTGAGAGGCTGGGAAGCAGGAACAGGTGTAGCACGAATCCTGGTGAAAATGTAACTGCTAATAAATGAATGTGTACTGCCTGTATCCACTAAAGCAATATACTCTCGCCCCGCATCTAGAATAATATGATCCACAAATGTGACAACTACGTAGGCATAATAACAGAAGCATCAACTAATAAATTCTGGCCTAAATATGCCTCTAGAAGAACCGCATACTCATCTAGACGAGTATCAACAAAATCAGCTAGTGAGTATACAATAGGACCATCATGAAATGTATAACCGTATGCCATATGGAGATCTATTGGAGTAGCCAAAGCATCTAAAACCGTAAACCCATGAATAATATCGAAATAAGGAGATGGAAATCTGATGAAAAAATCGACGAAAGTGATGGGTTAGTAGGGCGCTGGACAGCCTCTACTAAATCTGAAAAAACAATGGAAATCTGATGAAAAAATCGACAAAAGTGATGGTTAGTAGGGCGCTGGACAGCCTCTACTAAATCTGAAAAAGTAGTGCACAGGAAAGTGCTCTTATACCAAGTTACGAATAGAGCCAGAGCTAAGCTATGCAAGCATCACATAAGCAAGACTTAAGCTATGAAAGCAGCACATAAGCAAGACTTAACCCTAGAAAGCAGGAACGAGAGAGATTAAGGAGACTAAAGAGAGAGATCAATATCTTCAGCTAAATAACAAATGACACAGTTTCCCTACTTATAGCCAAGAGGAAGCTCTAAAAGGAAGCTTCCGGTGGCTAGGGCCCAACTGGGAGGGAAAATAGTGCGCCCTCCAAGAAGGGCCCCACTCTCCAATAATATGTCCAAATGGCCTAATAATGAATAATAAGGCCAAAGGCCAACCATATAGTCTAAGTATCACTAATGAATAAAAAAGGGACCAAGGCCTACTTATGCATAAAGTAAAGTAAATGTAAACGGACACGGCGAATGTAATGAGCCGAGTCCATAACTCCGTCTGACAAGCTACCAGAGATGCGATCACTATTCACAGGTCGCATGCAGTGTGTACGCCAGGTGGCCTGATCAACCACTAGGGGGGGTATCTCGTGTATGTTGACAGGAATAGCAGGTAGTGGACTCAAGAGGGGGGGGCACCAATGGTTGGGAGGATCATTCCACACACTGGCCTTCAGGAGTTGAGCAGCTTAGAGAGTTTTGGTTGTTCACAATTGGTATCAGAGCCTTTTCTAGCTCGTTCTAGAGAGAGAACAGCCCGTTCTAGAGAGAGAAAGTGAGAAAAAGCTTGGTTTTTTCACCATAACTTGGTTTATCGTGCTCAGATTTGAGGGAGATCTATCTCAGATCATTTCTAGTGGGCAGTCGCTGTAGATCAGCAGGGATTCATGCTACAAATCTCAAATTTCAGAAAGTTTCGAAGTTTTTGGAGGGCCAGTGCATTTTTTCTGAAGGTTTTTCGCTCATAACTCTCCGGAACCTTCTCAGATCCTGATCAGATTTTGGGAGCATGTTTCTAGCATTCATAGCGATCCTATAGAGCCATCATACGCCGGTTTTGGAGCAGATTTGCCTCTGCTTCACCAAAAAAGTCGGTTTTCAAGCAAAAAACAGGTCAGAATCTTGGATTGGGCATAGCTTCTCCGATTTTCCTCCGGTTTCTGCTGTTAAGGGTGCAGATTGGGCCTAGTAGAGGGCAACCTACTGCCAATTGACGGTTTGTGAAAAGCTTTTGCCGTTTGGAAGAAATTCGATGTCAAACAGCCCGCTTTTTTCCTGATCTTTTCGACTTTTCAAGCCAATTTGGTGCCCAAAAAAGTTTTTTACCGACTTTTGTACCAGCGTAGGATGCAAGGGAAGTGCTACCTGTCCTTGGCTTTGTGTTTTTTCCCGGAGTTTTGTTACCTTCCAGTTGCTTTTCCTCTTTCAGTTCTAAATTGTGAATAAGTTGAAAATTTTCACATTTCACATTTCCTGAGTAATTCCTATACCATGGCTGAAGACAAAGTTGACATCCCCTCAAGCCTAGTTGAAGCCATGGAAACTCCTCCGCCTAGTCCTGGCAGCCGATTACCTACTAGTGCGCCTGTCACTGATCCTCCTCCCATACAAGAACGTATGGATGTGTTGGAGCGGTATATGACAGAGATGCGTACGATAATATCGTCGCTTGCCGGGGGCTTTCCCTCGTCTTCTTTTCAACCTCCGCCTTTCTATCCTTCCTAGCTGCCCACTCGTTATCCTTCTTCTGATACACAAATGATCATTGATTTTCCTCCTGATAAAGATATTAAGCCCACAAAATATGTTGGTACAACTTCCCAGAGGACTACTAATGTTGTAGATCAGTGGTTGCACAAGTGGGAAGAGTTATTTTGATTTGAAACGGGCACCCACCGATGAAGGGCGTGTCCGTAAGGCAGCTTACCATTTTACTGACTTTGCTGACAGGTGGTGGCGCAAGTGCTGAAATCCTGTTTCTTCTGCCTTGGCAAACATTTGTCCAAAGATTGTCCTCGACGCACGGGCAAGAAGCTCCATGTTTTACAGCAGCGTCAAGAGGAGGGCAAGGATGAATCTATCCTGGATGATCTGTTGGTCAGTGATGATGATGACGCTAGACGTGTCATGACTATTTCGGTGCGAAAGCTTGTTCCAGAGACACCAGTTGTTTTCTTTCCACCAAGGCGCGAGAGGCCTATCAGTTTCCAGATAGCGAACTGATATGGATGAGAGGGAAGCTGGAAGGTCATGATGTGCTTGTCCTATTTGACACCGGCTCTTCCCATAATATTATCAACTCTCGTGTACATGTAAGTTCGTGCTTAGTGGTGGATCAAATTTTGCATGAACTTTAGAAAATAGAAAGGTTGGTAGTTCTCCAATACAAAAGCAAATTGATTATGTATAGCTATGCATAGAACTACATGTTTTTTCTCAAATTTGAAGTCTTGAATACTTAATGACAAACTCAAAAACTCCATCACCATCTAGTAACCAAGGAAAGTTTTCTTCAATTTTGAAATACATACTTTGAGAAACTCTTACCAGATTCATCAAGAGCAATCAAAAGGGTAAGGCCATCATGAAATATTGACTCTCCAACATGTTGGATAGAAGGCCCTAATGGTATTATGGATCCACCTCTTAAATACAATAAAGGGAGATCCTACAATGAGACAAAACACAAGCATGTTAACCACATAATTAAAGTGCTACCATTACCAATATGAAGAACAACCCTCATTTAGAGATTTCTTAATGAGATTCAAATTAAAAATTTAAATGCAAGGATGTTGTGAGAGAAAGTGGAAAAAAGGATGATGGTTGAGACGATGAAAATGTTAACAAATTGTTGGCAGCATGTAAAAAAATTTGTAACTAGATTTTTTCCATGACATATATGAATACAGTTGGGACTGGTAGAAAGAAAAGCACTTGTGTTAAGGCCATGACAATTGCAAACAAACATTAGATGAGATGCCTGCAAAAAATAACCTTATCCTTGTAGCCTTCAAGATTACAAAAGAAATTCTATAATGTCAATTGTTACATATTTATGAATTATATGGTTACCTCCACTTATTTACAAATATGATTTAAGTAATTAGTAGCTTTTTAAGCTCTACAATTGTAGCCATCTATCACAATTCATTATAAGATACCATAATTTTTGTTTTCCAAGAATAAATATAAATACAAAACCATAAATATGATGAAAATCGTACACACTACCCCATCATAGGTGTATGCATGCTAGAAACCCTAACAATCACGTAGCGTACTAATTTATGTCATGCAAGGCCACAACCCATTGTTGGCCACATACATCACCCTCCGATCCATGTTGAGTTTCATGTTGGTGATATGGTATATCTACGCCTACGATTTGCACGTCATCATTTTATTCAGGGCCATGCTTCTACTGAGAAGCTTGCACCACGTTATTATGGGCCTTATTGTATATTGGAGGTTCTTAGTCCAGTTACATATCGTCTTCAGCTTCCTGCTTCCACACGTGCCTGTGATATATTCCATGTCAGTTTATTACGTGCTGCTATTGAGGATGATGCTCCTCGTGATGCTGAGTTTCCTACTGCACCGGATCTCTTTCCTTTATTACCTACTGCTATCCTTCAGGTGCGTTTGCATCATAGTCGATGCCGCCGGTAGATTCAATTCCTAGTCCAGTGGGATGGTCGTCCTGTTGAGGAGGCCACATGGGAGCCTATTGATGTCTTTTATCATACACCGTCACTTGCGGATCAGGCTCGTGCTCTTGCCGCACTTGTTGATTCCTCTACATCAGCTGTTGCTCCAGTTGTTACTACACCAGATGCTGTTCCAGTTGATCCTCCAGGGCTTGCTGTTACTTGATCCAGTCCTTTATGGCAGTTGGGTCTTATTTTTGTGTCGGGGAGAGTTATGGACTCGGCTCATTACATTCGCCATGTCCATTTACATTTACTTTACTTTATGCATAAGCAGGCTTTGGGCCCTTTTTTATTCATTATTTGACATTTAGACTATATGGTTGGCCTTGGGCCCTATTATTGACATTTAGACCATATTATTGGCCTTGGGCCCTATGATTCACTATATTGGTTATTTGGTCGTATTACTGAGAGTGGGGGCCTTCTTAGAGGGCGCACTATTTTCCCTCTCAGTTTGGCCCTAGCCACTGGAAGCTTCCTTTTAGGGCTTCCTCTTGGCTATAAGTAGGGATTCTGTGTCATTTGTTATTTGGCTTATGATATGATCTCCTTCTTTAGTCTCTTTAAGCTTTCTCTCTCCTACTTTAAATCATTAACGGGCAATATTGATCAAATGTAGTTCCACCATCCATGCAATATGTTCCCATTACAAGAACCTAGCTATTGCCAAAGCATTTGCCTTCTTCTAACATACTGCCCAATGAAGCAGAGAGCCTGGCTACCCCAGGCATCCATGCTGGTTGTCATGAATAGGAATCATCTCTGCAAGAATCCTCTATCCATCTCATGCTCAATTACCAACACATGCATATATAAAAAAATCTATTGCCATAAGTCTCAAGACTCCCAATGTACATCGAACTAAATCACATGTGTATACTTATGGAAACTAACATTGAAATAAATTTTTCCAAATCACAAGGTTGGCATACACTGCTAACTAGAATCCAAAAAAAATAAAAAATTGTATGAGCAAGCAAGCATGGGATGAATTATATCCCAATAGATCTATATCTTCATCTATCCATAAGCAAGATCCTCGATCCCATGGGTTGATAGTACCAAAAAGCATAACCAAGATCCTCAAGCTAGGAAAGGATAGGAATCTTCAATGCTACACTCCTACAAACCTAAAATATAAAAGAGCATAAGATATTTAAAAGATTAGATAAGAAACACACAAGAGAGGTGAGAGAATCACCAATTATGGCCACCAATTACATGTAGGAAAGCAAGAGTCAAGCCACCAAGATCTAGTTATCAATCAATCTCCACAGAAAACAAGAGAGAAGAGGCTGGGCGCCCAACTCTAAGAGAGAGAGAGAAAAAAACAGCAACAAGAGCAATGGAGAGCAATGCTTAGCCAAACTGTAAAGCATCTAAGTACTCTACCTGGATGTGACCAAATGCCACCAAACCCTAAGGTTAACCAATTACTAGACCCCCAAAAGTCAAGATAGGGCCTCTGAACAAAATTAGACCCCTAAGGACCCAC
This sequence comes from Diphasiastrum complanatum, assembly GCA_029204225.1. NCBI lineage: Eukaryota > Viridiplantae > Streptophyta > Lycopodiopsida > Lycopodiales > Lycopodiaceae > Diphasiastrum > Diphasiastrum complanatum. The sequence goes on along the minus strand of CM055095.1, from coordinate 77,177,282 downwards.
GAGTCGGTACATGACCAAAATTGGGTCTAACTGAACTTAAGACAAACTGCCTAAATAACTAAATACCCATGGTTACACAAATCTCAACCTTTTGGGTCAAAGTAACCTATGGATTAACTTTAGCATAGTCATTTATTTCTAACACCCTCCTTAAATGACAATGCAAAAACTGAAATCTTCACTATGTAACAAAACCAACACGTGGTATCAAATTTAAAGCTTTGCATAAAGCTTCAAATCTAACTCTAGGCAACGCCTTCGTGAAGAGGTCCACAATATTATCCTCCGTACAATATTCAAGTTAAATGTCGCCATCATGAAATCTCTCCTAAACAAAGTGATAATGGATCTCGATGTGCGCATGAAAAACAGGATTCCGTGCAATGGCAATAGCACTTTGACTATCACTCAAGATAAGAGTGGCTGACGGCTCGCCAAACTTCATGTCAACAAGTAGCCTTCTCAGCCATAAACACTCTGTTGTGGCTGAAAAAATCGCTCTATATTTTGCCTCACTAGAAGAAGTAGCAACAGTGGGCTACTTTTTACTTGACCACGAAATTGCAGAATTTCCATAGAAAAAGCAATGTCCACTTGTAGAGCGTCTAGTGTCTTGATCTCCACCCCAATCCGAGTCACTAAAACCAACCAAACATGCATCCTCAAAAGCAGGAAAAACCAGTCCATGACTTCTTGTTCCTTGAAGATATCAAAAGATCCTCTTCAACGCTTTCCAATGTGATGTCATCGGGGCATGCATGAATTGACTCATGAGTGAGACACTATAAGAAATGTCCGGTCTTGAATTACATAGGTAAATGAGACAACCAATAGCTTGACAATATAAAGTAGTGTCAAATGATTCACCATCACCTTGACTACTTAATTTCAGACCTGTCTCCATAGGTGTAGCAACCGGCTTGCAATCTTCCATCTTGAACCACTTCAAAATCTGCCCAATGTAGCGTTTTTGAGAGATGAAAATTCCAGCCCCTTCTTGTACAAATTCAAGACCAAGATAAAAGTGCAATAGGCCTAAATCTGAGGTTTCAAAAACCATACCAAGATCAAGTATTACGGCATCAATATGATGCTCATTCCTTCCCGTAATAATAATATCATCAACATAAAGCAAAATAATGATGATATAATCTGAAGTATGCTTGACATAAAGAGTAGATTCGTTAGGACTATTAGTAAACCCTCGATCACAAAAGTAGTCATGTATCTTTTGATACCACACCCTTGGAGCTTGCTTCAGTCCATAAAGTGCCTTCTTGAGAAGACAAACTTTATCTTCTTGGCCTTCAACCAAAAAACCAGCAGGTTGTTGAAGGTACACTTCCTCATTGAGATCACCATTGAGGAATGTTGTCTTTATGTCAAGTTGCCGCAAACGCCAACCAAAGTGGTCAGCCAAAGAGGTTACTACCCTCACGGTAGTCATCCGAGCAGTAGGAGAAAAAGTCTTCTCATAATCAATCCCCTTTTGCTGAGCATAGCCTTTGGCAACGAGCCTTGCCTTGTACCTTTCAATGGTACCATCTACCATAGACTTGATTTTGTATACCCATTTAGAACCAATTGCCTTCTTCCCATGAGGAAGATCAACAAGAACCCAAATCTGGTTCTTCATAAGTGAGTCATACTTATCTTGCATCGCATCCTCCCAACATTTTACTCCCTTGGCCTGCTCATAGTCCACTGATTTTGTAGAGGCACGTGTCTTTCCATCATAAAATGAACTAACTTTGCTGTCCCGCAAAGTCGACAACAGCCACCATGGGACTGTTTTGGGCTGTCCACCAGCCATGTCTCTTTTTTGCTGTCGAAGATCCTCCGACACCGCACTTGGCTGTCCAAGATCTTCCAAAATTGGTCCTTGCTGTCCAACAGTTCATGCAGGCTGATTATGAACAACAATGGGCGGTTCTTTATGAACATTAGGCTCTAAACTTGATGAGGTGTTGGGCAGGTCGAAACTGGTTGATTGCTGCCCCTTATCTCCAGCAATAGAAGATGGTACCAAATCTTAAAAAACTTCAACATTCACACTATGTGGGCTGTCCCCCTTCAAGATATGAGTTGGGGCCACATCCAATGAATTCTTTTCATCAAAATGCACATCACGACTAACAATAATCTTGTTAGTGCTCAAATTGAACAGCCTATAGCCTTTGCTTTCACTACTATAACCAACAAAAATGCATTTAACTCCTTCATCCTCAAGCTTTGTACAAAGTTTATTTGGAACAAAAGCATAAGCCGTACAACCAAAAATGCGAAAGTGAGAGATTGTAAGCTTCTTTCCATACCAAATTTCATAAGGAGTTAATACTTTCAATGCTTTAGTAGGACAACGATTGCTTATGTATGCTGCCGTTATAACCGCTTCAGAACCAAAACTTGTGAGGCAGCCCCTTTGCTTTGAGCATGCAACGGGCCATCTCCATAAGTGTGCGATTCTTTCGCTCGGCAACACCATTTTGTTGAGGCGTATAGGGAGTTGTCATTTGATGTAGAATTCCCTTTTCTCGAAGAAATGCACCGAACATATTCTTAATGTATTCCCCTCCTCAATCGGTGCGTTTGGTCTTCAAAGAACTGATTTTCCACCACTGCTAGAAAATCTTTGAAACGTTGAAAAACTTCCGATTTAGCCTGCATAGGATAGATCCATGTAAAATGGGAAAAGTTATTAATAAAAGTCACAAAATAGATGCACTTTCCAAAGGATTCGGTCCTCATTGGACCACAAACATCACTATGAACCAAATCAAATTTATCAAGAACCCTTATAGTTCAATCAATTGGAAAAGGGTTCCTTTGAAACTTTCGAAGTATGCACCCCTCGCATACATGCCCTTCCGGCTGCTCAATAGTAGGAATGTCTTCTACCATATTAAATGTCTTCAGCTTCTTCAAACTTGCAAAGTTGAGATGCCCAAACCTTGCGTGCCCAGCTCCAATGATTGTGGTGTAGAAGCAACAAGACATGTAGAGGGAATTCGTCACTCATAGGTATCCATAATGAATAAGCCAGCATGCATTGCTCCCGAAACAATAATCAAGAGTGATCTTTTAGGATCCTTGACAAGACACTTATCTTCTTTGAACTCAACAAAGTTATGGACTCGGCTCATTACATTCGCCATGTCCATTTACATTTACTTTACTTTATGCATAGGCAGGCTTTGGGCCCTTTTTTATTCATTATTTGACATTTAGACTATATGGTTGGTCTTGGGCCCTATTATTGACATTTAGACCATATTATTGGCCTTGGGCCCTATGATTCACTATATTGGTTATTTGGTCATATTACTGAGAGTGGGGGCCTTCTTGGAGGGCGCACTATTTTCCCTCTCAGTTTGGCCCTAGCCACTGGAAGCTTCCTTGTAGGGCTTCCTCTTGGCTATAAGTAGGGATTCTGTGTCATTTGTTACTTGGCTTATGATATGATCTCCTTCTTTAGTCTCTTTAAGCTTTCTCTCTCCTGCTTTCTAGGATTAAGTCTTGCTTATGTGATGCTTTCACAGACTAAATCTAGATCAGCCGTGGCTACGTTCATAACTTGGTATCAGAGCACTTTCCTGAGCATCTCCATTGAGCAGATTTTTTTCTCACAGGAGGGCGCCCATCTTCAGCTTGGATCTTCACCATTTTTCAGCCGGATCTTCAGCATTTCTCCACACTTGTCTTGCAGATTTTCACGACGGATCGGAGGAGGACAGGCGCCCACTTGCTGCCCATTTCTAGCGCCCTCTTGCTGGCTGCCTACTGCTGCATTTTCAGCCTTTTTCCTCCCTTATTTTGGGCGCCCTACTGCCTCCTATTTGCTGCCCTATTGGGCGCCCTCATGCTTGCTGACCAGCGCCCTACTGCTCCTTCCTTTGCTGAAAATTTCCGCTTTTTGCTGCCCCTATTCGCCACCTTCCATCAGCCACTCCTAGCGCCCTAAACCAACCCATCTTTTTGATCTAATTTTTTTTTGCCGTTTACTACCTCTCTTGGACGCCCACACTCCACCATAGCTGGCGCCCTACATCCGCCTCAATTTCAGCTCACCCTCCTACACTGCTGTCTGTGTTCGCAACTCTACCCCAGACAATACAAACACGCCTAGATGCTTAGAAAGCCACTCCCACCCAACTTCATCGCGCATCGGGATTGCTCCCCCTCTTTATCGCAAACTTTTTTTTACCCTTGACGGGCGATCTCTGATTTTTCAGCCTTGTTTCCTCGATGCCCATACCTCCTTTTTGTTATCACTTCCTTTCCTTGGCTGCTCCCTTTCCAGCCCCATAGTCCATTATTGTTTCCCATACTTTTACCCACCGCTTACTCCACGTTGTCGGGCCCTTAGCATCTTTTTTGGAGGCTGCCCGGTACCTCGACATATCGCCGCTATTTTTCAGCTCACTTCCGGTTGCGGTTACGAGGTATTTCTTACTTAGTTGTCCTTTCCGTTCATCTTACATCGCGAGTTCTATTGTGTCTTTTCATTGGCGTGCCTGTTGTGACGACTTATGTCCTCTCCTTCAGTTCGTCCAATTGTTTAGCACATTTCTTTTCTCGCTTACTTTTTCTTCCTCATGGCTAGCTCACCCACTACACCTGCGAGTCATTCCGGACCTTTAGATGAACAGTTTGCTGATATGCGTGACTCTCTTACTCTCCTCAGTAGTCGTTTCGACCAAATGATGACCGGTTTTACCACTCTACAGACCGGCTTTGCCACTATGCAGTCACAGATTGATTCCTTACAGCCACATGGACCTGGCAAAGCCCCTGTTCATTCATCATTTGGGTCTCCATTTGGACTTCCATCCTCGTCTACTTCCTTTGGCGGTGGGCCTCATTTTCCACCTAACCCACCACCCGGTTTTCCACGTCCTACAGCTCCTGAGTCACATTTTCCACGACATCTAGCTCCTGAGCCACATTTTGCTCGAGATTTTCGTGATCGGGTACAGCTTGCCACCTATTCTGGTTCCTCTGACGGGAACTTGTTAGAGAATTGGTTTGCAAAGCTTGATACTTATTTTCAGATTTACCCTAAGACTGATCCTCAGAAGATCCAGTTAGCCGCCTTACATTTAGATGGATGTGCTGCCACTTGGTGGCGGGTCTACCGACTTGACCCTGATCGGGACGGTCTCCAGTTATGGCCTACCTTTCGTCGTGATCTTCGTCATGCTATGATTGACCCTCAGTGGCTGAGCCGCCAGCGTGATATATTCCGTAGTCTTACTCAGACGGGTGATCTTTCTTCCTATACAGATCAGTTTCTGGACCTTTCCTACCTCTTTACAGATCTTCAGCCCACCGAGCTTATTTCTCGCTACATTGCTGGACTTCGTGGTGCTCTACGATACGATGTCTCTTCTTTCCGTCCACCCACACTTGTTGAGGCCATGTCCCTTGCTAGTACTTTACAGCATAAGTACCCTGATCCTGCTCCCTTTCGCTTTTCCCGACCCCGTCCATCTCTTTCACCTCTACCATCTCCGGCCCCATCTGCCCCATCCACTGTCGTCCCGACCTCTTCTCTTACTTCTCCCACTCCTCGCCCTCTGCCTCCTCGTCCTGCTTTTGTCCGACGTTACACGTCTGCAGAGTTCGCTGACATTCAGCAGAAGCATCTTTGCTTTCTTTGTAAGAGTCCTGACCACATTGCCCGTGATTGCCGCCAGCCCCTGCCTACTTCTACTGCTGTTTTCTACCATGAGGGCACTACCCCAGATGAATCCGATATCTACATTCATATATCTGATGAGCTTGATCTATCTCCTGAGCCTTCTCCTGATTTACTTCCTGCTACTTGCCATGGCTTATGCTACCTGGACAGGGTGCCCCGGTCCTCGCTCCATTCGGCTACGTGTGCGCATTACTGGTCGTGAGTATATTGCTTTAGTTGATACCGGCAGCACTCATTCCTTTATCAGCAGTTATGTTCTCAGCCGGATACGCGCTTCACCTATTCCTGCTCCACAGCCTCTCAGAGTCGAGGTTGCCAGTTCTCACTCATTTCCTAGTTCTCAGATGTTTCAGGGATTATCCTACCGCATTGGTGATTTTTCTGGACAGGCAGATCTTTATATCATTCCTCTGGAGCGCTATGACCTTATCCTTGGTGCTGATTGGTTTGCTTCATTGGGAGCAGTTACTTTGGACCTGGCTCAGCAGACATTGACATTTGTTCATGATGCAGTGACCCACTCACTTGCTGGTATTGATTCTCAGGCAGATTTCCAGGTGATCAGCGGGAAGCAGTTTATCCGCAGCCTACCTAAGGCTCATTGTGCAGCTTTATTATGTGTTCAGCGTGCTGCAGCAGATTCTCCAGTGACTACCTCTCCTCCAGCAGCTGTTCCTCAGGTGATCTCTGACTTATTACATCAGTATGCATTTGTCTTTTCAGAACCTACGACGCTACCACCATTACGTGATGTGAACCACCATATTGATTTGCGTCCTGGTTCTGCTCCTCCCTCCCGGCCTCCTTACCGTATGTCTAAGTCTGAGCGTGATGAGGTTGAGCTTCAGATTACTGCTTTACTAGATCAGGGCCTTATTGTTCCTAGTCACAGTCCTTTTGGTGCCCCTGTTCTCCTTGTCAGTAAGAAAGATGGTTCCAAACGCCTCTGCATTGATTATCGTGCCCTCAATAAGTTGACCATCCGTAACCAGTATCCTATTCCTCACATGGATGATCTCTTTGAACAGTTAGGCACCTCTCATCTTTTCTCTAAGATAGACTTACGTTCCAGCTATCACCAGATTAGGATGCATCCTTCGGACGAACACAAGACTGCGTTTCGTACCCATCTTGGTTTGTATGACTTTCGTGTTCTTCCTTTTGGTGTTACTAATGGTCCACCTGCGTTCCAGAATGTGATGAATAATATCATGCGTCCTCTCCTTGGTCGTTGTGTTTTAGTTTATTTTGATGATATTCTTGTTTTTAGTAAGACTCTTGATGAGCATGTGTTACATCTTTCATCTGTTTTTCCATTGCTTGTTCATCACCAGTTGTCTGCTAAACTTTCTAAGTGTTCCTTTGCTGTTGTTGAGATTGAGTTTTTAGGATTTCTCATTTGTGATGGTCGTATTCGTTTGGACCCTCATAAGGTTCGGGCAATCGCTGATTGGCCTGTTCCCACAGATGTCCACCATGTTCGTATGTTTCTTGGTCTCGCTACTCACCTTCGTCGTCCTGTTCCTCACTTTGCCACTGTGGCTGCCCCTCTTCATGCCCTTTTGAAGAAGTCTAGTGCTTTTGTTTGGATTTCTGATTGTCAGTTCGCCTTTGACACTCTTCATCGTGCTGTTGTGGAGGCCTCTGTCCTGTGTTTACCACAGTTTGATCAGAAATTTATTGTTGAGACCGATGCTAGTAATGTTGGTTTGGGTGCCTTGCTTCGTCAGTCTCAGTGTATTATTGCTTATGAGTCGCGTCGTATACGCTCTTATGAGCAATTTTATTTTGTCCATGAGAAAGAGCTTCTTGCCATTATCTATGCTCTTAAGAAGTGGCGCCATTACCTGTACCGTGTTCCTTTTGATATCGTTACTGATCATCAGTCCTTACGTTATCTCTTCTCCCAGCGTGATCTTAGTGATCGTCAGTTTCGTTGGTTGCAGTTTTTACAATCTTTTGATTTTTCTATTTTGTATCGTCCTGGTCGTGCTAACACTGCTGCTGACGCATTGTCTAGACTTCCTGCTTTATTGAATACCCTTGTTGCCACGATCCCTTCCTGGTTTGATGATCTTCCATCTGCTTATCTTACATGTTCTGATTTTCGTGATGTTTATAGTTCTGCTCCACCTATGTCAGTCTTCACCTCATCAGGCTTATTCCATTGTTGACCATCGTCTTTATCATTATGGTTCTCTTTGTATTCCTAGTTCTTTGGGTATCCATTCTCAGTTGTTGTCGGATGCTCATTCGTCCCCAGTTGGGGGTCATTTTGGTTTTCAGAAGTCTTATGCTCGTCTTAAGGATCATTTCTATTGGCCATCCCTTAGGAAAGAGCTTGTTGTACTTATTCGTACCTGTCCTTTCTGCTTACGTAATAAGTACTCCCGTGCTAAGTCCGCTGGTTTGCTTCAGAGTTGGCCTATTCCTCACCACCAGTGGCCTAATATTTCTACGGACTTCATCGTTGGCCTTCCCCGCACCCGTCGTGGTCAAGATTCATGTATGGTGGTAGTTGACAGGTTCTCGAAACAGGCACATTTCATACCCGTCCGTAGTACTATCACAGCAGAGCAGTGTGCACGCTTGTTCCTTTCAGAGATATTTCGCCTACATGGATTTCCTCGTACTATCCTTTCTGATCGGGATAGTAAGTTTACATCATTGTTCTGGACAAAGCTTATGCGTATATTGGATGTACAGCTTTTTATGGGGTCTGCATATCATTCTACTTCTGATGGGCAGTCTGAGGTCCTTAACAGGATCCTTGAGGATTATTTGCGCCATTTTGTTACTCCTTCAGGGAAGGATTGGGATCAGCACTTATGTTTGGCAGAGTATAGCTATAACAGCTCTGTTAGTACCAGCACCAGCGTTGCACCATTTTTATTATCTCATGGTTATGCACCTCTTTTACCTGGTATTCCTCTTCCTCCCGAGAATACACCTGTGACACTGTCTTCATTTCTATCAGGTGCTCGCGAGCTTATTCTCCAGGCCAGTTCCCATTTGCAGCAGGTCCAGCAGCGTTATCAGGCTTCAGTTGATCGTCATCGACGTCATGTTGAGTTTCATGTTGATGATATGGTATATCTACGCCTACAGTTTGCACGTCATCATTTTATTCAGGGCCATGCTTCTACTGAGAAGCTTGCACCACGTTATTATGGGCCTTATTGTATATTGGAGGTTCTTAGTCCAGTTACATATCGTCTTCAGCTTACTGCTTGCTTCCACACGTGCCTGTGATATATTCCATGTCAATTTATTACGTACTGCTATTGAGGATGATGCTCCTCGTTATTACCTGCTGCTATCCTTCAGGTGCGTTTGCATCATAGTTGACGCCGCCGGCAGATTCAGTTCCTAGTCCAGTGGGATGGTCGTCCTGTTGAGGAGGCCACATGGGAGCCTATTGATGTCTTTTATCATACACCGTCACTTGCGGATCAGGCTCGTGCTCTTGCCGCACTTGTTGATTCCTCTACATCAGCTGTTGCTCCAGTTGTTACTACACCAGATGTTGTTCCAGTTGATCCTCCAGGGCTTGTTGTTACTTGATCCAGTCCTTTATGGCAGTTGGGTCTTATTTTTGTGTCGGGGACAGTTATGGACTCGGCTCATTACATTCGCCATGTCCATTTACATTTACTTTACTTTATGCATAGGCAGGCTTTGGGCCCTTTTTTATTCATTATTTGACATTTAGACCATATGGTTGGCCTTGGGCCCTATTATTGACATTTAGACCATATTATTGGCCTTGGGCCCTATGATTCACTATATTGGTTATTTGGTCATATTACTGAGAGTGGGGGCCTTCTTGGAGGGCGCACTATTTTCCCTCTCAGTTTGGCCCTAGCCACTGGAAGCTTCCTTTTAGGGCTTCCTCTTGGCTATAAGTAGGGATTCTGTGTCATTTGTTACTTGGCTTATGATATGATCTCCTTCTTTAGTCTCTTTAAGCTTTCTCTCTCCTGCTTTCTAGGGTTAAGTCTTGCTTATGTGATGCTTTCATAGACTAAATCTAGATCAGCCGTGGCTACGTTCATAACTAACAACTAGTCCTTGCTTCAACATAGTTGAAACCGAAAGAAGATTCTTCTTGATTCCCGGAACATAAAGCACATTCTTAATGTACTTTTCTTCACCATTAGGCAAAATGATGGCTACAATTCCAATTCAATGAATAGAATAAGATGCATCATCCGCACATTGTACCTTACTTCCATTTTGCACTTTCACTAATTTAGTGAGTGCTTCTTTACGAGAAGTCATATGACGAGTAGCACCACTATCAATCACCCATTCAATGGGCTGAAAATCAGCAACTTGCAAAACAGAATCTGAATTCCTCATAGATGTAGTAGTACTAGTAGAAGCAATATTAGAAACAAAAGCATAGTCTTGGTTGAAGAGATCACCACTAGTTTCAAGCTCTTGCTCCACCAAAGTAGCAAATGAAGCACTAGTATCAATTCCTTTACTCTCCTCTTTCGCAAGCTTCTTCTTACAATCCTTGATGAAGTGCCCACACCTTTTGCAATAATGGCACTTCCCTTTCTTCTTTTGAGTGTTGACATTTTGACCTCCAACGGGCTTTTGCTCATCCTTGGAATGAGGATTCCCCTTACCTTTTGACTTGCCTTTGCCCTTGCCTTTCGTGAAGAAAGCTTGATCTTGTTGAGTGTCACCCGCAAAGTCTTGCCTCGTTTGCTCCTCTTGAAGAAGCAGCCCAACAAGTTCATCAAAGGAGACTTGTTGTCCCCTAAGAGAGATACTCAAAGATGAAACAAATGGAAGATAAGATGAAGGTAATGAATTGAGAATAATGGAAACAAATTGAGCGTCCTCAATTATCTCATCAATTTCTAAGATACACCACTCTTGCTGGATTTTTGACTCTATACATAGTATAAAGTGTATCCCACGCACTTTTAGATGTCTTACAAGACCTAATATGAGGTAAGATAGATCTTTTCACAGCAAGAGCAACCATAGAATGTGCTTGTGCATCCCTTCTATACCACTTCTTTTGTTCTTCCGAAGATGATGTTGATGATGATGATCCACGAGGTGTAGGAGGTACCAACGACGGAGGCCTTTCCTCATCACCATTGACCAAATCCCATAGCTCTTTCGCTATGAGAAGATTCTTCATCATGTAACTCCACAAGGAGTAGTTTGTGCCATCCAATCGATCTTCACTAAACAAAGAACCGATAGCTTCCGATTCTTTAACCATTACCTCCAACAAAATTTCAACTTGTAGTAGATAGGAAAGAGAGCCTTTCCACAACCAAATCTACTCAAAAATTTGCAGCAAACAAAGAGCTGAAAGTAGGAGCACAAGATGTCTTTCAATCTGCAACCAAAGTGCCCAAAAGATAACGGATAGATGGCTATGTTTCTGCACAAAAAAAACAGCTTCTTGAAAATTAGGTTAGCTTCGATTGAAGCCTACACCTAAACCCAATTAGGAAGCCAAATAGTGTGATCAACACACTCCAATAGGGCTGTTGAAAGCGCCCTACTACTTGCTGAGAATCTGTAAATTTCCAGCCACAAGTTAACCTAACCCTGAATAGAGTTTGCTGAATTTTGGGTGCCCCCCTACACAAATGCAAACCTGAAAACAAAAACAGCAAGATAAGGAGACACCACAACCAAAAATCAGTAGCAGATTTTTGGGCGCCCTCCTCCAAACAAAACTTGCTGAAAACTGGTTGCATAAAAATCAGATTTGAGATTCTGATTTTTGGGTGCCAAAAATTGCTCCTCCAAGCTCTCTGATGGCTGCCCTCCTTCGACTTGAAAAGAGACAAAAAAGTTGATCCAAACTACACTTGAAAAGATCAGCAAGATGCTGAAATTTCACAACAAAAAGCAGAGAAGCTCCTCTTCTGGTAGGGCGCCAACAAACAAGCTTGTTGCAGATCCGGTAGCTCTGATACCATGTAGGAAAGCAAGAGTCAAGTCACCAAGATCTAGTTATCAATCAATCTCCACAGAAAAGAAGAGAGAAGAGTTGGGCGCCCAGCCTCTTCTCTCTTGTTTTCTGTGGAGATTGATTGATAACTAGATCTTGGTGACTTGACTCTTGCTTTCCTACATTACAACCCTCCTCTCTAACTATCCAAAGCTCCAACAGAGTGGAAGATGGGACTTTCTTCTTCTTTCAAATATCTAGAATCCTTGAGGGATGCTTGTCCTCCTCCTAGCACCCAATTCTTCATGTTGCACTCAAGCCAACACTCAAGTGAATGATCCTCCCTCTCCAACAGCCTACTACTCATATAGTACTTTGTGGAGGTTAGCTAGAGAAACAGTTTCTTAAACCTCCTCCTTCAAACAGGTTGCCCTCCCCCCTAGCTCCTTGTGTAGTTGCTTTTAACAGACGTGCTCTAGTCTGCGAGAATGACATCCACGAAGTAGTTCACACAATTACCTATCTAAACTTATCACCTTCTATAGTAGCTTCATCTTTGTTAACCACACATGACATGTAAAGACATCATTGGAAAGATCTTAAACTCCCCTTTCCAATGAGTTATGGCCAACTTTGATCCGATAAGGTTTTATGCCTTCTTTTTACAAGGACAACATTCTTCTCAACACTTTATAGCACAACCTTCAAAAGTGCCAACTATGATCCTAGGGTGTTCCAAACCCTAACTACACTTCCTCCCTCCTTGACATTTCACCATAACCTTGAAGTCTCGCTATGCTTGCAAAACCCCCTTCACACAAAAATTTGTTCTCCTAGTTGGTTTGTGTGAAAAATTCAACTAGTTTAGTTGATCTATTTTGGCAATTTTGAGGCCAACATGAAATTTCAACTTAGAGATAGATTTATATTTGTCAATAAAGGCCTAAATAGTGTTTGTACTATTTTTGGCAAGTAGATAAATGGATGAGGTCGGATTTGGACCCATTCTAATTGGCTAGATTTCATACATTGCATCTAGACTAGAATTTCTAGGTTTTTTGATGAAGTAACAAGAAGTTACCATCTAGGGCAAGTTTAGGGCAATTGGCCAAATGACATTTTAGGAGCTATAAATAGCAGTACCAGCGTGGAGAAAGTATCTTTGTACTCTCATTTTATGTGAAAAATTCATCTCCTTTGATTCTATGTCCATCTCATGTGTAAATCTCTAGATATCTTGATTTCTAGTGTGTAGAATGTCATTCTTATTGTTGATCTTGCATCCACACATGTGAAGGACAGTAGGCTGTTGTTGTTGTACAGACAGGGACAGTACCTTACTGTCTTTGAGTGCTTATGATCAGATCTTAGTGATTTATGCAATTCTAGCATGCCTAAATTGATGATTTTTATCTTGTAGCTAAATCTAGATGTGCATCCAAATTTGGTCAAGATCTTGTGATCCATTATGTTTTGAATCTGATTTTTTCACATGGTATCAGAGCAAGTTACAGGCCAAAGTTGGAGTATTTGCCAAATCTAGAGGTGATTTGAGGGCGCCATAAATTTCGATGTGGATTAGGAGGTGTTTCTAGCTCAAATCATGCATTTTCAAGTATAAAAAGTGGATCTTTGTGATCCAAGCATCATTTTAGGTCAAATCACTTGGAGTAGGTCAATTTTTGAAACCACTTATTGGAATATGGAGAGAAAAATGGCTCATGGTAGTGGACGTTACATTCTACAAGATGATGTATCAAGATTCTAGCTTTTGCATATAGTTTTTACTTGATTCAAAATTTTGCATTTTTGGAGTAACCCTAAAAATAGGATCTTTTGATTTTAAGTTGCTGGACTTTTTCAAGAGTGTGTCTCAATCAAAAGTTCATCATATTGTGTTTAGATCTATTGTGATCAAGAAATCAACATTCTATGTGCTAGGATTTGCTAGAAGAGAGAAAAGGAGAGGCTAGATTGTTTCCAAATCTTTGTGATTTCTTCTTGAGTTTCATTTGTTGATTTTCAAGGGAGTGCTAAGTGCATTGGAACAGGTTCAAAGAGAAGATCAGATCATTGCAACATGGCAACCTCAAGTGGCTTCATGTTGGAAGGCAATGATAGGCTTACCTCAACAAATTATTCTACTTGGAAGGTGAGGATGGAATCTTTGCTTGAGATGAATGATTTGTTGTAGGATATTGTTGTAGTGTGGAGGAGAGACCTTTGGCACCTCAAGACCAATTGAGGTATGACAAGAGGGCAAAGAAAGCTTTACATGTGATGAAGATGAATGTGATTAATGAACTTCTCAAGGAAGTTGGTAAGTGCACAACATCTAGTGAGGCTTGGGAATCTTTGAAAAAGGTTTATGAGTCCAAGTCTACATCTAGGGTTCTAACCCTAAGGAGGCAAATGTTTCAAAGCCACTCATGCTTTTGTTTTGAGAGTTAAAGCTTTGAGTGATGGACTAGCATGCATTATAGAAAGCATTACGGATGTGGAGCTTGTTCAAGTTGTTGTTAATGGCTTGTTGGATGATCATGCTAATTTGGTGCAAAGTTTTGCTATTCAAAAAACATTGCCAAGTATGGAGGACTTGCAAGAGGTCTTGGCGGCTGAAGAGTTTAGACTCCAAGCAAGAAGAGGTGCATCTTCTAAATCTCAAATTGGAGAGGAAGCTATGTTCTCAAATGGGAATTTCAAGGGCAAAGGCAAAAGCAAATGGTCAAAAGGGCAAGATCAAGGTGAGCCTTCTACTTTTGTTGGCAAGAAGAAAGATAGATCCAAGCTAAAATGTTTCTATTGTGGAGTCAAAGGACATTTTGCTAGTGATTGCTTCAAGAAGAAGAGAGATCAAGGTGAGAAGCAAACCAATCTAACTGTTGATGAAGATGGTTTTGATGAACAAAATTCAAATGATGCTTTTGTTATGTCATCTTGCTTGTTGGTTAATCATGGAGATATGGATCCTTGGTGGATTGATAGTGGAGCTACATCACATATGACATATCATGAGGAGTAGTATTCGTCATTGATGGCATTTGAAGGTGACAAGAAGGTGATCTACACGGCCGATGATGGTGAGTGTGCAATCAAAGGGATTGGCACAATTCCTATTTCTCTCTCTACTAATAGGAATGTGAATTTGAAGGATGTTCTGTTCATTCCATTTATCACTAAGAACCTTCTTAGTGTGAGTCAAATGCTTGACAAGGAATTCAAAGTGGAGTTTGATGGTGATGCTTGTTTGATCAAGATGGAAGATGAATTGATTGCAAAAGGGAAGAAGGAAGGTGAGTTGTTCAAACTTGATGCTTGTGTTGTTGCTGACCAAGTTGGATGTATGGCAAAGGAGCAATTGTCAATGCAAGAGGTATGGCACAAGAGATTGAGGCATATCAACTACAAGTCATTGGAGGTGATGGCAAAGAGGGAAGTTGTTTTTGGTCTTCCCAATTCTTTAACAAGCTTGAATGATGCCTGTGAGCAATGTGCTTTATCAAAGTCACATAGGTTACCTTACAAGAGATCTACATCAAGCTCAAGAAAGCCTTTTCAATTTGTGCATTCGGATATTCAGGGTGTTACTACAATTAGCAATGGAGGTGCTAAGATGTATGTGACTTTTATTAATGATTTTAGTAGATTTTGTTGAGAGTATTTACTAAACAACAAAGATGAGGTGTTTGATTTCTTTGTCAAGTTCAAGGGAGGTCCAATTTTCTACAAAGATCAAGTGCTTGAGTGACATGGTGGTGAGTACATTTCTACCAAGTTCAAAGCATTTTGTGATGCAAATGGGATCAAGAGGGAGCACACAAGCCGAAGGACACCACAACAAAATGGAGTGGCCGAGAGAAAGAATAGAACCTTATGTGGAAGTGCCAAAGCTGTGAGGTTAGGCGCAAATCTTCCTAAATCCTTTTGGGATCAAGCTTTGTTGTGTGCTAATTATCTATGCAATAGATGGCCGAGTGTGGTATTGGATGAAATAACCCCTTTTGAGATGTTGTTTGGTAGAAGGAAGAGTGTCAAGTTTTTCAAAACTTTTGGATGAATTTGCTATATCAACATCACTCTTGATGATAGGAAAAAGGAGGATCCATCCTCAAAGAAAGGTATATTTGTTGGTTATAGTGAGGTGAGCAAGGCTTACAAAGTTTACATTCCTTCAACTAAGAAAGTGGTCATTGGAAGACATGTCATTTTTTATGAGGGAAACTTTCCAAAAGTTTCTTCAAGTGGCGGTGTGGACATTGGATCTAACATTCTTGATGTTGATGACATTGTTGATAATACTTTGGATGTTGATGTTGAAGAGTCTATTCAAATCAAAAGCCAAGGAGGACATCAAGGCAAAGGCAACAACCTTTGAGGCTCACTTCTGGTGAAAAAGGTAAGCAAGTTGTTGGTGGTACACACTATGCTTTCCTAACCTCTTTTGATGAACCTACATGTGTAGATGAAGCAAGAAAAAAGAGGAGTGGATCCAAGCAATGGATCTTGAGTATCAAGCACTTATGAAAAATAATACATGGACATTGGTGGAACTTCCAAAGGACAAGAAGGCTATTGGATGCAAGTGGATCTTCAGAGTAAAGACAAACCAGATGGATCAATCAACAAGTACAAAGCAAGATTGGTGGCAAAAGGATATGCTCAAGAGTATGGAATTGACTATGATGAGACCTTTGCACCCGTGGCAAAAATGGTAAGCATTCGGGTCATAATATCTCTTGCAACTTTTTGGATGGGATCTATGGCAATTGGATATCTCTAATGCATTCTTGAATGGAGATCTTGAGGAGGAGGTGTCTATGGAGCAACCTGAGGGCTACATTTCACATGGCAAGCCTAATCATGTGTGTTTTCTACAAAAGAGTTTGTATGAACTTAAGCAAGCACCAACGAGTTGGTATGCTAACCTTAAGATGTTTCTACTTTCTCAAAATTTCAAGATGAGTGAGTACGATCATTCACTTTACTATAGATTTGTTGGAAATGATGTTACTATTTAATCTATGTGGATGATATCATTTTGAGTGGAGGCAACAATCAAGATATTGATGCTATCAAGATTGCACTAAAAAAAGAGTTTCATGTGCATGATCTTGGTCTTTTGCATTATATCTTGAGAATAGAGGTATTTCGAACTTCTCAATCTACTTTCATTTGTCAAGAGAAGTATGTTAATTCTATTCTAAAAAGATTTCATATGGTAGATGCTAAATCTTTTGATACACCAATGGAGTCAAATGTAAAGCTCAGTATAAGAGGCAATGAAAGATCCTTTGAGGACATTACTCTTTATAAGAAGCTAGTTTGTTCACTCGTATATGTAACCATCACAAGACCTGATCTTAACTATTGTGTTGGTAGATTAAGTCAATTTATGCATGATCGTAGTGTGGAGAATTGGAAGCTAGGCACGAGAGTATTGAGGTACATCTTGGGTTCTAGAGATTTTGGCATTGTTTATAGAGGATCATCACCTAACTTGTATGGATTTTCAGATTCGGACTTTGCTGGAGATCAAGTGCTCATGCTATTTTCATAGGTAATGGAGCTATCTCATGGCTGTCCAAGAAGAGACAAGCAACAATCTCAAGATGGTCAATATAATTGCTAAGCATCAATATCTTATGCCACATAGATGGTCTTTTAAATGCCCTTCGTGGTGCTACAATATCTACCAAGATTGACTTGAAGAGTGGTTACCATCAAGTAAGAGTTTGTGAACAAAATGTACAAATCTTTACAACATCGACGATCCAAGTCCCCATTGTTTATTTGCTTTAAAATTGAGAGGAGGTGTAGCTATTGTTGATTTTGAGAATCTTCCACCCCTCACACTAATTGAGTATATAAATCTCTTGGTACCCTATTGTGGTGATGTCTTCCAATGTCAAATTGTAGCTTGAAGTCCTTAGATGTGAATTATGGTCAAAGTTTGTGTCTTTAATTGGTTGTTGATTAAGTCAAATGTTCATCAACTGTATTTTAGTTACGCCCTTTGAATTGACTAACGCCCCTGCAACATTTATGATGTTGATGAACGATGTGCTCAAACCCTATATGGGCACATTTGTGGTTAAGTTTGTGGATGACATACTTGTTTACATGTGGTGAAGTCACGCATGTGACTCACCTTAGAACTGTGTTGTTTTTTGTCTAATTGGCCAAACTAATATGCCAAGTGATAGGCTTGATATTAGCCATTCTTAGGCCATGAGTTGTATTCCATATCATAACGTGACCTCATGAACCCAAATTATTAGAGTAAGAGTTTTTTTCAACTTGTATCTCAAGTCCAAAAGCTCATTTGTCTTCAATTTTATATCTAGAAATTGATACTTAAGGTGATTTTGTTTCTAATTTTATTTTTCTTCGGGACTAAATAAAAATACTTCAATACTTTCTTATAATATGTTTTGTCCTCTAATAATCAACTAGAAGTAATTTTTTTATTATTTGGCACAATATCATAATAATTAATTTTAGTTCGGCTAAGCACTGCCTATTTTGTAAGAAGTTGTTCTTCCACTAGAATGACCAGCTTTTATTCCTCCACTCTGTCCTACAAGCTGTGGCACCAAGATTTCGAAAAAATCAATCAAAACAACCTGCACAAAACATGACTCTTCTATCTTCTCTTTCTACAAAAAAAAATCCCCTTCAATGTTCACTTTCTAAATGGATGAATTTTCCTAGGATTTAAGAAGCTAAGATTGTTGATTAGGCTGCCTATATGCCTGCTCTAGTAACATGATAGGGTGACATTCATGCATAAGTAGAAGTAGATAGGATAGCAATGGAGACAATCTCTCTCTATTCATGAATGTAGAAAATACAAGCATCTCAGTCTCTAGTGTTGGGCCCTGCACCTCTAGGAGAGATGATATTTATACAGATAAATCATGAGGGAAGCAAGGGCCATAAGTCCCAATGTGGGAGAAACCAAAAGCAATATGTTACAAGGGAGTTGCAAAAGGAGATAGAAAGCCATGGCATAGAAAAGCCAAATGATATTGCCTTGAGAGTAAATGAGAGAGTTCTGTGAAATAGGGTACACATTTTCCATTTGGAAGAGAAGATCACATAGACCATGGATCCCCCAAATGACTTGGGCCCCTCCAAACTTGAAAAATTGGAGAAAGCTCTGAACTCGAATTGACATGCTCTGGAGAACTCACACCATGGGAGAAACTCCTGATGACCCCTAGTTGTCATCTAAGGTGTACCAATGTGGTGCCTCTACTTCGTGGTCAAAGCATCAACAAGAGAAAACCAAGAAAGGTGAACCCAGACAGGTGACTTCTAACACAATCCCCTGTTGGAGGGCAAGGGCAAGTGAGACTAATTGTCCCTCATCCCTTAGGGTGGGACCCCATTTCTTGGCAACTATGCCTACTCATAGTCAATGAGGCTTTAGGACCTACAAGTTAGGGCTAAGCTCTCCACAGTTAACTAGACCACAAATAAATCTCACTAATAAACCAATGGAGTGTCCCTAGGGCCCAAACCAGACGATGTAATTGCCATTAATAATGAATAACAGAATGACGCCAAAGGATTGTAACACCTCAAAGGATCTCTCCTTATTCTTCATATTACATCTAAAGCTTATGATAACATTATAAATTACATCCATGATTGGGAAATAAGTTGTACTAAACGTAAGAAGGCTTTATGCATTTAGCTTGAGCATAGTATTAGTGTGGACAAATGAAGGGCTGTTGACTCGATGGAACAATCAAAGAATTGATATTTGAAAGTGGTCGAAGGGGGTCATTCTACCCACTTCTGATTATAGGGCACCCCCAAAAGTCAAGATAGGGTCCCTAAACATAATTAGACTTTACTTGGACCCATGAATTACTAACATGGTCTAAATAATAAACCTAACCCATGGTTACACAAGTCTCGACCTTTTGGGCCAAAGTAACCTATGGGAAACTAACATTATCATTTATTACTTCTAACACCCTCCTTAAATGATAATGTAAAAAACATAACATGACATGAAGTATGAAAAATTGCAACAAAAATGCAAAGTGTTGCATGCCTCCCAAAACTCCATGTAGCCAAAAAAGAAAAGATGTAGCTTGTTGTCCAAGCTTAATGCCACCAAAAAAAAAACTTCAGCTTGAAGTAGTCGAAGTAGCCAAAATCTCAGCTTCTTACCACAAGAAACATAAAGAAGAGTATGATACTCTTTTACCATCACATCCCCCCGAATCTTACTATCAATGATCTGCTCACCAACACTAGGTAAGACAACACCGTCATCATAAGAAGTAAGCATCAAAACATGAAAATCAGCATAAGGTACTGATTTTGGTGAGGCATGTGTGTTTCCTCCAAGGTGAAAAGATGCTTTGCTATCCCACAAAGACTCGGACAACCAACAAGAGGCTGTAGCAGGCTGTCCAACGGCCACAAAATCACCAACACTTTGCTGTCCAAAGTGTTCCAAATGTGGACCTTGCTGTCCAAAAACCTTTCGCAGGCCGTTCCCGATGCATAATAGGATGCTCATGATGTAACGTACGCTGAAAATGATCAATAAACCATGGCTGAATCTGGTGTCCACCATCTTCAAGAAAAAAACCAACAGCTTGCCACTTTGAACACCCAAAAAATCCAGCAACACGCCACTTTGAACCAATGTACTAATTGACATGATTTTTTCCCGTCCTCCATTAGTACAAAATGGCTTCAAAGAATGCTTGATTTCAACCTTTTCCAAAACATTATCTTGAGAAGCTTGCCCATAAAGTTCTTCACTAATGCATCCATCATTTGCAACAAATGGCTCAAGAGAAGAAGAAGAATCTTTATTAATGTCTTTTCCATGCCAAAAGGCATATAAGACTAAGGAACTACATGTCAAGTATGTGGTAACCGTGGAGCATATAAACGCCTCCAAAAACTGTAATAAAGAAAAAAGGAAACATCTAGTACAAGTTAAGATGCTTTACCATACCAACATTCTAGTAGAAAAATGCTTTACCATACCAACATTCCGATGCAAACTTGTACTTGTAGAAAGACAATGATCAAACTTTGCATGACTTTGCTCTTCTACCTTCAAAGAGGATGAAGTGGAGAGGAGAAAGCATGATGATGAATCCTTTATTCGGTACATCTTAAAAAGTGTTTCCCAAGCACTTTTAGAGGTCTTGCAAATTCTCAAATGATATAAGATAGATCTTGTTACCGATAAAATCTTGATCATCACGTCGATGCAAAATCTTAGCTTGCAACTCCATGAAGAATAGTTGGTGCCATCCAACATATCTTCACCTTAACAAGTACGAATTGCTCTCAAATCTATTGCCATAAAAACCAGCCAAGAAAATAAACTTTTTCAAACCCTAAATGTGCCCTAAAAGACACAAAAACCAGCAAGTATCAAATCTGACAAATCAGCACCGGAATGTGTCAAAACCACACATTAGATGGATGTAGGAACTCGCCCTCCTACAAGCCTTGTGTGCTGAAAATTTCAGCCTGAAATTGCATTACAAACTCAAAAACCAGCAAGCAAAGAATAAGGTTAGCCTCCAACAAAGCTTTTTTCGGAACCATTCTTTCTTGCCAAAAAGTGTGAACAATACACACACGGATAGGGTTGTTGCAACACCCTACAAATGGTAATATGCTGTCCAATTTTCAGCCTCGGAATGTGATCGGATCATCACAAAAAAATTAGCGCCTTCTTCCACACCTGGAAACAAGCAAAAAGAAGCGGATCTTCACTTTGTAAAATCAGCAAGGGTGCTGATTTTTCAGCCAAATCAGAAGAATAGAAATTGCTTATAGATGGGCGCAAATCTGAAAAATAGGGCAGCAGCGGACCAACAGAAGTAGGATAAACCTACACGGATGTGGGCGACCTAAAAGAAGCCCCGAAGAAGATAATTAATGGCGCCTTCCTGCAACCTGAAAAATCAGCAAACAACAACCTGATTTTTGGGCGCCCAAAATCCTGTTATCTTCTTTGATGTGTAGCGCCCTCCTGCAAAACGGAAAAGAGTCAAAAAATGGATCTTCACTCCAAAAAATCAGCAAAGGTGCTAAATTTTTGTGATCCCTAAGTAAAGACGATCTCTTTTGGTAGGGCGCCCTAAATCAAGCATAGAAGATCCATGGCTCTGATACCATGTAGGAAATCAAAGTGCCAAGATCCTTCTAACATTCAATCTCCATATACAAGAAGAAGAAACAGAGGAAGAAGAAGAAGAGGGAGAGGGTTAGGCGCCCTCAAGGAGAGAAAGTAGTAGCAATGCTTGAAAGGGAATGAATTACAAATGAACAAAAAGTACATATAAATAGGCCTTCCAAGGGCCTAGACTCTTCCAAACTCTAAGTTCTAGAACCTTCCAAGACCCACTACTAATTATAGGGCACCCCCAACAAAAGTCAAGATAGGGTCCCTTAACATAATTAGACTTTACTTGGACCCACGAATTACTACTGGACCAAAATTGGGTCCAACTCAACTAAAACTGACTTAACATGGTCTAAATAATAAACCTAACCCAAGTCTCAACCTTTTGGGTCAAAGTAACCTATGGGAAACTAACATTATCATTTATTACTTCTAACAAAATGTTGACTTAGAGGTGGGTGAAATAGCCAATTAATACCTAGATCAAAGGTGGAGAACACGATGTTGGACATAATGTATGTTGATTACCATGCACATGCAACATCAATTTTTGAAATGTAAGGCAAAAAGCTAAAAATAGGCCATTTATACTTTTAGGCAAGGATGGCATTTTTTTGGGACTTGGGCCGTTATTGCCAAGAAAAACCCATATATTGCCTATCACACTCATCCATATTACCATGGCGTTGTGAAAGAGTGAGACATGCACCCTTCACTTGTAGGTAGGCTTGGAGAAAGAGGCAATGGGGAGGACAG
Organism: Diphasiastrum complanatum; assembly: GCA_029204225.1. Lineage (NCBI taxonomy): Eukaryota > Viridiplantae > Streptophyta > Lycopodiopsida > Lycopodiales > Lycopodiaceae > Diphasiastrum > Diphasiastrum complanatum. The sequence goes on along the minus strand of CM055095.1, from coordinate 77,154,719 downwards.
AAGCCAATCTATGATTGTTTGTCATCTCTCTTGTAGAGAGATCAAGTAGCAAGTAGAGTTGGTAGTAAGTGTGGGTTGCTTAGTTCTCTCTTGTTTTCAAGTGTTAAGGTTTGTTATCTTTTTTGGTTAAGATATTGTCTCTAGCGTTGTGATTGCAAACACTTTGAAGATCATGATATCCACTACGGATATTAGACCATAGTATTCCCTTTTTCTTCTAGATCTAGGTTTAGACCATATAGTCTTAGAAGACACCATGAAATCAAAGATTGCCCATGTGTTAGTAGTAGATTCATCTATGAGGTCAGGCATTCAAGAATGACATTGATATTTGAGAAATGATTAGAATCATCTTCTTTTGATATAGTCCTGTAGTGCATGGAGCTATATTACCAAAAGAAGGATGCATGTGTGTGAAGTTTTAAAGAAAGATGGCCAAGTGGCCGAGGTCAATGATGATGAACAAGCCAACCCATTTTTCTCCAATGCTTGACAATATTGACACGTTAGATGCAATTAACCAATGAATTAGCTCTCAAAATCCACTACATCATACTCATCCAAAGCAAGCAAAAAGAGCATCAATTGAAAAAAAGAATTAGACATGTATTGATAGCTAATAGAAGGATCAAAGATCCAATACATAGCATAGAAATGAGGTGAGAGAAATCTACTAAAATGCTAACGATGCTACAAAGCTTACCATTTATTTAGCATTCGCTTATCTTTGTGTTAGAAACCCCATCATTGAAAATGACCAAGGTAAGGAGACAATCATGTGTCGAACACTCTATTACCACAAATCCATAGAGATATTCTCATCTCACCCCGGTGCACTGGAGCTCTAAACCACCATCAAGCACACTTAGGTCTCCACTAGGTTACAACATCCCATACCGCCGCATCCTACATACCTACATCTTGAGCCAAGAAATGGTCACGTCTGAACCATTGACACAAATCAATTGCGCACACTGTTGTGGCGCATTAACAAGGGCAATAGCACATTGGCACATGGCCAAATGACCTATAGCTCCAAACCGATGTTTCATCTTGTGTAACAAGATCATCACTTCCACCTTAAGACCATTGAGTCCAACAGATTTGGTGAACACGGCTAAAAAGCATACCTTGTTCAAAAACTAGTCTTAGGAACATCTTCGTCTCTAATATTTATCTAATGGTAGCCTAATCTAAGGTCTATCTTGGAGAAGTACTTTGCTAAATTCAGACGATCCATTAGATCATCCATCCTAGATGAGGGATATCTATTCTTGACGATCATCTTGTTCACCTTTTCATAGCAACACAGAAGCAAGTGCTTAGTCCTTTTTGCTAACTGAAAAGACTGGTGCTCCCCAAGGTGACTTACTAGGCTAAATCTGGCCCATCCAAGGTACTTGCTAAAGTTGCTCAAGTAGGTGCTCAAGAAAAATGTCGCTAAATCCTTGCCTAAGCCTCCTAAATACCTATCCTCAGGTGAGTCCTTACACATTTGGAGTGTAAGATGTGGCTTATACCTACTAATGTGCAAGGAGTTAATGAGAGTTTTTGACTTGACTGATAGTAGCTCATCTTCATTAAACTTATGAATAAAAACCAAAATATTGCTTGAGAAATACTACACAAGAGATGATTTTTCATTTCTTTTCTTGAGTTGGCAATGCTAACCAATAACTTGAACTTTAATTTACCATGGATATCATTGCTAAGAGGATCCAGGCAAGGAGGGTGTTTGAATAGGAATAGCCACCCACTATTCTTTTGCATCATTCACGTGGTTGCGTGTATTTTAATTACTTTGATGTAATTGTCTTGAGATCACTAAAGTTCAAAGTTTCTAGATCTTTCATATTGTAGTGTAAGAAAGTATCCTTACATCTTAGTTGCCCGTCGCGTTCCAAAACTTCACCAAATTTTCAAAAAAAAAAAAAAAAGTTCTGTTTTAACATAGACTGAAAGCTAGATAATCAAGTATTTTCAGGAAATCAACCCAGATTTGGATTGTCGGGTAGCTAATCCGTGAAGTTGATGGGCAGGATGATTGTTTGACTGTCAGAGAGAACGCAGTCATTTGCTCAACAGAAAACTTGCATGCGAACTATTTGCTTGTCTGAAGGATTTCATAGATGATCCCCGTTGCAACATGCTCAGAATACGTCCTCCAGAAAGCATGCTAACCCAAATGTAGATATTTTTGTTGCAAACTTTCTTATTCTAAATTCTTCAAAAAATATAGAATGTAACGTTATTAGAAGCAAAGGGATTGAATGTAACGTTATTTGAATATCTATGAAATCCTTCAGACAAGCAAACAGGATTTCATATATTAGCGATCCCCGTTGTATTGTCTATGAAATCCCTCCCCGTTGTATTGTCTGTGGTGCCAGACCTGGTCGTAGAGGTGCCAGCATGAGCGTCTCACAGTGTATTACAAAGAAGAATGAAGATGGCAACCAGTTTAACACATGTATTTTGATTTTTAATAAATCGTTCCGACCCAGTACGTTCCGAAACGTAGGGAACGGTCGGAACGGAACGACCCATTTTGGTCGGAATGGGCTTCTAATCCTTACATATAGAAGTAAAAATCAAGATATCTCGCCAGATAGAACATGGCCTATTTCTATCCTTTATGATGTTTGTCATAACCATAACTTCTATAAAAATCAAGTGCTACCTCTTGCTAACGTATCTTGAAAATTAGCAACAAAATTTGAATATAGTATAGCATATGAACTACAAGTCTAGATTTTCTTACAGGATGGTTCTCTACGAGATTGAATCGATGCCACACGCCTTTTGGGAGCACGCATTCTTTTGGATTTGCTAACTTTGTTGGGTGAGTGCTACAAAAGAACAACACGAGACATCCCTATATTATCATTGATGATTTGTCCGCTCAACATCTATTGCTTCATATGATAAATTGAGCTAGCAGCAAGAGATTTTCTTACATTGTATCATTTCAACAAATACATTTGATGAAAAAAGAAAGAAAAACTAACCTCAAACCTTGCTTATTTCCTAGAGTTAATATTTTGATTCAAAGTACTGGCTGCAAATCCTAAGGGTAGCAATTTTTTTTGGTTCAAGGAAAAATTTGCCCAAAGATATATGTCTTTAGCATATGGACAAATATAATAAAAACCTCAAAATATTGCGCTCAAGTTCTCTTAGAATGTGACCTTGATTCGGTACAACAAATAGAATCCCACAATGGTTATGCAATAAAATCACAATCATTGTGAGAATCCAACCCATATAAACACAGGTGCCAATATATGCATATGCCATATTTTTCTAAAGCGTTTCAATGTTTTGATTTTGGAAGCCAAGAAAACAAATATCTTCAAACGTTTTAACCTTCAACACTCAAACACTTGATTCTCAAAGCCTCCTAAATAAACCTAGTAAACTTCTTTTTCTTCGTTTGAATTGAAGTATTTTATTTGTGACTCCTAACGAAACAAACATTTTTCTATGGATACTACTTGAAACCAATGCTCTTTGCATTTACCTATTTGTATAATTCCACATGATCTATCATTCAAACCCAATTACACTATACTAACCAAATTGAACAATAATTTTGGTACCTTGTAGCTTGTATTGATGACTTTATAGACTTTCTAATTCTTCCCATATGCCTTGTCTTGGAATAAATACACACAAACTTGAAGGTTTGGAAACATTACGACCAACTTTCATTTTTGTGTACTTTGTATACGTCCCTTCCTATGTGCAAGAGCGGAATCACAATTGCCAACCTTAAGGTCAAAAAAAAAGATAACAATCACTAGGAAAAATTGGGCACACATCAATCCCAGTATATCCTAGCTTTGATCAACCAAAATCATGGCATGAAACAAAATTTGCTAAGCTCTACTAATTCTACACACAGGGCAATGATATCAGTTGAAGCAACCCCAAAGCTAAGATCCGACTCTCAAATGGTCTCAAATGGTCACTGTGTTCCTTTGTTCCTATGCCATCTCCACAATCTAGCTTGCAAGCTCCAAGATTCCATCATTGTTGCTAGAAGATTCTCCACCCATCCAAGAGCTACCCTTTGTGGCCAAGATCACCTCTATCTCTGAGCCTAATCCTAAGCTAATAGCATATGTGTCCCATACCATAGGTGCTCTCTCAAGGCATACACACATCAACTGTCACAACTACACGATAGCTCTCTATGATATTCTTGAAAGTGCTCTCTAATAATGAATCCTCTCTAAAGGCTTGGCATGCTTATATAGTCTTCAAACCCCTAAAAATATATGAGATTAGATCTCACACTTGCTAATTATTCAAACAAAGAAATATAAATATATCATTTATTACTAGAGAAATGTCATGTATCTTCAATCCTCGAGCGCTTAAAAGTACACAACAACATCCATTGTAACCTTTGTTGGTTTCAAAACAAATTATTCGCTTTAAGAATGAAGGCGGTTCCTTCTTTAGACCCATCAAAGTGCCATAAATAAGGATAACAAGCCAGAAAGGGCTTAAAGTAGCCTTAACAAGGGCTAACAAGACCTTGGTATTCATCATTAATGATTGGAAAAAACCAAATGGAACATACAAAAATCTAACAATATTGAAGACCTTATATTACAATACATCTTTTTTATTTTGAAACTTTCTTGCTCAAGTTCGGATCGCAACACTATAAAAAGCAAAGTTCTTCTTTGTGACATGATATATGACCTGACCACAATTATTGTATTCAATGACCTTCATTTTTGTGCTTCTTCAAAGAGAGAATTTCAGATCTGAATGTCAATTCTGATGTGTCAAATTTTTCAAAAGTGGCTTGGCAAGAGTTTCAATTTCTTTTCAGATTTTTTTGAATCATTTGGCAAGAGCTCGATACACAGCCTTCTATAATAATTTTGACTCTTGAGTCGATTCAAATTGAGTGGAATCTCAATTTGAATCGTCCTAGCGATCTACCTTCATTACAATAGATTGGTATCACAAGGTGTAAAGGAACATACTTAGCTGAAATGAGAAGACTTCCGAGCAGAAAACTATTCTCAATCTTCCGTAGTCTCGCATCCTTGGGATCTGCCATAAGATCATAGAAGCCTTCATATCATTCATTTCACAGCTTCGCCAGTGCATTATCTTGCTAAATGCCAAGAAATTAATAACTATGAACTGGCCCCAGGACATTTCTAAATAGAATATTCCAAGCATGTATTGGAGGAACCCACATTCTGAAGTGACAAATATACAGAAGATAACGAGTTCTCTCACCAGCGAAAAACAATGGAGTCATTACTGGAGCTCCGCTGCTGTGGGCTCTGAAGAATAATGTGTACAAGTGTGGCAAGAGATGATACCTCCTCCTTAGAGCTACCCGGCAAATATCTTCACACTGCAAAAATTCTCAATGTGGCTAGTGGATTCTCATCAGCAAAAATCATGTTTGTGAAAGCCAGGGATCAGTGTATTGATACATGCGGCGCGGTTATGCATTACAGTGACACCTTAGAACCCCTTCCATACAGTTGTGTAGGATATGATTCATTCTGTATGTAAAGCCGTATGAACTGAATGGAGAAATCTGAGAAAGCTAATAATTTTTTAACATTATAAAAATAAAAAATAAGCATGTATCAATTGATATGTAAGAAACAACATTCTCTCCATGCCACTTATCACTTCTATATGCAATGGAGCTATGCAATACGCTGAACTGTAGAACGAGAACTAATTCAGTAGCATTTCTCCATCTCAATAGCATACATCCATTATGAATATATCCACAAGGTGTTTCTCACGTTCAATACCTCTTTTCCAAAGGACCATGGTTCATGATCAATTGTGCCAGTCTCGGAGTGACCACGTGAAAATGGTAAAAGTGCACCTATTCCCATCCATCTAGCAAAAAGCTTTGGTGTTGCATTTCCAGCAAAACCTCCAATGTCAGGGCCTGCAAATGTTTGACCACTAAGTCCCTACACCAAGTAATTCCTGTTTTAGAAACATGGCAGCTCACAGTTTACTTGCAAACATCTATGCAAAACGAAAGTATTCATTGCCTTTTGAGCATCCATAGACCTAAAGAGAAATGAATTACCAAATTTAATGCCATTGAAATACTCATGTGGAGATGGTCCCAATTGGAAAGGTTGTCTCCCGTCCATGTGGCAGCGTATCTCTGACTTCCAATATAACCAGCTCTTGTTAAAACAAAGGGTCTTTTGTTGGGTTTTGCAAGTTGCATGCCTTCAAAAGTTGATCTTGCCATTAACATACCATATACCTGTATGCCGAGGACAAAAGATCTTCTGATTCAAGACCGCTATTTGCTGTGATTTTCAACTGAGCAGATTGGATCCATTGAGCAATGCATCAACAATCAACATATCTCCATGATAGACAGCATTGACAGTAAAAATACAGACTTACATTGTGATAATGTAAGTGGTTTTGACAACCTCCTAGATCCTCGTCACCATTGTGAATATTACTGCCTGGCATTGTCTTCGATAAAGTCTGCAGAAACAAAATCCTTGTGTCACACTGAATATATTTACAGCAAGAAAAAAAGAAAGGACAACTTGGACTATCAATGCAGCACATTGATCACTGATCTGTTCATGGTTTCTTTTATGTTGCTGTCCAATAAGAATATACTTGCGATCAATAAGTCCCTTCCTGTATTGATAACCCAGGGCCATGAAATTGCTTAAGGGGAGAAGCATCGATAGATCCTTTCTTGATAAACTTAAAGTTCATGTTTTGCAAAAGAGGAACCATTATCACTAGCCAATAACAAGATCTGACAAGCTTGGGCCTGCTATACAACACAACACACTTCCAAACAAACTTCCTTGAGACCGGCAATGGGGTTGGTGGGCATTGGGCAAGCAGAACTTCTCCCCAAAAGTTGTTGATTTGGACTCAGATTTCCACAGCATACATAATTTTGATGTTTAATAGCAACCAAACTGTGAATGTGGGAAAATGTCAAGCATTGTATATGCTCCTCAGGTCCAAGGCCCACTGCAAACCTAACTTTCTCAACAGCAAACAAGGCCATGTCATTGGACACATTCTTCTATAGGGAATCAAACCTTGAGTTTCTACATAATTAAGCTCTCCTTTTCAATAGTGGGACATCCAAAAAGTAAGATGTCAGTGATCTACAAGTCTTTGAAAGGAGTGCTGCAGTGAAATCCAAAAATGCATTCTTTGGCTCTTGAGCTTCTAAAGTCTCACATCAAGAAAAACATTCATCTCAATACTTTAGAACCACCATAGGCATACATACAAATTCTTGACTCATACATTTGCACTGGTTAATGATGCTTTAAGCCATAGGCATACATACAAATATTCTTGACTCATATATTTGCACTGGTTAATGATGCTTTAAGACAACAATTGGCTCAAGAAGATGTTGGACAAGTATATTGATCCATGGTACATTACAAAATCAATAGTCTCCAAAAAAATTCTTGTTAATAGCTAAGCCATTTTCAGCTATTGAGTATCCCTTGTCGATCGTAAGTTGTAAATTGAAGTATCAAACTAAGTAGTCTGTCTGGTATCATAATTTTCACTCCAAGTAGCTAAATTTCACCTTTTGACCTATACAATAAAATACTCATTCAGAAGGTAAGTCTATGGAAGCATCTAGACATGTTACCACAAATATATCTTTTTCTATATCATTGATGACTACTGAAGGGATAGGTCCCACTCTGATCGATGAAACAGTAAATATTTTCATCAACAGAATTTTTAGTGTCAAGCCAAATATCACCTACATAGTGACATGCAATTATTGACTTTAGAGTCCACAGACAAAGTCTTGGACCATCAACTCCCTCACGCACAAGCCACTATCTTTCAATCTTTTCTAAAGGAGGAAGATGATAAATATATTCATCATGTTCTGGAGGCACTGTTAAGACAGGCCAGTTTCATAACACACTTAGGGAGGCTGTAGTATGTCAAGTCTGCTCACTTGGAGAGATTGAGGATGAAGATCATTTCATATTCAGATGTCTCGTTTATTTTGAGATTAGAGGACGATACTACTGCTTATATTGGGATTCCCCCAAGTCATTTCAGGCTCTGATCACCTATGAGGATCCTTGTTGTGTAGCCTTGATGATACGAGAGATGATGATTTAGAGACGGGACTTAGTTAGAGACTAGATCGGTGTGGATCCTTAGATTAGTATCACATATATCTTTTCTAGATGCAGACAAAGACCCATAGATGATACAAATGACAAATCGGAGGATGCCAGTTGGGATTCCGCCCGACTATTATCGGACTCATTTCATTGAGATAGACATAGTAGAGTTCCTAGTTTTGCCCACAATATTTGGACTCAGGATTGTCACACAGCCTCAAATTCACATTGGGGCAGCTTCGTGTATCATCACAACAGTTGACTATTGAGACTGGGAGGTTCCATGGTATTCCGAGAGGCATAGATATGCCAGGTATGCCCTTTGAAAGAGGTTGAGTCTGAGGACCATTTTATCTTCAAATGCCCGATATAATATGAGATCAGAGGGAGATACCATTTCTTGTTTCGTGACATGCCCGCCACACTTCGCTCGCTCATAGCCTATGAGGATTCATGTTGTGTTGCACTTATGATACGAGAGATGTTCTTGTTACAACAAGATATATCCTAGATAGCTCAGCAGACTCATCCTAGCTCTCAGTCTCATATTACCTCTTTCTTCTCTGGAAGAAGAGCATGTTGCGACCCAGATTTTGATGATGAGATGGGCGATGATACACATATCCACAAAGATCAAAGACAGTGTAACATTTATAGTCATGTTGTAGTTCGATCTATCCATCCTATCATGAGGGGACATATGTCATCCTCCTAGACGACGTCAGCGACCACCAGAGTTACCTCACGGTGAAGCCCGCATCACATCCTTCTTCCTCAGTAGCAGATCATGATGACATTGATATTCATGTTGCTATATCTCACTTTGTATATCCAGTAGCGTTGTACTCATATATATCTCACTCACTTCAGTTGATAGTAATTAGTTATGTTGTTTTCTTTTGCTACGATTCTGGAGATGTTTTCATATGCTCCCACTGTTACCACACACTTGACATGTATCTTCTTAGTCTAATATGTCTTTTGGCATGGAGAAGACATTAATAAGGCTTTATTCTCTCTCTCTCTCTCTCTCTCTCTCTCTCTCTCTCTCTCTCTCTCTCTCTCTCTCTCTCTCTCTCTCTCAGGCTCATATTACCCAGTTCTTCCATAAGCGAGACATAGAGGATATCTCAGTTGCAAATTTTGAAGTCCATGTTTGGAGATGGAAGACATAGAGAGTCTCACATACTTTTGCTAGAGCTAGGATTACCAAATCTTCACATGCTGCCCGCCAGTCTACAGCACGCTTGACTACTACGATCACTCATTATTTCCAGCTCGCTCGTAGCTAATCTCCTCCGTAGAGTATGTCGTTAAGCTCTTGCATTGTACCCTCGCAAGCTGGTGGTCAAGCTTTGATACTTCTTCTTAGAGATAGAGAGATAGATATACTAGTTCTTTTCTTTTTATTAGTAAATAAGTCCATATGAGGACGATGCTCCTCACATTTTGTACTCTCTTTTGTCTTATGTACCTTTGGGTACCAAAAGACGTTAATAATAATTATTCTAATTCTAATTCTCTCTCTCTCAGGAAAATGCCAATGGCCAACTTCATAAATAATTAGCAAACAATAAACGATAAAACTTGAACACAAAATACAATGCTAAAAATTTAGATCATGATAAGATAGCAAAACAGATAATCAACAAATAACTGGGCCTTTTTTGTTTTTTTTAACGCCGAACCGGAATCATGTTGGAGCCAGCCTCGTAAGATCCGCCTATTCAAATAGTCGGCAGTTTGGTGTTCAAATTGCGGTTCGTGGAAACTCTAAAACTTGTGTAATTTACAAAATAATCTCATTTAATTCAGATTAAAACTTTGTAAATGTTCAAACTTTGAGCATAAATTTTTAGGTCTCAAGGCCCCAAAAGAAGTTGACTTGCGAAAATATAATCTCAAACTTTCTTTTTGGAAAATATTTTTTAAAGTTAAAAAAAAATATTTTTTTACACATGTTTTGCATTCCGTATATAGAATGCATTCCGTTCCGTACGTATGAAATGCTTGGAATAGGTATCTATACGTCTATTCAGCAGTATGTTGTAGAACCACAATTTTCCCTACAAAAGCATGACACAGCTCTGGAAGAAAATAAGGATCCAGAAGATAGCTTGGACCTGTAGTGGAGGAACTGCAAACTCTGCAAGTATATCTTGTTGAGGGACAAAAGGTTTCGCTCAAATTGTACGTGGAAGAATAGTTATTTGCAAGATAGATCTTTTCACAGCAAGAGCAACCATAGAATGTGCTTGTGCATCCCTTCTATCCCACTTCTTTTGTTCTTCCGAAGATGTAGAAGATGATGTTGATGAAGATGATCCACGAGGTGTAGGAGGTGCCAAAGACGGAGGCCTTTCCTCATCACCATTGACCAAATCCCACAGCCCTTTCGCTATGAGAAGATTCTTCATCATGTAACTCCACAAGGAGTAGTTTGTGCCATCCAACCGATCTTCACTAAACAAAGAACCTATAGCTTCCAATTCTTTAGCCATTACCTCCAACAGAATTTCAGCTTGTAGTAGATAGGAGAGAGAGCCTTTCCACAACCAAATCTACTCAAATATTTGCAGCAAACAAAGAGCTGAAAGTAGGAGCACAAGATGTCTTTCAATCTGCAACAAAGTGCCCAAAAGATAATGGATAGATGGCTGTCTTTCTGCACAAAAAAACCAGCTCCTTGAAAATTAGGTTAGCTTCGATTGAAGCCTACACCAAAACCCAATGAGGAAGCCAAATAGTGTGATCAACACACACTCCAATAGGGCTGTTGAAAGCGCTCTACTACTTGCTGAGAATCTGCAAATTTCCAGCCACAAGTTGACCTAACCCTGAATAGGTTTTGCTGAATTTTGGGCATCCTGCTACAAAAATGCAAACCTGAAAACAAAAACAGCAAGACAAGGAGACACCACAACCGAAAATCAGTAGCAGATTTTTGGGCGCCCTCCTCCAAACAAAACTTGCTGAAAACTGGTTGCATAAAAATCAGATTTGAGATTCTGATTTTTGGGTGCCAAAAATTGCTCCTCCAAGATCTCTGATGGCCGCCCTCCTTCAACCTGAAAAGAGACAAAAAAGCTGATCCAAACTCCACTTGAAAATATCAGCAAGATGCTGAAATTTCACAACAAAAAGCAGAGGGCGCCAACAAACAAGCTTGTTGCAGATCCGGTAGCTCTGATACCATGTAGGAAAGCAAGAGTCAAGTCACCAAGATCTAGTTATCAATCAATCTCCACAGAAAACAAGAGAGAAGAGGCTGGGCGCCCAACTCTAAGAGAGAGAGAGAAAAAACAACAACAAGAGCAATGGAGAGCAATGCTTAGCCAAACTGTTTAAAAATAGAATACACAATGAGCATCTAAGTACTCTACCTGGATGTGACCAGATGCCACCAAACCCTAAGGTTAACCACTTACTAAATGTAGGGCACCCCCAAAAGTCAAGATAGGGCCCCTGAACAAAATTAGACCCCTAAGGACCCACGAGTCAGTACATGACCAAAATTGGGTCCAACTGAACTTAAGACAAACTCAAGATGGCCTAAATAACTAGATACCCATGGTTACACAAATCTCGACCTTTTGGGTCAAAGTAACCTATGGATTAACTTTAGCATAGTCATTTATTTCTAACAGGTCCTAGGATGTATGAAGGAATTAAAATTATAGCTTTTATTTCATCAACTTATTTATGTTACTTATTCAATGGAAATAAACAAAGACACAACGACCAATAAGGGGACACACAATGTTATTCAAGACATTTTTGAAGGTAGGGGACCATTAGTAACATCAAAGGGGAGGACAGGAGACTCATAAAGACCAAGGTGAGTACAAAAAGTAGTCTTATACTCATCAGAAGGGTGCATCCTAGTCTAGTTAGACTCGGAACCAAGATCAACTTTGGAAAAAAAAATTGGCGGGACCAAGCTTATCAAAGAGGTAATCCATGTGAGAAACGGGTATTGATTACGAATGGTCACTTGTTCAAGGTATGATAGTCAATGCAAAAGCGTTTGGTCCCATCTTCCTTTTTATGAACAAGAAAAACAAGGGCACCAAAAGCACTATGATTGGGGATGATAAGGCCCTGAAGTAAAAGTCCAAAAATTGGTGGGGTAAGAGATGTAGGCTCTGAAAACACCCATGAGAATATTGTTGTAATAAGTCAAAAATCATCCAAGGCATAAGAACCAATGTCATAGTAAACACCCATGAGACTATTGTTGTAATAAGTCAAAAATCATCCAAGGCATAAGAACCAATGTCATTGTAGATGAAGTAGCAAACGAAGCACTCTGGACACATAGAAGCGTGACACAATGAGCCTTCGAGAGGCTTCCCAATAACAAACTAGTAATCCCCCTGAGAATCAATACCAACAAGTGAAGGGGTCATAGTACCATGTGAAAATGTGAGTGTCTACCAAGTTGGGTCCAATGTAATGACACCCAAGTGAAGCAAACCAATCTACACCATGCCTTGTAGAAATTGGCATTACTCACTCCTTTCTGAATAGTTATATTTTATCTTGGATCCGTGCTCCTCTTGTTCCTGCTATGCAAACTTTATGTGTTAAGGTTGCCAGTTCTCATTCCTTTACTAGTACTCATATGCTCTAGGGGTTGGTGTAATGCAAGTTTATTGGCCAATAAGATTTCTATGTTATGTCCTTGGCGTACTATGATCTCATACGCCCAGTACTGTGCAAACGCAAGTGAGTAGAGCAAGGACCAAGCCGCCCCCAGCCCAAGTAGCATAAGCATGTTGACCATGGCAAGTAGCAAGAAGGTTATCATCAATTGGAGCAGGATCATTAGGAACATGGTCAAGCTCATCAAATAGCTGGATGTAGACATCAGACTCATCAATATCAATGCCTTTATGATAATAAATAGTAATCGTAGTAGTACGAGGTTGGTGGCAATCACAAGCAACGTGGTCTGGGCTTTTACAGCAAAAATAGAGACGCTTCTCACGAATCTCAGCCAACTCTGTGGGAGAATAACGACGAATGTAAATAGGATGAGGTGCAAGAGGTCAACAAAAACTTAGAGTAGAGGTGGGAGGAGTTATAAAGGTAGACAAAGAAGATGCAGAAGTAAGAGCTGTAGGACTGCCGCTAGGTCTAGAAGTGGTGGAGCGAGAAAAATGAGAAGCAAGGGCTCGGGATACCTATGTTGTAGTATAGTAGCAAATGAGACAGCATCAGCAAGTCTGGCAGAATGAAAGGAGGCAACATCATAACGTAAAGCACCACGTAAATCAGTTATAGCGACAAATAAGCTCAGCAGCCCATAGATCTGAGAAACGGCAGGAGTGCTCCATGCGAGAAAGGCTGCAAAAGACATCCCGCTGATGACTCAACCGCTAAGGATCAATCATAGCATGACGTAGGTCATAGTGAAAGGCGGCCCAAAGATGCATACCCCCTTATCACCATCAATTTGACCCCCAAGTACTAGCACAGCCATCTAAGCATAAAGCAACAAGCTGAATCTTATGAATGTTGGACTTCGGGTACATCAGGAAATAAGCCTCCAACTTAGCAAACCAATTCTCTAAGCGATTCTCATCAAAGGAACAAGAATGGGTAGTAAGTTGATCTTATGTCAAAAGTCACGAGCATAATGAGGATCAAGACCGGCCTCCAACACGTCCAGGAAATGGACAGAAATCAACAGGTGGGGTGGTGGGAATTGTAGGACCATCAAATAGGCTGCCAATAGGAAGAGAAGCAGAAAAGGAAGCTCCAAAGCTAAGAAAGGATGGCATGGAGGTGTTTCCAGATCAAGTTGCTAAAGTCTTCAAATGCTTTTCTAGGTTATTTCATCCCCTCTGAAAAGTTTCAGGATCACTTTATGCAAGTAATTTATCTCCATCGTACTGCTGAATGGAAGAGAGAGAATGTTATATAGTATATTATGCAACACATAATCTGCTAACCTATGATCTTACTGAGTGTAAATGCACTGATAAAGGGGGTACCTGAAAAATGAAAAATAAATTATAATAGAGGAGATTTAGAAAGTCTAACAAATACTGCATTATTTTTCCAGCCCTTGCTGGTAAAAGATATAACCTCAAATAGATTTCATTTGAAACACTAAAAAAAATTAGTTACCTTAAACACTGCTGGTTCATTCATGTCATTCCATATGCCATCAACACCTTTCAATGAAAAATCTCTGATCAGCTCTGCCCACCAGTTTCTTACTTTGGCTTGCGTAAAATCAGGAAACACACAAGGTCCAGGCCAGACATCCCCTGTCCCAAATCATTCTGTAAGATTAGCATATATCCAACTTTAAATTGTAAAATCAGAAATGTCAACATCATAAAGCAATGTCAAAGCTTCCAAACACTCAAAACTTAAATTCAATAGGCTTTCATCAGATCCCCACCTACATAAGGTCTTCCATTTGCTTTCAAGACCCATGCATCCTCTAAGGATCCAGCATCGTATACAAAATACCCACTTTCATATTTAATTCCAGGGTCAATCATCCAAATAGCATTAAAACCTTTATTATGAAGGCTTTCTGTCAGTGCTAGTGGATCAGCAAATTTTGCCTGGAACCAAGACAAACTTCAGTGCCTTACAGGAATTAGTATATTATAAGTATACTTATTTCATCAATCCTTACAACGTGTAGGGACTCACAGATAGTGATAGTCATGGCTTTCAAATTTCAACCTAAGTGAGATCTTTTCTTTAAATTTATTCATTTAAGAGAGACATATACAGGATCAAATGTAAAGCAGCGAAATCCTTCCATATAATCGATATCCATCCAGATCACGTCACATGGCAGTTTCTTTTCTCGGAAAGTCCTTGCAATCTGCAGGATAAGGTGCAGTATTGAAGAATCATGGACAAATTTTTCTTCATGCAAGGAAAGAGCCTAAAACCTCAAAATCTTGCCACTGATCCATTCAATTCGTTTTGATTATATCTTTTGGTATTCAAACATACACCAATGTTATGGCAATAAATGTTCCTTGCTATTTTGTGATGGGAAAGTAAATAGCTGCAAAAATATGAAGTCTGATATATGATACAGCATATCATATGAGAATATAATGAATTCAAAAAGACAACATCGATCAAATATACAATACTTACCTCCTGAACTCTTGCGGCAGTTTCATAGCTCCATCGACATTGGTGATAACCTATTGCCCATTTAGGCGGCATTGCAATGGTTCCTAAATTTCCAAAAACATGAGCCCAAAATACAGTCTAAATTAACCAAAACTATCAAGTTTTAGAATCGAAAGCACAAAAACTAGACTAAGATCAAGGTAAGCATTGAATTCAATGGTTGAACTCTACCTGTAGCATGAGATAGGACAGTCAAAACTTCTTCTGGTGATGAATAAGGACCAAATGTTATAATTGGAAACGGTGATTCTGCAGAAAATGTGATAGCTGCTTCTTTCCGCAGGTCCACCTGAAAACTCACACAATTGATTTTTAGATAAGCCCACAAGATGTTGCTTCATGTTCATTCCAGAATATCATAAGGTATTCTTCCGCTTAGAAAGTAGAAGCTCCTTAGAGAACAAAAACCAAGATTTGATATCAAGATTCAAAAGCTAGAATGCAATGTCGTCAGTAGATTGAATGTTCATTCACTATTCCAGAGGTTGTAGTACTCATTCATGAACATGTGTACAAGATACTGTAGAAAACAATACAACAGAATGGTAGACTTTCAATTGATCCTCAATCTCCAACTAAGATGCAACGACTGATCAATAATAAACTGGTTCTCATTCCTTTGGACAAAGGAACACTGCCACAAAGTGCTCCCCTTGAAGAAGCTCGTGATGCCTGTAATTGTCAACTACCAAAATGAGATGAGCCCATAACTTTTCAATCCTCACTTACAATTAAGGCAAAGTTCCCTTTGCTTATCTGCACCCTATTAGGTCATTCTGCAGTCCTAGTGCTCAACTGCTAGTACAGAAGTATGAGCTAGCTGCATCGCTGCCCCTTCTTGCCCATTTTGACGTCATCACTGCCTCTATTGTCCAGAGACCTACAGATTTACATCGGTTCTTGAACTATCTACAAAAAATGGACATGTAAAACTTGAGTAAGAGACATGAATTACACCATAAAAGCTTCTTTTATGTCACTTTTTGATGAAGCACGTTATCCGCTTATGATAGTACGGTGCTGGCATCGCGTAAGGCGGCACATGGCCAAACGGCCCTGGAACATAAAAATGAGAAATCAAAAAATAAAAGAAAGAAATATTTTGATGAATTGGATGCCGCGGCACATCAAAAAAAGAAAAATAAAATGCCAGCGTTAAAAGACAAAGCACGGAAGCTGGTGATCAAGGAGAATCTTTGCTTTTTATGCAATAAATCTAGGCAACGTGCAAAATAGTGCCCCGAGCGAAAGAACAAATCATCCAATGTGCTAACGATGGAGTTACTCGCAGGTAAACCTCAAATTGATTTGATTGGAAATTGTGCATGCTCTTGCAATTTTAGCACATTGTCTTTCTGTCCTAATCAGTTGTTTCAAGTTAGAGACAAAATATTAGGGAAAGACCTTAACATATTTCTAGATTCAGGTAGCACTCACAATTTCATCAATGCTCGGCTCGTGCAGAAGCTTCGGGTGCCCACCATGGCTAACAATCACCAATATGTGGTCCACTTGGCCTCTCTGGATCGGACATGGAAATATGGGAAGTAAAAGTCCCCAATTTGGAGCTTCAAATGCAGGATTACAATGAGCAGCTAATGTAATATGAGTGATTTATAATAGATCAGATGCTTTAAATATAGATTTCAAAAACCACTCTCTGGTAAAAGATTGTAATGGAAGAAATGTCTCTATTTTTGGAGAGACCGATGTACTCCCAATGTCAATGGAATCTTCAGCCGAGCTAATGGAAAAAGTTACCAATTTTGATTATGAATTGTTTCATCTTGTTTTAAAATCTACATTGCATTGTGATATTGCAAACCAAGAGGATGTGAAATGTGTTTTTCAATCATAACACTGAAAATTACCATCAAGAACAACAACTAGTGCAAGATTTATAACAAGAATCTAAAGAAGATTTCCTAAACAACTTCCATATGGTTTAACACCCACTCGATCGGAGGATCATAGGATCGACTTAGTGCCCGGTACCCATCCCATCTTCGGACAACCATATAGGTTCAGTCAAAAGGAAGAGGAGGAGGCGGTTAGGCAAGTTGAGGAGTACCTTAAATGGGACATATTAGGTCTAGTAAATTACCTTGGGGAGCGCCCATTCTTATCAAGCATAAGAAAGACAAGGGATGCCACTTATGTGTGGATTTAAAGGGCACAAAAATGGATCTTCAAGGTTATCATCAAATTCGGATACATTCAGATGATGTATCTAAAACGGATTTTAGGACACGATTTGGCCATTATGAGTTTTCAATCTTACCTTTTCGTTTGACAAATGCTCCGGCTACTTTCCAAAAAATGATGAACGACCTCTTTTGTGCATGCCTCACCTCTTAATCCCGATTAAGGGGAACGAGAAGTTAGATGAGAGTCTTTGTAAAGTCAAAAATCTAATTGTCTCGGCTCCTATATTGAGAATAGCCAATCCAACTATCATTTTTGTTTAACACTGACACACGTGATATAGCAATTGGAGTTGTTCGAAAGTATATCATGGCCACATTCAGCTGATCTCAAACAAAAGTCCCGTAAGGACGTCAGTAGGCCTATTTTGACCCATAAATTGATTATGGCTATGAGGAGTTCAGGCGCCCGTGGTACTAAAGTCATAATTTGGCCTAAAACTCATGATAGTGGTTTTGCATTATGCTAGCAGGTGACTCATAGGGAGAGTGGCTAAGGTGGCCAATTAGTTTGTTGAGGTGTCACAGTTCACTCCAGTTGTGGAGGTGCCTTGGAGGGTATAACTATAGCCATAGGCCTCCCTTGTGGAGAGCATAAATTTTGGTATTGTGTAGCTACATGCTGATGGTGTAACATCTCTCCCTATAAAGTTCTCGTTGGTTCATGGCTTGGGGGCTAGATCCATTTGATCTAGATTGGTTGGGTAGGTTTGAGCCACCATTCATTCCCATTGTTTTCTATTGATTCGGCATCCTAGTATTGATCTTGGTAGAGGTTTTGAAAGCCCACATCCCAAGCCCCCTATTACTTGGCAAGTATACAAGGTTTTCTATACTGAAGATTCTACCTTTTATATTGTTAAGGAGATTCTTGATTCGTACCTAATGAGCCTGTTGAGCATTTAGCTCAACTAGCTATGCTACATGATCTACTAAGCCCGGTCCGTATCATATTCTACATGTTCATACCATTGATGTCAGGTTATTGCTCTTATTGATTTTGGTAGCACTCACTCTTTTATAAGTACTAAGGTCATTTCACATATCCATGCTACCGGCATTCTTGCTCCACATCCTTTCTATGTTGAGGTTGCCAGCTCCCACTATTTTCAAAGTACTTGCATGTTTTAAGGCCTTCTTTGTCAAATTAATGACTTCATTGGCCAGGCTAGGTACATGAAATTTCTTTCGAGTTATGAATTTATCCTTGGATCTGATTGGTTTGCATCTTTAGGAGAGTGATAGTCAACCTTGCCACACAACATATCTTTGTTCTTATTGAAGGTACTTTTACTTTCCTTTGCATTGATTCCACTTCCAATGTAAACTTATTTCTGCCAAGCAATTTATGGGTAGCTTGTCCAAGCCCCATTGTGCTACTCTTAGTTGTGTCCATCTCACTTGACACTTTAGACAAGACTATTGTATTCTTCACCTATTCCTTCTATTTTTTATTTTCTCAAGAGATCTATTTTTTATGCTCATTCTTCTTTGGCTCCTTTACATTTGATCAATCATCATATCGATCTTCATCGTATTGTTCCTACTTCTCAAGCTCTAATCGGATGTCTCGCCCTAAACAAGCCAAAGTCAACATCATGTGTTAGAGTACGGCTTATTGTTTCTGGCCAAAGTCCTTTTGGTGCCCCTGTCGTTCTTGTCAATAAAAATGATGCCACTAAACATTTATATACATTGTAATGATTCTCTATGTGCTCAATCATCTTACCGTTCATAACCAAAATCCCATGCCCCATATGGATGAGTTGTTTGAACATAAAGCCATGATAATTTCTAAAATCGATCTATGTTCTAGCAACGATCAAATTTACATCCTTGTGATGAGCACAAGAACACCTATTGTATTGTCTCTAGATTTTATGAAGTTTGTGTTTACCTTTTAGAGTCACCAATGGGCCTCCTCTTCTCAAAATGTCATGAATGACATTTTTAAACCATTATTTGGGAACTTTTTCCTTGTTTTTTTAATTGCATCCTATAGTTCTGATTTGATTTCTCATGTTGCCCATTTGACATTTGTTTTAAACTTTTGATATAACATTAACTTTTTTCTACATACTTCATTTTGTTATCCATTAGCCTACGCATCTCGATGTCCATGTTGTACATATGTTTTTAGGTTTAGCTCTATTCCTTACTATTCTAAAGTCGTGGTCAATACAAGTTTCAAAAATATTCTCCTCACCTTAAACCATATTTATTGGCCTCATATAGAAACTGATTTTGCTACTCTAGTTCTATACTTTTTGTGCACACAATAAGCATTCGAATGTTAAGAGTCCCGGTCTCCTGCGGCATTAACCTATTCCTCACCACCATGTTGGAAGTAATGTTTGATTGTAACCCCTAACTGTATAGTTAGGATCATCAAGGCCAAGCTTGCATGCTATCTATCACTAGGGGCCTATTTTCCATATTGATAGACTTGGAATTAGGCATAAGTAGAATCATAGACCTAAGTCAAAGGTTGAGTAGGGCACATGAATATGCACACTCATGAGAAGAGTGACAAGTGTACATACATGAAAAAGCAAGTAAAAAAGCATAGTCATGCATAAGCTTAGCCTATCCTGGGTAGATGATAGCTATTCTTAGATGACCTATTTTGAGTGGATGAATCTAATTTCATTGTACACACAATTGCATATAATGGAGCACACCCTACCACAAGGTGTTCGACATAGTTGGAGTTCATCTCATCATTTGTATTCTCTTCCACATGTGCTTGGCTATTATTTCACCACAATAGGAATCTTATCTTGGTTGCTTGTATGAACAAGTTAATTCTCTCACATGGTATAAGAGCTTCAATTCAAGATTTGAGAGAGCCAGAAGATACAAAACGAATGAAATCAATCGATGAGCGATTGATTTGGCCAAATTTAAGAAAGGTATTGTCCACAAGGTCATAGGAAGATGACTTCACTGAATAATTGCACGCTAAAAAATGTTGAGGACTGCTTGCTACAACTATCTATAGATGATATCTGCCTACTACACGACCTGCTTGCACATGGTGTCACTCAGTTACAAAGATCTTTGCTATTTTTGAACATTCCTATTGCTGATTTAGTTCACAACTAGACACTAGTTCACTATAGGATCATTACTTCACTACTGCACAATCGTCGTTGCCTTTTACAACCAAGATGTTGTTGTCCACAGAGTCACTAACAGATAGTCGCACTTACTATTGGAAAGCGCACTTGCAGACTGGAATCGTTGCTAGCTACAAAATCGCTATCATGGATAACAGTTGCTTGTTCATGTCGTGATTCCAAATTTGTCTTGAAATCATTAACATTTTGAAGGTCAGTTGAAAGTTCTACTAGTATGAGTTTTAAAAAAGTTCTATTAATGATGACATCTTCTTCAAGTTCTTGAATCTATCCAAGTTCATGACCTATGGTAGATTCTGTTGTTTCCAATAATATTTGGTAGCTCGAGTTGTTGATTAGCCTCTAGAAATCAACTGGATAGGTTGTAAATTAGCCTCTAAAAATCAGCTAGAAAGGTTGTTTACCCTTGTGAAAACAACAAGATTCATTTCTTAAATTGATAGGTTATTGATCAGCCTTAGAAAATCAATCTAAAAACTTCTTAACTGAAGTAAGCTCCTTCAAGATGTTATGTTGAGGATGTCATACATTCAAAAGTGTACATTTGAAGTTAAGGTAATTTCAAGAGGGTGCTATACAAATCAAAGAGAATTAAGATCAACTAGGGAGTTGACAAGCAAACCGATAAAGAGAATACCCACTACAAGGAGTGGTAGCGATCAAGGAGTGGCAGTGAATATTTACAACCAGTTGTGGCTAAGTTGAATCAGATCAAGGTATATCTGAAAATATAAGACAACAAGATCCACATGAGGGACACTTAGGTTAGTCATTCTATCACTACAAGTGGCTTCAAGTTCTTATGGAACCAAGATCTTGCAAAAGCAACAAGGTGGATGCACAATCTGAGTCATGTGATGGCATATGGCATAGGGATGAGGTCATTGTAGATAGCTTAATCATCACACTAAAGGGGATTTTCTACAAAGCTATTGAGAAGAAAAAGATAATCAAGGCAAGATGATTCTACGTGTGAGGTAGAGGCAAGAGATTCCATGGAGAAGATAGTATCGAGTACTTTATGTGAGGAAGTATTAGCTAATTTGTGTGAGTATGTATTATATACTTTCTATTGGGGTCCCATGTCCTTTGCACGTTAGGCTTGTCTTCAAGATCTTGCCACCATCTATACACCTTACCACATAAAAACATGAACTTTTGTTGCCATCTATCTTTTGGCATGCATGATGATGGGGTGGGGGGTTGGGGGGGGGGGGGGGGGCAACAATAAGAGAAGGAGAAGATATCATCCCCTGCAAGATGGAAGTATGGAGCAATCCAAGGGGGTGAACAGCCAATCCCAAAGCAGCAGCAAGGCCTACTACTCCCCTTGTACGGTCGCAGACTAGGACAACATGACAGCACCATCTACCAAACAGGCATAATAGGGCATGTACCCCACAATGAACAAAACAACAACAAAGGGGAAAGGGACTAAACATAGGAGGAGAAAACAACCTCCCCTACAAGATGGAAGTATGGAGCAATGCGAGGGGGTGAACAACCAACCCCGAAGCAACAGTGAGGCCTAGTACTCCCCTTGTACGGTAGCAGACAGGACAACACGACGGCACCATCCCCCAAGCAGCCGTAATTTGGTATTCTTTTACATTTTTCCGAGAACTAAGAAAATTTACATGCCATACAAGATGAAGCATCGATACAATTAGAGGTTCCCGAAAACCCTTGTAAGTCTCAGATCTATGCAAAATCACCTGAAACTTCAATTTATGTGTGATATCAATATTAGAGATGTGGGACTACAAAGGGAATGAAATTACACATATAAGTGACTTTGATGTATCTTCCAACTGCAACATGAAAGAGTACATAGAAGGAAACAAGCTTAGCGGAATAGCTTTTATATAACAAGGGGATTGGAAAAAGTGGTGCAAGTCGTTATGAACTCAATCATATATATTGATATCAATGAACAATGGCTAAACCCCTACAAGTGGTAGCCAAGCATAGACACGAGATCTCCCACGAAGAGCCAATCCAATACCTGTTAGAATAGAAGGAATACAATAATCTAGCTAATGATTGAATGGTAGCCCTACATATACTACTTAGAGGCCCTTAGTGGAACCTTCTAGAGATTAGAGCAAATCAAGGTACTTGGGTCCATAAGGACATGCGCTAAATGGTAAATGGCCCAATACCTAAAGGTTTGCTAACTAGAGAAGCCAGTGATTAGGGTTAGGGGAGGATGAGTCCATAACACTCCCCAACTTTGAAAAAACAATGACCTCAATGTGGAGCTTAAAAAAATACCAAACACTAAAACCTAGAAGAAAGGCCCCAATCAATAATTGTGGTAATAGTCAATCATAAACAAATGTGAAAATAAAACTATCAAAAAATGCATGCACAAAGGAGATATTGAAGGAGAGGACAAAAGTCATTACAACAAGTATTAAAACAACAACACACAAATTCATAAAGCACGATAAATCAATTGTCAAGTTAGTCCTCTGACAGACTATAAAATCCCAAATAGATGCATCTCCAATGTAGCTACTAAAACGAATATCATGAAACTACAAACAATAGGAACAGCGACTACTATAAGCCGATGTGGATGCATAAAGGTATAGAAGATAGAATGAAGCCCTCTCTAGGCACTCGGCCGATGTACATGTAGGAAGAAATCCAAGATAAAATGAAGCTCTCTCAAGGCACTCTGATAGCCCAAGCATGCCCTAGAGAAATGCCATCATGCAAGACCCCAACATTTGAGATATCCAAAGCCAATCAAATGGCCCAAGAATACCATCGAAAGACAACAACTTGGCAACCATAGTAACCTGGCAACAACATCGAATGCTAAGTGACATGAGACAACCAAGAATGTCGAGGAACCTGAAGTAGATAATTCAACAAGCAAGAATGCCAAGAAACATGAAGTAGATCATGCAGCAACCAAGAATGACAAGGAAAATGAATTAAATCATCTTGCAACTGGAATGGACACCTATGCAACAACCCAAGGTATTCGTAATGCCCAATGGGGTCAACACTCCAAGGAATCTATAAAGCTCAAGCATGTATAATATCAGCATCAAATGCACCAAAACCATCCACGAAAGCACAAGGATATTGTAGAATACATGGACACCGATCTGGAAGGATCTTATCAAGAGAAGCAGCAACAACTATATAAAAGGTATCCTCCGACAATGGATGTAGAAGCATTGAATGAACCGTAGAAGCATCAATAGCAGAAGCCTCAACAGAACATGTGAAAGTTCAACCACCAAAGGTATATCACCTAAAGGCATATCCTCAAGGATAACCTCCCGATGAAATGAACAAGGAACAAAAAGAACCTGTCTATCAGAACATGTATACGTGGAACTACCATGAAAACAGCAGAGATGTCTAGAGTGCAAACAAAAATAAAAGCAAGGGAAATAGTTTGAGCACCTGAATCAATAGAAACTGGAATGTCAACGAGAGAATATGTGAATGCAATGTGTGATAGTGACTCCGAAAGGCTCGCACAATATGACTCGTCACACACTGTATGATGCTGAATCTATCATTTGTGTATCTCTCTCAATGTGTGATATTATCACTATCTCATTTTTAACAGATTCATAGGTATTAGTATCAATGATGCATAGAAAAACAGCAAAAGGCATTCACATAGCATTCTCCAACTAAGAAACTATATGAATATCAATGGCCGCCAATAGCTCAGGCAGATCTCCAACTAAGATTTCCAAAATAGTACAACTCCCCTACAGGAAGCCCAAGTCAAATGATCAAAAACTAGCAAATGACCAGCCTTAGTGGCTATTTATAGTGGACAAACCCTACCTCCCTTCATATTGATTTGGAGGGAAAGTGAAATTCAAAAATTAGGGACAAAAATAGAAAACTATGTAAAATAGTATTTCTAGGCCTGTCACGTGTAATATAAACTACGTGTCCACTAATACTGTCAGAAGTAGAGAAGCATGGACTATAATGCGTGTCCATAACACTCACCCTCCCAAGAGGTAATATCTATGGCAAACAAAAGGATCAAGTGGAGGATCAAAAACAGGAGCAGCCGAAATATGAGTATGAAGTGCAAAAAGACAAAAGGAAATGGGTTCAAGGAGAGCTTGTAAAGTGAGTATTTGAGATTGAACAACATGCAAAAGGTTAGTGTTATGATTGATTGCAATAAAATAATCATCAAGCTAGGACTTGGAGATCATCATGTAAGAGTGAGGCAGCCGAACGAGAGGTAGCAGGATGCATAAAGAGGCCTCAGCATGAAATCTTTAATAAGCACAAGAACAAAACAACTTACTAAATAAAACTGATCATTAACGAGTTTAAAGTGGAAAACATATTTTCTATAAAACCAAAGTGTAAAATATAAAACCAAAAAAAAAACTCGATTTTGACTTTTCTAATTTTCTTTTATACATAGATCGTGAACAAAACAAAAGGAAATGTAAGCATAAACAAACTAAAATGAACTAAAGAAATAAACATAAAAACAAAAATAAAAATTATAGAAATGCAAACAAAAATAACATAAGGAAACAAGCGAAAAACAAATCGTTAAAACAAAATTCACATCAAACGACAAAAATAAATAAGGTAATAATGTGGGCAACATGGCAGGAGAGAGAAATTGGTGGGCAGGCGAGAAATTCAATGGGCTAGAGGATCTTCACTTGGCAATTTCTTACACTTGTGATGTCAAATCATCTGATGATGATAGGGCAAGAAAGAGAAAAATGAGAAGGAGAGGGCAGAGAAATGATGGGCAAGAGAGGAAAACAAGCAAGAGAGGGCTAGAGAGAGAAAACAGCCAAAGAATATGTCTAGAGAGAGAATGCCCAAAAAATGTTTAGAGAGAAGACCAAATAGAAAGCGTCTAGAAAGAGAAAACTGGCCAAAAAGAAAATGTCTAGAGAGAGAATGATGACGGGTAGGAGAAAACAACGATAATGGGCAAGAGGAAAACCAGTCAGGTAAAAGAAAAGAACTCAAATCTTATGTTATGAACTCAATCACATACATCCATATCAATGAAAAACACTGGCTAAATCCCTTCAAGCGGTAGTAACATAGACAAGTGATCTCCCACGAAGAGCCCAAGCAATACCTCTTAGAAGAGAAGGAATACAATCATCTACCAAATGACTGAATGACAACCCTATGTATGCTATCTAGAGGTCCTTGGTAGAACCTTCTAGAGATTAGGACAAATTAGGGTACTGGGGTCCCATAAGAACATGTGCTTAATGGTAAGTGGCACGATACCTAAAGGTATGTAGTTAGGGCAACTATCAATCAAGGTTATGAGTCCATAACACAAGCTGTCAAGGAAGACAAACATCAATAATCTATATGTTGGAGATGAAAAACGCCTAGATGGTGACATACTTGGTGGCTTCCTACTTTGCACTTGCACCACCTCAATCTCCTATGTACAAACATATTGATCTTTCATACAATGATCCACTTCTTTGACCAGCAAAATATGCTCAAAAACTCTCCAACGGAAGGAATATTACATTGGAAAGAGACTATAAATTGGAAAGGGCAAGATGTAGACAAGCTTCAATCACAAAAAAAGGTAGAGATCCAATATGAATTGAAGCATTGGAGGACAACGATGAAAAATTCAGCAATGGGTAAAAAACTCTTCAGATATATTTAAAATAACAGTAGTAGAATATACCTTCTTGCTTGTGCAGATGTTACAATTTTCAAACATATAGTGAGTCATCTCTCTTTGAAGGTATAGAACATTACTACACATGTAGGACCGAATAAGTCAAAGGTGTAACTGAGTACCCAATTACCCCTTTCAAAATTGCTCATGTGATACACAACTTGAAAATTGGAAACAGATTGTCAAGAATCTTCCCATGTGCCAAGTATGTTTACCACAAAAGGTGCAGCTAAAAAAACAATTTAGGAAACCAAACAAGAACAGCCTACTTGAAAGTCGTTGACAAGATTCTACCAGAGAAGCTTGAAGAAATCTTAAAGATCACAACTTGGCAGAAAAACTGTGGACAAGTGAGCAAGACCCTAACCGAAATTCTAAGAACCTTGTAAGTACTTTAAAGTTTGTGCAAAAAGAAGTAAAGGAAAAGGAATAGTGTGTAATAAATGGAGAAGCAACGGAAACTAGCCAATAACAAGGAAATGTTCATAGGAAAAAGGGATTACCAAAGAATAGTGAGGAGGAGTTTATAGAAGAAAACATTAAGCCCCACATAAGGAGCTCATATCAAACCTCAAAGCCTTTTGGAAAAAACTACACTCAAAAAAGGGGCCAAAGGGAGCAGTAGAACACCAAAATGGTAGGAAATGTGAGCATATGCAAACAAGTTATATGAGAAAGAATCAGATGCAATAACAAAGGAAATGTTTTCCCTTCAAGAAGTGGACTAAATGTTAGATTTGCCAACTATTTGCACACCAGGAGCTCAATAAGTGGTTGGCTCTCTCCTCGGATGCCAAAAATCAATGCCACCATAGACATCAAAGTAAATGTGGGATAATCAGCCAATTCATAGCAGTAAGGTTCACGTTCTTATGGCAATTGATAAGAACCATGCCTTGTTGATGAGTGATCCTCTGACTCTATTCACAATGATGCACTAGTCAATCCTCCATTCTCAAGTACTTATCACAAAAACACTACACTGTTGTAAGATTCACATTAGAGTTTCAACAATTTTTTTCCCCTTCTGGAACCCTGTGAAGTAGAATTTTTACCTCACATCGCCTAGTAGTGTCAGCAAGTACACCAAATGAACTTCCATCAGGGAGAAGAACATACACCCAAGGGTGTGATTGGTACAAAGACGATGTACCTTTGCCATAACCCCAGGCATCTGTGTTCCAAGTGATAATCTGCATGATAGTTTGAATGCATTAGAAGTCTTATTTCAATTATTACCACAAGATCTGAGAAAGACCTAGATATGCTCAATTCACCAACAAAGAACTATTAAAACTAATCAACATGTTGTGAACGTCTATAAAAGCAGAAACTTTAAAAACTAAAGGCAGTTAATATAGTCATTCTTTAGGCATAACTACACACGAAACATCTACTTTTTGTTGTATGCAAGCTGAAAAAGGAGGTAAATCCAACAGCAAGACATGCATGTAACCTGTTTAGTACTCTCTACAGAAGAAAAAATACAATCATAAATGGCATTTTCCTTACCCTTTTTCCGCTACGCTCAAGCGATCCACTAACTTCTCCAGTGCCATAGAAGGAGGTATTGGCTGGAAACTACAATCAACAATCTTATTCAGCCATCTAATTGTATAATGTGTTAAGCTTTTCAATAAACAAAAAGATTTACTGCAATCAATATATCATACAAGTACAAAACACAAGACTGATCAAAAACAACTTTAGATTGAAAAAGACATAAAAAGACGTCCAATATGATAATCAAATATGCAAAATCTACTCCTCCTAGCTCTTAGCTCTTAACTCTCGGCTCATAACTATCAAAGTTTATGAGTTGCAAGTGCCAATTCAAAGCTAGTCTTTAGATATCTTGGTGGGCTAACTACACCGTATTTACCTCCAATGTGACAATTTGATGCCCACTTCTAGAGTTGAAACTTGGCACAAAGGTAGGCTCCTCCCATAGACCATTGGGATCCTCTACAATTGACTCACGAACTATTGGATCCAAAAATGACAAAGAAGGAAAAGATTGTTTTCGTTCCACTTCACTGGAGTCGAATCTGAACACCTTGTCCCCAACTATTCTAGTCCAGAGCATGTCACTTGTGGGCCTTGCCATATTTGCAAAAACTTTTGGAGCTCTTTTATCCCTTAACTCAAGCTTACATATTCTTGATCTTTCACATCGTAGTGCAAGCTTTTGTGTTCCGGCTGTTCAGAATATAAACGAGATTAAACAATAGTCCAGTTAGAAAATTAATAAATTGTTGATACAACAAAAGCCATGGAGTGTATTATTATGACCTCATCGTTGCTAGACAGTGAATTGGGTGTTTGAAAGTAACAAGACATTTTGCTCTCACAAATTGCAAGGGTCTGCTAAGCATCTTCTCAAAAAGTACATAATCATTTAAGTGGGTATACTTTATTAAGTGCAATTCAACATTTTGTTCTCAAAACTACAGAATGCCCAAGAAAAATTTCCAAAGAAACGCTTCCTTTTCTACATAAATTTTATAATAGCAATAAAAGCATGTTTTTGGTTATAATTCAAAAACCACACATTTTGACCCAAATTCCTTGAAGTGGCTTCCAGCTTAGTAAACTTAGTGCTGAATATCTCAGAAGCTGAGATGACTGCATTTAACTTTACTTCATGCAAATTTTATTGAATAACTACGTTAACCTATAGAGAGAGAGGTAACTTTCAAGCTTCCTATCCAAATAAATTAGCCATAATTGCTGTTAAAACCACAAATGGTAATGTATAGACAACATTTTTCAGCGACATTTTGAGAAGTTGTTCATTCTTGTACAAATACAATCTTATTCATCATGACTCATCCTCATGACTTTGATATTCCTAATTCACATGAACTTCATAAGCGACAATAAATGAGCATATGAGTAAACGATCAACCGAAGTCATTGAAAATGAATGCTCCCATCTACTTCCCCGGCAAGTGACTAAAGTCCTTGCACATCAGCCTTGCCATGTCTCCCCCAAGGGCTTCCAATGTTATAAATTGAATCAACTAGGTATTGTCACCATAATATCAAATGAGGATGTGAGGATAAGTCCAACTTATTAAAACCACCACTCTAACTCACTTTTGGAAGCTAAACCAATTCGAAGGAGCGCATGACTAGTGATAAAACCTGACTCCTAATCATAATAGTTTCTTTTTACTGTTGTGATGGACATCCTGCTCCTCTATTTTAAAGAGGTCGTAAGGCAGAAACCATGAAATTTGATAACCAATATTTGTTGGAGTATCAATCCACACTCTAGAGAGAACTGTTAAACAGGGCGGATAGCTCAGTGGTACAGCATCCCATCCGGTATGAGGGAGGTCCTTGGTTCGAATCCTAGTCTGTCCATCCATATTATGATTTATGGAATTCTAACAATATTAACTTCAAGTAAAACACATACTGAAATATTGAGCATCATCCTTTATGCTAGTAAGAGAAGACATCTAACCATTTACTAGTGGCTCAAAATGAAGATTCTCCAATCAACATATAGTACATCTAACCCTTGCTTAAAGTAACTAGTTCATACAACTAAAGTCTATTCATTGCCTCTCAAAACCACATTACAAGTTCGGGGGTAGCTAGGTAGCTAGTCACAATATCAGGGGTTGACGATAGCGGTGCACCTTTTAGCACCAGAGTTGATCCATCATTCCCTTAACCATCAACGACAAGACCATCACGGCTTTATCCACATCAGCAAGGTCATCACAACCTACTTCATCGACAATCGCAGGGCCATCACAAACCACTTCATCAGCAACGAGGCCCTCAGGGCCTTCAATGATGGAGGTAGGACCATCACGGCCTCCATTAGCAACAACAAGGCCATCATCTATAGAGGATGCATTTCCATCAAGTGCAATGTTTGTTCGAATCATGGTTCCAACGAGAAGAGGAGAGGGAGTGAGAGAAGCAGAAGTTTAAGCCTTTGAGCTATTGAGAGAAGACCTTAGAGGAGAGGGGGGGTTATGGATAGGTGATGAGGGAGATGAATTTCTTTTTGCCATTCGGTTTAGATTTTGCCTTTGAGAGTTGGAACTCAGGTGAATCATTGAAAGATCATCGGTAGAAGTGAGAGGGAGTGAGAGGGACAGTGAGTGTGTGTGTAGGAGAGAGAGTGTGAATGTGAGGGAGAGGGAGAGATCTTAGAGGCTTTCTTAAAAATTTAGGAGTGTGAGGCTTGAGCCATCATCCATGAAAATTCAAAGTTGAGAGGAGGGACGGTGTTAGAACTAAGTAGTAAGTAGGTCGGGAAGTGCATTTTGAAAGATAATAGATTATAGGTAATAGCCTATAGGAACTAGGTAATTAGTAATAAGAATTAGGTATTAAGTAGTGATATTAGATAGGAATTAGAGTTAAACTCACTGTGTTTTTGTATTGTGGGTCAAGTTAGGTGACTAGGACCAGTTGCACTTGTCAGGAGGCAGTCAACGAGACACGTGTCCCGTCAGCAGAAACCCGGGTCATGCATGGGTGGCCACAAGAAAGTCATATATGTACAATGTTTCTAGTTTTTGAAATATAGTTTTCGGTGAAAGCCGTTGGATCTGGGTTTTTTAAGCAGAATTTCATATGAAGGGGTCCGAAGTGCAAAACGCACTTCAACTTCTTTTAAAATCTTCAATTTGAGAGTTTCTTTGGCTTGAAGAAACAGCTCAAAAACAAAAAAAGACATTTTTTTAATGTCCTAAGCCCGTTTTGGACCAAACGAAGGGCTACTACGGACCCCAAACAAAGGGCACCCAGACAGTATCTGCAAGTACGGTACCTGAAAACAAAGTGATTACCGCAGAGAAAGCACTAGTAGTGGATGCCAGAACTCATTTGCCCCTTTCAGGGAGCGTGTAGTTGGGGGTGCGGGAAGGCATTCGTGTTTTGAAGCCAACTTGGCTTTGGAATCACCACCTGAGCAATAAAGGGGCCTGGTGTGAATTGAACAAGGTTGATGTAACATGGGATGATGAGTGATGTCAAATTCACCTACGAATGCAAATGATTTTAGGTTCAGGACCTGAAGGAGTGCACTGACTTTCTAAAATAAATCTGGGAGTGAAGAGACATCAAATTTAGAATTCAAAATAAAAATATTGGGATTAGTGTGCCATTTTGGAAAGCATAGTCATATCATTTAGAGTGACTAATGCTTCAATAAGCTTCTGCTTCATAAAGCTATGTATAGTTCTGTGATGGCTATCTGTTTGATTAGCAAACTAGAGTTACGCTAAGATCTTTGGATGACTTGTATGTAAAATAGCAACTAGGAAGTTATGCCTATGCACCATGTTAGAAGGCTTCCAGTGCCATCAGTGGAAGTCTTGAGCAAAATTCCAGAATACAAAGCTGAGGTACATCTTTAATAGATGCTGGTATGAGACACAAGTATCTCTGTTGTCTTTCTTATTTTCTTTTCTTTTTTTGCAAACGTTAGAAGCTAGTGTATCTCTGTTTTCTTAAACAAGGTTCTGTAACGAATATACACGTGGTGTAGCTGTTGGAAATCAATTTCTATTGCCTGTGAAACATTAATTGAAGGTGACTCGTAAGCTGGGCAGCTAATAACTAGCAGTAAGTGACTTTTGGCGGGTTCCCTGGAATCTTGCTGTTCTTGGCATACGTAGATGTGGCACTGTAAAATATGTGCAACTTTGGATTAGAGAAACACTCTGATATTTATTACACTGTCGTCTTGCTTGCAGTGTCTGATTGGTGCTTTGCATTCTGCTGTAATTACTACTCTAATTGAAGGGAACATCGGTAGCTAGACTAGGTCGAGGTGTAGGCTGCATGGCACACTAGCATTTCTCTTCATTCTAGTTTTAGTGAGACATACCATGGTGTCACTGACTCTAGGACCTGGATAAGTATGAAGTTTGAACATTCGTTTTTTCAATACGTCTGATGCTTGTTTCGACAATCTTGAAGGTATTCAGAAAGGACTGACTATCTATTGTGTGGAGCATAATTCTAAGTAGAAAGAAGCTTCTGCGAGTTTATCTAGTTCAAGGTGATTGATAAATGTGCTGAATGCTTTTGCAATCATTCTCGACTTCATGTGAAATGGTGTGTAAATTGTTAGGTTGAGTGCTGCACCTTATATTGGAAACTTGAAAGTAAAGATAGATGCAAGGCTTCAGAATCCTACTAAAAATGCAATGAAACAAATAGCATAATAATAAAACACATAAATATATAAAGATATGCAAAGGCTGCTAGTGAAATTGCCATCTAGAATGTCTCGCTCTACGTTACAATATTCCACTCGATATACCTCAAATCTGATGATCTGCAGAGCAACTAACCTGGAAAACGAGTTAATGGACCGTAAGATCCAGCAGTCTTCGGACCAGCTTCTATTCTGCAAAAGGATAGCACGGCCTGTCTATTTGCACTTATCAGCTCATCAATTCTATTATAATAACAGTGATGTTTCCATAGAAAGATACTTGCAGCAATCTGTTTATCGGTGCATTTCCAATGCAACAAGGATGCCTGCAATTTCTTCTCATGTGATGATAATCTCAATCTTTGCAAAACAAGTGATTGCGCGCTCACAGTAGAGCAGCTTTCGATCCTTGACGAACAAAAATTATGAGGCAAATGTAGCATTTGCAAACACATAAGTTAATCGATCGATCGTCTTCTTCTTTTCCTTCTTCTTAGACTTTTTTTCTGTATTTCCTCAAGCAGCAAAGACAAATCTCTGCCTGCATCTATGTGCAAAGCGACGATAAATCATAGCTCTGCCCTCTTGGATGTCGGCCACGTGGTGAGGTGCCACCTGGAGGCTTCTTAATGGCCAGTGATAGGAGACGTGTCAAAATCGAACGGTCACAGGCTTTCCACCGATATGCACGGCGAACCTAAAATGCACGGGACTATTCACTCTCGTGTGAAGACTACAGATTCAGAACTTAGTGTACTTCATTAAGATATTAATTAGTTTAATATATTTTATTAGTATAATTAATCTGGTTTTTTAACTAATCTTAACGAGTGACAATACTTTTATTTAATATTTTAATTTAGGAACAATATTTAGTTTATATATAGGTCATGCCAAATTCGCAAAGAAGATAATAAAGATTCGATAGTAGTTCGCATGACCCATAAACACGTAAATTCCACGAATTGTTGTTGGCGGTGGCAATTTCACAATAACTTTGATCTTAGAATAATCCGTGGCAATATCATGTCTTGATATCACATGTCCAAGCACAACTCCGTGGGAAACCCATATCTAACATTTTTCCGAATTTAGAGAAATCTGATATTTGCGGCATCTTTCAAATACTTTCTCCAATCGATCCAGGTGGTCTGTATTTGTACTATGAACTCCCAAGTCGTCCAAGTAAATTTAAAAAAAAAATTGCAGATAATTTTTAAAAGCAAATTGCATTACTCTTTGAAATGAACTTGGTGCATTACGAAGTCCAAACGACATTACTTTGTAAGCATAGGTGCCCCATTCTATTGCAATATCCTTATGTAAAATCAGTTTTCCTTATTTTAACAAAATAAATAAAATTTCCTGGAATCTATGCATTGCTTTGGACCTCACTCAAGTTTTCCTCTAATATCTTGTATCTTTCAATGGATGTCGTCTTTTGCAAATATGTATCAATAGGTTACAAACGTAACATAAAAAATTGTGCAGAAGATTGAGCACCTACAAGGCAGAACTTCGCCATTTCAGAATTTTGCGTGATTTTTTCTTGAAGTATTAAAATCATGTACATGCATCCTAGATATTCAAAAGCTAGTAGTTTAGAATCCTACACATATTTTACTAAACATAAAATTTTCTTTAAAATTTTATTTTATTCGATTTTTAAGCCATTTTTTGAGAAAAGTTGTCCGTTCCATTCCTATACTATGCCAATTTTCTCAAGCAGTGAATCGATGTATTTAATTTTTTTTATTTTAACATGCATCTTTTGGAAGTCAGAAAGTGACGTGACGTGGAGAGATGTACCTGTTTTGACATGCACTTTATGCCAGAAGTTGCACCTAAGAAAATATTATGAAAAAAAAAAAAACAAAGTTTTCACGTTGAGGGAGGTCACCTCCTTGGCCATTCCGTCGTGGAAAGGACCTTTCACCTCAGGCTACCACCCTCGGTTGAAGGCCCTTCCTTGGCAAAACGGCCTCTGAGGGTGGCCTTCTTTTCCTGTTAAACCTCATAAAAATAAATGTCTCTTAGGTATAAAGGATGGTGAAAAAAAAAATTTCATCCTTATGAATAATGCTCGGAAACCCATTTTGAACTATCCTCAAAATTCTTGTATTTTTTTAAGCTTCTCAAATTTTATGACAACCATTACTTTTAGAAGAGGTTAAATAAAACACTGTTAAAAATTTTATGATATGGAATTTTGAAAAATATTGTTCATTCCATTCCTTTACTTTGCCGATTTTCCCCTATGAGTCACTCAAATTTCAAATTTTTTTTCTCAAATTTCTTTATCACGCTTTTATGAGCACAATGTTCTTACAAAAAAAAAAATTATAGAATTTAGATATCATAATATGTCCAAAATGTCAGTGAGATCACTCTCAAAATTCATAGTATGCAAAAAAAAAATAATAAGGTGAGTTTATTTTCAGAGTTTGTAATGTGAAGTTCAATGTTTTATGGCCAACTTTTATTGAGGAACTCTACAAACTCGTATTTGTTTTGAGGAAAGACAACATTTGCAAGATTTAATCATCTTCAACAACATATAGGAATCTTCTCACCATTACTTTAAGGATTAGGATATGACATAGCAAAATCTAAAGCAAACACATTTTGCACATTGCCATAGAACCTTCCCAAAGCTTATATGCCATAGTCAAACACCTTGTGTATTTTTTGGACTTGGCTTTTGAACTTCTAAGGCATCATCTAGATAATGCCCTTAACTCTTGCAATAGGTTTGTAAAACATTGTAAGGCAAAATGATTTTAATTGGTCCGAATAAGGCATTACACCTGTAATGGTCCCTGTAGATGGTCTAGGCAAGGCAATATGTGCAATTGAAATGTATTTAAGAAAACACTTAATATTTTTCATCAAATTCACTTGAAAGAGACAAATCATGACAACCTACTATTATTGTAGTAAAGTTTTAAAAAAAAAAAAAAGATTTGGTGCTTACGAAAATGAACAATGCATCCGAATTAGAGCATGCCAAGTCCTTCACATTCTCACCCTAAGTAGAAGGCCCCCATGCTCAAAATGACCTAATCGTGAGACTTTATCTCTTATGGATTCTTAGATTTGTGTGTATTTAAATGAGATGATGTTATATTGCATCATAAATAATTTATGATATTTTTTTGTCATTATTGTGGATACTACATTTATTATTGCCCTCAAAGGAAAGTTACAAGATTGATGCTCTAGAGACCTCTTCTTACTTAACCTACAAAATCTTTTATAATTCCAGAGTTCTCAAAATTTAAGTCTTGCACTTACGAACAAGTGAATGCACTATTCAGTGGATATAATCAAGTGTAGATTGCACCAAAAGATCATCACAAGACCACTTTTGCGACAACATGGAGGACTTATGCTTTTTGACTATTGTCGTTTGGACTGTGCAATGCACATGGCACCTTCCTTCCAACGAGTTATGCAATATGCCTTCAAGAAATTTCTCCAAAAAAATTTAGAAGTGTTCCTCGACGATTTGGGTGTACATTTAGCTTGAAATTTTCAATGAATCATTTAGCAAGATGGATGATCATGAGCTATCGTTTAAAGATAGTTTCGTATGAAACCATCTTGTAAATAGCATGCTTAGAATTCACACATGTAACCAATATAGTAGTAAAGGTCAGATAGAGACCGAATTGCAAAAGTAAGAGAGAGAATGATGCGATGTGCACGTCCTTGGTGACTGGTCTATTGAAGTGCACTTAGTTGTGAGTGATTGTCAATGCAATTTTGTACGCACATTTTATTAGTAATCAAATTTCTATTCTATAATTTCAACATATGTAGTTATTACTTCAATATGTGATTACTTTTGTTTATATGTGCTTTTGTGACAAACATATGTTAATTTGATATTTGTTATTGTTCACTCAATGGTTTTAATCTATTTTGAATATCAAACTTTGTCGATTTCTGATGACATAGATTGTTTATTTTTTCTAATTTAATCTATGCACAAGCTTCTAATTCTGCACTTGTCTTTCTTTTGGTAATTTTTCAAACAAATTGGTAGTAGAGTAGGTTTGACATAACTCTAAATCAATAGGTCCATGTTTCAATTTGTAAATTCAACCTTTAACAAGTTTCATAGTCATTATTGAATATCGATTTCGGTTATATGGACACTAGTCAAGATATTTCTCTAATAGCAAAATTCAATAGAACTATTAGAATTAGTGAGTAAATTTGATTCTCATGCACAGTTCCACATGTATGTATCGGGCACTGTCCCGCTTGTAATGGGTCAAATCCCACTTAATGAGCACTACTCCATTTGTAATGTGCACTGCTCATAGTTAGGTAGAATATTAAGTCGGTCGTTGTGTCTGACTTATCTATGATGAAAACCCATAAAAAATTTAAAAAGAAAGTAAAAAATGTCATGACTATGTGCCAGTTTAGTCCTATTCTTGACGAGCAGTATTTTGTGGACTTAACCCAATCTTTTGTATTATTTGTATATTGAGTTTTGAGGAGAAGAGAAGAGAAGAGAGAGATTTTTAGAGGCGGCAATATTGCTTCTTGTGTGATGCTTTCATGTTGCTCTTGTGCTTTATGCTTCTACTATTCATGTTTATGATGTTAGGAGAGGGATTGCAAGCTGATTGTAGGTAGTGTGGATCGTTGTAAAGTGTGGTGGCGTTCCCGTTCTTTCCTACGTGAACAAACTTCCATATCCTAGAAGTTGATCCTATTGTTATTATCAAATGGAAATAAAAGGATGGTTTGAGAACTCACATGTTCACACTAGCAGAATGTGTCGCCATGCACTCTATAATAGAAAGGCTCGCAGTAGTCACTACAGTCGCTCTGGCCGCAAGCAACATTAATTCATGCAAATAAGTGTGGTATGCTTTGGTGACCACCTTTAGATACTTTTTCTTGATGGGCTCGCCATGGAAGACTCCTTGAAAATCGATGATGCAATGAGCTCGAAGACCAATAATGGCAACAAGCTCGATGCCCGCCATGACTGATTGGGACAGCGGCCCCATGATTACCTAATCCTAACCCTAATCTTAATCCTAACCCTACCTTAATCATAATCTTAACCTACTGGTATTTAAAGACATACCTTTAGGTACCCAGTGCACAATGTTTTTTTAATGTTGTCCTTTGCAAAGAGTGCTTGATCATATGATGGCATAAGTCAAGTTTTGCCACCTCATGCCTTTGTTTCTTCTATATGAGAATGCTCCATAGATCCTCAAATATTGGTAGCCTCTCCCTTGAGGCAATGCCATTAATAAAAATTTAATAATCCTTTGATATATAGCTCATAGTGGTGTGGACAAGTTCGATATCTTGCTCAACATGCCCCTCAACTCCTTAATGTGTGTGAAGAAATTACCAGTGTTCTCATTCTATTCATTAACACAATAATGAAAGTTGTTTGCAGAAACATTATTCTTGATAGGTTTGATATATGAAATTGTTCCCTTAGCACATTTCATGCCTCCCTCTCTGTCGTGGCTTCACTAATTTGAGCAACGACATGGTCTTTGACTGGCAAACAAATTTGAGCTTATAGCTCACATATCAAATGCTTTATTGTCATCTTTGTTGTGTTTGGTAGTACCTCTGCAACATCATAGTCTCCTAAAGTTCCTTTTCCATAGAGATATTTTTTTGTTTTGAACTTCTACATCACATAGTTTGAGATATCATCCAACTTACTTGCCTCACCATGTATAGATTCATCCAAATTGGCTATTTTCTACTAGATTGTCGCAATAAAGCTAGTTTATCAATAGTATAGTATGTTTTTGTCACTAGAGCCTATTAAATACAAATAATTGTACCAGGTTACCCCTTTGTCAAGTATACTTTTAGTTGGCAAAATGTTCTCCAAAATGTCAAATCTTGATATAGGCATGTCGCACAACTACCAAGTGCAACAAATGGTCATGATAGGCGATGACTCCCCTCTATGACACAATTTCTTTATTTGGAGCTTCGTACTTGTAGGCACCATACCATACCGGCTTTGTCTGAGTTATCTCCACCAAGGGATGCCGAAAAATGGCAAAAATGCCTTCGTGTCTCTTTGTGATTTAAATGCACATGATAAGATAAAATCGATCTCCTAGACCATCAATTTTTTGGAATTAATATGATCAAGGTACTTGAACAACTTAAAGTGCACCTAAAATGTAGCCTTAGATGGAGCTTGAT
The DNA here is from genome assembly GCA_029204225.1 of Diphasiastrum complanatum. Classification (NCBI taxonomy): domain Eukaryota; kingdom Viridiplantae; phylum Streptophyta; class Lycopodiopsida; order Lycopodiales; family Lycopodiaceae; genus Diphasiastrum; species Diphasiastrum complanatum. The sequence continues at coordinate 77,115,951 of CM055095.1, read as the reverse complement.
TGAACATCGTAAAGGACAATGAAAATAATGAAATATCATATTATCTTTATAATTATATTCATTGAGAGTAGGTGGTATTAGTCATTGGAATGATTTAGAATCTATTTCTAAATTACTTTGACTAGTTAGAGACATGCACAATAGTTGAACACTATTAAGGCACGCATGAGTATTTCTTAGGTTATCAATGAAATTGTAGTTTACAATTCTAGATGAATGATTTACGAAAATGATTAGTTAATTGATGATTGCATATCGATGTTAGCATGATGTGTCATCAGAATTAACAAAAAAAATTATGTTTAGAAAAAAGGCTAAGAAGACAATTTTGTGCTATATTTGTAATAAATCTAATGTAATAGAAATTTATCTAGAAAGAAAAAAATATGTAGCTCAAGAGATGCTTAGCAATAAAGGTACAAAACAAAACAAAATTGATCTACTAAATTGTGAGTGTGATTGTTCCTTTAGGACTACTATTTTTTTGTCTAATGAAATATTTTGTTTAAATGACACAATTGAAAATCAAGAAGTTAGTATTTTGGTGGATAGTGGGTCGACTCGTAACTTTATTAATTCTTGCTTTGGGCGGAAACTCAATCTGAAAACTAAAGTCGGCAACCATAGATGTAAACTATATCTAGCTTCAGGAGTAGAGTTGAAAACTTGGAACGTTAGAGTATTAAAACTCTTAGTGAAAATTCAAGATTATAGAAAATTCGTTTCATGTTTTGGAGTTAGCATGTATGAACATAATTTTAGACTATGAATGGTTATTCAGCAAATCTCCTCATCTAAATATTGATTTTGACAAGCATGTTCTCTATTTCAAAGAGAATGATAGAGTAGTTACACTTTTTGTAGACATATATGTACATTTGAGATAGTACATCTAATGTAGTGTGAACTTTTGATATCTAACATTATGATGTGTATTCACTGTTTGCAAAGGCCCAATTTAATTTTTGCTAAAATGCATCCAAACTAGTTGTCAATTTTCTAAATTTCTTAATTCAATGGATTTAGATTAAACAAAAAAGAATGTAATCATGTATGAATTCCAAAATGTATTTACATTAAAATCACCTTATGGCTTGTCACCCTATAGGTCAATAGACCACATAATAGAGTTGATTCCATGTAGTCTGCATATCTCTAGACAATCATATAGGTTTGTTAAGGAAGAAATATAAGCTACTAATCAAATATAAAATTATCTTAGGATGAGAAATATTCAACCCAAGAAGCCGCCATGGGATGCTCTTATTCGTTGGGAAACATTAATGAAAGCTTTTGAATGTGTGTGGACTATGAGAGGTTGAATGAAGTATTAGTTAAAGATCAATAATCATTGTTTGAGGATGGACGGCCTTGTGGATCTCAGTAGATGGTACCATTAGATAAGAATTTATCCAAATGACATGTAGAAAACTGGTTTTTGGATGAGATTTAGTCATTACCAACAACACTCTAGCAAATGATACACAATTTATTTCATCAATATTTAGAAAAATTTGTATGATATTTTAAGATGATATACTTATTTACAACAAGACCCTTAAGGAGCATGTACAAATCATATCAAAATTGTCTTGCAAACTCTCAAACAAAACAAAGTCTACATAATGAAATTTAAATGTGAATTTTCTAAGTATGAACTCCCTTTTGAATTGAGGTTAGACAAAGATAAAATATAGACACAATTATGAGTGAGTGGCCGAAAACGAAAATAGTCAAACATGTTCAATATTTTGAGGTTTAGTTATTTACTTTCGTAATTAAATAAAAATTATGCCAAGGAATCTCACGTCTTTATAATTTGATGAAGGGTAGAGTTATCAAAACCAAAAAGGAATTAGACTCACACGTATGAATCCATGTTGCCACGTGTAGGCTACCCTAGATAGGTTAGACCTAGCCACCAACTTGGCAAAACTCTAGGGTTACGTAAGACTAACAAATTAGGACAAAAATAGTCAATCATCTTCCTCATTACATGCTGGATTTTCACTTAACTTGAGGTGGGGAAGAGCTTTTGTACATACAATCTCTCTTCATAGTCATGCCTTACAATTTTTTGAGAGCCATTGGCAATCTCAGACTTCTATCACTATGTACTTGATGTTTTTTGTGATCTAAATAAAAACTAACGGTCAGTAACTTTATTTTTTGTCCACAGGTCGTATTGAAGGTCATACCACACATGTGGGGATCGGATTTTCAAGTACATCAATGACTATAATTACTCTTGATTGATGTGTAGAATTGCTAATCTAGATCAACTTTTGTCATCTAGTTCTGCATTCAATTGATAATAAATCAATCAAGCCCTCATGGGAGTCACTAATTTGCTCAAGGTCCAAAGTACTGTACTTTAATACACATGAAGGCTAGGTATTATTTGAGTTTTTTTTAATAATGTAAAATAGATTAATGATTGGACCACCATGGCTGCTCATATCATTCATTCAAGAGTTACTAGCCATATGTGTTTGATTTCAAAGTTGAGGCCACCGAAATGCTTTGGTTCTATAATGATGATGTGAGACATACTTGGAAAACTCTTCAATGTATATTGAATATTCTAGGAGATGCGCCTGAGTTTTGAAAGGTGGCAAAAGACACAAGCCTCACACAAGAAATACGCATTGGGTGGCCACAAGTTTCGAGTTGAAAAAATTAATGGCAAAGAAGAGTTTTGAAATCACTCCCGCTATTGTACTACAACCATTAGTTGTAATGGCTTGTTAACTAGCACTCATTATGTTTATTGCATTGGAGTTAGGGAGACATCTTAACATATTTATCAAGACGAGGGCAAATGATCAAACTATAACCTAAGTAGTAATCATTGGTTAGCAATTATAAATAAGAAACTGGCAATAAAATTAATGATCATAAATCAAATAAGTCATAAATACACCAACATGTATATCTCTACTAAATTTGCTTTTTTTTAATCCCAAAACTCGATATTTAAGTAGCATTTTTATGTAGGCAACCAGTACTCGGCTTTTAATTGATTTCAAAGCCAATAGCCTTTGCTGTAATATTTATTGGCCTACTAAATATTAGATTTTTGAGTTTTTGAATTCATGGATATGTTAAAAATACATCTCAACAAATTTACCACTTAGGAAACACATTTTTTTGTTTTGGCGTAAAGTTCTATGGATTTTATGGGATAAATCCAAAAGCACCCTATCTCAATCTAGATTTCCTTTTCCGAACCAAAAGGATTCTTGAATACTATCTTCCTCTATCTCAATTTTGTCAATGAAGAATTTTTCAATTGGGCCTTCAATTTCTACATATCCTTTGACAGTCAAATTGGAGGCTCTCTTCAAACTTTCTTGTTCTTCCTTCACCATAGTGCTTGCCTCAAGTTCTTTGTTGTCCATCTCTCCGATAATAATATCTACCCAAGAAGTCATCTCCACCTTGTGGTAGAAAACTGCCTCCTCCAAGCCTAGCTTAAAATTTCGAATTGTTGTCCATTTGTATTGCATCTTCATCTTCTTAGAACATAGATCAAAATCAATATCATTGATCTTCTTCAAAAAGGAATCTTTTCAAGAGCAAAAATACAAGACTCATAATCTTTTAGGGCATGAGATTTTGAATTCAACTTAGTATTTTCAGCATTTAGATAACCCGCTTTTGATACAAGTTCAACTTCCTCCATATGTAGTGAGGATAATTCGGTCTGCATACTGCCATTTCTTCAACTTGCTCTAGCAAGTTACGCATTTTGCCCATCTTTAGCACCATTTCTTAAAGTGCTTTTGCAAGTTATCTCATGGAGGTATTCAAATTGTGTTCTTTTTTATCTACCATTACACAATCTTATGATGAATATTTTCCTCTACCTTAAGTTACAACAAACACTTGCATTTTGTGGGCTAGAGTCACAAACTGAAGATCCACTAGAAAAAGAGGTCAAAATTTCAAATTCAATGGCGATTCATTAGAATACAAATCGTACCTTCATGAAGCTGATAGTTTTACATGACATTCAGCCATCAACATTTTCAACATTGCTGGCTTTATCTAAAAGAAAATTCAAGCATAATGCAGCAACTTCCTATCAATGACGTCTATATGGAATCACTTGCTTGCTACAAATAATAACTTATAAGACCTATGCTGCAAAATTGCCACCCACAATTACTCATGAGCTCTGTGATCAAGTGAAACCAAAAAACGATCATAAAAAATATTCGCTACCCATAAGATCGATTTTAAACATTATTCTGCATTGAGTATCAAAGAATTTTGAGTTTGAGGCATATGAGATATTTTAGATAGAAAAAACAGCCAAATGCTCAGGTGTAAATCTGCCCCTGGATTACAGACCAGAAAAATAACTTAGGCATCTCAACAATCAATTTTCTGAAAAAGTATTCCATCTGTTTTGCTAACAAAACTTATTCCACTCAGAGTTGGCATTGAATTTATGACCACCTGCATATAAATATTAAACATCAAAATTGGGATTGCTCACATAAAGCCACTTTTACAATGTATGCTTTCTTTTTAAATACTAGGCAGAGAATAAGATTTGGAAGATAGCATTGGTATATAAAGGGCAATGAATCCAAAACGTACCAGATGAGGTATGTGGTGGATGTGCAGCACTAACCATTTGCAATTGCTCGTACGCCTGATACTGAATCGCTCAGTGACCAGGCCTCTCTCTCTTACCAGTATTTAAAATGAAATAGAATGCTCCATCATCGGTAATATGAGACAAGAATATCCGAGCTATTTATTAATAAATTCAGCCATCAACTCAAACTAATGCAAACCCAGGCAAAGTCCTTAAGGGGTAAGAGAGAGACAACAAAATATCTACCATGTTCGTAAAATACCAAAGCAAAGTTGCAAAATGTACCTCAAATTTTACTGATCATGATTGCTGCTTCCTTTGTCCATATGGAAAATTAAGATGCAAATCCAATATACATTATACCTGACTGCAGTTTTCAAAGATTTTTTTGCAGAATTTGGAGAATTGCCAAATTGGGAAAACTCTTCAAAATAATCAAGGTTGAGAATGAGCACTTCAGAGAGATAAGGCATGCCAAGCCTGTTTCCAAAAGCTATTTCACTTCAAGAAGCTCAATATTCATTTCGAAAGTTGCATCAGGCTGCAGCAAGGCAATGGCATATGAGTCCATAGACAAATGAAATTGATAACATTGAACATAGAATAACTCAAGCCAAAATAATAGTAGACGTACAGGTATTTCATTCAACCCCTTGCTGCCATATCCAATTTCTGGTGGAACAATCACAATGCGCTGCAAATGCAAGCATGACCAGATAAAAAATTTAGCCCAGGAAATACTTCTTTATGCTGCATCTGCATAGTTTTATCTTAAACAGGCTTTTTGGTCCAGGCATCCACTGGCGAGGGAGCAGGGTATCGAACCTAGGTGGGCAAACCCAACCCAAGCAGGCTACAGCACCATACCAGACAGAGGCCAATGTGCACATATCATTGAACCCTTTCATGGTAGCCCATTCAATATGCACTGCCATGAAACTACATAATGCCCACAGGAGATTATCCATATACTACCTTGCCTCCCTTGCGCATGCCTTCAACCGCACTATACAATGCCGGAGGAGGCTTTGGAGCAGCTTGAGCAGAGAAAAGTCCATTCGCATTTTCCACATATTTGCGCTTGCGCTCTCGACCTGGGACTGACCCCACAACAAACTCATAGGGCTAGCAAAGACAAGATAACAAAATCATTGAAGATTCCAAAGATAGAAAAAAATGATACATAAGAAGCTCTAAAGTAAAATTCCTGGTTAAATATTCAGCTTAATGAACAATGGTTGCTGACCTGAGAAATTATGCGGTTGCCACCCAGAAGTTTTGACTCTCGGCTTGATACAGCAGTGATACCCCGGAATATGCAATCAAAATGCACCTAATGAAAAAGACAAATTAAATTATCAAAGAAATTGCAAGAAGAGATGGGACATGTCATTACTGAGCCGTTACAAGCATATTATTGGCACCTCCATGGGCATTGAGCCTTGTGTTGTCATTTGTTATTACCATGGTTTGGGCTTGGGACGCTCCATCTATAAGTGACATTCAGGATTGACATTGTTGGTTATTGGGCTACCATGAAACACTATTGGTAGGTGCAGACTTAGCCCTAACTCGTGGGTCCACAGAGGCTATACACAGGTAATAAGGCCTCAGTGTCAGTGGCTGATTGTGTGCAAGCAAGATGCATAGAACAGAGAGTAGATCAGTTGTTTACTCCAGTATGCTTGTGATTTATATGCTGGTATTCTTCGGTCATTGATTTGTATTTTTAATATTCTGTCAAACAGTGCTTCGTGTCAAATCACTTTTATAGTAAAGAGAGGTTAGGTTCCACTTCCTATAGCCTTCAGGTCATCATGTATGCAGGGTGCTTTGATTGATTGAGCTCCTGCTTGTCTCATACACAACAGCATTCTGATTTTCAACTTTTTGCTTCCAGTGTTTTATACAATATGGTACACCTAATCAACTTTGTGACTTCTGTTTGGATCATTCAAATCTAACTTCATCATGTTTCTAGTTTTAGGTACTCAGGACTAAAATATTTCCATGCTTTTGTTCCCACTTTTAAACAGATAATTGTATCATTGTCCTTGCTAAAGTACGGCAGAACTAAATCACTTTATAGGTTGTGAATCTGAGCTGCAGAAGTGAGGATACTGAAGATCTCCTCAGGGTTTGTCAACAATTCATCTCTTTCAAGTTTTGGCATACACTTTAGGATCCATATCTTTCCCAGAGTGGTTGATGCATTTTACTATAACAGCTTGCTAGTGGATTATCAACAGCTTTATTTAAAATTGGCATGTAGTGTGGTGCGCAAACACAATCAATGGGTTGCTAAGAGCTTGAAGGTAAAAATTTGCTTGCAACCAAGACACTTAAAAATTGAAAACAAAGACTTGCAGCTTGCAGAATAAGCCATGTACCTGTGACAAGGAGGCTTGTAGCTGAGCTAAAGAGAGATTAGTAGATGAGACTACACCCAAGTTTGCAAATTTACCATCAAAGCAGAGATGGAGACATCTAGATCAATTGTGTGCTTGGCTTCTGGGTAGTTTGATCAGTCTGTTGTTCATATTACCCCTACATCAATAGATGATATGCAAATACCTACAATTGAGAACAGGCACAAGTATCTGCACTTAAGATGAATGTATTTCTAAAAGAGACACACGTGTATAGCCATCTGTACTTACACAAAAAACTCTCTAGTTTGTAGGCACTTCTTCGATTTCCAATCTACATATATCTCTTCACCTTTTTGTGTATCTATGATTGTTGTTTGTACGTGTCTATTTTTGATACACCTGCTATTTGTTCGTTGGAATCCATTCATGTGTTCTTAACACTATGGTGTGATTACATTCATAACTCCCATACAATCACTTCTGGATTAAAAATATGGACAAATATCAAGAAAGACAAAGTAAGGTTAAGAGTCAGAGCACACCAGCACAGTTTTTCCATTTTCCGCAACAGGTCCACGTCCTTCAAGTACGTCAAAGAACTTCACACCATTGCCTGGTGCGATGCAGAATAAGAACATTGGGAATAGCAGGTCATTTCATTTTCCCTCACAAGGGAGAACATTTCCCAAGAAACGTAGCTTGCTATATGATAAATGCATGTAGTAGATGAATCTAATCAAGTGAATAAGATAGTAAGTAGAACGAAGTAAATAAATATCCACACTTAAAATGTGGTATAAGCAGAGACGGCATAAAGGAAACATTTGAAAGTTAAAAATTCTGTTCACCACAAGTCACTTCGATAGCAAAGCTTTTGTACACTACTATGCAATGCATAAAATACAAGATGCAAGAGCAGACAAAGGAGCAAGCATTCTACAGAATGTGAATTGCATTAAGAAGCACAAGACATGGATGCAAAGACATTATTTACATTGAAAATGAAAAAGTTTTGAAACTAGAATGATGTGGAATGCTTGAAAGAGATTACAGGCCCTATTTGTATCTCTCCACAAAAACTTGAGAAGCATGGTCGGACAATGCTTGCCAAAGATGATCTTCAACAGCATAAGATAGTCTCTAGAAAGTTATGAGTGGGAAAGTTTGTCATTGTCTACTTAGATGACACCTTCATCTACAATAAGGCTTTGAAGGAGTATGAGGAGCATCTCTATACTTCTTGAGGATACTAAGCATAGATGCCCAGCGTTTCTGAAATGCGTTTCAGAATCGTGTTCAGAAACGCGGTTCAGAAACGCATTTCTGAAATTTTTGAAAAGTTTCCAGAAACGTTTTTTTTCTAATTTTTTTTTTGGTTTTCTTCTAAGCAATATGGGTATCAGATGAAATCTCTAATTAAGAGCATAATTATTGTGTAATTTGCCGACTGTTTCGGGTGCAGGATGGCCCAGTTCAGGTGCATTAATCCATGTTGGGTTCTGTCAAGAGTAAAAATTCAAAACTAACCTCTAGCCTGTCCGTTACGATCACAGATGGTCCCAGTAAGTGTGTTTTCGCTCAGGGAGTTGGAAGGCCGTTGGGGGGCGTTGCCCCCCAAACCCCCCACCGGGGGGCCGCCCCCCGGACCACCTGTTTCTCGGGGAGCTACCGCCCCCCGAACCCCCTGAGCATTTATTAAAAACCACAGCAAATAACAACCAAATAGCTATTGAAAATAAGATCTGTTTGTGCCCCATCTACTGCACTTCTGAGAGGCAAAACACTGGTTTGACCATGGATCCCCTAAAAAGATTTCAGTCCTAAGCTATTTTTCCGAAAAAAAAAAAAAAAATTGCAATTCTGAGTATAGAAACGCATTTCTCATAAACGCGGTTTTAAAAACGCGTCCTCCCAGAAACGCGTTTCTAGGCATCTATGATACTAAGATAGGAGAAGCTCTATGCCAAGGACTCAAAATGTGAATTTTTTCAAAGAACACTAGTATACTTAGGTCATATTGTGTCACATCATGGTTTGCAAATTGATTGCAACAAGATCCATAAGGTTCAAAAATAACTTATTCTTAAGATCGTGCGTGAATTCAAGTCTTTTCTAGGCTTCGCGTAATATTCCCACAGATTCATTGAGGACTGCACTATCTTAACTTTGCCCCTTACAAATGTCCTCATAGGAGTGGGTGAAGAAAACCAGTTGTCATAGTAAATTCAGCTAGCCAATGGTGTGGATTGAAGAGATGAATCAAAGTCTTGAGTATTTCAAGTACTATGTGTCTACAGCTCCAAATTTACACATAATCGATCCTAATAGACCATATGTGCTTGAGACATATGCTAGCCACTATGTTGTAGGGGCCATCCTATATCAAGATGGTAGATCGTTTGCATTTGAAAGCAATAAGTTAGATCCTAGGTGGTATTCCACCTATGATGAGGAACTTTTTGCTATCATTTATGCCTCAAAAACTTGGAGGCATTATTTGTATGGGTCCAAATTTAATAGTTACTAACCATCAATCACTAAAGTATGTCTATGATTTGTAAGGCACAATGGTCATAGTTGCTCCAAGGATGTCAATTTGATGTTAAGCACTAGAAAGGTGCATCAAATTTATCATAGATGCCTTAAACTGGATTGAAGAGGTTCACAAGATTTTCTAAGATCCAAACTAAACTGTACCTTTCTCTTAGAGATTTGCGTAGGACCGATATCTTCTTTAGTCAGATCTAGCAACAAGTCCTAACTTGAGATTGTAGGACTCCAAGTCTTCTCTTAAACGGTATGGACGGATTATTCCATTAGGAATGCTCTACTCTTTTGAAATGGAAAAGTATGTGTACCGGACAATGCAAATTCAAGTTTGAATATCATGACAGCCCGTGTGCAGGTCATCCGGGTTTATAGAAGACTCTTGATTTAGTAAGAAGAGATTTTTATTGGCCAAAAATGAAAAATCGAGTGGAGGCATATGTATGTAAATGTGCACAATGCCAAGTTAGTATAGCTAAAAGACATAAGGCAAATGGTCTATTACTTTCATTGGAAATTCGAGAGAGGAAATGGAAACATATTTCCATGGATTTTGTGGTTGGGCTACCTTGGATGGGAAAGCAAAAAATGCCATATGGGTAGTGGTTGACAAATTAACCGAAATGGCGCAACTCATTCCAACTAGGTCTACTATTAAGCTTCTGAACTTGCTCAACTTTTTGTTGAGAAGTTGTTTAGATTGTACAATTTGCCAAATGATATTGTTAGTGACCGAGATACCAAACTCATTGGCAAGTTCTGGCAATTTGTATTTGATAAATTTGAGATCACTTTGAGTCTAGGGTCGTTAGATCATCCAAACTTGCATGGTCAATTCTACTTTAAACCTGGAACATAGAGAACATTCTTAATTTCTCCTATATTCCCTGAAGGTAAATGTACTCTCACTATACCTCTACCTTTGATATCGTAAGATGAATTGTCTCCAAGCTTGACATGTGAATTTACACCAGTGTCATCAAACTGTGTGAACCACTCACGATGTGGTGTCATATGTTGCGTTGCTCCGGAATCAATATACCAACAGTCTTCAGAGATCTCTAATGTTGAAGCTGAGAATAACTCGTAGCATCCCACAGCTTCACTTTTGTCTTCGTCTTCAATGAAGTTGCCTAACTGCTTCTTCTTGCCCTGGATAGCCTTCATTTTCCTGCACTCAAATGCAAAATGACCATATTTACCACAAAAATTACAATTACCATATCTCTTTGGATTGGATTTAGAACTCTCCGTTTTCCGTATTGTCCTTGCCTTCCTGCTTCTGATCCTTTTTGCCTCCTTTAGATCTGCCTGTCTGATACTGCTACATGTCCAGAAGCTACCTGTGCCAGACGTGACCTCCACCAAAAAAAAAACCTGCACCGGATGACGCCTCCACCAGATACAACCTTCATCAAATAGCACCTCCACTAGATGCGATCTCCACCAGTAAAACCTGCAGCGCTGATCTTCTCCTTCCGTATATCCCGATCTTAACGAGATGGCTCTGATACCATGTTAGAATCGAAGAGATTCTCTAATCGGAGTAGTAGACTAATCTTATTAGTACTCACACAAAACATCAACCACAAGCTGAAGAAGAAGAGACACTGCAAGAAGCTATGCTTCATAAGCTGGAAACTGAGATGACAATGGAGGTGGGCGCCCATCTACTCTTATAGAGGCTGTCCACAATGAAAAGCAAAAGCTATCCTTCCACAATAGCAATTGAAATACTAATTATGAAGTCTTAACAATAGAAATCTATGCTAACTTGGTTAAAATAGATTTCTATACTATTCTAGCAAAATTGGTACTAACTTAGGTACCTATACTAAAAATTGATAGTGCCTATACTAAAAATAGAAATAGGCCTTCTAGCACCCAGGCTGGCCTCTACAATGAATTGATTAATCCATTAATTCTTAACAGTATGACTGCTATAATGCAAGAATAGGTGATCGATAGCTTAATATAGGTTGCATGGAGGTCCTAAGGGGAATATTCTCTCCTCTTGGAGAGGAATTTCAAATTCTTGAGCCAGGTTTCCTCTCCTCTCTTTGTATTCATTCATTGTGGCTTGGGGGTGAAGTGGTTAGGGTATTGACTACCCTCTTCATGTTGGTTGGGTGGTTTATGCTCCACAGGTGTCCTTTTGGTTTGCCTGTGTGTTACGAGCTCGTAACCAATGCCGAACCCTAGAGAACACAGATAGGTCAGATACCACAGTCAGGGTCGTGTCCAGTGTACATGACCAACAGGGCAAGACAGTGTGAGTAGTGTGCCCCAGCACGGTCCATAGCCATGGCGGGCCTAACACAGCCTAGGGACCCTGTCAGCAGGATAGGGCTCCCAGTTGGGTCCCGACGTGCAGTGGGCCACGTCAGTGCCACGTGGCCGACACTTGGCAGTAGCATGCTACCAGTCCTCACACTGGGCTAGGAGGGGCTTACTCTATATCAGGGAGTAGGCAAGGTTGGGTGGATCAGTTAGTGTTTGCCCTACTGTGGTGTTAGGACTTATTACACTGGTATCAGAGCCATCTCCATCCTAGGGAGTTCAGGACAGCAGTAGAGAAAGCTATCAGAAGATAGGAAAGATTTCTCAGTTTCTCAGAAAAGATTAGAGGAGGAGAATCGTTGTAGGAACAGCCTTCAAACCCTTGAAATTCACTGAGAATTTACAGTTGTAGGAAGTAGAATTCCTTCTGTAGGTAAATCGCTGGAAAGGCAGCAATCTATATCAAATTTCAGACATCTGATAGGAGATTTTAGAAAGGAATTAGAGTAGAAACCAACGAGCAGGTCCATCGCTGTGGGATCAGAAATCTACCTCTGAAATTTCAGAGAAATCCAAGGAAATTTGAAGGGTTTCCAAGCAAATTTTCTTAGTAGGGTCAGCGCTGGACAGGGAGCAGAAAAGATGAAAATTTATCCCTGTTTGTTGAGAATTCTCAGGAGTTTGAGCTTCAAACTTACTTGCTACAGACCAGCGACCTACAGGCTTGGGTCAAATCGGAGATTTGAAGTGATTTAGAGCTGTAAATTGGACAAATCGGGCCGGATAGGTTGCTGTCCAACCAGCGAGGGCAGGGACTTCAAAAATTCCGGATTTCCTTTTGTAGATTTCCGGTTTTTACTTAGTTTGATGGAGCCCCACACCTGAAATCAGATCAGTTAGCTACTCAACTCAAGAACCGGGAAATTTGGCACCGTTTTGAAGCTTCAAACTGGCATTTTCCGGGACAGCAGGTCTGAAATCTTGGGTAAAAGAGCTGAGAGGGTTCCTCTTCATTCTTTCTTTGGAAGTACAGTCCTCAGAAACAGCTAAGTCATCTTTCCTTTCCCTTGTACAGTTGTAAATTAGTGTTTTAGACTTTTTTTCCTTCAGAAGTTAAGGTAGCTCTCTTTCGTTCCGAAGATGACCACTCCTCAGGGACCTGACCAACCCCCGGAGAGAGGCTTCGACGAACTTGAAACAGAAGCCTTGGCTTACAGAAAAGGGAAGGAACCCATGGAAGTAGAAGAACAGGAACAGTTCGCCGAAGAACTCGACGAACGACTCGTTCGCTGAACTCAAAAACTTGATTTTGAGTTCCGCGAAAGGAAGCCTTCCCTCCACTTCTCAGTTATCCCCTTCTCCACTTCCATCAGTTTCGGGTGAGACTTTACGATTTCACCCCAGTGTTTTTAAAGACTTAAAACCTCCTACTTTTAATGGGGAAGAGAAGGATAGAAATGCAGATATTCTACAAACCTTCCAAATGGAAGAACATTCATGCTCTTAAACAGACCCCTGACCATTTGCAAGCCATTGAGGCCAGTCTTTCCTTAGGGCCTATGGCCTATAAGTGGTGGTTAAATCTCCAGGAGACTGGCAGACTCCCCGGTCATGGAAAGCTTTTGAAGAAGCTTTCCTAAGAGAATTTCTACCAGAGAATGAACTTGATAGAGTCTGGGAAGCCTGGGAAAGAACAGTAATGGACAAGTCCCTCATCCAATATATCTCGCAGTATCGAGAAGCAATTTTAAAGATTAAAAATATGGATGACTATCAAAAAATCAGAGGATTTGTCCGTGGCCTCAAAGATGAATATAAAGTAGAGGTCCAGAGAAACTCGCCTACTACCCTTGAGCAAGCTCTCAGATATGCTCAAATCTATGATGATTCAGTGGGTAGGAAGAGGGCGAGACAACAACCACTTTCTGAGCAGCCTTCTCCGAAAGACTTTCAATTTAAAAAGAAATTTTTAAAAAGAAAGAAATAAGATAAATTTAAAGGTGAAGCTCCTCAGAAACGCCCTTCACTCGTACAGCCCTTAAAACCAGATGATTTTGAGAAAGCCAAACAAGAACGTTTGTGCTTTGTGTGTATGGGCAAGGGACACACAGTCGGACAGTGTCCCAAGGGGCATTTCACTAAGAAAGAGAAGAAAGATAAAAAACAAGATCATGAACACTGTTGCCAGCTGACCTCTGCAATGCTAGCGAGACCCTTCAACTTTGGGCCGCATGACCCAGTACGTATGCATGGGAAAGTTGGTAACCAGTCAGTAAGAGTCATGGTTGATGATGGGGCAACCCATAATTTCATCAACTACACCCTGGTTAAAAAGCTTAAACTACCAAAAGTACCTAGTCAGCATAGGTACATAGTTTCATTAGCTAAGGGTGAAGATAAAAAAATATGGGAAACTATGGTAAGTAAGTTAAATCTTGGTATTCAGGGGTACCAAGATGAAATAAACTTTCAGATAATGCACCTGGATCGAACAGACATTGTTCTCGGGAGAGATTGGCTCTACAGTTTAGGACCTTCCCTCCACAGAAACTATCAGGAGAATACCCTCAGCTTTCAGCATAAAGGCCGAGAGATCCAGTTGCATGGGGAGCATGATGTTCCCAACAGCCCTATGGTCTGCAGTTCAGAGCTCTGTCAGCTAATCGGAGACGAAGACCATCAGGTATTCTTATGTGACTTTCAGTTTATTCCTGAAGTTTCTATTTCCAGTTCTATTCAATAAATTAGAAACTTTATTGTCTAAATTTAAAGATGTTTTTCCTGAAGATTTGCCACATGGTTTACCACCTAGCAGAGAGGTAGATCATGTAATAAACCTAGTACCGGGTACAGCACCTGTTTCTAAACCTCCGTATCGGGTCAGCCGAACAGAGGATGAAGAAATAACTAGGCAGTTAACAGACTATCTTGGGAAAGGCCAAATTCAGACCAGTAGTTCACCATGGGCCTCACCAGTCCTATTGGTGAAAAAGAAAGAGGGGTCTATGCGTCTTTGCGTAGATTACAGAGCCCTCAATAAAGTCACAATTAAGAATAAATACCCTATGCCTCGGGCAGACGAGTTGTTTGATCAACTCGACGGGGCTAAGTTTTTCAGTAAAATAGACCTCAGATCGGGATATCATCAAGTTCGTATAAAATCGGAAGATGTCTCGAAAACAGCTTTTAGGACTCGTCACGGTCATTATGAGTTTAAGGTGATGCCATTTGGGCTCACAAATGCTCCAACTACCTTTATGACCTTGATGAACAGTGTCCTCAGACCATACTTGGGTAAGTTTGTAGTCGTATTTTTAGATGACATCCTCGTTTACAGCAAAACGAGGAAGGAGCATCTAAAACACCTCAGAAAGGTGTTTCGACTGCTCAGAAAGCATAAGCTCTATGCTAAACAATCCAAGTGTGAATTCTTCGTTGAAGAAGTAGCATATTTGGGTCACATTATCTCTTCAGATGGGATTAAGATGGACCCAAATAAGGTTAAAGCCATACTCATGGCTGAGACCTCAGAATATTTTGGAACTTCAAATCTTTCTTGGTCTGGCGGGATATTACAGACGATTTGTCAAGGAATATGCTCAGATAGCAGTTCCTATGACAAATCTCCTTAGAAGGGAAAGGAGTTCATTTGGGAGTCCGCACAGCAGGAGAGCTTTGATTTGATGCTCTCAAAACAGCCTTAGCTACAGCACCAGTTTTAAAGGTCGTCGACCCCAATCAGCCATTTGTGGTCGAAACAGATGCTAGCGACTTTGCAGTAGGTGTTGTGCTAACTCAGGGTGGACGACCAGTTGCATTCGAGAGTAAAAAACTCGAGCCAGCTCAGACTAGGTACAGTGCCTATGAAAAGGAACTCTTTTCTATAGTCCATGCCCTTAAGACTTGAAGGCATTATTTGTATGGTGCCAACTTTGAGGTCCTGACAGACCATGAGAGTCTCAGATACCTTTGCAATCAACCTGAGCTTAAAGGTCGGAAAGCTCGTTGGGCAGAGTTGATGCAAGAGTTTGACATGTCTATCAGATATAGACGTGGAAAATTCAATACAATAGCAGATGACCTTAGCAGAATGCCTATGATTACTCAGGTTCGTAATGAGTTACTCGAGTCCTTGAGAGGGAAATGCCAGCATGATGCATTCTTCTACTCAGTCTAGAGCAGACAGTTACAGACTCCAGAACCAGTTCCCGGTGCTGGTGCCAGTTCATCCAAGAATACGACAGCTTCCGTTGAGGATGAAGATGAGTCCGAGTATACGTCGTCAGATGACGTTGAGGATTCTGAGCCTATATTACCCAAGCAAACCCCAGTGGTTGAGGGTCAGTTGACTCAAGGATTCAAATGGAAACAGTATTCCATTCAAGATGAGTACTTGCTCTATAGAGATAGAGTATGTGTCCCCAATTCAGAGGATTATAGGCAGCAGGTCCTATATGAATGTCATGACAATCCTAGCGCGGGACACCCAGGCATACAGAAGACCTATGAGCTTCTTCGTAGGCAATTTTTCTGGCCCAGTATGAAAAAGGACGTCCACCTGTATGTAACCAGTTGCCAGAAATGTCAAGTAAATAAAGCAGAGCGTTTAAAGGCAGGAGGGTTGTTGCATCCCTTAGAAATACCAGCTGGTAAATGGGAGAGTATCTCCATGGATTTTATAGTAGGCCTGCCTAAAACCCAAAAGGGTAATGACGCTATATGGGTCACAGTTGACCGTCTGACCAAAATGGCTCATTTTATTCCGACCAAAACAACCGTTAGAGCTCCAGAGTTAGCGAGGTTGTTTGTAGACGGGCTATTCAAATTGTACGGTCTACCTTCCGGCATAGTCAGCGACCGAGACAGTAAGTTTACTGGAAATTTTTGGAGGGCAGTATTCCATCATCTCCATACTAAACTTAATATGAGTACCACCGACCATCCACAGACGGACGGTCAAACAGAAAGGGTAAATCAAGTGCTGGAGGATATGCTTCGTGCAAACGTCAGCAAGAAGCAGACTAATTGGGAGGAGTATCTCTCGATATTAGAGTTTGCTTACAACAGTACCAAACATTCAGCTACGGGATACAGCCCATTTATGCTGATGTACGGTTTTCAGCCACGCTCACCCACAGCTGTAGGGTTTAAACAAGAAAAAGTTGAAGCAGCCAGAAACTTTTTAGAGGACCTAAACCAGATGATAGAACATGCTAAGCGTAGCATTAGACAGTCCCAGGATCGAGCTAGGCATTATGCAGATCCACACAGACGGGATGTGCAGTTCTCCACTGGTGAGAAAGTCTACTTGAGAGTCCCAGTTGACTCTAAAACCCTCAAATCAAGAGTGTGTGCTAAGTTGTCTCCAAGGTATTGTGGTCCCTTTACCATCAGTAGGAGACTAGGCGAGGTCACCTATGAACTAGAACTCCCACACAGCAGTAAGGTTTTTCCAGTCTTTCATGTAAGTCAGTTACGAAAAGCTTTAACCAGATCAGACAATCTGGTAGGGGACAGTGTTCTAGTTCTCCCATTGGATCCTCAACAACCTCCACATGAACCAGAGGAGATTCTTGATAGTAGAGAGACGCAGACTCGTCATACTCTATACCGAGAATATCTGGTTAAGTGGAATGATCAGCCTGTTGAGAATGCCACTTGGGAAAGAGGCAGCGTCCTTCGCAAGATTTTTCCAGACTTTGTCTTAGAGGACCAAGACGGTTCTTAAGGGGGAGGGAGTGTTACGAGCTCGTAACCAGTGCCGAACCCTAGAGAACACAGATAGGTCAGATACCACAGTCAGGGTCGTGTCCAGTGTACATGACCAACAGGGCAAGACAGTGTGAGTAGTGTGCCCCAGCACGGTCCATAGCCATGGCGGGCCTAACACAGCCTAGGGACCCTGTCAGCAGGATAGGGCTCCCAGTTGGGTCCCGACGTGCAGTGGGCCACGTCAGTGCCACGTGGCCGACACTTGGCAGTAGCATGCTACCAGTCCTCACACTGGGCTAGGAGGGGCTTACTCTATATCAGGGAGTAGGCAAGGTTGGGTGGATCAGTTAGTGTTTGCCCTACTGTGGTGTTAGGACTTATTACACTGTGACCATAGATGCACTGCGTTTCTGAGACGCGGTTCAAAAACGCGTTTCTAAAAATTTCAAAAACATACCAGAAACGTTTTTTTTAAGTTTTTTTTTTGGTTTTTTTTGGGCAATATGGGTATCAGATGAAAGCTCTAATTAAGAGCATTATTACTGTGTAGTTTGCTGACTGTTTCGGGTGCAGGATGGTCCAGTTCAGGTGCATTAATCCATGTTGGGTTTCCGTCAAAGATAAAAATTCAAAACTAACCCCTAGCCTGTTCGTTACGATCACAGATGGTCCCAATAAGTGGGTTTTCGCTCAGGGAGTTGGAAGGCCAAATCATAAAGAGGCCTTACCGTCGGGGCCGAGGTCTACCGGCAGCCCCCGGACCCTGCCGTTGGGGGGCGTTGCCCCTCAAACCCCCCACCGGGGGGTACCGCCCCCCGAACCCCCTGAGCATTTATCGAAAATCAAAGCAAATAACAACCAAATAGCTATCGGTTTGTGCCTCATCTACTGCACTTCTGAGAGGCAAAACGCTGATTTGACCATTGATCCCCTAAAAAAATTTCAGCCATAAGCTATTTTCCTAAAAAAAAAAAAAAAAATTAGTACGATTCTAGTCTGAGAAACGCGGTTTCCGAAGCGCGTCTCCTCAGTGTGACTCGTTGTCACTATTGCACCCCCTTGTGCATGAAAACAACCCCAAGTTTGTCCTTCAAGTCTTCATTGTCATGTCATAAGTTGGATACTAGTCTCTTGATAGCCTCAAGAATCATCATGTAGGTCAAAAGGGACAACACTCAAGGATGTGAGTATAGGATGATCAATGAGTGCATGTGTGGTAGACAACGTGTTGGCATATGTAGTCCAAGTAATGGAGGTCTAAAAATGGCTGTGGAGATGGCCGTGGAAGAAACTCACAATAGAGGGACCTTGAAAATCAACTATATAGAAGGCTGGCCAGATGAGTATTTGTCTCTTAGCTGCGATGAAAACTCATTTTTTACGACAAAGTAATACTTTTGAATTGCAATGAGTTTCTCATAAGAGTTGGGGTGGAGTAGTGGAGATGGGGATGACTCCTACATGGAAGTGAGATGATGGAACATGTGGAACTCATCATAACACGTATTATGTGGAGAAGTATGCTTCAACTTTAACAAGTGTGTACATGTGAACAAATATAAGGAAACTGGCTAACGTTAACAGAGGCGTCATGTGGCATGAATTGCAACAGGAAATGGAGTGAGACCTAGTAGTTAGACATGTCTTGACTGCAAAGATATAGCGGGGTGCTCAAATCTGGGTCATAGAGGTGATCATCCCTCTTGCCATCATCGAATACATGGTTTTTGTAAGGAGTTGCAATTTGCACTATGCGGCATAAGTAAAGGGTTGAGTCACAAGGAGACTTTATGGGCTGTGAGAGCTCCTTCTCGAGGGTGGACCGTGGAAGGCCAAATGCCCGTAAAGTCCCCTTATAGGTCGTAAAAACCGGACAGTCCGAAATTGTACGGCCAGCTGAAATTCGTACATGCCTCCCAAAATATTGCAATTTGAAGAGTTTTGAATAGTTAAGATTTGATTTGCCAACTGAATCTTAAGTCTAGAAAGCAAATTTTCAATTGAAAATTTCATTTTTTGTATGTTGTTTTCGGAATATCGAAAAAATATGTAGGCTTTTTTTAATCATATTGCAGTAGGTGAATTCAAACTTTCAAAGACATTTGAGTTCATACTAATTGGTTGGGGACTATGATTGTACGGCCTGGCATGAAACCTATACGGCTGGCGTACCAAGGCATTAAACCTTTCGGCTGCTCTTTACGACCATCATGCCCTGGGCTGCATAATACATATGCATAATTTTATGCGTCGTTCAAAATTTAAGAGAAAATCATTGCGGGAATCTACCGGAAGTATGGTTACAATATAGCAAGGCAACATCTCAATTGAAATAAAACTTAGGCAAAACTTACTGGTGGTGAGAAAATCATCGAATGGAATTTCTTTCTTGTTCCTACGATCTCGGGCATGAGCAGAACCTGTAATGCCCACTGATGAGCATGCTGCTGCTACTAAAGCGGCAAATAAACAACCATTAACACTTCTTCTCGCTGCTTGAGCTGGAGCATTATTGCTATTGCTGCTGCAGATTGGTGAGGCTTTTTGGTTGGATGGCTGGGCAGCTGCAATCCAGAAGCAAGGCGAAGCTGTGCGAGTAACCACAGGCAGTATCGCACTCGCCATCGCCATCTCTCTCTCTCGCTCTCTCTCTCTCTCTCTGCCACGTTTATCCGATTTGGGGCAGCCCCATATACATCCCCAGCCAGGGAGGCAGGCCGGCCCTCTAATTAAGGGCTACTTATTTTGCACCTATGAAGGGAGGGTGGCACCCACCCTCATCAAACGGTGGAGAACCAATCATATCATAATGCATTGATGGCCCCAATCTCAACGCGAAATATGTTTTTCCAAAAAAAATTCATTTGCACCTAAGCTAAAAGTAATCTAGAGCACCAATTGTGGAGCAAGAGAAAAGCCATGATGGGAGGAGGAGGAGTGATGGTGGAGTGGAGCATCAATAAGTGGAACTATAGTCCATGGGTGTGGAGCATAAAACTAACCATCTAACTTCGCTATTAGGTAAAGGCCAGCAGAGATTGATTGATAGTTGATGTTTTGTTATGATGTTGCCTAAGATAAAACACAAATCTTCAAGAATATGTTATATTTCAAAACAAATTTGAAATACATCAAGGGGGAGTGTTGGAAATTAATTGCACTCCAAAAACTTTGATTGATTCACAAACCTATAGTAGCATAGCTCTCCAGTGTCCCAAAGATATGAAGTTGGCTTGCTACTCCTCGATCCCTACATGTTTAATCTTCCCTATGTTTGAAATTGTCAACTCTAATTTGAGCAATGTGTAGGTTTCATAAAATCCAAACGAAAGCAAATGCAAATAAGGTCCATCATCATCATGATCACCTCATGACCTACAATCCAAAGTATTAGGTAGGATAGCTCCATCGGATTTTATGTACCACGTACCATTTGATCTCCAACAAGCATCCGTAACCCATAGTTGCTTTTATGGCAACTGCATTCTGATATCTTTTCAAAGAATCTATCCACCTACAATGTAGCAGAGCCTCATCTTGCTAACCAAAGAATGATGGATAAACACAAAATTGTGACACCAACCTGGGGATCATCAACCATGCATACAACAATGCATCTCACTTGAGTACCAACAGCTACTCTCTGAGCAACTACCTCCCTTCATGTTGGCTCACAAACATAAGGCAAACTGGATCAACATCATCTGTCATGTACTCCATTCCATATATATCATCTTTCATGATACAATCCATATCCCTTACGTCCATGTAGGTCCAACGTATCCAAATGTCATCACCAAAAGATAAAGCACCAACAAATAGAATATCATCATAAATGCATCCAATGTCGCACCAAACCTAAGCATTTATAGCAGCTCTATGAGTACTATCACCACTGGATCTATCATTCAATCATTGTGCTCACCTGATGTCTTCAACCTGGTCAATGTCCTGCTATCCAAACCAATCACTAAAGGAGTCCGGACAATCTGCGAGTAAACGGTTTGCGAGTTTTGTGAGTTTTTTTTTTAAATGTAAGTCCGCATAAGTGTAAATAAAGTGGGCTTATGTATAGTCTAAATGAGTGTGTGTGTGTGTGTGTGTGTGTGTGTGTGTGTGTGTGTGTGTGTGTAAGCGTATGTAAGTACAAGTCCAAGTGTGTGAATACAAGTCTAATTGTTAATGTCAGTAGATGTAATATTAAGGTGTACGCGTAAATAAGTATTAGTCTAAGTGTGAATACAAATATGTGTAAGTGCGAGACAGCGTTAGTGCAAGTGTATAAGTGTTAGTGTGTAAGTGTAAGCAATTGTAATTATGAGTGTAAATTAGCATAAGTGCAAGGGTAATTAAGTGTAGGCATGAGTGTGGCTGTAGGTGTGTTAGTGCTAATGTAGGTGTGTGAGTGTGATAGTGTGGATGTGAGTGTGACAGTGCAACTTAGTTTAAATCTAAGTGTTGACATTGATGTGGTTTATTAAGGTATGTAAAAATTATTTACCTTCGTCGTCCATCATTTATTCTCACTACTATGTATGGTATATGCCACTTTTCTAGCACAAATGTATGCTCAAATCTTATTGAAATCATAGTTGATGTAATATGTATTCACAGGAGGTTTCCTATGAACATTATTATGGTTGAGAAATGATTGTGAGGGTCTTAGGCTACACTCTTCTGCATCATTTTGCTTTGGAGGAATGCAAGCAATATGTTTCCCTTATGCAAGACCTTCGCACAGAGCTGGATTGTGATATTATGGTGTAGGGTGGAGCGTTTAAATGAGAGTGGTGATGTATCAAAACTTGGGCTGTAATGGTAAATGGAACAGTGCTGTAATGTAACTTTAGTGAAAAGATAACACAATCTCATGAAAATGGAACAGATTTTCAACCTTGATCAAAGCCCACAAAGCATAAAAGAGAAACATCCGAACACCAAAATCATTTTCCAAGAGGATATTGAAACGACGCAAAGAACATGTCTAATGCTACACTATCCATATTAATGCCTTTTAAAACTAAGCTTTCATTACAATAGATACCAAACCAAACTTTATATTCAAAATTGAATATCCATTTCTCAAAAAATACATTACTTCCGGATTCATCAGCTACTACCTGTGAAGAAAATCACTTTTTTAAAAAAACGATAGAACACAAACAACAATTGTTTCAAAAATATGCTATCTAACTCAATCCTCCACACACTCGTCATCAACAAACAACAATCTTGGACGCTTCCTTGATTTCTCGACACAAACCGTGTAGTACAAATGCTCCATCTCTCTGGCTAAGGACTCTACATAGACATGCAATTTCCTGTTATTAAAGTAGCAATGCATTGTGTTATCCTGAAACATCTTTTAATGTCATACAATGAATTTGTTATTACCATCCTTGGAACTCTTCTATGTTACAGTCATTGATTTGTTCCTCATCCTCCGCACCCGCTTCTACATTGTATGTATGGGACGAAGCCATTGGGGTCTCTATTTGAGTAACTCAATGCAATGAATACGAACATTCAGTCGCACCCACAGTATGGTCTTCAGGAATTGTTTCTCCTTGTTGTAACAAAAAGTCAGATATTAAATATTGATAAGGAACAATAATATCAAATAATATGGTAACAATTTCAGCATGAATTGTGAAATCGTATGTGAGAAAAATTGTAAACCTCATTATTGCAAGGTGCTCTTCCATGTCCACTATCGTTTCAATATCCCCAATAGTTGCATTTTCTATATCATCGCCAGTATCAGCAGGCTCTTTGGGCGGCTCAAGCGTAACCGTGGGCCTCTTAGCCATTCTTTTTTTTTTGCATGGTAGAACTATAGCATAGTTGAATGAAGTAGTCAGAAACTTGAATTGTATCTCTCACAGATTTAAAAAATGCTTTTTAGTAATCCATGTTTGAGCAAAAAGAAACTGGATACACAAACATCTTTTCACAAGCCATTTGAAACGACTGTCCAGCTTCAATCGCCAGCAATTAAAAGCTGGACAGTCATTTCAAATGGCATGCCCCACAAACAGTTTTAACAAATCACTCTCAGTTGGAGCAAGCAATGACGTCCTCCTTAAAGGCGAAAAACGAGTTCACCAAACGCACTCAATGTTTTTAAGAAATCCATGTCTGAGCAAAAACAAACTTTAGGCAAAACCATGTGGCTACATGCCATTTGAGACGACTGTCCAGCTTCAATCAATGGCAATTGACGCTGGACAGTTGTTTAAAATTGTAAGCTCCTAAAATAGTTTTTAGAAATCCAGGCATCAAAATTATGTATTGAAATCTGGGTATTGATTTTTGGGCAGTCGTTTAAAATAGTTATTTAGAATTCTGGGTGTCAAATTTTAGGAATCGAACTTTTTTGGAATCGATAATTTTGGGTGTCGAATTTTGGGGTGTATCAAATTTTGGGAATCAATTTTTTTTGGAAATCGATTTTTTGGAATCGCCTTTTTTTTTAAATCAAAAATTTTGAAAATCGAAAATTTTGGGTATCGAAACAATCCAGAAAAACGAATTTAAGGCTGGACTATCGTTTTTAGTTTTTAAAGAACTCCTATTGAAGCTCAATAAATTTTTTGGGGGGTTATCGAATTTTGGAAATGTTGGGGGGTGTCGAATTTTGAGGGGTATCAAATTTTTTTGAAATCAACTTTTTTGAATCGATTTTGTTTTTAATCGAAAATTTTGGGTATCGAAACAATCCAAGAAAACGAGTTTAAAGCTGGACTGTCATTTTTTGTTTTTAAAGAATTTCTACTGAAGCTCAGTAAATTTTTTTGGAATAAAAAATTTTGGGTGTCAAAAATTTTGGAATGGAATTTTTTTGAAAGCGAAATTTTTGGGTATCGAATGTTTTTGGAATCAAATAACATGTTCCAGAAGATTTATGAGAGAGCAACAAATCAGTTATGGTCTCAAAAAGCTCAGAAGAAATAGATCAGTTAGGATCCCAACAAGCGCATCAATCCAAGAAAAATGAAACTCAAATTTTTTAGCATAATATTGACAAAATCCAATATTGATTTTTCCGACCCAAAGATCGAAATCCATAATCAGAATTTTTTGATACCCAGAGTTTTTAGAAGTTTCGCTACCTAGTTTTCGATACCCAAAGTCTTTGAAATTTTCGTTCTTCAGAGTTTTCGAAATTTTCGACACTCCTATCAAATATGCTTGAACAATCGGACTACGGCCCATTTGAAATGACTGTCCAGCTTCAATCGCCGGCGATTGAATCTGGACAGTAATTTCAAATCTTAGGCTCAGTAAACGGTTTTAAAGGTTCACCCTCAATGAGCTCCAACACACTCCTTTTGACAATGCGTGGTTAAAAAAAAACAATGAGATCAGTTAACAATTACCTCAGTGAACATCAACTAACTAAGTGAGCTGGGATTGCCTGTGGATGCTAATTTTGGATGACATTGCCAGTGGATTAGGGCAACAAATCAATGTGCTTATTTGAAGTTTATCAAATATGCTTGAACGATCTGGCTACATGCCATTTCAAATAACTGAAGCAACGAACTCCTGCTTTCGACAAAAAAATCCAACGAACTAAGATAGAGCCAACAAACATGCAAGTTAGGGTCTCAAAAAGCTCAAAAGTTAGGGTCTCCAACAAGATGCTAAGACCTTGTTTGAAAGCAAAGTTTTATTGTTTAAAATAAATGTCCAGTTATAAACAGTGAGCTCAGTGTATCACATTACCTTCAGAGTGCATCAATCAATATGAAATTTAGCAGTACCTTCAGAGCATCTTGAAAGCTATATGTACTTATACAAAAACAAGAAAAAGAAAGCTCAAATTTTTGAGCAGAAGATCAAAAAAATCCAATATCGATTCGTCCGACCCAAAGGTCGAAATCCAGAAACAAAATTTTTCGATACCGGATTGACTCAAAAAAATCCGTAAATTCTCGATACCAAAAATCAAAATTCTTTGATACGGGATTTTTCAATACCCAAAGTTCACGATACCCGTAATCAAATTTTTTCGATACCTAGAATCTGAATTTTTCAATATCCAAACTCAAAAATTCTCAATACGGGATCGACTCAGAAAATTAAAGATTTGCTGATACCCAGAGTTTGTCGATACCTAGAGTTTTTAGAATTTTCGATACCCAGAGTTTTCGATACCTAGAGTTTTCGATACTTAGAGTTTTCGAAATTTCTGTTGACCAGAGTTTTCAAAATTTTTGATACTCTTGTCAAATATGCTTGAACGATCTAGCTATAGGCCATTTGAAATGACTGTCCAGCTTCGATCGCCCTGTCATATATGCTTGAACGATCTGGCTACAGGCCATTTGAAATGACTATCTAGCTTCAATCATCGGCGATTGAAGCTGGACAGTCGTTTCAAATCTTAAGCTCAATGAACGGTTTTAAAAGTTCACTCTCAGTGAGCTCCAACGCATTCCTATTGAAGTTGTGCGGTGCAAGAAAACAATGAGTTTACTGGACAATTACCTCAGCCAGCATCAACCAACTCCTATTTTCGACAAGAAATCGAACAACTTTTTGCACACATAAGTGAGCTAGGATAGGAAGAAATGTGCCTTCTTTATGCTAATTTTGGACGACATTGCATGTGGATTAGGGCAACAAATCAGTGCGCCTATTTGAAACGACAGTCCAACTTCAATCACCGGCGATTGAAGCTGGACAGTAGTTTCAAATATTAAGCTCAGTGCATACTTTTTGGACATCAAATCCTAAGCACTCCCTTGTAGACCAAAGTAAACTTTTAACGAACTAGGATATCCAACAAATGTGCAAGTTAGAGTCCTAAAAATCTCAGAAGAAAAAGATATAATCTCGATGCAAGCCACTAAAAACATCTGTCCGGCTTCAATCACTGACGATTGAAGCTGGACATCTATTTTTAGTGGGCCTTCAATGTTCCTTTTGAAAGGTCAAGTTTTTCTCGGCACACGCTATAGGGGATCGCCTTGGCTATTTAGGAAGATACAAAAGAGCATCAACGCATTGCCGATTGCTTTACAATGCGAGAAATGATCATCTTTTTAAAAGGCAGTCCTGCTTCAATTGCCGACATCTAAAAACAAGTTCACAACTAGAAAACTCTGTGTTTATCCACGCAGAGTATCCATGCGACACTCGACACTTAGTCGATTCTCCAAAATTTTGTTCATGTGGAATATCCATGCGTGGACCATCCAGCCAGTCCACCGGTGTTTTTGAACACGCCTCCAGCCAGTCCACCGGTGTTTTTCTGACACGGCGCCAAAAAATTTCTGCGCGTGGATTATCCACGTGTTGGAGGGTTTGTGGATCCCAAGGCAACCCTAACCCTAGTTAATAAGTGAGAGGGATTTGGCACCCTGCATGTGTAAGTCCAACCCAATGATCACATGGTTATTTGATTAATTAGAAAGTCAATAAAAAGATTTTAGGCCTTTTTGCGGGACTTTTAATGTCGCAGGGCCTAAATGTCAAGTTAGTGAATAAATTTGGGTTTCCCTCCAATTTTGATGGTTCCCACACTTTTTTTAATTTGAATAAAAAGAGAGGCAAGACTGGACCAATAGGATTCAGAGGCCAGGGTCCTCCTCTCTACTATAAAAAGGGACCAACTCGAGTTGCTCCTCATGTTCATTTCCTCATTTCAATAAAGCAGATTGGTTCTCTTTAGAAATGGATTGATGAATGTCCTTGCTCTTCCTCACTTTTCTTCCATTTCTCATGCTTTCTTTGGATTTTGCTAATTGTTGGATTTGATCATTATTGGGATTGCTATTTCTTATGCTTTTTGTGAGAGAGAAAGGGAGAGAGAGAAAAGAAAGTTTCTAGCATTGTTGTGGATTTAGGGTTAATGGAAGTAGGGTTAATGGATGTAGTGTTAACGCTTAGTGTTAATGGATGTTAGTGTTAGATCCTCCATTCATGTT
The DNA here is from genome assembly GCA_029204225.1 of Diphasiastrum complanatum. Taxonomy (NCBI): domain Eukaryota; kingdom Viridiplantae; phylum Streptophyta; class Lycopodiopsida; order Lycopodiales; family Lycopodiaceae; genus Diphasiastrum; species Diphasiastrum complanatum. Next base: position 77,088,496 of record CM055095.1, on the reverse strand, counting down.
GAAATCTGAACTATACTATCACTCTCATGGGAACGAACCTCCGCGTGACAACTAACTCCGTCTCTTTGATGCTAGATTGACGAGATCTTGGATTCATGTTAGGCAAGGAAAGAAACCCATTACAATTTGGCATTGTTGCCGGGGAGCTACGCCAATTTTTCAGTTTGCAGCATGTTTGGCTGATGGTTAGCTTGCATTAGGAATCTTGTCGTGGCATGAATAGTGTTAAAACTGCATTGTAGGGATAGTTTGGGATTGATTTTGCTAGATTTTGAATGGATTTGCTTGTTTGAAATCTAATCTGATTATTAAACAGGGAAAGCTATTCAGATCACTAATCTTAAGATCCATTTGGATCTGAGATATCAGAGAAAATAACAAAAATCGGTCAAATCTGTCAAATTTGGTCAAAAAGAGACAAAAAGCGTCATCAAAGCCCAGAACTTTTTACCCTCTTTCAGGAAACCTTCGTCGAGTTGCAGACACCTTCGATTTTATTTACAGAACCTTCAATTTGAAGGGCGAAGATTAATTCCCAACAAATTTTCACAAACAGCAGAAAAACCACCAAAAAACACCAAAAATTATCAAAATCCTAAAAAATACAAAAAAAAAAAACCTTCGCCCAGTTCACTGTGCTTAGATGTGATTCAGATCTATCTATTGCCAGGTCGACGAACAATAATATCAAAAATAAAAAGGTTTTTAGAGGATCAGTTGTCATATTGTCATATTTTTGCCAAAAAAGTCACTTTTTTGCAAAATTACCAGTATTACTCTTGATCCCTCGCCAGAACCTTCGCCGAGTTTCCAGAACATTCTATTTATATAAAAATACTATTTTTGAATTCAGCGAAGATTTATCTTAATCAGATGACAAAAAAATCTTGATTTTTACCCTCGTCAGATCACAAAAATTGTATTTTCTTGTGTCAAAAACCTTCGTCCTTTATGTGTGTCAAATCTTCCATCTGAGAAATCAACGAAGGTTATTTTCCAAGAAATTGCCAGAAAAGTGTTCAGAGAGTTTTTATCCCAAAATAACATTGTTGAACCTTCGTCGAGCCAACCTTCATCAGTCCTATTTTTAGTTTCTGATTTTCCAGATCAAGTCTCTGTCAAAATTTGAATCAGATCTGATATATTCTGAATTGGACTCTGAGAGAATTATCATTTTTAAGAAGTATTAATTGATCGAAATATGGTTTTCAATATTTAATTTGTTGACTTTTTTTGGAAAAAAACAGTTTAAAAAAAAAAAAAAAAGACTGATGAGCAAAAGTCATGTAGTCATCAGCATAAGGAAATGGAAGCATAGTATTTTTATGGAAAATGACTTAGAAAACCACTGTTTTGGGTCGATTTGGCCAATACAGTATCAGAAACCTTTGTTGAGCTCTCAGACTATACATCCACCCTTGATTTATCTAAATTGAGGTGGGCGAAGGTTTTTGACAAGAGAAAATTCAATTTCTGAGTCAGACAAATGTTCAGTGATATGCCATTTTGGGAACCTTCGTCGAGCATCATAACGTCATTATGAACCTTCGCCGACCTGCTAGATGATCTTAAAATGTCAAAATTAGGTTGTCCATAGGTTCAAATTGTGGAAAAAAACATTTATGACAGTACCTGGGCGAAGGTTCATCCTTCGCCAACCCTGGAAAATGTTCGCTTGATAGGTTCAGATCCCTAGAAACCTTTGTCAAGATTTTTATAGCCTATTTTTACATTACTATACATGCTTGCAAATTTTTGTTCAAAACTGATCAGCCAACTACTATTCAGTGTAATGGACCCACCGAATTCACCTATAAGTTGGCTGAATTCGATTCATTCCTCACTTGTGCTAGCGAAGCTCTTGAGAATTTTTCTTGCGGCCAAAACCTTCCAAATTTTCTGCATTGCCTTCTGATACATTCTCACGCGGTTATAATTCCTTTATGATCATCATGTCTTCTACCGATAGTTTCCAGTCTCCGCACTATATTATCCATCGTGATGTCCCATCTGCAACGGACATCATGATTCTTCCTAGCACAAGCATGGTCACTCAGTGGATGACCCTTGTGAAGCCTCTACTTACTACAATGGGTATTCATGAGAGAGCCTTTTCGGGATGCATCAATATGGATTTCATCACTCTTGCCTTCAGTACGTGGAAGGAAGAGAAATCCAAGTTTTACATCACCTTCCAAGGAGCCACACACAAGGTGCGCGTCACTGAGGCCGCACTTGCAGCTATAAGAATCTCATCCGGTACGCACGCCTCACCCAATCACAAGCATGCCAAACAAGCCATCAACCCATACATTGAACTCACCAACGATCTGCATTGGACTAATGATGGTTACCTTCTGGAAGCCATCATTGAGCCTTCCATCCACGCCGCTGCCCAATTGTTGAATCATTTTCTGATGGTTGGCAACCTCAGGAAAGACCTCATCACATCTCAAATCCTTCACAAGATAGTGGAGTCCCACATCAAGTTGGCCAAAGCCCCTCTTGAACCATATAACTAGTTCAAGACTATTTTTGGTGAGCTCAAGCGAGCTATTAAGGCCAATACAAAGCAGCAGTTCGTCGTTGGCTCTCTATTGTCCCTCTTAGCCGCTTCTCACTTAGAAAACAAATCCATGGCTTCCACCTAGATTCTGTGCCTTCGGTTTACAAAGAAACACCAGCCGAGTCATTTCACCAGGCCTCAAGTTCTCATAGTCGTCGTCGTCCACGCAGCGAGATCGTAATTCCTGACTCGCCTTCTGCGTCACGACGTCGTACTAGGCATACCTCGTCAGCTGCGCTTCCACCCCCTGCTGTTGTTCGCATTGAACTTCCCATTCCCCTTGCCTCTGATGCTTCTCTCACCTCTGCTCCCATACAAGGACAGTCTGTGACCATTGGGCCTACCATTCCCATCACAGCTGCCCAGGTCGCCTCACCCTCGTACACCGAAGTAACCTCACCCAACACACAGTTCTTCATGGATATGTTCGATGATTCCCACCCCTTGGAGCCACTGAAATCTTTGAAATGCCCCAGAGCCCAGAACCCTTTGAACCCCAATCCCCAGAAGAGGATTCGGACATATCCATAAAGCTACTGTTGGTGTCGAAGATGCCAGTCAGCACCCACTCACACAAGGTAGCCCAACCACACTTCGGGTCGACACAGCTGTCAAGTCACCAAAGCAGTTCGAGGCCACGGTGCCGGAAGGGTTTGAAGACAAGGATATTTTTGAAGAAGAAGAGACTTTGGCACCTATTCCACGCCTACCACGGACAGTACCATCAGGGTCTCTTGCTACTGCCACCTCCATGACTGTCGATTCTGGTGATGCTCTAGGGTTAGTTTCAAGCCTTAGGCAAGTGATCCAGTCTATGCTGAATAAAAAAAAAATTTAACAGAGGATCTCTGTTTTAGGATCTGAAAACACTTTGATCAGCCAAAAAATTGTCCAGTTGGATCGAGAGGTGAAGATAGCCAAGCAACATGAAGAAAAGGCTGAAAGTGAAAAGACATTGGCCCAGCAACAAGCTGATCGCTTGGAAACCTACATGAGCTCCTTGCAAAATGACCTGACAACCGCACAGGATCAGGTAGATAAGGCAGTGCAAGATGCCAAGCAATAGGTGCAGCTGCTGAAAGGGCAATTACAAATGGCCGAACAAGATCGCACACGGCTTCAAGGTGAATTGGATGCGACCACCCTTGAGCGTGATGCGTATCTGCAAACACAAATACCCGATCATCCGGTCACACCGACGAAGATTGCATATTTGTTCAAGAAAGTGGAAACATACAAAGTGGCCCTTCAGGGACTCCAAGGCCACTTTGATAGGTTCAAAGGAGCAGCTTCAACCGAGTTGGAAAAGGCAAAAGAGACCATCAACGCCTATGAAAAAGCCGCCGCTCAAGTGTTGGAAGTCGGACCACAAATCTTCGTCCCGATCATGCCGCAATTCTCCCCTTCGCACCAAGAAGCTGTACAGATGGATACATTGGTTGATTTGAGCATGGACTAGGGGGGAGCTCCAAATCTAGCAGATCAACCACCAACTATACCGGCAATACAAGCGGGTCCATCCTCATCAAGGACAAGCCATTTATTCAGAAGGCCCATCAGCGTCGAGGACCAGATCCAGACCTTCTTAAAGCAGCATCCACATGAGTCCTCGCGTGGTGGATGGGTTCTCAAATTTAAGACCTCTGAGATCGAGGCCGGCAAAGAATTGGAAAAAATATCTGCATTGGGAGAGCATCCGGCATGGAGAATCATGATTTTTGAGAAAACTCCGGAATCAATTAGGAGTTATGTTGTCAGCCCTCGCCAGTTGCGGGTAGATCCTTATTACGTGCCATGCCGCGAAGACTAAAATGGAAAGATTTGGGATTGGCTATGGATAAAATCACCATCCATATGTCCAATTGGCCAATCATCCACCAGTCTTACAGCTGGAATATTTCAGTGGATTTCCACCGGGCCTTACAGGCATATCAGAGAGAGTATGTCCACTCTTCGGATCCAACAGTGCGACAATCGGAAATGTTTGCAAAAGATCTAACTCTGTTGGTGTCAGTGGCAACCAAATGGGACGATTGTCTTCCTACCCTAGCATTTGATCCAAATAAGCCGATGGCCTCAGAACAAATCAAAGATCAATTGCCGATTGCTCGACTGTATTTCCGTGCGGCTATGATGGGAGGCTCTTGGGAATCCCGCTTCACCTCATGGACAACTTCCAAGTGGATTGTCGGAGCCCACCGTTGTTTCCTGCAGCATAATTTGGATTTCAATACTGCACGCCTTGACTTATGGAGAAGGTGCAGTATCATTTAATTAAGATTCGGCACGAAGCCAGTAAGAGTCCCCAATAACTGCATATTGCAGGTGTCGTGGGACCGCCACCAGTTTTGGTGGGGGATACTGTTGAAGGGTTTGCGGATCCCAAGGCAACGCTAACCCTAGTTAATAAGTGAGAGGGATTTGGCACCCTGTGTGTGTAAGTCCAACCCGATGATCACATAGTTATTTGATTAATTAGAATGATAATAAAAGGACTTTAGGCCTTTTTGCGAGACTTTTAATGTTGTAGGGCCTAAATGTCAAGTTAGTGAATAAAGTTGGGTTTCCCCCCAATTTTAATGGTTCCCACACTTTTTTTTAAATTTGAATAAAAAGAGAGGCAAGACTGGACCAATAGGATTCAGAGGCCAGGGTCCTCCTCTCTACTATAAAAAGGGACCAACTCGAGTTGCTCCTCATGTCATTTCCTCATTTCAATAAAGCAGATTGGATCTCTTTAGAAATGGATTGATGAATGTCCTTGCTTTTCCTCTCTTTTCCTCCATTTCTCATGCTTTCTTTGGATTTTGCTAATTGTTGGATCTGATCATTATTGGGATTGCTATTTCTTATGCTTTTTGTGAGAGAGAAAGGGAGAGAGAGAAGAGTAAGTTTCTATCGTTGTTGTGGATTTAGGGTTAATGGAAGTAGGGTTAATGGATGTAGTGTTAATGCTTAGTGTTAATGGATGTTAGTGTTAGATCCTCCATTTGTGTTGAAATCTGAACTATACTATCGCTCTCATGGGAACGAACCTCTGTGTGACAACTAACTACGTCTCTTTGATGCTAGATTGACTAGATCTTGGATTCAGGTTAGGCAAGGAAAGAAACCCACTACAGGCGTCAGTGGCAACCAAATGAGACGATTGCCTTCCTACCCTAGCATTTGACTCAAATAAGCCGATGGCCTCAAAGCAAATCAAAGATCAGCTGCCGATTGGTCGACTGTATTTTTGTGCGGCTATGATGGGAGGCTCTTGGGAATCCCGCTTCACCTCATGGACAACTTCCAAGTGGATTGCTGGAGCCCACCGTTGTTTCTTGATGCATAATTTGGATTTCAATACTGCACGTCTTGACTTTATGGAGAAGGTGCAGTATCATTTAATTAAGATTCGGCACGAAGCCAATAAAAGTCTGTAAAAATTACAGCAAATAAGGATCCTAAAACACTTGAAATGATGAGGGAAACAATAGATTATGATTTCATAAGATTAGCACAAGTTGAACCATCAAAATCCATCAAAAATCTATGCTTGAACCTCACTAAATGGCCCAAATCCTTGAAGAAGGCTTCACACGTGTGAAAGTACGGCCTCCCACAGTCTGAGTACTGTACACCAGACCTACATTCAATCCTATAATCATTAGTAATCACAAGTACTCAAACAATTATGAACATAGAGAGCAATTGCACCATTATGAGAGAAAAAACATGAAACTGCTTGATTGATTTTGGTGAGATATCATCACCTATATATACATGATCCATCACGGTTTTGGGCAGGTATGAGTAGCCCTAAACCTATCCCTAATGCTAATTTTGGTGGATCTTTCATCCCTACCAAGTTAGGGTTGAAATCTTGGAGATCCCTCAACAATGCAAAAATTACCAAAAATAGCTCCTATTTTTTCTCCCTTGTATCTAAGCATAATTTGGACTCATTCCAAAGGTTCTAACACTTAGGTCTACTTGAGAACATCCTTATGAATGGAATCCTATGCTATTTGGCACGTGTGACAAGCCACATCATGACCATCTAACTATTTACAAGTCATATGACCAAAACTAGTCAAGCTAGAATTGTGAATTTTTAACACTCCTCCTCACTATCTAGCTTGGTTCAATCATTGCTTTACTAATCACTCCAAGTGATGATCTGAACTTCATAAAAGGTGTCTTTTGAAGTGGTTTAGTAAGTAGATCAGCTACACATTCATTGCTTGGAACATGCTCCAAAGCAATCTCCTTGGCTTGCACCATTTCTCTCACAAAGTGATGGCATATCTCAATGTGCTTAGATCTTGCATGGAAGATTGGGTTAGATGCAAGGTGTTGGGCTGATATATTGTCATTGTAGATGATTGGTGCCTCCTCTGAATCCATGATCTTTAGCTCCACCAATAATCTCTTGATCCAAAGTACCTCCTTTGTAGTGGTTGTCAAAGCTTTGTACTCGGCCTCGGTTGAAGATAGAGATATAGTTTCTTGCTTTTTTGAAAGCCATGAAACCACACCTTCTCCTATGAAAGTTGAATAGGCACTTGTTGATTTCCTATCCCTCTTGTCCCCTGCAAAATCTGAATCACTAAATGCATGAAGGTTAATCACATCTCCTCTATATAGAATCCCAAAATCCAATGTACCCGAGATGTATCTTAGAATCCTCTTAGCCTTTTTCCAATGGATATTCAATGGCTTTTGCATGGATTGGCTCAACCTACATACACTAAAGCTAAGATCTGGTCTAGTTATAGTGATCCACATTAAGGAACCTATAAGTTGCCTAAACAAAGTGATGTCCATGAAGGATCTTTCATCATCTTCATTTGGCACTTTTACATCTTGCTCCATTGGTGTGTCAACACTTTTGCATACTTCCATCTTAAACTTCTTCAAAAGACTTTGAGCATAGTTTACTTGACTTATAAAGATAAAATCAGACCCTCTAAGTACTTCTATGCCTAAGATGAAGTGAAGACACCCTAGATCTACCATCTTGAACTCTAAGGATAGATCTATCTTGATTTTTTCAATACCATCAACACTATTTCCACTAATGATGATGTCATCTACATAAATGAGTAAAAGTACAATACCAACATCATCAAACTTAATGTAAAGAGTGGGATCATATTCACTTTGAACAAAAGAAAGTGAAATAAGATAGCAATGTAGTCTTGAATTCCAAGATCTCGAGGCTTGCTTCAAGCCATAGATGCTTCTTTGGAGATGGCATACTTTGTTCTCCATTCCATGCTTGATGAACCCTTGTGGCTGCTCCATATAGATATCCTCTTCCAAAAAACCATTCAAGAAAGCATTAGAGACATCCATTTGACATAGAGTCCATCCAAAATGTGATGCAAGTGCAATGATTAGTCTTATTGTGACCATCTTGGCCACGGGTGCAAAAGTTTCCTCATAGTCTATCCCTCTCTCTTGAGCATAACCTTTTGCAACTAATCTTGCTTTATGTTTGTTAACACTCCCATTTGCATTCAACTTAAGCTTGAAGACCCACTTGCATCCTATTACATTCCTTTGAGGTCTCTCAACAAGCAACCAAGTTTCATTCTCAATCAAGGCATCATACTCATCCAACATAGCTTTATACCATTCTTTGGAGTTCAATGCATCTTCAACATTAGACGGTTCTTCAAAACTAGATAAAGCATAAGAAGTGGATGAGATACCCTCAACTTGCTGTCCTTTGCCTTGATATGTGAGCCTTGATGGCTCCGCTTTTGCCCTTGAAGATCTCCTTGGTGTGATAGGTGGGTTTGGTGCTTGCTCCTCCATGAGCTCCTCCTCAAAACCAAGATCTTGCTCCTCGGCCATCTTCTTCTTGATTGTTGGAGCACTTGAGCCTTCTTCAAGCATATGCATATGATGTTCATCAAAGATGACATCCCTTGAAACAACAAATTTGTTCAAGGATGGAAGATAGACTTTGTAGCCCTTGCTTGAGCTTGCATATCCAAGCATGATCCCTCTTGTGGAAGATGGATCCTCCTTGGTTCTTGTTTCTAATGGCACATGCACATAACATATACACCCAAAAACTTTCAAGTGATTAAGATTGGGTTTCTTTCCATACAACATCTCATAAGGAGTTTTGCCTTCAATTGCTTTGCAAGACACTCTATTCATCAAGTAGTTTGCACATACAAGAGACTCACCCCAAAAGGATTTGGGCAAACAAGCATCTATTCTTAAAGCCTTAGAACATTCACATAATGTTCTATTCCTTCTTTCAGCAACTCCATTTTGTTGAGGAGTGTAAGGACAAGAAGTCTCTTTCTTGATCCCTTCCTCCTCACAAAAGGCCTTGAACTCATTGGAGATGAATTCTCCACCATTGTCACTTCTAAGAATCTTGATGCTATGATTATGATGCTTTTCCACAAACAACTTGAACTTTACAAAAGTATCAAATACTTGAGACTTGAGGGAAAGTAAGAACACCCAACAATATCTTGAGTAGTCATCAATGAAGGTTAGAAACATGGATGAACCTCCATTAGATTTGGTGCTAGCAATGTGCACATCTGAGTGTATGAGTTCAAGAGGATGAGATGACTTTGTGATGGAGTTAGGAAACACCTTCTTATGTGCCTTGGATAAGGCACAAGCTTCACAAACCTTGTCTTCCTTCCCAATAGACCTTGGTAGGCCTAAAGCATACTCCTCCTTGATCATAGCCTCCATGGAACCCGAGTTGACATGTCCAAGTCTTTTGTGCCATAAAGTAAAGGTAGATATCTTGCTCTTCTCGGCCAACATGACAACATTAGTATCCACAAATGCATCCAACTTATAAAGTTTGCCAAGTCTAGTGCCCTTAGCCACTATCTTACCCTTCTTCTTGATGAAACATTCATTTGAAGCAAAGTCAACATTGAAACCATTGTCTACCATTTGGCCAACACTTAGTAGATTCTTTGTTATTGTAGGAATGTACAAAACACCTTCTATGTTGATCTTTTTGGAAGATCCTAAGCAAAGGGGAATGCTACCAACTCCTTCAATCTTACAAGCTTCATCATTTGCTGTATAGATATACTTTATAGGTCCATCATAAGATAAGAGAGAAGAGAAAAACTCCCTTTTACTAGTCATGTGTGAACTAGCACCCGAGTCAATCCACCAAGGATCTTCTCCTTTGAAGCTTGTTGAAGAAAATATGGACATCATGAGAGAGTCCTCATGTGAACTCTCCTCCTCCTCCTCTTTGCTCATGTTGGCTTGGCTTTGATCTTGCTTCCTCTTGAAGCATTCTGAGGCATAATGCCCCATCTTGCTACAATAGTAGCACTTCACCTTTGATTTGTCCTTCTTGACTTTGGTGGTTGATGGAGATGCCTTTGGGGGTCCTTCTTGATCCTCAAGCTTTGTAGACTTCTTGAATGTTGATCCTTTGCCTTTGGACTTGCCTTTGCCTTTGGTGAAGAGAGCTTGGTCATCTCCACCTTGGATGGAAAGCCTATCCATCCTCTCTTGCATTTGGCTCCTTCTTGATTCCTCGGCCATGAGTGTGCCTTGGAGTTCTTCAAGTATGGGTAGCTTACCCATAATTGCATATCCCTGAACCAAATTGTCAAATTCAAAGCTTAGTCCATTCAATATGAGTTGAACAAGCTCTTCATCCTTGATAGGGTCACCTATAAAGGCTAGCTCTTTGTTCAATTCCTTTACTCTTAGGACAAAAGTATGTGCACTCTCTCCTTTCTTTTGATAGCTTCTATAGATTTGATTCTTCAAAGCTAACATTCTAGTTTGGTTCTTGGATTCATAGACCTTTTGCAAAGTCTCCCAAGCATCTTGAGCTGAAGTGCAATCTCCTACCTCTCTTAAGAGTTCATTTGCAACATTCATTTTTATGCAATGTAGTGCAACATTGCACCTCTTGATGTATTTGGCTTTTTCTTGAGGATGAATAGGTTCACCCTCCTTACCATTTACAATTTCCATCAGATCTTGCATGATCATGATATATTCCATTCTAACTTTCCATATGGAATAGTTAGTTTTGTTGAGCCTTTCATTAGTATCCAAAAGATATGCATTTATAGATGCCATCTAGTCTCCTAATCAAGGACTTGACACAAATGAAGGTTACTTCTATTGATTTGATTGAAGGTCTACCTTATCCCACTTCTTAGGGACCTGAAAAGATCAGTAATAGACTTCCTATAAAGATCTAAGAATGATCTCTAACAAAATCAAATCATAGAATACTAGAAACAATGCACTTGCTTGATTGAAGTAGACAATACTAGTAGAATTGCCCCTCTTTCTATAAAGAACATTAAAGCTTCCAAATGATCTGATCAAGAGTGAATTTCAGCAACCTAATATACTTCCAAAATCACTTGTAAAAGATCTAAATGGAACTTAATGAGGATGCAACACAATCTACTATCCAATCACAAGCAAAAAATGATCAAAATTGATGAAAAATTGATCTAATTTGGTGCATAAGTCAAGCAATTGTTGGACTGAACCTAAATCACTTTAGGAGGTGTCTAGTACACCTTAGAACAGCCTTGAAGAGTCCCCAAAACTCTGATCTTCCCTCTCCTTGAATGCTAGAAAGCCTCCTCTATGAAATCACCTCCAAAACTCGCTTAGAAATCAATGCTTGGAGCAAGCAAAAACTTGCTATCTTGGTAATGTGAATTGAATTCAACTTTGCCTCTGGTTTTAGACACCTAAACACCTGCAAATGAAGTCACACAACACCAATCTCCAATGTATTTGAGTCACTTTGAGTTCTAGAATCAATACTAGATGCTAAGATCCAATCTACACAAGATTTAGATCAAAAATTGTGATCAAATTGAATGAAAACCAAGGATTTAGCTCATTTCAGCCTTTAGGCTCTGATACCATGTAAAAATTACAGCAAATAAGGATCCTAAAACACTTGAAATGATGAGGGAAACAATAGATTATGATTTCATAAGATTAGCACAAGTTGAACCATCAAAATCCATCAAAAATCTATGCTTGAACCTCACTAAATGGCCCAAATCCTTGAAGAAGGCTTCACACGTGTGAAAGTACGGCCTCCCACAGTCTGAGTACTGTACACCAGACCTACATTCAATCCTATAATCATTAGTAATCACAAGTACTCAAACAATTATGAACATAGAGAGCAATTGCACCATTATGAGAGAAAAAACATGAAACTGCTTGATTGATTTTGGTGAGATATCATCACCTATATATACATGATCCATCACGGTTTTGGGCAGGTATGAGTAGCCCTAAACCTATCCCTAATGCTAATTTTGGTGGATCTTTCATCCCTACCAAGTTAGGGCTGGAATCTTGGAGATCCCTCAACAATGCAAAAATTACCAAAAATAGCTCCTATTTTTTCTCCCTTGTATCTAAGCATAATTTGGACTCATTCCAAAGGTTCTAACACTTAGGTCTACTTGAGAACATCCTTATGAATGGAATCCTATGCTATTTGGCACGTGTGACAAGCCACATCATGACCATCTAACTATTTACAAGTCATATGACCAAAACTAGTCAAGCTAGAATTGTGAATTTTTAACAAAGTCCCCAATAACTGCATATTGCAGGTGTCATGGGACAACCACCAATTTTGGTGGGGGATACTGTTGGAGGGTTTGCGGATCCCAAGGAAACTCTAACCCTAGTTAATTAGTGAGAGGGATTTGGCACCCTGCATGTGTAAGTCCAACCCAATGATCACATAGTTATTTGATTAATTAGAAAGTCAATAAAAGGACTTTAGACCTTTTTGCGGGACTTTTAATGTCGCAGGGCCTAAATGTCAAGTTAGTGAATAAAGTTGGGTTTCCTCCAATTTTGATGGTTCTCACACTTTTTTTAATTTGAATAAAAAGAGAGGCAAGACTGGACCAATAGGATTCAGAGGCCAGGGTCCTCCTCTCTACTATAAAAAGGGACCAACTCGAGTTGCTCCTCATGTTCATTTTCTCATTTCAATAAAGTAGATTGGTCCTCTTTAGAAATAAATTGATGAATGTCCTTGCTCTTCCTTACTTTTCCTCCATTTCTCATGCTTTCTTTGGATTTTGCTAACTGTTGGATTTGATCATTATTGGGATTGCTATTTCTTATGCTTTTTGTGAGAGAGAAAGGGAGAGAGAGAAAAGAAAGTTTCTATCATTGTTGTGGATTTAGGGTTAATGGAAGTAGGGTTAATGGATGTAGTGTTAACGCTTAGTGTTAATGGATGTTAGTGCTAGATCCTCCATTCATGTTGAAATCTGAACTATACTATCGCTCTCATGGGAACGAACCTCTGCATGACAACTAACTTCGTCTCTTTGATGCTAGATTGACTAGATCTTGGATTCAGGTTAGGTAAGGAAAGAAACCCACTACACCACGCCAAATTGAATTTTGAAAATTTTGACAACTATTTGGGAGGGAAGCTTGGCGACGCCGGAAGGCAGTTTTCACGTGGATAATCCACACGTGGATTATCCACCCAAATTTCAGTTTGTACAACTTCTTCACCGGACCGAACTGGACGTTAAAGATATCCACGCGTGGATATCTTTTGCGCGGATTATCCACACAGTTTTTTTTTTTTTTACATGTTGATAATAAAATGAAATTAGTTAAATAAATATTTTCTTAAACTAGATTATATTATGATGAGGTTATATATTTTTTTTTCTAAAGTGAATTATATTATGATGAGGGCTTTTTTTTTTTTTTGCATGTTGATAATGAAATGGAATTAGTTATATAAATATTTTTCTAAAGTGAATTATATCATGATGTTCCTAGATGATTGGGATTTTTGATGAGGTTGGTCACCTACTTTTGTAAGACAATTGACTCGAGCTACCAAGAGGATAATTATGCATGATCTAAGGCTTTTGATAGCCAGGAGTTTAGGGTCTACCCTAGAAACTTTAGCAACAAAAGAGTGATTTGATGCAATGAAAAGTGAGTATATGATGTATTGTTTGAGATACTTGTAAAATTATTGGTCCTCCATCAAAGATACAAAATGTTACTGTTTGCAAATGGGTCTTTAAGATCAAGTTTAATCAAGATGGTAGTGTGAACAATTATAGAACAAGACTAGTTGCCAAGGGATATGCTCAATTCAAGGGGATTGACTATGATGATACACTTGATTTTGTCATGGTTTCTGGTGGTGATTTCATTAACTCGCATGCTTTTAGTGATTTACTGCCTTTGCAACATTTGTTAAAAAATGAGAATTTTCTTGGGGACATCTATCTTCACCGACATTATCTCCAAAAAAATGGGATTGAAGTCAAACTATGTCTATTCTTTTCACTTACTTGACCAAAAATGAGATTCTGTTTTGGCTAAATAACTATCATTTGAAAGCATTGCAAGAATCAATTTCATTCAGAATTGCAATAATCAATTTTTATTCATAATTACAAGAATCAAAATCATCAACGACAACATCTTGCAATTCATCTCCTCTTAGATGATTTTCATCATCACTCTCACTTTCAAAAATTATTTCATCATCTTGACTATTAGAATTTCTATTCTCAACATCTATTCCATCTATGGAAGTGGGTGCTTCAAGTATGGTTTGAAGATTTACTACATATCTAGGTAGCTCAATCTCATAGTTCAAATGAAGGTTTTCCATTTCATTCTCAACATTTGCGCCCTAAAATACTCATCGTGAACGTGGTTCAACTTGAACTACAAACCGCCATATCTTGTTTAGTCGATCTGGTTGAAAAAACACCTGCAAAAATTACTATTTTAGAACATATCAAAATCTCAAATATTGAAGTCACTTGCAATAAAATGAAAAACATGATAACATAGCATGTGCACCATGCACACAATCTCCACCATATCCTCATGTCTCTTGCGAAGATCCAGCTCATGGATTTCTTTTGAACACATCCATCTGCAACATATTCAATCCATTTTATGTCTATTTGAATTTCCAGTCAATAAATACTAAATAAAAAAATGCACCAAGTACATGTAAATACCTAACAATGATTAATAGTCTGTATATGGTCTCACAAATATCTTTTGACAAGCACCCACGAATGGACAATGGATAGATGAATTGAATCATCTTTAGCCAATCATGAGATTTGAGACCTTGCAACTTTCCATCCATTGTGAATGATGACCGTACAGAATGGGCAAAACCAGTTGGTGTTCTAATGTTGTGAATAATGGAGCGCACATAGTTAAGCTCCTCCTTATTGAATGTCCAAGGTACTTTTGGAGCATAATCTTCACCATCATTTATCCAATATTCTTTTTTGGTGTTTGATTCTTTTAGATCGTGCCTTGCAGCAATGGTATCTTTTTCACCAATCAAGTGTTTCCAAATAGATTCACCCACATTTTTAAATATGTGCATGGGATCAAGTAGGTGATTAATCAAAAGGTTATTCCAATATTCCAAATGATGAAATATAGATAATCTTTTCATACCATCGATTGGCTTTGCTTGAGATTCCTCCCATAGTTTTCGCCAATCTTCCACAGACATCCTCTTTGGAGGCATCTCTCTCTCAACTCTTCCTCCAAAACCTCTTCTATGAGTGTCTCTGAATGGATGGCCTTCATTCAAGTATTTACGATGATTTTCATAAACAACTTTTTTGAGACTATAAGAGTATCTTCCCACAAGATTTGGCCCGCACAAAAAACATGCATTTTTTCCAGCCATTTGAAAGCCTGCCCAACAAATGGATACTATCAATCACTATAAAAAAAAGTATATGTCAAAGAATAATTCTAGCCACTGTAGTATACCATGTAAATGCCAGAAATTACTAGTTGTATGTAACTATAAACAAACTCCTATGTACACAAGATAGACATTGTTTGAATTTTTACATGAGCATTCACCTAATTCTGGATAGTCATGCATTGTCCACATTACAATGGCATGTAGTGTAAACTCCCTCTCATGTAAGGGGTGCAAAATGTCATATGCTTTTATCCCCTTCCTCTTACTATTGCTTGCAATCTCTTCCTAATCTATTGATCTTGCTTGCTCTTGCTTACTATTGATCTATTGCTTTCTTGTCATTGCTTACTCTTCTAATCTAACACTCTTCACTACTCTTTCACTCCCATTCTCCACTACTTTCTAACTTTTAGAGTTTTTCTTTGATACAGTGTCTTCAAGTGGTAGGTCAATTGGAAGGTCAAGTGGGAGACCATCTAGAAGAAGAGCTCGTGAGGAGCCCGAAGAATGTAATCAAGAGTGGTTTGAGAATCTACCTCCTCAACAAAGAGATAGAATAAAGAATCTTGTGTTATCTTCTTCGGGTGAATCATCCGAGAGAAGAGCTTCCAAAGATGCCCCTTCCCAGGAATTGTGTAGTGTGTATCATGATCTTAATCCAGGTGGTGGAGTTATAAAAAATACGCGTGGCAATGTAGTTCATTCCTGTTTGCGTGATTTAGTTGTTTTATATTTTGGTAAAGATTACATGATCGATTGGTTCTCCCAATCACTTCAAGACAAAAATAAAATAATAGAGACTTTATATTCTGAATTTTCTCAATCCAATGCTTTTACTAGGACTTGGGCCTTGAATTTAATGTGCCTTTGGACTCGAAATAAAAAGCAATTGATGAGAAGAGTCGTGAGGAATCCCAAGAATCCCACGAAGCCTGGATGGTGCTCCAAAGGGGATTGAAGAAAGGTGAAAGGAAAATTGTTGCAAAACAATCCCCAAAAGTATGAACAACAACGTAGGGCCGCCGCCAAAAAGCTCTTAAAACATGGCCAAAGTCACTTGGGATCAGGAGGAAGGGACAATCTAGAAGCCCAATTTGTAAGTGCAATATTTTTTACTATGATTCTATTTTTGTAGTGAGATTGTTAATGTTTTTTTATTGCTAAACTATATTGTATTGCTAAACTATGTTTTTTTGTTGAATGTAGCTTAGTGATTTTGAAAGACAAATTCATGGAGAAAGCCATTTCGTCAATGAGACCATCAAGGTCCTATTGGAGGAGTTCTTCATGATCCATCGACTCAGCACACCTTATTATCCTCGTGGTAATGGGCAGGCGAAATCATCCAATAAAACCTTGTCTAGCGTGATCACGAAAACAGTTGAAGCTAGTAGATCCGACTGGGAGCACAAGCTATATGCTGCTCTGTGGGCATTCAGAATAGCTTACAAGGGAAGCAATGACCACACATTGTTTCAACTGGTTTATGGTCAAGATGTAGTAATGCCAGTGGAGTTTTTGGTACCATCATTAAGAATCGCCACAACGCAACATCTTGATGAATCCAAATCTCAGCAATTGCGGCACGAATCATTACATAAACTTTGCGAGATGCGCTTACTAGTTGTACATGCATTAGCAGCTGAGAAAGAGCAACGCAAGGCATGGCATGATCGTTGACTGTACAAGAAAAATCTTTGATCAAGAGATCTAGTCCTCATGTATAAAACTAAGATCAAGAAAAAGTTGAAGTTCACAAGCAAAGGCTCGTTCCGAGTAAAGGAGATTCTCAGCCATGGAGCTGTGAAACTTGAACAGTTAGATGAGACGCCATTCGATACTCCCATCAATGGTAGCCGACTTCACAAGTATTGGCCACCTCAGTGAAACAGATCCATGGGGTGGATGACGCATACAATGATCAGATCAAACCTCATCATAAGTCATCCTAGCCAGATCTAATGAAATCAAGCCAAAATCTAGATAAGATCTAGTCACATCAAGCAAAATCCACCAAATTTCAGCAAGATCAGGCAAGATACGAACAGATCAAGGAAGATCCAATAAGATCCAAGTGGGATCCAAATTCAGATACGATCCAAAGGACAACATGTCATCAGATAATAAGAATCAGCCCCCATCCTTGCAAATCAGAGACAACAATTTTGAAAAAAAATAGCAAAATGGAGGTAAATATCACTTAAACTGATGAATCAACTACCGATTTCCATCATAACTCAGGAGCAATCCCCCATAGTCAGATCTGACTTGGATGCAATGGTATACCATTCTACAAGAGCTATGGATCAAAGAATCTCAAGATCTCTTGGGAGCTAGCCTTCGAGACTTTGTCAGTCACTAAATCAGACTTTGATACATCTATAAGAATCTCTACAAGAGTTACTGATGGAAAAATCATCAACATTGAGTGTCTACGAGGGTTCATAGAACCAAAAACTAAGGAACCTTCGCAGGGCATCAAGATCTGGAAACCAACCTTTGTAGAGGGCATAAATGGAATTAGAGTAGTGAAATAAGCCTGCCTGCAAAGTCTGATCTTGAAAACCCAACATCTAGAGCAAGTTGTGTGAGAGTTCACCTCCTACAAGGGTTGAACCTTCGCAGACATGCAGAACCTTCGCAGGAGGCAGTCAAATCACCTTCTGAACCTTCGCAAACTTCACTGAGGTCTTGGAATATTATGACAAAGGTCCCTACAAAGTTTTAATTGGAACTAAGCTGGGCAAAGTGCACTTCTCCTAATACGCAGTCTAATTTCTACTATATAAGAGAAAAATTTGAGTCATTTGGCACTTCATTCAATGAAGCTCTGTCGAAAAATCCAACGAATTTTCAAAGTTATCATATTGCAACCAAACTTCTCACTAGCCCTCATCTACTATCACATCCACCTTCTACACACTCAGTTCTACCAATTTCACTTCTGTTCTTACTATTTCCACATTTTTGTAGTCTTTAGGCCTTTTAATTCATTTTTGACAAACTTTTCTCCTTTTTGAGCGTCTTTCGTCTTTTTCCCATCTCTATCACTAACGCACTTTTTTGATCATCTAGCATCATGACTTCTTCTATCTCTACTAATGAAACTGGCACAAAAAAGGTAATACAACGGAGATACCTACTGCCATCTAGATCTGGGCCCTGCCATCTGATTCCTTGATAAACCCTTGGCTTTAGACTGTTGGCCCCCTTCTCCAAGCAATGGGCTTTTTCTAGATGCTCTTCTCGTCTAACATTAACATGGAGCTAGCTCTCCATGCTTACGCCACGTGGGACTATTGGAGAGTTTGCAAATCCCAAGGCAACCCTAACCCTAATTAATAAGTGAGAGGGATTTGGCACCCTGCGTGTGTAAGTCCAACTCGATGATCACATCGATATTTGATTAATTAGAAAGTCAATAAAAGGATTTTAGGCCTTTTTGCGGGGCTTTTAATGTCGCAGGGCCTAAATGTCAAGTTAGTGAATAAAGTTGGGTTTCCCTCCAATTTTGATGGTTCTCACACTTTTTTAAATTTGAATAAAAAGAGAGGCTAGAATGAACCAATAGGATTCAGAGGCCAGGGTCCTCCATCCTACTTTAAGAAGGGACCAACTCGAGTTGTCCTCATGTTCATTTCCTCATTTTAATAAAGTAGATTGGTTCTCTTCAGAAATGGATTGATGAATGTCCTTGCTCTTCTTCTTTCCTTCTCCATCTCTCATGCCTTCTTATTTTGCTAATTGTTGGGTCTGAATGTTATTGGGATTGTATGTTATTATACCTTTTATGAGAGAGAGAGAGAGAGAGAGAGAGAGAGAGAGAGAGAGAGAGAGAGAGAGAGAGAGAGAGAGAGAGAGAGAGAGAGAGAGAGAGAGAGAGAGAGAGAAAGCTATCTTTGTTTTGGATCATAGTGTTAATTGATGTTAGAGAGAGAGAGAGAGAGAGAGAAAGCTATCTTTGTTTTGGATCATAGTGTTAATTGATGTTAGAGTTATATTTGGATCCTCCATTCATGTTGAAATCTGAACTATACAATCGCTCTCATGGGAATGAATCTACGCCTGACAACTAATTGTGAAAAATGCAAAAATAAGCTTGGTGGAGGCCAAAAATCTTGTATATAGATAAACACACATGTGTGGAGCATGTTCCCACGTGTGAAAATAGTGTACTTGTCATGTACCATAATCATATAGGTTGTACATATGATTTAATTCGAGTTCTAGTGCATGCCAAATTGTGGTGGTTTTTGGACTTATGCTTCTAGCATAAGTAATCTTGATAATCATAGGAAGTGCATATTGAATGGTCATACTTGTTGTGATCATTATGAGACATGGAGGTCTCAGATTTCCATCAAAAAGGAGCACCATGAAGAGAATCTTAAGGAGTCATCTCAAGGTCCAAATGTGCCAAGGATTGAGGAGGAGAATCCTTCTCAAGGTTCAAGTGTGCCAAGGATTGAGGAGGAGAGACGTTCTCAAATTGTGATTCCAAAAAAAAACTCAAGAAATATGGTTGAGTCCATGTGGCTCACATTTCAAGGGAAAGAGGAGCATATCTCATGTAGTATACATCTCATACTCTTCTCTTATGCCATGTGATAAATCAATTTTCTTTAGTGAGATCATTGCATCTCCAAATTGGAGTAAAGCCGTACTAGTTGAGTATGAAGTCTCTCTTGAGAACATAGATGATGTTCTTAAAAGGTCGAAATTGATTTTAAATCAATTAGAAAGCAAATGGTTATTTCATCAAATGTATGCTCTTGAGTCATGTAAGAGCAAAAGTGATTTGTTCACTCGTAGTTTGAAAATTTGTATTGAGGCAAATTGTAAACTCTTTATGAGAGTAAGTGAATCATCTTCTAAAGACACTTATCTCCATAATGAGGTATTTAGCCTCATTGGATCTGAGATTAGCATGGTAAACAAGCATGAAGATATGATGCAAACACTTTGTTATTATAGCATGCATAGTCTTGCCAATTTGGATAAGTCTAATTCTCTAGATCATGGTAACATGATGTTAGATCTTTGTGATCCTAATAAGTCAAGAAGAAATCTTTATTTTCTCATGGAGGAGCATGCACATGAAGAAGGAGCAAGCCTCAAAGTCAAGCATCTACATGAAATTTGGAAGGAATCAATTTCGAAGATGCTAGGATGTTGCAAAGCTCTCAAGTTCATCAAAGATGTCAACATCAAAAAAGTAGTATCATGGATATGGTGATTTCAAATCAACATCAAGCTCATTGGCTGATCTTCACACCTTTTGAACCAGCAAAGACCAATTCAGCCCATGGAGTCAAGTTCAAGATCATCGTGTTTTCCATCAAGCTAGATTTACCAAGCTAGATTTTTGAGGAGGAGTGTGAAAAATGCAAAAATAAGCTTGGTAGAGGCCAAAAATTTTGTATATAGATAAACACACATGTGTGGATCCTGTTCCCACGTGTGAAAATAGTGTACTTGTCATGTACCATAATCATATAGGTTGTACATATGATTTAATTCAAGTTCTAGTGGCTAAAAAGGCCAAAAACTAGTTTTCTAGACATATGACACATGGCATCAATCTATTGCTTGCATGAGCCACATACTTTGGTTAGGTGTCACATCCCATGTGTAGAGGACAGATCACATATGTGGAATAAGCTGAAGTAGACGAATTTTGACTTCTAGAAGATTTTCAAGTAGATCTCCATATAGAAGGAAAATGGACCAAAAGTGCTCAAAATAGAAGGTTTTGTCCAAGTGTCAGTTTTGCATGATGAATCATCATATGACAAAGCACCTTCACACATGTGGGATCAAAGGGATGATCAGTACCACGATCTCTCACTTATTGTATATATAGAGCCACATTTGGCCATAATCAGTGTGAGACACCAATCTCGCTTTTGGAAGCAATTTTGAGTGATTCTCTCCATTTGTCTACATTTGTTTTGATTGTTTTGAGATTCTATCAATGTGTACTTGATTTTCAGGTTGGAGTCCATACTCAGACAATGTTTCACACGTGTGAAACCATAAAGTACACTTACCTTCAATTAATGATTGTTCTTGTTAGGATTTTGTGTCTGGAATTGATCTAGATTGATCTTAATCTGAAGTAGATTGATAGATCAAGTAATCTGACAACCAATCCCTCTTGAGGATCAGATTAGGATACACTCTTGGTCCTTTTTGTACTTTTTGCACACTAATCTCGTCTCTTTGATGCTAGATTGACTAGATCTTGGATTCAGGTTAGGCAAGGAAAGAAACCCACTACAATTTTGGCACCGTTGCCGGGGACCTACGCCAATTTTTCAGTTTGCAGCATGTTTGTTGGATGGTCAGCTTGCATTAGGCATCTTGTCGTGGCATGAATAGTGCTAGATCTGCATTTAGGGTTAGTTGGAATTGATTTTACTTGATTTGAGTGGATTTGCTTGTTTGAAATCTAATCTGACTGTTAAATAGAGAAAGCTATTCAGATCATCAATCTTAAGATCCATTTGGATCTGAGATATCAGAGAAAATAACAAAAATCCGTCAAATCTGTCAGATTTGGTCAAAAAGGGGCAACAACCACCATCAGAGCTTAGAACTTTTTATCCTCATTCCGCAGACCTTCATCGAGTTGCAGACACCTTCGGTTTTGTTTACAAAACCTTCAGTTTGAAGGGCGAAGATTAATTCCTAGCATATTTCCAGAAACATAAGAAAAACCGTCAAAAAATACCAAAAAATCATCAAAATCCTAAAAATACAAAAAAACAACCTTTGCCCGATTCACTGTGCTTAGGTGTGATTCAGATCTATCTATTGCCAGGTCGGCGAAGAATAATACCAAAAATAGAAGGATTTTTAGAAAATCAATTGTCATATTGCTATATTTTTGTCAAAAAGGTCACTTTTTTGCAAAATTACCAGTATTACTCTTGATCCTTCACCAAAACCTTCATTGAGTTTCCAGAACATTCTATTTATAGCAGAATACTATTTCTGAGTTCAGCGAAGATTCTTCTTGATTAGATCACAGAAAATCTTGAAGTTTACCCTCGCTAGACTACAAAAACTATAATTTCTTGTGTCAGAAACCTTCGGCCGTTTTTCCATAGTTTTATCTGTGTCAGACTCTTTCACCTGAGAGGTCGGCAAAGGTTATTTTTCAAGTAATTGTCAAAAAAGTTGTTCAGCGAGTTTTTTTTTTCCCCAAAATAGTATTGTTGAATTTTCGTCGAGCCAACCTTCACCTAGTGAACCTTCGCTAGTCCTATTTTTAGTTTCTGATTTTTCAGATCAAGTCCTCGTCAAAATTTGGATCAAATCTGATATATTTTGAATTGGATTCTGAGAAATTTATCATTTTTGAGAGGTATCAGTTGATCGAATTTCGAAATCTTTTTCATGATATAGAATCAGATTCTGAAAGATGGAATAGATCTAGCATATCTAATTTGAAATAGGCTTTTGATTGAAAAATCTAGATCCAATTTCATTATCTATTTGGTCTAAATTCGTAAAGATGGTTGCCCCTGGAGCTGCTCCTGGAGGTGCTTCACATGAAGTCAATCCAATTATTGTTAGAAGAGCAACCCGATTGGATCTACCCAAATATAATGTATTAATAGATCTAGTTAGATTTCTTCAGATCTATGCTGAATCCTGTGAAGTCTATGGTGAGATTTATTCTCAAGATAAACTTAAGCTGTTTCCTATGGGCTTAACAAGTGCAGCACAAGATCGGTACTATAATCAAGATGAAACTGAACGTACACATTGGGAGGTTGCTAAACAAGCTCTCATCACACGATTCAAACCACGAAAGTTTATGGAAGACCCTTTTCTACTTTTAAGTAAAATCAAAATGGAAAAGCTGGAAATGGTTTGGGATTATATTGAACAGGTGAAACGTCTCAGATCTGAATTCGAACCTGAGCTGATTAACAAGAATGCCATGATTATGTGGTTTTTGTCAGGCCTACCTAAATGGATCAAACGTGAGGTGAAACGTCATAATGAGTATGCACTCTTGCAAAATGCTATGGATGATGCAATTCAGGAGGAGGATGAAGATTCAGATGATGAGCCAAATATCAGTATGTTGTCATATACAGTAGGGCAGACCACTACGACATCCACCACTATTGCATCAACGAATGCCAACGCTACTGTAGAAATGATGCTCAATGAGTTCGAGAAACTTGGGAAGAACCAGCAAAAACAAATGGAAAAGTTGCAGTCACAATTTGATGAGAAGATTAAAGCATTGAAAAATTTCCACGGACAAGCGAACAAGGGACCTGAGAAGTTTGCAAAGACTTTCCTACTAGGGAGAATGTTTGGTGTTCTATTTGTACAGAAAATCACACAGTGAACAAGTGTCCTCAATTGAAAAACCGAATGGAAATCAGTGTTTGTCATCTACGTAATTCACCTAACCATGAGACTGCTTTTTGCAACTTCAACCCTCGGATAATTCAGCAATGATATGCACAAATGGGAATTCGAGAACCACAATATGGAGGAAATCCAGTAGCAAGACCTCGACAATGTACTCTTAGATACCCGAAACGTTTAGCTTTATTTGCCCCACCAAAGCACTCCGCTCCTCCTGCCAATTTGATGGAACTGGTACCTTACAAAAGTGCTGAGCAATGGAACTATGGAAATGATCAAGAAAGTGGATCTTCAGAACAGTATGCTATTTATGCTGCCGCTCAACAACAAGCCTCTAGAAATTGGACCAGAGCACCACTTGGATGCTTTGCATGCGGAAAAAATCATAGAGTTGTAGAATGTCCAAATAAAGAGAAATTTGTACCATTTTGTCCTGACTGTGGTTATGGGCATTGCTATAAAGACTATCCAACAAGACCGAAGCCACCACCAGCTACAACACCTGTAAAGTTAATAACAATCAAGCAAAGACCAGTAGCTCAGAATAAACCAAGTGCACCCTTGATGGTGGTCACCAGAGCATAGAAGCAGAAAGAATCGTTAGTGGATCCAGTACCTACTGATTCTATACAATTGAACGATACACCAACAGCATCGGGGGTCTATCCAAATCTTAATGCAGAAAAATTAAGATATCAGGATATGATGAAGTGGATTAAACATCTGCAAGAAGAAGAGGAGCTTGAAGCTGCTAAAGCAATAGCTGAAGTTCGGTCTTCACCATTGCAGCCTCCATTTACGTACGAATATGAATGATCAGTTACATCATCATGAAGAACCCTTCAAGATGACTAAACCGGAAGCACCGCAATCAGAACTACTCATGAACATTTTGTCTAGCAAGATCAATATTTTATTGGGAGAGTTCCTGAAGTTGGTGCCAAAAGCAAAAGAAGTCTTAGTGCAAAAGTTAGCTCAAGTCAAACTAGAAGTCCATCAGGAGCCACTTTTTTGTGTTGGATTTGAAGAATCTAACGAAGTACTCCGTGTTGGAGCCGCTTGGGAAAGTGAACAAATGCCGATACAACATAGACAATTTTCTAAAGAAGAAGCCATGATAGATTGAGGTTCAGGAGCTAATCTGATTTCTAAAAAGCTATGTGCAAAATGGGGCCTTACAAAGATCAAGCCTGTTACTTTTGCTATTAAGCTAGCTGATCAAACAACAGTTTGTCCATGAGGAATGGTTGAAAATATACCTATCAGAATTGCGGGAGTACAGTTCGTCATTACTTTCGTAGTGATGGACTTACCAGAAGCGCCAAACGTCTACTGAGTTCTATTGGGACATCCATGGTTATGAGTTGCACAAGTAATTCATAACTAGGGTACCGGAAAAATAACTTTTGAAAATCGTGAACACGTAGTTAAAATTGATCCCACAACTTGGACTATCAAACCAGTGGTTCAAAAAGAGAATGACGATTCATCAACAACGGATCACACTTGTGACCGGCCAGAGAAAAATTTGGGAGCTTATTACGATTCTCAAACTGATACTGTC
The DNA here is from genome assembly GCA_029204225.1 of Diphasiastrum complanatum. Lineage (NCBI taxonomy): Eukaryota > Viridiplantae > Streptophyta > Lycopodiopsida > Lycopodiales > Lycopodiaceae > Diphasiastrum > Diphasiastrum complanatum. The sequence continues at coordinate 77,063,233 of CM055095.1, read as the reverse complement.
AATTGGAATGAAGTCTTGCAATGATTGATTGTATAGTAGGATATATGTGTCAACAAGATAATCAATCAAATTTGAGCGAGATTTCCTTATTAGATCGGACTTTGGATACACCAATCACGTTTTCATTGAATGTGCTGAATGTAGCCTGGATATCAACAAAACCTATACTAGATCCGATCGAGGATGAACTCAAACCTGTGAGTCATGCCTTGACTTATGATGGCAATGCTAAACTTACGGATGAGTAGATTCTAAGTCATATGGATTCGACCAGATTTGGAGTGTGTAATGTTCCTGATGAACCAACAATAAAACCCCCCAAGGCAGTTATATTGAAGGAAGATAGGATCATAGGATTGATGACGAAGAAACAAGCTAAGCAACATTATAATACGGTCCTGAAATGAAAAAATCCCCCTCAAAAGATTGATTCAAAGAAAGTGCCACCCTTATTGGATAAAGGCAAAGGAAAAGTCGAGGATGATTCTTCAAGTCATAATTCTAGTAAGACATCATCGTCTAGGAAGTCTTCACCTTTGAAGAAAAATTTATCTTCTCAAAAGTCATCACCTCCATGATCAATTCCTACTAAGAAGGCTAAGCGAAGATCCAAGACAAGTCCTTTCGAAAAAGAACAAGTAGGTGTAGTCCAGCATGATATGCCTGAACATTTTAAACGTTATACACTGGATGACGTGGTTGTCATGTTACCGTTTTCTAAAAATTCATAAAAAAATCACAGTCAGTTATTAAGCAATCAGAATCGAAAATTCGATTCACTGTTCAATTCTTAATTTTACTTCATTGATGTCCATCAAGCATGCAAAACATGCGACATTAAACTGATTTTTTACTTTACGAAATTTTACGTAAAAATTCAGTTCTACGGAAATTGTCAACTATAAAAGCCAGTTTTGCATCTAACCGTCAGAGTACATGCGTATGACCACTCAAAACAGATCTAAACTACTCATGCATGTCAGAATCACTCTGAGAAACCACATGCAGACATTCCATGCAAGCACAATATTTCAAAATAGAAAATTGTTATGCATGCAATCAAAACAAATGGAAATTTTACCAATTTTGCTCACAAAATTGCAAAACTTCAGATGCTCATATCTTTGGCTAAAGGACACCAAATTGGGTGCTGTAAAGCTTAGTACAGAGAGGGACCCAGTGAACAAGATACTTGCCATGTTAGCTTGCCACCTAGGACTCACATGTGCGAGTTCAGAACAACCAATTAAGCTGTAGGAGGGCGGGCTTTTTCAAGACCAATATGTCAAAAAACATGCAAACACTCAACCATGCCTAAAAGTAATGATCCAAACAATCTTAAATGGTCTCTGAGAGTTCCATGAAGCCTTCAAACAGATCCTATGAAGCAGTATGGGCTGAGAACCATGAATTCTTGGTTTCTAGAAGTCAAAATTGCTACAAACTTGATGATAAGCCTCTACCCATCAATTTACAGGTCTGATAGCTTGTTGGGAAGGTAAAAAGGAACACCAATCATGCTGGAAAAAATCCAGAATGATCACCTGATGGATCTAGAGAAATCCATCCTCCAAAATTCACCAAAATTGGTCATTTCACTAGAATCGACGGTCGTGGAGGTAGCAGCAACAAGAGAACCTGATGGAACTGTCCTTGGTTGGCGTGGAATAGGTGCCACTAGTTCTTCTTCTTCAAAAATGTCTTCCTCCTCAAATCCCTCAGGCACTGTGGCGTCGAACTGTTTTAGTGATTTCACAGCTTTGTCGACCTGAAGTGTGGCTGGAATTTCTTCTGTATGAGGTTGCTGGCTAACATCTTCAACACCAACAGTAGATTCATGGATCTGTTCAAATCCTCTTCCAGGGGATTTGAGTTCAAAGGGCACAGGGCTCTGGGGCATTTCAAAAAATTTGGTGGTCCCAAGGGGGTCGGAATCATCGAACATATCCATAAAAAACTGCGTGTTTGGTGAAGTGGCTTCAGTGTGCGGGGGTGGGGTAGCCTGGGCAGCTGTGATGGGAATGGTAGACCCAATGGTCACAGACTATCCTTATATGGAGGGAAGCATCAAAGGCTAGGGGAATGGGAAGTTCGGTGCGAACATCAGTAGGGGTTGGAAGCGTAGCTGACGAGGTATGCCTAGTGCGACGTCGTGACGCGGAAGGCGAGTCAGAAATGACGATCTCGCTGCATGGACAACGACGACTATGAGAACTCGAGGCCTGGTGAGACGACTCGGCCGATGCTTCTTTGTAGACCGAAAGCACAGAATCCAGGTGGAAGCCATGGATTCTGTTTTCTAAGTGAGAAGCGGCTAAAAGGGACAATAAAGAGCCAGCAGCGAATTGTTGCTTAGTATTACCCTTAATAGCTCGTTTGAGTTCATAAAAAACAGTCTTGAACCAATTATATGGTTCAAGAGGGGCTTTGGCCAACTTGGTGTGGGACTTCACTATCCTATGGAAGATCTGTGACGTGATGAGGTCTTTCCTGACGTTGCCAACCATTATGAAGTTGTTCAGTAGCTCAGCAGCAGCATGAATTGAAAGCTCAGTGATGGCTTCAAGGAGGTAGCCGTCTTTTCTCTTCTTCTTTTTTTTAATGTCTTTTTCCGAAAAAACTCAGCAATTTAAATACTGAAAACAGAAAAATTTGAAATAAAATAAAATAAAAAAACCATTGAGATCAGGCTTGCTGAACTGGCGGAACAGGCTGCCAAAACTTGCGTAATCGGCTCCCATTCACCAGAGTATCAAATCGTTTTCCATCCAAGTGCTCAAAAATTACAGCACCATAGTTCAGGATTTCCTTCACTTTATATGGGGCTTCACCGATAAACTTCAACTTTCCCTTGATCAGCTTGGTTTTGTACATTAATGCAAGATCTCTTGCTTCCAGATCTTTTTTGTGCAAGTGACGATCGTGCCATGCCTTGTGGCGGGCTTTCTCTGCTACTAAGGCATGAACTGTCATCAATCGGGTTTCACATAATTTGTGCAACGCTTCATGACGGAGTTGTAAAGACTTATCATCATTTAATCGTTCTGTTGTCGCTATGCGTAAAGATGGGATTAAAAATTCAATCGGCATGACAACATCTTGACCATACACCAGCTGAAAAAGTGTTTGATTTGTACTATTTTTGTAAGCGGTTCTGCGCGGCAGGGTGAATAGGTCCAACATAATCCAATCCCCATTTTTCAAACGGTGCTTGCGATAAAATCGGATGCAAGGGTTCATAGTTCTGTCGAGTAGGCTGTCGTGCTCGCTGGCAAACGTCACATTTTTAAATAAAATTTTCTGTGTCCTTATAAAGTGTAGACCACTAACAACTTGATTGTAAAAGTTTGCGAACAGTAATATTTGTAGAGAAGTTTCCTCCACACATGATTAAATCTGGTACTTCATGCGGTAAAACACACCTTCGTAAAATATTATATGATCCACGATGATACAATTGTCCTGCAATTAATTGATAAGACTGAGCCTTATGAATCAATTGTCTCATGTACTGTTGTCAAGGAGTCATTCACTTGTTCTAGCATCAGGTACTCAACAATATCTACTGCCCACTTAGGTACCGCTTCAACATAGAACAATGCAGCATCTAGCAGTTCATCATCCACTTCAATATTAACTGGGGTGGAATCAATTCGAGAAATGTGATCGGCTAGATAATGTTGCTTCCCCTTTCGAACCACAATTCGAAAGTCAAATTCAGTCAATAACAATAACCATCTTGCAATACGTCCAGTACTGCACGTCTTATTTACCAAGTAAAGTAACGGTTGATGATCCGTATAAAATGCAAAGTGCGTCTCCATGAGGTAGTGACGAAATTTCCGAATAGAAAAAAATCATGGCTAATGCCTCACGTTCTATTGTTGAATAATTCTTTTCTAGATCTGTAAGCTGTTTGCTTGCAAATCGTATAGGATAATCCTTCTTATAGTCACCTGGCTGCGTCAGAGCTGATCCAATGGCGTATTTTGAGGCATCCGTATGAACATGAAATTCTATCGTCCAATCTGGAGAATGCAGTATTGGTGCTTAAGTTAATGTTTTTTTTTTTAACTTTTCAAAGGCTTCTAACGCCTCTACTGTCCAAATAGGAACAATAGTCAGTTTGTACATAGGTCGTGCTAAATCCGCAAAAAAAATAATAAAAATTCGATAGTAGTTCGCATAACCCATAAACACATAAACTCCACTAATTGTTGTTGGCGGTGGCAATTCCACATTAACCTTGATCTTAGAATAATCTGTGGCAATGCCATGTCTTGATATCACATGTCCAAGCACAACTCCGTCGGAAATCCATATCTGACATTTTTTTCGGATTTAGAGAAATGTGGTATTTGCAGCATCTTTCAAATACTTTCTCCAATCGATCCAGGTGGTCTGTATCTGTACTATGGGCTCCCAGGTCATCCAAGTAAATTTCAAGAAATTTCTGCAGATAATCTTTAAAAGCAAATTGCATTGCTCTTTGGAATGAACTTGGTGCATTATAGAGTCCAAACGACATTACTTTGTAAGCATAGGTGCCCCATTTGTTGCAAAAGCAGTTTTGTGATGATCGGCAGGTGCTATCTTAACCTGGTTGTAACCTCTAAATCCATATAGGAAACTAGTAATAATGATTTCAAAGCGATAATGCCTCATTGTACCACCTTGTAGTAGGTTTCACTAGCCAAAAATAGTCCCAAATTTGGCCCTACGATACCCAAATAGCGAATGTAGCCCATCACTAGGTCACTCGCACTCCGCTCGATAGAATGGTGACAAAAACTCCCCGAAATGCCTTTCTCCCTGCTCCATGATATCGCTCTGTTTGCTGGCTCTGAGCAGCCAGTTTCAGTAGTCATTTTGGCCCAAGGATGGTCAAAAAAGGTGCCCTCTAACCTTAGATAGCCCCAAAACCAATTTGGTTTGTAAAATGAACTAATCCTTCACAAAGAAGACTTTTAATGAAGTGTTGGCTTTCAAGCCCTTCGGGTCCCAATTTCCATTCACTATGAAAAATTTTAATGAAGTTTCTTCATTTTTGCACTTCGAAACTTCAAGCCTCCTTTCAACCATATCCCAATGGCCATTCTCCATCCTACGATCCAACTTTCTCACGATCCCCACCATGAATGCATCTCATTATCCATCTGATGGCTGTCAGCAATCTGGCGAGCTGCAGCACTCTTATACAGCCACCGGATTCTTGTAAATGCTACAGGACTGACCACGCTGGCCGCGTGCGAGCTCATGTGAGCTCTCCTCCACCTTTCTCTTCTTCAAGCTCTCCACTTCCATAGCTATGGCCGTCTCCATGCTCATAATCAATCTCCTTCTACAAGCCACGGCCATCCACGACCATCTCCAAGCCATTTCGCCTTGCCAGTGCGACCTTCACTGTGATTTCACCAATCTGAAAAACACTGACAATGAAGAAAGATCCATGACCTTATCAATAGAAACCCTAGCTATCAATATATGCAATTTTCTTGAGCTTCTCTCAGACTTGTTCTGGGATTCATCTTGCACCACTCCACTTGACCAAGGTCGCCCTCCCAAAACACCCATCTTCAACTAGTTACAGGTCCACAAAAGGTTTTGTATTGAGATAACTTTTCGGTTTTTAGACTGTAGACCCCAGGAGGCTTTTTCATTCCATAGCTTGAGAGAAAGGCAATTGCTCTTGACATGCTTCATGGCTGACTCCATCCTTCTAGGATTAGCTTGGCGTCAGTAGAACCTTCATGGGTAACAATTTACAATGCCCAATTCCATCAAGTACAGAGGAAGATCTGTGACTTTCCGTTTTTCTTCAACTAGGCCACTTTTTGGCAATTCACAGACCTACACCTTTCTCCTCACATTGTAAATGGATTTCAAAGTCCTCTCAGCCCTAAGATGCTACTACCTTGCTCCACCTTTAGATCCACTTCACTCAATAATTGATGGACTATCGAAGGAGTTTTGGCCAATTTTTTGTCACAGTCGTTTTCCGAAGCAATACACCATCTTTGAGCAATTTTTCAGAATTCTTCCAAGAATTCTCCTATGACGATCGTTCTAATCTTCCCTAAGCTCCGATCGAAGGAACTTTGCTGTCTCCTACCAGAAATAGCAATCAGAGCATCTCAGGAGAGAGGACTCCATATGGGGTATCGGCAGACCAGGACGCTATCCCATAGCTCCACCAGATCGTGCATACTTGCATCACCCTGCCGCTCTGATACCAAGTTAACATTCTATGCGAAAATTCTGATCTAGTGGAGAGTGCAGATCAGAGATGCAATCACTGACTGATTGCCAACCATCAAAATCATCAACAGCATCCACAAGTAACAGAGTGATGGAGGAGCTCACATAAACCAAAGAGCTCACAAAGCAAAAGCTATTAGATTACAAAGAAACATTGTACATATAGAGTATTCACAAACTGCATGAAAAGGCAAGTGTCCTAAAATTGGCCTACCACCTGTCAAACTAAGGTTGGGCCCAATATGGCCAAATTTGACCGACAAACTTGGGACATGCCCCCAAGTATAGCAAGTACTGTAAATAATGTACAGGCTAATTCTTCCTATGTGTGGCTACCTGGCTAACCCAAGTAGCCATCTACGGGATCAGTGCCCGATCAATACATCCTAACGGGTCATGTCCCGATCACAACCATATACAGTAAACCAAATAAAGTGTACACTAATTACATCATCACATTTAGAGCTTATACTAATGAATCAGATCACAAACTGATTTCTAACTGTTCGGTGGGGTCATCTCAATTGCCATCAGACACATTAGAACATGGTTTTTTAAAGATACAGTATTTTTGGCATATATGCAGACAAATAGTTATCACGTAGTTTAATGAATATTTGTGTAAACAAGTTAAAGTAAATCATGTAACGGTGTTGGATTTTTCACCAACAAGATTACAGGATAGTTCATGCATAAAGATTTTCCACCTCAAGCACAAAAGTAGTTTTGTTGCATCAAAACCATATTAATGATTGTCTAGCAAATGTGAGTAAAAAAATTTCCAGTGCTATTGTTTACATATTTTAACAATTCCAAATTTTGCAAAATTTGTTCAAACAACTCAAATTATGTCATGTAATGTTAGTTATATTGCTATATATTCACAATTGTTACAAAAAATGAGAGCATTAATTTTAAAGTAGAAATGACGTTAGCAATATGTATAATAAAAAAAGTGCAAAATATTGTATTAGTTTTAGATGCAATATTTTCGAAGAAGATAAAATTAAAATGTGTTCTTGCTCATAAAATTCAAAAGATTATAGCATATAACATACATTTATATATCGACTATCCGGTATTTGTAATATGTTATATGTCAAGTGTTACAAATCTCATACTCTTCTGTCTTTTTTGCTACCAAAGAACCCAATTTCACCTCCTTGTGGTACAACTCTAAGTGGAAAGTTTTTTCCCCCCCTCCACTTGTGGAAGTCTAGACTTCGATGCAACCACAAAATCAGAACTGGCAAGCTTAGAGTCTTCTCTTACTAGGATCCTTTAGCTAGAGGAAATGTGTCACACGTCTGCTCTAAATGCAAAACATTTGATAAGGATGTGATTCATCTATTCTTTCATTGTTATGCTCCGCTTTGGAAGACTGTAACTGATCTCTTTATTGCACGCTTTCATGCCAGGTTAAAGAGATTCGGCCACACAGATCTATTGTTGAATGATATTATATTTGCTTATGTAAATGTCAATGCATTTTGGAAATGTATTAGGATCATTAATCTATGGTTAGATAGGAATAGTAGATAACTTTTTAAAGAGGCTGATCAACTTTTGCTTCTTTAAGTTTTGTTGTTTCTATGTATTTTATAAAAAGTCCATAATCTATGGTCAACTTTTTGAGAAAGAAAATAAACATAAAAAATTTCTATCGTCTAACAATAGAAACACTCATCCAAGTAACCTAATGTAAACTCATCCAAGAAACCTAATGCAAACTAACTTCATAACAGAAACCAAACAATGTGTTAAGAATAAGTGAAAATGGCCAAGCTAACAGGTTATGGTAAAATCGTGTTCATGTGGAGAAAAAATATTGCATATTGATCTCTTAAGATTATATTTCAAACAGGGCCACCCGCAAACTTTCTAGACATGTTTAAATCTATTCAAAGGTTGCCTTATATTATCTACAATACAAATGAGAACCTTTTAGTTGATTAATTTTGATTTGACATCGGAGACCTATCTTGCCTGAGAAGTTTTCAAATTGCCTACTATTACCTCAAGAGGACCACTTTACTTGACCATTAATAAGGTATTTGTTTGTATCTGAAATTCAAATGATATTGCCAAGAATGAAAACATGTAAAGGCAATAACAAAATTAGAAAATATCAAATCAATACAGCATTTTAAAATATGTTCAATTAAAGCAACTCCAATAAAGCAGTTTTTCAAAGAGCATTAAAAGTACAAATGAAGTCAAGTAAATATGACAGACAAATTATTCAAATTCATGTACTTTGTTGTTAGACATCTCATGACAACATCCAAATCCACTTCAATTCATAATTGGATACAATAAAAGATATGCTAGTTAAAGGGCATAATATTTCTCTCATTTAGACAGATAATTACTACTTTCTCAATTAGGACTTTCTTCCTTGAGATTTGCTTTTCATTTAAATTTTCGAATGTTCTTAAACCTTGATTCCATTAAGCACTTAAATCCCATTTTCAACTCACTGGAATCAAACTAATCTTCGGAGGCTTTTCCGTGTCCTTGTCTCAATGAGATGGAACTGCAAAATTCTCTACAAAGGTTACTTTATACTGGAACTTAAAATTTTGATGTTTGCGAGGGTTCAGCCTGATTTTCCCGTCTTTTTTTATCTTGGGAACCTTCGTAGGAGCACTTTTTATGGGAACTAACTTTCGTAGACTTCTCTGTGTTGTGGTCACAATGAGATGGAACTCTAGAGGGCTTTGCGAAGGTTAGTTTTGGGTTTTAATTTTTTTTTTTACAAGGAAATTTTGAAATTTTTTGGGTTTTTATGAGTTTTTTCAAGGTCTGCTTGGAAGTAACGTTCGGAGGCTTCTATGCAGGTCTGGGATAGTGCCCTGGAGCTGCTGCCAGTCAAGGTTAATCCCCACTTATTTTTGAGAAATTGAAATCTGATGAAATTTTGTTCTCTTTTCCCTCCAAAAATAGATTTGAGTGTTTTTTTTTATGATTTTTTTAGAAGTTGTGAATGGAGGTTGTTTTGGTTCTCCACTACCCTTCCACACCTCCTCTGCTAGCTAACAACAGTCCAAGCACAAAAAAGCACACAAAACAAGCTAAATCTACCCCAAAATCCACCTATTACAAGCCAAAAAACAAAGACAATTAAAAGAACAACTATAGCTAGTTAGTGAAAGCATATCCCCGGCAACGGCACCACTGTAGGGTGTGTAGAATAGTTAGTGAGCAGCCCTCCGCTTGTCAAGAAGGGTTAACACACAAAGATAGGGCCCTAACTATACTTAGTTGCTAATTTAGATGCTTACTAACTCTACTTTAACACTACCCAACCTTAATTCTACTTCATTTAACTCTAAACAGAAGCACTCATCATGATTGAGGGTGGAAGAGGAAGAGAAGAAGAGAAGAGAGAGATATAAAGAGAGAGAGGTGAGATAGAGGTTAGTTCAAATGCTCAATATGCATGCTAATGGAAAAACCATAACTGATCAAAACAAGAACAATGAAATAGAAAGCAAATAGAAAACACCACAATAGCATTAGCATGAGGGATTAGCAAATGAGGATGCTTTGGCTCTCCAAAATAGTAGCGTCTCCTCCTTTTCATTAAGCATGGAAAATGGTTACAAATGGTGCCTTTTTCTCTTTGGGGTGGCCCTTGCCCCTTGCTTCCTATTGGCTACTTGCAAGAAGGTGGGATTGAAATCCACACCCTTCACAAGAAGCACAAAGTAATCTATGGTGTAGGAAGAAACACACCCCACCTACCACCATTTGACTTTGACTAGTTTACAAAACTTAGAAACTTAAGTTTAAGCTTAACTTTGGCCTTCTAGTATTATTTTTAATTACATGGCTCAAAGGCAAGTTTATGTCCAAAATTATGTATTTACAAGTGCTCATTGGGCCACGGGCTTACGCACGCAGGATGCCACAACCCTCGCAACTATTTCTGACTAAATTAATTATTTACATGGTAATACCCTCAACATGGCCTCCGATTTGCACTAGATGATTTGCACTTACCAACTTTCTTGAGAAGCTCATTGGTAACATTCATCTTAATCATGTGTAGAGCTCTTTTAGCTCTCTTGTCATACCTCCCTTGATCTTGTTGTGCCATGCCACTTCCTAAGATTGAAACAAACTCTATTAAAGTCCAACAACTTCAAAAAATAGAGATCCAATCAAAATTAGGGTTTTGAGAAAATCACAAAAAAAAAATGAATCTTCCAATTTCTACATGCAACTGCAAAAAACTTGATATAGCCTCTAATGAGGCCTTCCTAGTGCATCAAAAATCACTCAAATCCAGTAAGCCAGGTGTGAAATCAAAATTCCTCAATTTCATAAACCTAAATTGAATTTTGACCTACAAAAGATCCAATCTACATATGCAAAGAACTCGATTCTTGAGTAAAAATCTATCTAGCATGCTCTAGCATTGGTATCTCCTCCAAATCTTTGATAGATGTGGCTACTCCTTTCATAGCCTGAAACACAAGAGCTCTGATACCATGTGAAGAATTTCAGATGATTAAGATCCAAATGTGTCCCTTAATCTTTGGTTAGAAAAATCAGTATCTACTCAATGAAAGAGATACAAACTCAATAAGAACTTGATCAAACATCAAATATATGATAAAATGAAGTTGCTTTCCGTACAATAGCAATACTCTATTGTATTTCCCACGCATGGATTTAAAAATAGCAAAATATGAGCATTCTACGCACAATATTAAAAGATATCATCAAGATAGTGCACCAATGGATAAATTAACCCAAGACAATTCATGTATAAGCATGAAATGAGAGAGAGAGAGAGAGAGAGAGAGAGAGAGAGAGAGAGAGAGAGAGAGAGAGAGAGAGAGAGAGAGAGAGAGAGAGAGAGAAAAGATCTCTTTCTCCACTAGTTTACATCCTTTTATAGCAGTTCCATGCCTCATTAATGAGTCTTTGGTTTCCCTCCATAACAAAAACCCTATCAACAACATGACTAGATTCAATGCATCTAACATTGAAATTTGAATGTGTCCAAACTCGACCTCCTAACCTTTCCACACTTTCCAAAAGTGGTAATTCAAATGAAATTTGACTAAAATAACTTTCATAATGTTTATCTCTAAGTCTAAAATGCATTTTGGCCTAACATTGACAATTAACCAAAATATGACTAAACTTGACTAAACTAGTTAAAATTTCTCACATTTTTTGCCAACACTTTGGTGCATGAGCTGAATTGAGTAGCAAGGCTATTCTAGATTAACCGAGAGTACATAATCTTCATTTGTGATAGAAATGTGAAAGTTTCTACCAAAGGAGATGGTTTAGTTGTTCACAAAAACATCTTCCATTTGGAAGCAATGGACAGAGGAAAATAAAAAGAAATAGAAGAAAAGTCTGTCAAACATGGTAAAACTCTTGGCAATTGCATTGTGAGTTAGCTGAAAGGACTCTATCTTTCTTCTTGAAACTATTTGCTTCTCCTTTTACTATTCTCAAGTGATGTGCTGAAGGTGCGGTGGTGGTGATAGTAAAATCTTGAAATTTAAAGATCATAATTAAACGTGAGTGCTAATCCCACCAAATGAATCTAATGCTCCATTTATTTACTCCCTTGATAGTACTAGCAATCACTATAGTTGCTACAGGTACAAACAACAGAATAAATCCAGACTCAAAATTAGGCTCGGCTACTACCCTTGGTAGTATATTCCATGTTTTCATCTCATGGCATGCCCTCGACTAATGGAATTCTATGCAATGATGAGCTGGATGTAGGAGAATAAAAATCTCCTAAGTCTTGATCAAGAGGCGGCCAAAGAAAACAAGGACTTGGAAAGCTCACGTCCATTATAACCGGGCTTAAGTCTTCAATCAGACCAAAAGGGCAGCCTTGACCCCAGCCTCTTTACAGCCCTTTAGCGGGCAACATGACATAATCATGTGATGGACACAATCAGTATAGAGCATAATTGTGCAACGATCAACATAACATGAAGGGACAAGAGTCACAATAGGAGCCTGAGCAGCATGGTATGAGCCACAATCACCAATGGAGGAGCCAAAAGGGACTCAAATCATTCTTGTAGTACTCTCCTCCCCATGTAGATTTCTGCTAGTAGACAAACACATCAACAATAGAAATACGTGGTAGCCTTAGAATCATTTGGCATCAAAGCTAATGTACAACCGCCAATCATTGTAGTTGTTCCATGGATATATATATATATATATATATATATATATATATATATATATATAGAGAGAGAGAGAGAGAGAGAGAGAGAGAGAGAGAGAGAGAGAGAGAGAGAGAGAGAGAGAGAGAGAGAGAGAGAGAGAGAGAGAGAGAGAGAGAGAGAGAGAGAGAGAGAGAGAGAGAGAGAGAGAGAGAGAGAGAACAAGGTACGCAACAACCTGCAGTTTTTTTCATAGTGTATTTTGAGAAAGCCTTAAATGGCACAATATTAGACCTGAATTTATTATATCACGAATTTGTGGAGCATTAAATTGTAAGGTACTTTTATTATTTTTAGAAAGTGACAAAAGCACCTTACAATGTGTAAAGTACTCTTAATATTTTTAGAAAGTCACGATAATGTGATCATCACTATTTTTAGACAATTGTACCTATGAAATCTCAGACTTACTATGTTTTAAAAGTTGCATTTAAAAAAGAAAAAGAATGAGATGCCTAGTAATGAATTTGAATCATTTGTTTGGGATTTTCACATGCTATGTACTTTTGAAAAAACGCTTTGTAAATTGTGTCATGCTTACCAAACTTTATTCTTAGTTTTAATGGTTTTCGTACACCAACTTTCTTGGAAGTGCTTTAGATGTGCAAATTTAAAACTATTGTACCGATTTTACATTTTCGCATTTTATTGTTGCTTTTAAATGTTCTCAATCTTGGCAATACCGTTTCAATTTTAGGGATTAGAAAATATTTCATTGATGCTTAAGTGAAGTGCTTCTTCTTTAGTGGATAGTAGGCAATCTATAATCCTCTCAGTTTTGATAGGTCTCCGATGTTGAGTCAAAATTAGTCTATCAATGACCAACAAATAATTATATTTGACCAACAACACAAGCACGGGTACATGATAATTATAAAAATAATTCACAAGCTTGTGTTTTGTTTTTCTTTTCCAACCATATTAACAATTACGTTTTATTTTTCTTTTCCAACCATATTAATAATTACATTCTCAAAAGTGTGTGCACTTTTATAATGGTGAATAGTCTACTTGGGAAGGGGTTAAAGCGGCTCTCATCACGCGCTTTAAACCGAGAAAATTCCTGAAAGATCCATTTCTCCTGTTGAGCAAGGTCAAAATGGGAAAAAGAGAGAGAGTCTAGGATTACATCGAGTGGGTCAAGCACTTAAGATCCGAATGCAACATAGAACTGACTCTCGATCATGCAGTCATCATGTGGTTCCTAGCAGGGTTGCCATGAAATATCAGAAGAGAACTCAAACGACAGGAGCAGTACGCTACGTTGCAAGAAGCAATGGAAGATGCGATCAAGGAAGAGGATGAGGATTTAGATGATGATTCCTATCCCACAACTCATAATACAACTCCTTCGGTGGCATCTATGTCGAATGCCTCAAGTGTCTCGACAGATCTACTGATGGAGCAAATGGCAAAGTTACACAAACAACAAATGGAGCAACTGACGGCCCAATTTGATCAAAAGCTAAAGGCCTTACAAGGAGTTGTGCCACACCAACTTTAAAGGCACCTGAACAAAATCAGCCACAATATCCACGAAGAGAAAATGTATGGTGTTCAATTTGCACCCAGAACCATACAGCGAATGAGTGTCCAGTTTTGAAGCAAAATCTCAAACTGACACAAAGGTTTTGCCACCTATGCAATGCATCGTCGCAAAAAATGACATTTTGCCCATTCAACCCTCAAATCATATAGCAGAAAAGGAATCAGTATTAGACTTAATATCCTTATCACCAGGGAGCACTGAATGCGGCACCCCGGTATGGTGTGCCAAATGACCAACAACGCATACAAGGGGGAGATCATCTATCACAAGAGTCATCACAGCCAAATCTAATCAAAATAAGTCAGATCTAAGTAGATCTAGTCAGATCAAGCAAAATCCATCAAGATTCAACAAGATCGGGCAAGATCTGGATAGATCAGGCAAGATCCAATAGGATCTAAGTAGGATTTAGATCCAGATGAGATCAAAAGGATAGCAGATCATCATCAGATACTACTTAGACAAAAAAATATTTGAAACACGGATCTCAAGAAAAAGTACCAAAAATAGGGGCGAGAATCACTTAAATTGATGGATCAACAACCAAATCTACAAAAGAACCTTCGTAGAAGCTTCCATAGTTGGATCTGACCCAGATGGATCTACAGAAATCTCTGCGAAAGTTACTTATGAAAAATCAGTCAAAGTTGAGTGTTTGCAAAGGTTTGGGAAAGCTGTATCTAAGGAACCTTTGCAAGGCATCAAAACCTTCAACCCAACCTTCGCAGACAACATTTTTGGGCTCAGGGCAATGAAATTGATCTGCCTACATGGTCAGATCATAAAAATCTGATATACATAGCATGTTGTGTGAGAGTTTACTTCTTGCGAGGGTTAAACTTTTGCAGAGTTGGTGAACCTTCATAGGGCATCCAAAACACCTTCTGAACCTTCGTAGACTTCTCTGAGGTCTTAGAATTATGTGAAGAAAGCCTCTGCAAAAATTTGGTTGGAACTGAACTGGGAAGAGTGCACTTCTCCTAGTACGCACTCAAATTCTCGCCTATATAAGGACATAATTCGAGTCGTGGCACTTCATCCAACGAAGCTTTGCCAAATTTTACACTGAAATTTCAACATTCTTCGATTACGACAAAAACTCTCAAACACCTTCATCAGTCCTTACAACCACCTGTTAAATTTTTTCAATGAAGAATTTTTCAATTGGGCCTTTGTTTTCTACATATCCTTTGACAATCAAATTGGAAGCTCTCTTCAAAATTTCTTGTTCTTCCTTCACCGTAGTGATTGCCTTTTTTGTTAAGCTCTTTGTTGTCCATCTATCCCATAATGATATCTACCCAAGAAGTTGTTTCCACCTTGTGTTGGAAAATTGCCTCCTCCAAGCCTAGCTTGAAGTTTTGAATTGTTGTTTGTTTGCATTACCAATATACGATCACAAAGAAGTATACAACACCACAAATTTGTTGTGTAAAGATGTTAAGGATTGCACAAGGGGTTGGATGTTTTTTTTACGGCTTGACCTTGCTAGAATGTATTTGTGCAAGGTCAATCTCAAACAAAGTAGTTGTATCCGAAACCAACGTTGGTTCTATGTTTGCTCATCTGATACCTGCAGGAATCACAACTTAGACAGCCAAATTATTTGAAGAATGTCTACAACAAACTTCCGGCTGATTTTCAACAAAGCATAACCAATCTTGTCATACAGTCCACTTTGTATACTTTAGAAGCTTAGCCTCCTTACTTATCACCTCTAGCCACTTGTTACTACTTGAGCACATGACATTTTTCATGTTAGTTGTTGTGAGTTGCTATAAGACTCGGATAAGTGATGAGCCCTATGATGCAAAGATTTCCTCAAATCCTAAACTTTTGCTATCCATTCTTACCTATTGCTCTTGTCCCAAGTATAGATTCATCATAGTTGCCATCAACAATGACACCAAATACACTATTTTGGACAATGGGATGGTAGATCTATTGATGAGGCCACATGGGAGTCCATAGATGCTTACAATTATATTAACTTGGGCCTCTAACTCTCCCTCTCCTCTTCAACTTTTGATGCTCATACAATATTCTTAGATGATGGCTATGCGATGCATCATTGCTTCAATATACGTGATGTTTGGTCTCTCATCTTCTTCATGATAGTCAGGGATATACTTATCAAATGCAATATAATAATGGCAAGATGGGCTTCTCACTTGTGAATGGGAAGCTCTCAGTTTACTATCACTTACATAATGGAAGCATCAATTCCTTGTAAAAAAAACCATAATATCAAGTTTGTTTGAAGAAAGCAATAAACCCATGGCAAAGTGACAAATGAGTGTCATTATGTTAGCCCTATGGAGATTTGAACCAGGCCAATTGAGTTAATTAACATGATTGTAAAGCATTCGTAACGACATACCTACAAATTGTTCAATTGTAATGAGGGTTCACTAATATCAAATGTTCACCATATTCTTAAAAACCCCCATAAGACATCAAGAAGACTCTTTTCTCAATTCAATAAATCATTTCATTCGAATGGAAGCAGTGGTTAAAAAATTACAAAATTATACACTGCAATTGAAAGACAACCTAAGTAAGTTGGAGGAGTTAAATCATGTGAAAAGGAGGAGTTAAATCTTGACACAATCAAGCCAAACCAAAGACATGCAACATTTAATTGTTAATTTCCTTCATGAATGCAGACATAAATTTACTGTATTCTTTTCATCAAAATACTATATACTTTCTATGAAGAAGGAACCATCTTTATTAACATAAAATTACATAGAAAAACACATTCACAAATCTTTTGAGTGTCTGCAACAAGCTGAGCTGTTGTCTATTGCTTCAATGCAACTAAGCAGCAAATTTAAATATAATGTGTAAAGCTATTGATCTACCACCCACATGAAAAAAACAAACTGCGTATTAGCACCACCCATGTTATTAGACTAATTTGCAAATGGAAAATGCCACAATTTATGAAACCATAATCACTGGGAACACACAATTGTGTTCATCAGATTCCACCAGAACTTCCATGGCAAAGATGCAACCTCTTCATTTTGTTCCTCAATAACTTCCTGATCATCAAACCTCTTCCTATGCATGACAAATTGTCTTGCTCCAAGACTCCCTGCGGACTGCACTGGATCCAAAGCTGGAAAAGAGAAAATTCAGAACTGACATGAATGTTAAGAGTAATATCCATCCATAAATGCGATGAGTGCCTGCCAACATTCGTTATTGCAACTAATGTTCATATGTTCTGCAGATTCAGTTTTTTGCAGCAATAAACTTGGAATTGAACTGATAGAAGAAATATGCTATAGACCACAGCACATGCAAAACAGAATAAACTAAGTCTTAAAAACTGGAA
This sequence comes from Diphasiastrum complanatum, assembly GCA_029204225.1. Taxonomy (NCBI): domain Eukaryota; kingdom Viridiplantae; phylum Streptophyta; class Lycopodiopsida; order Lycopodiales; family Lycopodiaceae; genus Diphasiastrum; species Diphasiastrum complanatum. The sequence continues at coordinate 77,045,865 of CM055095.1, read as the reverse complement.
TCAGAACGCGAAGCAGAAAATATTAACAACGGGATGGCCTCTGATCTTGCCAACCATACTAGGAACAACAAATTACCTTCTAAGTCGCTGTTGGCACGAAAAAGCTCAAACCATCTGCAATTTGCTCCAAGATGTGGCAAGCGCCCTTCTCGGGCATAGGCCCGCAATGCAAGCTCTATAACTTTACTTACAGGATCTTTGACATCCACCAAAAATCTCAAAGGACCAGTGCTACCAATAATGTTCACAGTTACCAGCATCCGATTGTTTTCCCCAGCTCTAGCCTGTGAAAATATAACAGTAAATTGCAACCCAACTCATGACGGCCCCAATACAACCAAGAATCTGCCCAAGAAAGATAACTGAAACAAATTCGATAGTAGCTAGACACAAAATTTGAAGATTTAAACATAACGATTTGAAAAATCTCAGCTCGATGTTTTGCTTCACCTGTTTTTTGCTAAACAGTTGAGCAAGTGCAGTTTTTTGCCCAGATTTTCCTTCTGCTTCTGCAGGGGCATATTCTGAAGGTGGGTTAGATGGCACCAGGCTACCTGCCACACAATATATTACTCCTCTATTGGACTTTGTTGAACTTCTTGACACTGCGGGACATGTAGTAAAACGTTCTACACCAGGAGCAAGAGCTCCTAATACAGCACTTTCCCGAGTGCTCTTGCTTGCGGATAGCCCACTATTTGATGAAGACGTCTCCATGGTGTTTTGGTGCTAAGCAGCCTGATCCCCTGTGGAAGAGTGCCCAGAAGGTGTGTCAAACTCCTTACTTTTCAAAGTTTACAAAGCACTATTCGAGCAGTACAGTGCTCTCATGCTAGAAGCTTTACAGAAGTCTCAAGCTTCTTATGGTCTTGGACTGTATAATCTACTATTACAATTTAAAGGAAACATAATGCAAACCAACTGAGAAACACGATTGATTCGAACAAACAACTAACCTGAACACAATCGAGGCTCAACCGCAAGATCACTTGGAAGCTATAGCCATCTCAACTAGCAAGTTGTAAGATCAATCTCAGAGAAAACCTTAAGGCTAATAATCCTGAACTCACGTCACAGTAGAGCACAAACCATGCTACCCCCATAGATTTTTAGGATGCTGCCACTATCTTGATTTAGCAAGTGATAAGATCAATCTTAAATGATAACTAAGCTTCAGCAATAAGGATCTGGACGTTAGGCCGCCCTCTCAACCATAGCAAATCATGATCATTTGAAAGCTGCTAATACACAGTCAGCAATATCAGATCAGTCTCACACAGCAAGCTTCGGCCTTGATACAATAGCCGTTTATTATATGCGACTCTCATCTAGATTCAAAACTACATGCTAAGAAAAGGATTGGAAGGTAGAGGGTTCAAGGATCCATCCTGCGGCAAACAGGATCGAGACGGCTGAAGCCCACGCTACCAAATCTGCAGCAGCATCTGCCTGAGCAGTTAGAGGTATTACTAAGCTGCTTCTGCTGCAGGCGCATTGAGCTGAGGCCCCAAACCGAGCTTGGCCGCTGCATTAATAATGGGTTTACCATCCGAAAAGCTTTGCAAAGACGATGATGATCAAACGCTCGTAAGTAATTATTCCCGCCTAGAGCAGTGCTTTTTCCTTGCGCTGCCTAATTCTGGTTAATTCTTTCGCCAGTCGTCTCCTTTAATGCTGTCTTTGCTCGCTCCTCAGGCTGGATCGTCGAAGGTAAGCAAATAATCGTAAGAAGAAATGAAATATGATAAGATTGGATCATAGCTAGGATCTCTATTCAGCCTTGCTGCTATTGTGCAGGTATCGTACACTAGTATAAGGCCAGAAACGAACGAACGATGGAGAGAGAGAGAGAGAGACACACACACACACACACACACACATATGTCGATATGTAGATAGAGAGAGAGAGAGAGAGCTGGTGCAGAAGAGCCTTCCCGAATGGTGATGGATGGATTACCCGGCACCAGATATTAATGTACTCAATCAATCAAGCAAGCAAGCAAGCCACACCAAAAATGTATCAATCAATCAACTCAAACAAAGACTTCTTTGCCACTGTACAGGTCACATGTTGGGATTATTCTTCTTTTGCCCCATGATCAAAAGGAAAAATGGGTTAAGTTATATGGCACTAGTGATTGTAGATTTTATAGATGCATGTAAGATGAAAGGCTTTGTAAAATTGTGTGGTGGCAAACTCCAAATCATTATTTTAGTCTTGTAAGGTACATTTGGAAGCACTCCACGTTTGTCTAAAAATGAATGGATTTTTTTTTTTAAATCACGTATGAATTATGTCAAGTGCAATGTCTTTTAGCTCCGTTGGGATGAGTGAGTGCGAATTGCAACACAGAGCCTGTGGACGAAGTCAGAATTGTAAGGAATAATTGGAAATCTTCTCTTTTTCTCCTCGAGGGGGCAAAGGGTCTTCGACCTAGGAAATGCCTTTGACTAAGGGCAATAGCCCGAGATGGAAGGGGTACAAATGAGAGCCTTCCCTGACGTGAAATAAGAACTCTTAAGTTTTTTTTTTTCATTATTTTGTCGAGTTTGGCAATTTTACACATACCCCCATGCAAAACTTTTTGAGAAAGAGTACCTTAAAAAATTTGGGCATGAAGGTTGCACCAAAGTCCTTTTGATAAACAAGGCACTAATTTTACTTGGGAGAGTCACTTAGTGTGGGCCATATGCACAACATAATTTAGAGACTTCTAGGAGCCCAATGGCCAAGGATGGTATAAACATTGAAATTAGACCAAAGGGTTGTCATTGGGATTTGGAATGGTTGAGGGCAAGAAGGTCCTGATGTCCTGATCAAAGGACCTGGCACCCTAGGAGCAAGGGTAAAACACCCAAGCCCAACAAACCTTTCCCAAAAGGCAATGTCACGATGCAAGGATTTTATTTCCAACAATCACCATTTCATTTTTTAATGAAATATAAACTTTCGAGCAAGATATTCATATGCACAATTGATGAGTGGGTGCCACATAGCACATGGCAAAAGGTCCATCTGCTATGTGGTAATCCATCATTGGCTATGGACATGATATTTTTACATTAGATTAGCTAAGTGTCGATCTCTTATTGGCTATCACATGAAAGATATGATGAAATTTTGAATCTTTGAGGTACTCAAATAAAGCATGGTTTGCAATGTAGCTCCAAAATACAAAGAAATTACAAGCATATGGCATTACGAAGCTTAAGCAAGCGCAATTATTTGGGATGCAAGTAAAATAAATCTCACTTTTAGAAAGAAAAGGTTTTAAAGAAATGGATACCACCTCTCAAATAAGTCCAACTTTTACAGTTTGAAACATGAGATGTGTGTGTGTGTGTGTGTGTGTGTATTTATTTTTATTTATTTTTAAGGGGGAGGGAGGGGGCTTTGTTGTTGGAGGTACAAGGTCCTTGTCTGGGGCCTTTCTCATTAGGAGGATGGAAGCATGAGGCATTGTGTGTGTGTTGGGGGGAGGGAGGGGTTTGTTGTTGGAGGTACAAGGTCCTTGTTTGGGGCCTTTCTCCTACTCCTGACAGGGTAATATGATGTTTAGAAGCGGTAAATGCAATATGGGATGGTATGCCGGTTACAAGTGAAAAATTCTTGTGATTAGGTTCAACTTTTGGGGTTCGAACCAACCAACGTCAAGTGACGTTTTGGGGGAACACTCTCACATGTATGATCGGTAGTGGCATTCTCAAATCAGGTGATAGCTGCATTGACACACACATCTCGTTTGGAGAAAAATATGGGCTAGCTTGGAGGTACACACATTTTGGCGGTCACAGGTGATGGAAGTGCGAGGTGGTGCTAGTTGATAGCCATTGGGCGCAGAGGATGAAGAATGGGTCGATAATCACACTTTGGATGCTCTTGGTGAGTGTTGAGTGTGATGATTTTGCTGTTTTGCTGTCGGTAAGTCAGTTTTGATCAAGCCATTGTAGCTGTGGAGCAGTGTATCAAGTTTGTCATCGAGGAGATACACTTCAACTGCCAGTTTGGATAAGTCAAGTCAATTTGCCATATCAGGATCAGGGGTGTAGATTCCAGTGGTGGCAAGGTGCAGATCATTTGGTTTGGGCCATGGAAGATCTCACAGGTTCACTTGGAGGGATATTGGCATGCACAGTCATGTGAGAGAGTTGATGGTGGCTTTGGAGTTCACATCTCAGTGTATTCTCAAGGAGTGGTTTGGAACCATTCACAGATGGTTCCAAGGTAGATGCTTAGATCTTTGTGATCAGGAATGGCATTGAGATATCTAGTAGGGATAGCACTGCAGGTTGACATGGGATGATCATCAGGGGGCAACTATTTCAGATTGGACTTGAGTCATTGGCATGGACATGACTTAAAGGTGGGATTCATGATGGAATCAGGAAGCTGCAAACGCAAAAAGCATGAAGCTTTGTGAGCCAGGTCTAGGTTGGAGAGCTGATGGAGATCGCACGGGGTGTGATCGGAGGGCAAGCACCAAGATGGGTGTTTTGCTAGCGATCTACTATAGGGGACACTAATGGCGAGGACTTCATGGTGTGCTCATTTGGGAGTACAGGTTGGCATTACAGCATGGGGCCAGTTTTGGACATTGGCATCGATGGGGAGACATCTACCATCACGGGAATGGATAAGCTACCTATAGCTTTCATGCATTTGGCTGTATTTGCAGGAGTCTAGATTTGGCACATGTGTTGGAATTTCCATGGTGCAGATTCTCAGGTGGTGAGATCATGGATAAGCCTAGAGAGAGTCACTTAGAGCCATATGCCTCAGTACGATCAGGGAGACAGTGGTCTCAGGATCCCGTGAGCGACGACTCAGAGATATTCTTGCGTTGGCATGGTGTCGGGTGGCACATAGCCAGGGAGAGCGAGCAGATGCTAGGAGCCAGATGGAGCAAGTCATGCTTTGGAGTTCGGCTTGTCTAGCAGGATGGTGACCAGGATCGGAGACATCAGGTGAGCATAGTATGTGGATGACGAGTCCATTGGGGTGGCACTCAGGGAGATGCTACAGTTGCTCAGGTATGATATGTCATTTGTTGTATGGACGATGATCTTCAGCTGGTGCATCATGTGGTGCAGTTGATCGAGAGTATGGTAGACTCTCTTGTGATCTGATTCATTAGTATAAGCTCTAAATGTGATGAGGTAATTAGTGTACAGTTTATTTGGTTTACTGTACATGGTTGTGATCGGGACGTGACCTGTTAGGATATATTGATCGGGCACTGATTCCGTAGACGGCTACTTGGGTTAGCCGGGTAGCCACACATAGGAAGAATTAGCTTGTACATACTTATTCAGAATACTTGCTATACTTAGGGGCATGTCCCAAGTTTGTCGATCGAATTTGGCCATATTGGGCCCGACCTTAGTTTGATAGATGGTAGGCCAATTTTAGGACACCTGCCTTTTCATGCAGTTTGTGAATACTCTATATGTACAATGTTTCTTTGTAATCTAATAGCTTTTGCTTTGTGAGCTCTTTGGTTTATGTGAGCTCCTCCATCACTCTGTTACTTGTGGATGTTGTTCATGGTTTTGATGATTGGCAATCAGTCAATGATTGCATCTCTAATCTGCACTCTCCACTAGATCAAAATTTCCTCATAGAATGTTAACTCGAACAATTACACAATTATGACATACACAATACATATGTTGTAGAAATCATCAAAGCTTCTTTCAATATAAACAAACCATATGGTATGATTGTACTTGCAATGTATTGAAAACCAAACTCCAACATAGTGTGTTTCCTGAATACAATAGAAAAAATATTACAAAATACATCCACAAACATGCCAACAACCATTTTTGGAGACTTCAATATCAATGTGCTTGCTTGCAACAACTATGACAACGATCTTACAACATTCATGCACAACCATGGTTTTGAACAAATTACCACAACATCAACAACATTATATAGAAACCAATTAGATCATATATGGACAAATGGACACACCTTGAAATGCCTTCACGCGACACATTGTTATTGGAGTGACCACTCACCAATTTATTACCTATATAACATTCCAAATACTATGCATGCCAATCATATATTCTTGATTTTAAAAAGGGATTGTTGTTATCATAATGGGAGAATAATGATTTGCAGTCATTACTTTCCCATCTTTTGTTAATAAAAATAGGTATTTTGTTCTTGTAATACATTTAAATCTATAAACTTGTAACCCCCAATAAAAAAATAACAATTTAAGCCAGGGCCATGTGGCTTGCCATACTTCCTTGTTTTTTGTAAGAACATTGTGCTCATAGAAGCGTGATAAAGAAATTTAAGAAAAAATATTTGAAATTTGAGTGACTCACAAGGGAAAACCGACAAAGTAAAGAAATGGAATCAACATTATTTCTCAAAAATCCATATCATAAATTTTTTAATAGTTTTTATATAGGCATTTAACCTCTTTTAAAAGTAATAGTCGTCAAAAAATTGACAAGCTTAAAAAAATGCAAGCTTTTTGAGGATAACTCAAAATAGTTTTCCTAGCATTATTTATAAGGATGATTTTTATTTTCACCATCCTTTATGCCCGAGAGACATTTACTTTTATGAGCTTTAATAGGAAAAGAAGGCCACCCTCAAAGGCCGCTCCGCCAAGGAAGGGATTTCAGCCGAGGGTGATAACCCGAGGTGGAAGGTCCTTTCCACGACGGAACGACCGAGGATGTGACCTTCCTCAGTGTAATTTTTTTTTTTGTCGTAATATTTTGAAGGTGCATGTAAAAAAAGATACATCTTTTTACATCACCTTCCGACATCCGAAAGGTGCATGTTATAATTAAAAAAAATAAACACATAGATTTCATGTCAGGAAAATGATTTTACATAAGGATATTAAATTGAAATATTGAATAAGGGTAATAAAGGAGGCAGTATAATAAGGTCACTACTCACAATTGCAGTCAGATGTTGACTGACAAGTCACAGGTCTAGATCAGGCTTGGCATTTTCAAGCTGCAATGCATGTCAAAGGCTAGTTTGCCTTTCAAAGAAAGGCAAAAATTTCAAAAGCATGTCATGTGAATGGCAAACTTAAAAATTGACCATCCATTTAAAAGGTAAATTTAAAAAGTCACACGTTATGCTAGTTTGAAATTTTTACAAATGTATTGCAAAATATAACATGATCACAAATGCTAGAGGCATTGATATCCAACACAGAAAATTTAGTAGAGGCTGAACAACAAGCTTGAGTACATCTTGTTGAAAGATGCGTTAGATGGGAGAAAGCTCTATTATTAGAGAACTTGAGAACGAGATGAAACCTTAATTTCTTTCTCCAATTTATTGTAGCCAATGCACTGTGAATGTGCCACATCATCAATTGAAGAATCATAGAAGTGATGGTATAATAAGTGAGCACTTCATTGCCAACAACAATGTCAATAATGTTTGTGTTACGTAAGAAAGCTAGAACATTGTTTTGAAGCCATTTGGATGTGGTTGTATCAAATGATCTAACACTTGAGATTGGTTGATTGGGAATCCCCAGGAGAATCTGCATGTGTGACCCTGAAAAGTTGTTGAAGATATGGGGATTGGCATCAAACAACTTCACTTTTGCCCCATGCCCATGCTCTTCAACATGGTGGCTATGTGCTCCGACTTTGGGAGATAGAAGCGTTCGTGCCAAAGTTCACTCCAATAAACATTTTTGCAACCATTTGGAAGATGAAAATATGGCAAGAACATTAACTATACTTAATAGACATGGATGTTGCTAGGGATTAATGTAAAAACTAGAAGCTATTATCATTCAAAGTAGATGAACATATATACAACAAAGAGGTTTTGAGATTGAACAATGTTATCTAATTTTTTTTAATTCCATACAATTTCTAAAGTAAAATCACATTCTTGGTTGGCTAGCCTCTGTGAAGTACGGGAAAAGCATTTTGCCATCACACAATGAGGTTTAGTACTTCAAAAGAGTTTTTATAAAGGAAACATTTCTCGCTTTGACGACAACACTTTGAAGAGGAAGACTTCAAGTAATAGACATGTTGTGCTTTGGATGTGCCACATCATTGAGAGAAGAATCGTAGTAGCAATGGTATAATCAATGAGCACTTCATTGTTAACAACAATACTAGTAATATTTGTGTTAGGCAAGAAAGCTAGAACATTGTTTCGAAGCCATTTAGATGTGGTTGTATCGAATGATCTAAAACGCTTACAGTCATCTGATTGGGAATTCCCACGAGAACCTACATGTCTGACCCAACAAAGGTGTTGAGGGTACAAGAATTGGCATTCAGCCTCACTTGCCCATACTCCTCATCATGTTGACTACATGCTCTGGCTTTGGGAGATCACAAACATATGTGCCAAAACAAACGGTGATTTGGAAGATGAAATTTTGACAAGAGCATCAACCGTACCTACTAAACATAGATGCTGATAGTGATTAATATAAAACTAGAGGCTATTATCATTCAAAGTACATGAGTGTATATACAACAAAGAGGACAGTGAGACTAAACAATGTCATATAGATTTTTTAATTTCATCAAATTTCTAGGAGTAAAATCACATTCTTTGTTAGCTTTTGCTTTTGGGAATCTATCCATTTATGCATATTAAAGCACCATTTATGCATAGTAAAGCACCACATTTGATCTTACTAACAACAACATGAGTTTGCTATTCCCCGTCTTGTGGAAGCCAAGAAGGTGATTAGTGGTTTCACATGGAGCAAATCCCTTCCTTTGATTGGTGGAGCCATTCCAAGAGGCCTTCCCCGGGCCCCCCATTTTGCAAGGGAGGTGGCATTGAAAGGTGCCAACTGCCAACCTCGGGTAACTCAGCATGCGAGAGGAATGAGTACCTTGGGACCCGAGTCCCTTGGAGTAGGTGGGCCCTTGCTCTGGAATCCAATAAAAACAATAATTTTTTTATTTAATTTGAATTTAGATAATAAATGATTTGACCTTCAGATGAAAAGACCTTGTGAAAGGACATGGGCTTTTAAATTAGGAGGTAATCGCATGGGCGTGCACGATTCCATGTGAAACCACCCTTTCTCATCTCCCTTCATTAGCCGACTCACCACCTCTTCTGATCTACTGCAGTCAGTTGGCAGACTCCCACGGACATCATCATAATTTATGCACTTTTATTTTGAATGCTAGGATTTGGAGTCGCTCTTGTTTGAGCGTACTTTTGTTTAAACTTCTCTTTCCGGATGTATATATCTTTTTCATCAAATATACCTATTACTTTTTCCTATGAATAAATGCAGTAAGGGTGTTTGCTTTATTAAGAGCATCAAGCCAAGCCCTAATTACTAATTATGTGTTGCTTTGGAAAGTACTGGTGCGCAGTTGAGAGAGAGAAGCTAAATTTTCTGGCAGCAGCAGCAGCAGGCAACTCATGATCAGAGGTGAATCTAGCAACAGAAGCCATCGCTCTTCTGTTTTCTCTGATCTTGGTGTGTGATCTTTGTGTGTCTGTGTTCCAGGGCTTTCGATCAATGGGCTCATCGTTCTTGCTCACGGGCAGGGGTGAAACTTCTTGGCTTCGATATCTACTGAGTTTGTGATTTGTTCCTTGATTTGAATAAATAAGTTACTGCTCTTGTTATGCAGTTTTTGGCCCCAAGGCTCTAGTGCTTCTTGCATTGTTTCAGCCTCGCACGTAAGATTCCGTAGATACTCCACGTTCCAAGTTATACATGATCCTGTGTTGTTCTTCTTATGTGGCTGGCTTGATAATTGGTTCTTGAACTTTCCAAATTACTTTTCCCGCTCAAATTGAATATTTCAACCAGCCATGTTCATAAGTCGAGAGTGCTCTTTAAAGATTGTCTCTCATTTATTTGAACTATTTCACAAATTGTAGAAAAAAAATGATTTCAAGAGTAAGAGCAGGAATGGAAAAGCTAGACAAAGACATGTTCAAGACATGTTCGAAGATTTAGTCCCAAGTTTTTATAGAAATAAATTTTTTGACTTGCTAATGTAGGTTTATGAGCAGTGTTTCACTGCATTCTTTACAACAAATTCTAGTCAGAATGTGAAGATTTGCTGTCAAGAAAAAGCGGTAGTCTAGTATTAGAAAAATCCTTAAGAAATAAGTAGATGCATCTAGCCTGGTTAGCTCTCCTGATATTTACTGGTATTTGAGTTTTGATCTTGATACTTCTGCTCAAAGGATATGCGAGGACCTCCATTGGAGTAAATAACGTTGGTTCTATAGGAGTTGTTTTCAATCCCCCCCCCCCCCCCCCCCCCAAATCTGTAGGCCGTTGATTTAGTTTGTGTTTTCTGTAGTGTAAGTATTAACGAGAAAAAGGCGGCACTATCTTTTTCTTTAGGCAAGACAATCGATTGAAATCGAACTCCCTTGTGAACATTACCAAGAAGACAAACATGTAGACAACTTTTTCCTTTGGCTCTTCTTCCCTTTATGATTATCCAACTTGATTTGCAGGGTTGTCTATCGTCAATCAGCAAATTCAAATCCATTGGTTCTTTGGTCCTCCTTTTTAGAGTAATTTATCACTCCTTTCATTTTAGCTTCCCGTAGGGATATTAGTTCTTTGGGGGTTGTGGATCAAACAATAATGTGAATATGTTTGTTCCACAACATTTTTCTTATGAATGTCTATCGTTTGGGAGTGAACTCGAGATTGATCAAGATCTGCACTGGGGAGTTTATTCTCCACCCTTGTCATGGTGGGGCCAACGCTCAAGAGTTAGCTGGAGATCCTCTCTTGGGGCTGTTTTTGCCCCCTAAAGGCTAATATTAGAGTTTAAGAGGCTTCAAGGGTCAAATCAATAAATTGGTCACTATGGTCCTGTTGAGGACCATGTTCCAGGATTATGAAGTGGCATAGAGTGAAAATCAAGGGTCCTCACAATCAAGTTTTAGGTTGTAGTTTCCATCATGATTCTTGACCCACGATTTGGCCATCTTGAGGCTCTTCGTGATCTCTAGTTGGGGGTCTATTCTCAAGGCAATCTAGGCAGATCTTGGGCTTCATGGGCTATTAGACAAGGCAGGCACTTTGAGGCCCGACATGCCGTTCATCAGGGTGGAGACCAAGCCACTTGTTGCACAGGTTTACGGCCTCTAGGCTTTCAAGGTAGGGGCCAACGGGGACCTACACAGGTAGCTCCGGATTTAGGGTTCTTAGGCACTCTCTTGCTTACAAGTTACGACGCTGGATGTGGACCTCTACAATTGATTATGGACCTCTGTGGGTCTACATTGCTTGGGATCCACCCAGAGAAGCTATGCAGGGGATTGTGGAGGGTTCCCCCTTTCCCTCTCTCCTCCATAGCAGAGCACTAATAGAAGAAGTTTGATCATGTAACTAAACCAATTTTGGGGCCTTTCTCTCAATAATCAGCCAAAATCATTACTAACATGTGGTGTATGATGTATGTTAAACTTCAAGATGTCACGATGCTTAAAGTTAAATAAAACCTAAAGATCCAACTTAAAAATCATACATCATATGATATCAAGAGAATGGAGATTGCACATTCAACTTCCAGTCCTATAGCAATTTATAAAATCCCAAGATTCACATAAACAAATAGCTTCAATATTCAAGTAACAAGTTTCATAGCAATTGTCATGTAGTTATGAACTACACTTACCAGTTTGTAGTACATCTTAAAAAAAGGAGTTCTACATTGTAATTGTTAGAAAAAAGTGTCTAATAGATTATAGAACCCTTGTGAGTTGTGACTCTATGAATCATGTGCCCGTCACGATGATGATGTCCTGTACAAATTTCTTGCAGATCTTGGAAACCATCCAAGACAAACTCAATTCCATGGCAACTCAACTTGTTGCAGAGAAGGAACAAGGGATGCTCCAAATCTCGAGTTTATAGGTTCAATTTGACGAGGAGGAAGAACAAGTTTTGAATTTACAGGTTCAACTTGATGAGGAGAAAGTGAATATGAGAAAAACTCCTACCAGAGCTGTTCGTGCAGGCAAACTAGTTGGAATGGAACAACTCTAGTAGGAGTTTGTCTCATATTCACTTTCTCCTTAGTTGAACCTGTAAATTCAAAACTTATTCTTTCTCCTCATTAAATTGAACCTATACATTCCAGACTTTGAGCAGCCGTCGTTCTTCCTTCTCTACTGCAAGTTGAGTTGCCATGGAGTTGAGTTTATCTTCCAGGATCTGCGAGAGACTCTTCTATGGAATCTTGACAGTATAATCTATTGAGGGTGGCACAATGGGACCTCAAGAAAGTATGCATGCCACACCAGTCCTTTCGACAAAATTATCTTCCATTGTTGTTCCTCAAATTCTAATCTGAACCACAGAAACAAAGATTCAGACTATACTTCAAAGTTCAAGGGCTTCCTACTGAAATGTAGTATATGGTTGAATGCTGAATTTATATCAATTGTCTATGAAGCCTGCTCATGATCCATTATGATTGTATTAAACATAATTGACCGTAACCACTATGACAAAAAAACAAGCACTAGCAAGTTGACAATGAATGCTGGCTGCAGCAAGAAAATTTTACTGCTACATATATCCGGCAATGGCAGCGTAAATGCAATTTTCAAAGATTATAATGTTAACCTGTGTGTTCAACTCAGAAATCTACGCTAATCAAGGCTGCTGGAATATCATAGTTCTTCATGCCGAATTTTGAATTTCCTTTGTCCTACAACAATGGATTCTTAAATCTCTATCTAACGGAAATATTTATACATGCCATATGCTGCCTTGCTTAAGTACAAATATGAGTTTTGACTGCAAGAATTAAAATTGTTGTTGCTATTATACGTCATTGAATGCAGAACTATGGCCTATGTAGCTATTCATTATAAAGGCACAAGTTACTAACTTTTTACAGAATATGCTGTGGACTACAGATCAAGCTTTCTTCATTATAGGACTACATGCAGTCAAGACAACAATCATGCAAGCTTGTTTGTGAATCATTTTACTGATATATACCTTGAAGAGTCTACTGCCTGAAATCGACTTTGCTTGGCAAAGAATCAATGAATGACTCTCTGCGGGCTCACTGCACATCTAAGGCAGGGCCCCAGAACGTCATAGCTATACCACTTTCTATTTTTTTCTTGCATCTTTAATGCTAAGACCTACTTGGTGGAGACTTATCGGAGCTAATTAGATGCTATCTTAAGCACAGTGCATAACATTATTCAACTCTATGGTGCATAATTCTATGATGGACTTATCACCTATTGCTCTTTTCCGATAGAGCGAACATAAATCTTAATCTCAAGAGCCATTTTGGGTTGGCCAGATACAAATCAAAGAATTTTTACAGAATCTAGACATATCTTAGAGACACATTTTTACATGGCTTCATGTCAGGATAAGATGCTTTCCCTAATGCAACAAGTCAGGCCCAAATGAGGAGTTTTATTGCATCATCCTGTCTAAAAATTCAATGCAATATGAAGGTGACCTAAATTAATGAGGGCATGTTCTAAGCTTCAATTGGGTCTTCTCTTAATTATTAATCCAAATTTTTTTTCTTAATGCAAAACTGTTACTGAAAAGGTGTCTATAGTTCTAGGGCATACATTCGAAACCTTAATTTGATGGAAATTGCAATAAATGAATTGTTTTTAAAGAGAAACTTTTGTAAATTAATCGACAATACTGCTCCTATTGTACAGTGTATCAACTTATCTATAGATTCTCCATCGATCGATATTTTTATCAAATTTATATTGCCTATCGATCACCTGAATATCGTCCATATTTTGGCTGTCTACAAAAGCTAATCATCATTGGCAGCCTAAATGTGCTTTAAAAGTCAGATTTGCCTTATAGATTTGTGCCCTTAAAACGGGAGCGTATGATCGACCTACTTAAGGGTCTGACTATCGGCCCCCTATCGAATCCCTATCAACTGAGAATTGACTTTAAACTTTGACCTGCCATGGTAGATAAGTAGACTTAGGAAGAAACAAATCATATAGGCTATTCCATTGAAGCCTGTGAAAACAAAGCAATTCTCATACCCCAACACTTGCATGCTTAGGGTGCTCCTTAGCCAATCTGGTCACAATAAGCTCAAGTGAGTGACCGTTAAAAGTGAAATTCTTGTTCCCCTCATGAATGAATTGAAGGTCTTTTGAAGTCAAATTTTTATCGCAAAATAAATTTGCTTTGGACGAGTTGATTGATATATGTAGAAAAGTTTCGGCAACTATTGGTCATCAAACTAAAACTTTGCACGTTTATTCTTTCATATTGTACTGCTGCACCCTTTCACTCTGTTCATGCGTTTGTTGAATCGGTAAAATGTTTGCTTTGGTTTCTAGGAACGCTTTCTCTGGTTCGTTTGTGAGCATCCAATATACTTGTGCATACAAACTTGATGCTGCAATAATTGCTCCTGTGGACTTTGATTTAGTTTTTCTACATCATGCTTATCATAGTATCTAGTCTATGTCCTTCTTTATACAGATTCACAAGCATTAAAGCTTGCTTGGTAAGTGCAAATATATAGGGGCCTGCATATGCGAGTTTGCAGATTTCTCTGCTCCATCTACTTTTGCCAAAACTGAGGTTCAAAACTCATCATTTGTTGAAATAATCCATGTCAACTGATTGGTAGAGGCTTCATATTTTAAGCAGCAATAATTTAGTAGAATCGCCTGAAGTTTTATTGAAAATTTCAGATAGTTGTTTCCATGCTAATTGTGTTCCTGTTTTGTTCATTCCTTTTTGGCCCTGCCTTGCTTCGCAAGGACTTAGCAATCATATGAAACTTTGACACGCTTGTATTTTGGCTTTAGTTCACACGAATTAGGAAAGATGTTGTTTTTTTTTAATTTTCAGATTTTGTGAGCTTGACATTTGGTTTTTTTAATTGAGTTATCTATTTTTTCTAGGTTTCTTTTTACTTTATTATATCTTAAAAAATAGTATTATTATACTTGGTTGATTTGCGTTTGATTTTTATTTCAGGGATTAAAATCTAATCTAATGCTGCCACCTGAATATTCTAGAGGTTTCACAGTACACTGTGGATTCAGGATTCAGTTCCAAGATCACATTCTTGCATGGACGTGGGCTGTGATGGCATGCTGCTCGAATGCTGATTCTAGCCCTGGCCTTCGCTTTTGTGGAGTTCCTGTCTTGTCTTCTGATTCTTGTGCAGCGGAAACTTCTTCTGCTGTGCAAATGTCATCCCTACATAGTGGCATGGTCCGAAAAGACAGCTATCAGTCCATCGGAGCATCACAGGTAGGAATTTCCTCTTTCCAATCTATTTTGCCTGCTTTCAAATGCAGACAACGTCTAGTTTCGGATCATACGTGGAGATATGTATTTCTGTTGATACTCATTAGATGTTGCAGGGTAAAGCAGGAGAAATACATTTCTGCTTACTACAATGACGTTTGCAGCAGTTCAAAGCAGTTAAACATGCGTGATATGAAGATCTACAACAGCCGCCGTCTTCGCCTTCCAGTACTATCATCTTCAAATGCAAGCGGGCCGATTGTATCTCTTGCAGAAATCCAACGTGGCATGAGAGGAGCTTATACATGGAGTAAGTTTCTGGAAGCTGCCAATTCTGTGGCGGGTGATTATCTATACAGTTGAGAGCAATGGCTGTATGGAGCTTGTGGCGCCTTCATCCGAGACAGAAAGTGCTGAATTTGCTTTCAAGAGCTTGGCAGCAGTGCCTTTCAAGTGGGGAGGAGGCTTTGGGCAAGCCTAAGTCTTGTTACAATTTGAATCTTCAGGCTCACAATCTGTCTTTAAAGCCGCCTCCTCGTTTATTAGCCACAGAAACCCACAAGAAATCCTCCAATCCTTTGAAGCACAATGGCAGGAGAGGCCTTCTGGATTTTCTCACGGGAAGGTGCTCCCCTATGCAGGATAGGGAGAAGGTAAGGGATAATCCTCAGTTTCTCCATCAATCTCGCAATCCGAAGGCAGGGTCCATAGCTACTTCAGTTGCAAGGCCTTCACGCAGATCCAAATCATACCTTCAATCTAGAATCCCCAACCATAGAGTTAAGGTATATGTTCTGATCAATCACACTTGAATGCGGCAGCAGCTTTGAAAGACTTGCCTAGTGAGAGAAAACAACTCTGTACTTGAGGGGGATGGTGCACCAGCATCATCCTTCGACCTTCTCAGATTCAAATTATACCTTCAATCTAGAAGCCCCAACCATAGAGTCAAGGTATATGTTCTGATCGATCACACTCGAATTCGGCAGCAGCTTTGAAAGACTTGCCTAGGCTCAGAAAAAACAAGTCTGTACTTGAGGGGGATGGTGCACCAACATCATCCTGTAAAAGCTGGCTGCGAGGTAGACAACAGAAAGAGAAGAAACCTGTTATTAACAGGGCCCCTCGTGGGTCTCTCCTCTCATGCCGAGCTATCAGCACCAACTCACGAGCAGTCAAGAATGCATTATATTCCTGATACTAGTCCAGAAATGGGAACTGCCAAGGTGCAATTTGGGAATGATCCCCAGCTGACAGGAAAATTTGTCATGGGTGAGAAAAGTTTCACTTATCCATTCAGTCGATCTTCCTCGTGTTCTTTGAACTTTGCCTAGAAAGACACCGGAATTGCAAAGAAAGCTATAACGCCACACCACGATCTGCGTTCTATTAAGTATGAGTGATTACCGTGAAAGCCACACAGAGAAAAAAATAATTGTCCAGATTTATCAGTTCATAAGAAAGTGTTTTTTTTTTCTGAATTGTACTTTTATATTGTTTTTTAACTTGTTGACATCTAATTGACGTTTTCTGACTGTTTGTCATGTCCAACTTCACTCTCAGCCTCCAGTCCCAGCAGCCAGTTGTATATGGGGTTATCAACTTGATTATTGGAAATATTTCTCGAAACGTTGTCTGCTACTTATTCTAAATCTAGCTACCTTTGGAGGAGCATATCTCAAAACCAGGAGACATCTAAATTTTGTCCTTCGCTGTGGGAGAACAAATCTGGAGCGTACAAGTAGCGTATCTCAAAACGAGAAGAGAAACATAGCTTTGACAATTATTCTACGTAGAGGGCTTCAACTTGTCCAAGCTCTTTGGTCACCTTCTTGTCATTTTACTGCTAAGAATGAAGCAAATATTATGGCCATGTAATTTTTGGCTTTTCAAGGTTGTTTTGATGACATAAACTTGTCCTTCTTTTCTCGTCTTCAAGCTCTGTTTATCAGACTAGTTTAGTTCAAAGAATTGGTTGTGTTGACAATAAGCGATGTCTATGAACACGCTATAGTTTCTCAAAATTGTTAAAAGATACTCAAGTTTGTGAATCGGTAATGCAGTGAAGCGAAAACTGTATCTTTGTAATCAACCATCTGCTCATGCCACTGTGCATGTCCTCGTTTATGGCAAGTATCACTTGAACTCATCTTTTTCCCATCAATCCTGAGCTAAAGATCCATGCTTTGACAGTCGCTAACATACTTGACGTTTAGATATTTCTCAGCAATGGCAAGCCCGAACCTGCGTACAAGCTGAAGAAACAAGAATCTGCTGGGGAAGAGGCCAGATGATGCAGATATTGCTCTGAACATAAGTTCTTGAAGATGCCGTAAAGTAGAACAACAGTCATATGTTGTTCGAAAATTCAGTACACCAAGGGCATAACTGATAAAATTTCAGTTTTAGGACATCAATGATTGTACTTAACAATCATAGAGAGTTGGTTGCTTAATCAATGGATCTATCAAGTTCTACACTTTAGATCTTGATCTAGATTCACTACACTTAGATTTAAGCAAGAGCAATGGATCAAATCTTCATAAACAAGTGAGAGCGGCCTCACACGTGTGGAGTACTGTCCACTGTACGGCCTGCACCTGAAACAACAAGTACGTAGGTTCTTGATAGCAATCATTCAATAAAATCACAATTCTATTGACTAGAAATCTCGCAAAGTTGTAGAATGCAAAAGTCTCATCAATCTCATTAGCAAAATGATGATCCTTTTATGGATCAAGTACATCCACGAGTCTGGTACAGTCCAGCAGGTCCACACGTGTGGAGAGTGTCACATCATTCAGATCTATCCATTTGATCCATCCTTGATCCTTATTCAAAGTTGACTTTCTAGAATATGGCTAAAATTCAAAGACCTAGTCTCCTAGAATATAGGAATATTCTCTACAAAATAGCTAGATGCATAGAATATAAGACATACAACAAGGAAATATATAAAGATCTAAAATTCAAGACCTTCCCTAATATAGAAGTTTGAAGCACATTAGATTATTCACAACCTATCAATAAGCATCATATCCTATATGAGTAGGCAATGTACAGTGCTTGCCAACAACATACATAATAATGTGAAACAACGCTTTCCTCCTCTTCACTTCTCACACTAAGAAAACTCCAAGAATGATCGACAAAATACTTCAATTGTGGATTAATCATATATCGAAACAACACTTTCCTCCTCTTCACTAAGAAAACTCCAAAGATGACCTACAATTTACTTCAATTGTAGAGTAATCATATATCGTGGAATAATTATATATATTTCAACTCTCGCCAATAGCAACTTACGAAATGATGATAAGCATGCATATTCAATAAACCCTTATTTTTTAAGCATAAGCAATTACTCTTGGGAGCAAAATTCTTTTCCCAACACTGACATGAATGGATTGAAGCTTTGACAATGGGGGGCTACTTTATTTTATCCATAGATAAAGACCAATACAATTAGGAGCAAGGCATAGAGAAATGAAAATTGACAACTTTTGGAAGCCATTTTTCGAGTTTCCAATGCTGCTCACCATTTATTTGACTAGTATGGCTAACTTGCGCAGGCTTGTGTTTTGAAGTCTTCCCAACGTTCATAGACAATTTTCTTGTCCGTAGAAATGCATTTTTAGTTTAGCCTTTCCAACTCAAAGGTAATTAACCTTGACGTCCTTATAGCACCCTTCAAGTCTTGTGAAATCCTTAATAATGAAAGGTGCTTATGTTTCACACCTTTCACCAAGAAAAGTACATATCCACCTTTCAAAATGTTGGGAATAGTGTTCGATGACGCAGTGGCAGTTCTCCCCAACGAGGGAAAAGGATGATATTTGTTTAACTTAGCAAAATATCTTGGTAGGTGTTGTAGACAACTATGAAGAGTCCGAATAGTTAGGCGCTATGACAGCCATGCATTCTTTGATAGATACTTTGCATTAATTATGGAAGAAGAGTATCAGATAAAGAAAGAGATAATTAGGCAAGACCGTTCGAACATAAACAATGCACATAGATAATAGAGAATTTGTAAATTATTTGTAGCTGTTGTAATACAACGATTACATCACAAATTGATATAATCGGTGATATGAATGTGGATGCATTGAGCATAAACAATTTTTTTTAAAAACTTGAATCTCTCATGTGATATACACCTATCCTTCCAACAAGTAACAACTATATATGGCACACAATTGGATCATGTATGGGCAAATATACAAAATTCAAGGAATTTATTTGGATTTACATCCACTTATTGGTCAGATCATTCGCCAAAATATTACATGTGTGATTAACAGAAATCGATAATGTTATTACATCACCTCCCTATAAACACTATTTTATCAAATACAAAAATGAACATGTAGTCTATTATTTTTACAAAAACATGCATTTCCATGCTCTCATTTCTTCTATAAGACACATTTAAAGCAAGAACATTGTGGCATATCACAAAGGCCTTGCTATTTATGTGATATTTTGAAATTTGTAACTTTTTGACATGAGAAATGACCATCTACTAAAAATGGATGAAAACTATTTAGTCATTTTATAACTTTACAAATCATCATAATTATTTCTATATTTGAGTATTTATCATTTCACAAACTCAGAATCAATAGTCACAAAACTATGCATGACTTTTAAAATAGTAGATTCACAATATTGTAATCATTTTTTAAAAGTAACGATTTTATTATTAAGTATTTGTGGTATTATTTCATGATATAATAATTACAATTTCATGATGCACATTCACAATTGCAAAAAATGAATGTCACAATTTATTGTGTAGGAATTGATGAAAGTAGTGTGTAGTAGAAGGGATCTGAAGTAGATCTCTGAAATGTGAGGTTTCAAAGGAATGATTGAAACATGTGAGACTGATTACAACATACAAAGTATCCCAAACCCTAAAAATGAAATCCAAAAGCAAAAGCTGGTTCATCATGTCAAACAGATATGCCAACTAAATAAAAAAGCTTTTGCTTTTGCTTTTGCCCCATGCATTGTTGCTTTTGGTTATGCCTCATGCGTTCTTTGCAGGAGTTTGTGGTGCCAATAGATGCATGTTACTTTAGCCCTCAACATGTGAAAGTACTGTACTTTAGGCCATAAATGGATCTACAAAAGATCCACAAGAGTGATTGGATCTATGAAAAAACTAGACACAAAAAAGTTGATCTAGATTGGCAATTTGACAAACAACAAGCATTAACAATCAAAAGCATTAATAAACATTGAAATCCGAGCCCACACGTGTGTACTACAGTCTGTAGTACGGCCTTCAACCTGAGAAACAAGTAGAAATTGATTTGGTTTCATTTGGATCACAAAAACTCAATGTACATAGTGAACTAGCTTGAGATTGCCAATGAGCTCCAAAAATTTTCTATCTTCTCACTATGGAGAGAGGGAATACATAGCAAATTCGACTTCCTTCTTGAAGTTAGGTGGATTTCCAGCATGTAATAAGGAAGTTAACTCACTCTCCTTGACCTAAAATGAAGCCCTAGTCTATTTCCTAGAGTCATGCTTGGTAGATAGCTAGTTGGTCAAATTTTTACCCTAAATTTAGGATTTAGGTCCTATAAACTAGGAATCACTACCAAAATGACATGACCAACCCTATGGACTTGACCTAACCTACATTAGGAGTGGGTTGCCACGTGGCATCTTGGCCTCACATGTGTGGAATCCACTTATGTACAAAATTTACATTATATTACATGGTTTTTTATCAAGCTAGATTTGCCAATTTTTGGCAATTCTTCACAGTTCCAACCTTAAAATTTTAGACCACCACCACATAATATACTTTAACGGTGACTTTTTTACAAACTCCATTGACTGATCTCAACACATAATATTATTGACTTTGCAATGCAAGGTCAAAAAGCTTCCTAAACTGCAGTTTAGCACATATTGCAAAGGAAGGGCCTCTGGCTTGCCCCACAATGCACTTGTTTATATGAGTTTTGGCTCTCTAGTGGCAAAAAAAGTACACCAATGGATTGTCAGGGGAGTATACGAATGTGCGTGTGATTGATATGGTTGCTGCAGCAATCTATAATATTTGTAGTTGATGCTATAATGTGGAAAGATGGCCTGCCATCTTTCGTTGGACCCCTCACTTGGGAGAGCGTCATGCTCAACGGATGCTTCTTTTGCTCAAGCTTTCTAGTCATTGCATAAAATCAGAAGCACCTTGATTTACCAACAAGAGCTTACCAAGGATCTATTGAAGCAATCAAAGTCAGTAGGCAAGGGCTAGATCCGATGAAGTTCCAAGGCTTCATTACCCATCTAACTTGCTTGATGATCCGTCCATTGTACATAAAAAATCACGTTCCCTGCTGCTTGTGTATCTAGAAGCTTTATTTTATAGGAAAAATTTGTTGCTCGGTTGTTTCCGACCAAAGATGTGGATGGTCTAGATGTATATGTTGAATCCACAGTAGCTCAACCTCCACCCCCTCAGTCCAACATCCCTTCTCTTGGGGTGATGGCATAGAACGAAGATGGCACTACAAGCACTTTACCATTCCAAGAATTATTACATTATACACTCGGACCTTGAAGCTCCTCCTTGAGATAGATGATACATGTCAGATTGAAACTGACATTTTTGGAAGCAGGGAATGTTCAGAACTTCAGATCATTGGGAATTTTTATCAATTGTTAGCCAGACTTTCATTTAAAATGGTACATCTTAACCTAATGTTGTAAGAAGAGTATCCATCAACCTTCCATTGCAAGTAGAGCTATGGTTAGAAAGTTCGGCCAGAGTCAAAACTGTAAATGCTATCAGTATTGGGTCAGTGAAAATTTTTAACAGTGAGAAACCTGTCCATATGTTTTACATAGATAGAATCATCGGCTCCATGACAACAAATGACGAGAGTCCCAGAGAGATTCAATGGGGAATTTTCATGCGTGGAAATGGCATCTGTTGAGATAGTGATGAAAGAGTCATAAATGGGAAAAGAGGATGCCATGTGAATGAGGGAAATTTGAGAAGGCAAAAGGAGATGAAGCTGGGGGAATTGTAGCCTTGTAGAAACCAACGCACTCAAAGGGATTTTTCTAGGAAGTGAAAGCATTGTGCAATGCCATGCATGAGACTGCGAGATACACTAGCTAGGCAAGTCAGAGTAGAAAAGCCTGTACAGAAGGTTTGGGAGAAATTGTGTGCCATTTATCATAAATAGAACTCTGCCAAATGGCATAAGTGGCCAAGTTGAGCTCCCAATGCTCCGAACTTGCCATGCTTTACTGACTAGTGAAAGGCTTTGAATGCAATGGAAGAAAAGTTAACTAGTTCACCTTTGAGAGCGTGAACAAGGTAACCAATATTTGTCATTACTGCTTGATTTGCGAAGCGACAAAGATTGTGGAAAGCAGAATCAACAATTATTATAGCCTTTTGTCAAATGGAAGAAGTTACCCTTAAAAAGAGTGGCTTCGTCCAAGATAAAGATGAGATAGTCCCATCCATTGGTAATCCAAGTACATCTGCATAAATTGCTTCTATGATCATCAAGTCTGCTCCCCTTACCACAACCTTGATGTCGTCCTCTGTTATTTGCTTGATTCCAGCCACAAACTCGTTACATAATTCTGACAATATGATTGATGGATTAAGTTTCAGTAGGCCGCCCAACCTACATACTTCTGCCATAGCTCTTATTGCATCCATATTGATCGAGCTGTGAACCTTCCAGTTCACCACTGATGGTTCACCGCTGGATGAAGTCATGTTTTCCTTGAAAAAGAATAAAGAGAAAACACAAAAGCACAAAAATAGCAGGTAACAGAACAATGTATAACGAGAATGAAGCTCACATTAGAGGAAGAAAGCTATGAGAAAGTGAATCAAAGCTTACAACTCGTCATACAGTAGCTCAAAAGCTCACATTTTTTAATGTACCCCGCAACATCTTTATACATGTAGGCCACTAGTATTTTGCATTTAATGTCTTGGTTATAGTGTTTTTTAGAGCATAATGTCCTCCAACATCTTTTGAGTGTAGACCTTTTATAATAGTCTGTATTTTGTCAACTTCTAAACATCGTCGAAGCTCTGCATCAAGGCCTAGTTTATACAATACTCCTTTTATGATAGTGTAAGGTCCAATTTTATGCTGGAAAATAGTCTTTTCTTCTGCATTATAGTTCTAAGGATAGTTTAGATTTATCAAATATTCAATAATATCATAATATAAGGACTTCTCTACATTTAGGAAAAATAAGTCTTCATCAGAAATCTTATCTTCCAATGGTTCATTCACATTTTATCATTTCCAAGTCGTGACAAGAAGTCAACATTGGTATGATTCTTCCCCTATCGCGTCTACACGTCAAATGTAAATTCGTACAATAACAACACCCACCTCACTATCCTTCCAGAGAGATCAACTTTATTAACCAAATATTTCAACGCATAATGGTCCACATAGAAAATGAATGGATATCCCAACAGGTAATGTTGAAACTTCTTCATTGAGTAGATCAGTCTTAATGCTTCCCTCTTTGTCGCTGCATAATTCATCTCTGAACTGGATAACTGGCGCCTTGCATAATAAACTGGATGATCCTTTCTCAAGTCATCTTTCTAACTTAGGTTCACTCCGATTGCAAATGCAAAAACACCAAGAAAACCTCGAAGTTCTCTCAAGTTGGTTGGTTCCTTTAAGTTCTTGATTATTCCGACTTTGTCGATGTCCACCTCGATACCTCTTTCCGATATCTGATGTCCGAGGAGAATTCCTTCATAGCGAAAAAGCATTTCTCCGGATGTAGGCATAAAGAAGTCTCTCTGCATCGTTTCAGTGTCAGTCAAAGTTTTGTGATATGATCAGATGCTTTGATGTACACACAGAAGTCGTCCATGGAGACTTCTAGAAAAACTCGCAAATAATCTTGGAAAATTGTCATCATCATGCGTTGAAAAGTAATTGGTGTGTTGCATAGTGGTAGGCGGCAATCGTGGCTATTATTATCCAGACAAATAGTGACATAGCTGCAGTCATGGTCAAGGTAGTTGCATAGTACTAGGAGTGGATAGGATAAGATAAGTGACTAGCTTCATTTTGAGTGGTGCCATGTCAACAATCGAACTAGACGATTTAGTCGAGTCGAGGTCAAATATGTCGAGGAGTTCGACTCTTTCGACCCTCGACAGTTTGACTTGACTACCTCGATAGTTTAACTTTTCAAATCCCATGTATTGTTGTAGACAGTGCGACAATGAGAGTAAATATGCAGCAACATGAATGGATTGTGAAATTGTCAACTAGTTTGAGTTGTCTTATTTGGCAATTTTGAGGCTAATATGCATTTTCATATTAGAGATAGACTTACAAAGTTAGTAAGGCCTAAGAATAGTGGATTTACCATTTTTGGAAACTTAGGCATGTTGATAAGGTCACATGTAAACCTCTTTATATTGGTTTGTCGGTCCCTTTCCGTGCCTCCCTAATCGGTCGGATCTAGAAGGCAAAGAAAGGGATTTTGGATCTCCAATTGCGTGAGTAGTCGTTTTGTAGTAACGGGCTTTGATCGGGCTTCCAATGGGGAGAGGGTAAACACAATGATAGGAGTGGGAATCTAGGCTTGCTAAGGTAGTCAGTCTTAGCTTCGAATATGATCGTGGAATAGTCTAGATTTATGCGGCGTTCATCTTTGATGCTATAATCCTTTTGGTCTTTTTCTTGGTTGGTTAATTTGTTTATTTTTTCTTTTGCAAGTAAGCGACAAAATTTGTATATTAACTATGTGATAATGTGTATAGTTACATTGGGTGGTCCACCACTTTCAGAAACCAACTCTTGAAAAATTCGAGAGACTTAGCCCTAGGATCTACTGCGAGCTTCTCGCTCAACAATATTTTATTAAGTGCTTCAAAGTAGAACCTACTCATTTCCCAAAGACTACTAATAAAAGACCCAACTTCCTGGGTACCATTAAAGATTTGAGCATTCCTTAGTCTCCAGGTAGTCCAGAGAAGAGGAGCTCTGATACAAGTCCAAATGTTTCTATCTACTAAAGAATCAAGAATGGGAATCCACAAAAACATGACCTAGAAACCTAGCTAGACTCTGAACAAGAGAAGAGAAGAGTTCATTCCTTCCACAGTATAGGAATGTGTGCTGAATAGAGTCGAATTCTGAGCCGCATATGTCATAGTAACCATCTAAGGTGCCCCACTAGTAGCCTGTACTGCCTGTCCATATTGCCCTGTGTGCAATTCTCCAAAGAAGAATTGAGACCTTCGGGTCTAAGAATTTTGCCCAGATGTCCCTGAATATCCACCTCCACTCCTCTGTGTCCAGATCCAGACCCCACCTTCTGTTCAATTTGGACACCAACTCCAATGGTATCCCCTGTACTCCTGGGGGCTTCTATACCATCCTTCCTTTCGTCTCCCAGGTGAACCAGTCCCAAGACCAGCCCCTCATGTAATGCCCTTTCTTGATTGCCTCCATTCGACAAAGAGCCCATCTCTCCACATGAGCTTTGCTTCCCCACCTTCGAGTAGTGCCCCTCCTCCTCCTCACTCTCCTGCCTCCTCATCCCAAAGGTCTCTCCAACCAGTAACTCCCTTTTTGTGGATCTTGCTGGCTACTTCATAGAGCTCTTCTCCCAAGGGTGGGTTCCCCCTCCATGCCCAACAACTCATCTCCAAGACCCCTCCTTTATCCCACATCATCTCCTCGGTGGCACTTATTACATGTCCTCCCTTTTTCCACCCCAACCATAGGCTCCTAAAAAGCTCACTTCCTTTTCCTTTGAATTTCCAATCGGAAAGTAGGAGATCCATGGTCCTCCAATTCCTCCACCCCGATGCCCTGACTGGTGCCCATTGTTGAGCTGCTTCCTGCAAGAGGCTAGCCCATAGTTCCTTACTTCTCTCCACTGCGCTCACCAACTCATCAATGCTTGATCTTGATCTTTCACAAAGGTTAGTGAAAACAATGCCACCATCATAAATCAAAAGATAGATTCCAAACTTTCCATCCAACATGAATGAGAGTGGGTGAAGATGAGTATCAAACCTAATAGATCCAGCCTTCTTGAGTCCATAACAAACCTC
Organism: Diphasiastrum complanatum; assembly: GCA_029204225.1. Taxonomy (NCBI): domain Eukaryota; kingdom Viridiplantae; phylum Streptophyta; class Lycopodiopsida; order Lycopodiales; family Lycopodiaceae; genus Diphasiastrum; species Diphasiastrum complanatum. Next base: position 77,019,513 of record CM055095.1, on the reverse strand, counting down.
AATAAGCTCACCAATGAGATCTCCCTTGACTTGGAGAAATTGTCTCTCGATTTGCTCCATGTAGTCTTCTCCAACCAACCTTTTGCCATCTTGATCATGAGTAATAAATTCACAATCATAGAATCCTTTGAGTTGATGAAGAGATGTGAGATCCACACTTTCGATCTTCCATTGCTCTTTCCTTCATAAGACTCCCTCTTAATGATTGTATCATAAGAAGTAGAAACCTCAAAAACATTAGAGGCCATGAAAAAAATGATTAGTACCTTCAACATAAGGATTATTGAAGTACTCTCTTTTTTCAAACAAGAATTTCTACTCAATGTTTTAGGGAAATGAATCATATAATAATGATTCTTCCTCACTATCATTCACAATGACATCATTTAAAGTACATCCTACTTTGAACACTTTACATACTTCTCTTCTTCTTGACTTGTGGCTATCTCCCTCACCAAGTCTCTTGATAGAACCATTTAATCTACTCTCTTTATGAGACATGTGAATCCACTTGCTGGAAAAATGACTTTCTTGGAATCATAACAAAATAACGTAGAAGAAACACCACCTTCATGCATGCACCTAGCAACATATTCATATGATCAAATAAATCATTAGCAACAATCTTTTCCAAGGAAGAACCTAGATCCCCAGGAGATCAGACGTTGATAATAGAATAGCTGCCACTCTTGGATGTAATCCGGAAAGTTTGGAACTCATCCGAGTAGGTGGAGTAGGCTGCTCGGATGAGGCTCTCGCTCTGCTGGTCCCGAACAAGTGTCAGATCAAAGCCAAGGTTGGTGAGGATATCCTTGGCCAGTGTGAGCTGCTCGACGTAATTCTTAAGATAGATCATGACTATATCCTCTGAATAAGGACGAGGGGGTTTACGGCGATGCAAGCTAATCGAGGAATCGCGAGAAGCCATGATAGCAGTGATTTTAGATTGCTCTGAGAATTTTGAAAATTTTGAAAAAAATTGGCATGAACTCGAGAGCAGCAATCTAAAATGAATTCGTGGAGAGAAGGTGGAGGACTATATATAGACTTTTTTGGCAGGAATTCGCAACTTCACCCAGAAATCGTCCTCAGTGTCCACGATTTGGTAAGGATGGTTGCAAATTTTGAGGCAACGTTCTGAGGGCCCGCAAATTCTTGTAAGGGATTTTTTTATGCCAAAAGAGAAAAAAATGTCTGACAGTGCAAAAATGTGTCTGACCAAAATTTGCAGAGATAGTAAAGAAATCGTGAGGATCAATTTGAGCTGCAGCAAATTTTCTGCGAATTTTGAGGATGGATATCTCATGAATAAAACAATGAGAGAAAGGAAAAAGGGAGCGGAGCTGTAGGCAAGGGCGAGAGGGGAGCGGATCAGGGTAGGAGAGGGTAGGCAGTGATAGATGAAGGGGAGGCAGCGAGGAGGAAGGTAGCGAGGAGCAACAGGTAGGAGCAGCGAAGGCGAAGGAGCAGTGAATAGAGGGGAAGGGAGAGGGAGCGGAGGAGCAGGAAGGAAGCGAGGAAGGGAGCGAACAGCAGAGAGCAAGCAGGACGAGTAGAAAGGTGAAGGAGGTGGAGCGCAGGGAGGTGAAGCGAGCAGGGGAGAGGGGGAAGGGAGTGAGGGAGAGAGCAGGGGAGGGAAGAGCGCAGCGCGTAGTAGAGTAGGGAGCGACCAGGTAGCGAGCAAGAGGAAGCATGGAGTAGGGGACAGGAGCAAAAGGGAGTGGCAGCAAGCGAGCAGGGAGGAGGAAGGGAAGGCAGTGAGGGAAGAGAGGGAGCAGAGCAACAAAGAGAGGGGAAGGAAACGAGAGAGAGCAGGGGAGGGAGGTGAAGGGGGTGGGTGAGGAGCAGAGGATGGGAGATTATCGAAGGAGAGGGGGCAGCAGGCACGTACAGCAGCAACAACGTGCAGTAGATGGGAAGGGGGATGGAGTGAGCAAGAGGGGGAGTGGAGTTGTAGGCAACAAGCAGCGAGAGGTGAAGGAGGTGGAGCGCAGGGAGGCAGGGAGGTGAAGCGAGCATGGGAGAGGGGGAAGCAGGAAAGGGAGGTGAAGGGGTGAGTGGATGAAGGTGAGGGGAGGGACGTGGGCAGGGAGAGATTGAGGTGAGCGGAGGAGAGGTGAAGGGAGTGAGAGAGAGAGAGCAGGGGGAGGGGAGGGTCCTGGGCAAGAAAAGATGGAGCTGAGCGGAGGGAGTGGAGGAGAGGTGAAGGGAGTGAAAGAGAGAGCAGGGGAGAGAAGAGCAAGGAGCGGGAGGGGGCGAGAAGAGGGAGGGAGCGAGCGAGCGAGAGGGGGAGGGAGTGAGCGAAAAGGGGGAGGAAAAGCAAGGAGATCGCAGCGGGGAGGGAGGGAGATCGGAAGGGAGGGAGATCGTAGCAGGGAGGGACAGGGAGTAATGAGAGGTAGCGAGGCAGACGGGAGTAATGGGAGGTGCGAGCAGGGAGGGAGGAAGGAAGAGCAAGGAGCGGGAGGGGCGTGAAGGGGAAGGGAGGGAGGGAGCGAGCAAGAGGGGGAGTGGAGCAGGCAGACGAGGGAAGAAAGGGCCTCGGGCGAGAGGGGGAGGGAGCGAGGCAAGGAAAGGCGGAGGAGCAAGGAGTGAGAAGGGGGGGAGAAAGTGGAGCTGTAGGCAACGGTGGAAGGGAGGTAGGCAAGGCAGTGGGAGGTGAAGGAGCGAGGAGAAGGGAAGGAAGGGAGCGAGAAGGGGGAGGGAAGAGAGAGATTTGTGGACTCTTTTTTTCAAAAAGTGGGTTGATCCATATCAAAACTGAGATTATGACAATAAAAAACACTGAACAATTTAAAAAAAATCTTACTCAAAATTAACTACACAATATATAGCTTAAAAAACAAAATTAATCCCTTGAGGGCTTGGATTTTTGTAATGAAAATGGAAGATTTCGGAGAATGAAAAAAAGAAGAGGTGAGGGGGAGGAAGTAGAAAAGAGTGGAGAGAGGAGTGAAGAAAAAGAGAATTTGAAAGGCAGCTATGCAGTGAGCAACGTTGGTGCTCCCCGACAACGGCGCCAATGTTGGAAGTATTTCTAGTTCGTGCGGTGGCTAGATCTACTTACGGGTGTAGTATAGGGATGTAGAGATTTGTCCACTTTTTAAGTTTCTACAACAAGCTTCAGCAAAAATACGAAAATAAAACAATGATGAAGCACTAGGTCTTACCCAACTAGTGCCCGAAACAAAATTGAAATTAACTGAGACGACAAAACACAAAACCTTACTAAGGCTTACCCAACTATCAAGGTGATTAGACTAAATCCTAGATTAACACCCGAAGGGTAATAAAATGAGATTGCGACAAATACTAAGCAAATAAGCAATAATGAACATGCCACAATAAAGCCGATGAAAAGGAGGCAAGAGGAGGCCCGAGCACCTTCCCTCAAGCTATGCACCTTTCCAAAGGGAACACAAATGAAATAGAATGATAATTCTCCAAAATAGAGAGCAAGATAGCTTAATCTCCAAAGTGTTGTTTACAATGCAAATGCCTCTCCTTTTATGGCAAGGAGGGTCTTCCATAAGTGTCTACTAACTTATGGGACTAATCTGTTTCTAGCCTTTCTAGAACTTCTAACTTAAGATTTAGAACTTCAATTTTCTTAACTCAGGAAAACTTAAGATAAAATATTTCTAATCTTAAGTTTCCTAAGTCTAAGTTCTAAATCTAAGTTTAAGCTTTTTATTATTATTATTTAAGCTTCTACTCATGGACTTACAAAACACATGCCATGGCTGAAGTTTATTGACAGATACTCATACGTGGTCTTACAAAACACATGCCATAGAATTTTATTTCTTTTTTTTTATTTTATTTTGTGTTAGCACAGTTGCTAACTTCATATCTTTGATATCTTTGATGATCAAGAGAAAGGTAAGCAAGTGGAAATGACTCATTTTGCTTTACTCACACATTTTGGAAAATCGTCTTGATGATGCTATGCAAGTGGATATTAGTTCTCATGGTTTTCATGCTAGAAAAGCAACTAATGGATCTGGAAAAGAGGTCTTAGTCAATGGCTTTGATTGTCAAGAGCAAGATCAAGAGGTTGGTCTCAAATGGCTTCAACAACACAAAAGGAAAAGAGCAATGCGAAGAGCTTGTTGAAAAGCCAAATTGCCAGTCTCCACATGAGCCACCGTATCAAGAAGAAGAGGCTGGTTACCCTGCTGAAACCTGGAAACTAGTGCAGAGGGAACAAGAGCCCAACTTTTGAGAAAAGCAGTTGGTTTGATACAAGCAGAAGATACTAGGCCAACACCACCAGAGGAGGCAGGAAGATAAATTTGCCGCTTAGAAAACTGACCTCCACAAGTGTCAAAGGTTCCTGGCCCCAAAAGGCGACCAATTACGCCCAATAAAGTACCATCAAAATCTCAACGTAAGGATAATATGTCAGGCGACAAAGAAACACAATGTAGTAGATAGCTAGGATGTTGAGCAAAACACTGAGTGAGAATTCCAAATGCAACTTGAGAATTTCGAAGCTTTGGCAACAAATTAGAATGACGACAAAACCATCCAGAGCTTCCCGCATAAATGAAGTGACATATCCAGAAGAACCAATGGGAACACCCAATGCCTTAATCCCAAGCTGAGGAGTATTGAAACCTTCAGTTAAGGAGATATGTGCTAGAAGGCCTTTTGGGCCCCATGCAACGCACTTAGACCTGTTCACTGTAAGTCCAATAGAAGAAAGTTGAGTTGAGAAATGCAGAAACTGGGATGACTTCACTAGCAGGCCCCACAATATGAGTATCATCCGTAATTGAGGGGAATAAACAAGAGGAAAAAGCTGAAGTTGCAGGTGCGATAGTTGGATTTTCCATATCACGTATCATATCACATTTTGAAACACGTTCTAGATCGAAACGTGCAACTCTGATTTGTTGTTTCGGATTAGTAGCCCTTGATGTTAGCTTCTGGGAGGTACTGACTAAGATTTGGAGCTATAATGACAAAGTTAAGGCCATTTTAGTGGAATCATTTCAATTTTAGCTAGTTATATTTTGCTATCTATTTTTCTCTACTTTTGGTTGTATTATTTTACTATAATGTTGTGGATCAATCAATCTCTATCTTAACTTGAATCTAGGTCAATTTTAATTCAATTTGGTGAAGATTTGGCAAAGTTATGATAGTTCTTGTGAAAGAGAATTATTCCTATTTTTGCTAAACCTTTTGGAGGCTCGCCACTTCCCAGATTCCTCATTTCTTCCTGCACATGGACCTATTCTTTCGCAGAGATTGATCCTCTCGAACCCTCGACATACAACAATGCACAAGGACGAGTTCACTACACTGTGGAACTCTCGCTCCCAAAAACAATTTGTGGAGGTTTTTTTAGATACAAGTAGTTTCCAGAATGATATAGCAATGGTCTTCTTCTCTCATGCATTCCTACTTTGCACATCTCATGTATTATCTTTGTGGTTGTTTTTTAGCAATGCAATTTATTCAACGATAAATTCTTCCACGTAGACTACAGTGAGCTATATCACACATGGCAAACAGTCGTTGGTGCCCATTCTAAGGTAGTTATCAGACTACTCACTCCATGAACATCTCTCCCTCTGGATATACGGGACAAAATGCCTCTTTTTCAGGCATTCCATTATTTTCTCTTATGTTCTTGTCTGTAGGAGATAAAGGAGTGGAGCTCTGTCTCTGCATGCTCTTGAGTAGAAATAGTTTTTTTTTTCTTCTTTCTAGCCAAAGAAAGATGATTATTATTGTACTAATTTGCAGATATTGCTACATCTATTGAATGGAATCATTCTCTATAATAATCAATGCTCTACAATGAATGACGTTGTACATAGATCTGTCGAGTCCAAATCAAGCTAAAGCAAGTATCAGTATGTCTTGTATCTAGTACAATTGTATGTTTGACTAAGTACGAGAGTAGGAGAGAGAGTATGTGTGATTCTTCGAGTCATTGGCCTTTGTGCTTAACTACTCTATCGAAACGGAGGACTTATAACATAGGAAATATATGGAGACAGATGTTGTTTGTGTAATTGATTGAAAGATTGATTCATGCTAGTTCTAATCATGCACAACTAGCATGGGAGTAGCAGAATGGCTTAAACATCATAATGTCAATTCCATAATGAACGACTCAATTGACGGTTTTCTGTCCTTACTGCCTTATGATTCACTTTTATCTTCCTTCTTCTTGTCAAATTTCTTGTACTTTTTCTTTCCGTTAGATAGTAAGAGTTAATCATTTGATGATTTAAGATGCATCTTGATCAATTCACATCTTTGTTCCTCCTAGAGTATAGTGCCATGGAATGCTTCAAAAGCTGACAATGTCTCCCTTTTCACTACACTACTAATGAACTATCGTTCACTCATCCCATTCATGGCCAATTGTACCAGTTTTGAGTCTCAAACCTGCTCACAAACAGTCGATGTTCATTTAAAATGTGTCATGAAAGAATTTTGTCTTCTGATTAATGGTATTCAATTTCAACCTGAGACACAAAAGGCATAATTTGCACCATCCCTTCAAGTCTAAATGTAGGCAAGGTGTTCACTTTTGTTCATGATCTAGAAAGGAGGGTTTCAAGCTCAAGTAGGAGGGTCACTCAATTTTTTAAAAATTTATGTTCTTCAACAAAATAAAGCAAATTGTTAGAATATTTAATATTAATATTAAAGTGCAAAAAAAACTTTGATAGCATTTTCAAAACAATTCAAAACATTTTTATACCTAAGTCTAGGACTATTTGAAATCCTGTAACTCTAAAATAAAAAGGTAAAACTGTCAATTCTAACAATTGGCCTACTTGTATTTGAAGATTTTTTTTTTCTCTTTAAAGGTTAACAATAAATTATAACTTTATACAAAAGTACATCAACCATTGAAAGCTTAAAGAAAAGAGAGTATGTTAGGCTTTTTAAATAGACATAGGGCCCCGGGGAGATGCTAAAAGCATCATTCCCTTGATTTTCTAGAGAAAAGAAAATCGTCATTCCCAAATTCCCCACAATTTCTATCAAACCAAATGTTTCAATAAAGACGGTTCTAAGTCTTTGCCAATAACCATTAAGAGTGTTGTGGTTCAATGTAAGTTGCTCATGCTTTTGGGAATTCCATTGCATGTTCCATGCCATTTTCCCTTCATTCCCCCCCCCCCCCATTATTTTTCAAAAGGACGAGCCCAAAGTGGGCTACCCGTCTCTTTACCTTGTTGAGGCTCGGGGCGTGGCCCCATCCATCCCTTAGGCCTTGGATTCTTAGTCTAAAGTGAAAAAGCCTTTATCAATGGAGGACCCAGGTACTGGTACAGCCCAGCAAAAGGTTCCTAGTACCTACCACTCTAGGCTCGTCCTGTCCCTCTGTGATCTGTCTTCCAGCCTGCTCTTCCTCTTCCTGGCTCCTTCTCCTCTGATATGTCTTCAATTTGGAGTTAAATAACGGCGCACAGTCCGTCAGTCACTCAGTCATAATCCATCATCAATTTCAGAAAAAGAAAAAGAAAAAAAAAGACAGTAGTGGAAATATATTTACGATCATCACTGTTTACATGAGATTCTGCCCCCCACCACTCACTACTGACTACTCTTTATAATACGTATATACATGCAATGTGCATGATGATTCAGGATCAGGACTCAGGATCAGGCATTTGCTACATGCAGCTGCAAACTGCAATCATGAATGCATGTGAAAAAGGCCAGTTTGCCATTCAAAGAAAGATATGTAAGCCCAAATGCCAAAAAGTATTAGAATCCAATAAAAAGAGCATTCAAACTTCAAAGAATCTAACGTTCTCTTCTAAAATATCTGAAATCAGTGCTGGGAAAATGGTTGAGAGTTGAGTCATCCTCACAAAACTTGCATTTTTTTTAAGGCTTCTTGATTTTTTGAGGATTATTACTCATAAAAGGGTTCATACATGCCTATAAAAAAATCATTTAAATTTTCATGATTTAGATTTCTGAAAAATAATGCCAATTTTATTCTTGTACTTGGTCAATTTATAAAACACTGTCTAAAATCTTCTCACTTCTAGATTAATATCTAGCCTTGAAATATACATTTCATACAAGAGTTAAATATAGGAAAGCTCTTCAATCTTAAAGGTGAGTATGCATGTCAAATTCCAACTCTCTAAGTGACTCTCATTTAAGCCTCACTTACAAAGCCTCCTATCTAAAAGAATGACTCACACGATGAGTCATCTCACCATAATCCACATGAAGATTAATGATATGACAAAAGTTTACCATATATTCTATGAGCAAAATATAGCATCTACACCATCAAATACATGTAATGTCCTTCCCTAAATCTTTCAAACCTGCATGAGAGTCTAAGCCTTGTACCATGCCATGGGCACAACCTGAGGATAACTTATGACCAACAAGCACCCTCCCACATGGACCGGGTGAGCATCCATTGGTTAGTCCCACATAGACCAGGTGAACATCCATTGGTTAATCCAAACCCCTCATTGTGCCTATAAGGGACTTACAAAGAGCTCTATAGATTCACGCTAATCCCATGTGAACTACAAACAAACTTTTCCACGGAAGCTCAGAAGTCAAGGTGCATACCCACATTTTAGATTAAAGGGCTCCTTATAATTCGAGCTTTCATGTGGCTTTTGAGTATCAAGTTTACCTTTCATTGATTTTTTTTTGAGAAAAAATATATTTTCTAAACACAATCTTCTTGTTTTTTTTTTTTTTCTCTTGAAATCTTTTGCCATCTCGATAAGAAGCTTATATGCGTTGTATCTGACTGTCATATTGGCAGAATTTCACAAAAAGACCTGATTATATGTGCTTGCTTTAATAGATAAGTCCAACAATATTTACTAAAGTCATCAATGCAAGTCACAAACATCTTTGCTCCTCCATTACTCAAAGAACTAGTACAGTGCACATTCAAAAGTACTAGATAAAAAGGCATCTTAGATCTTGGATAAGACAACCTTTGTGACTTTGACTTTGAACAAAGCTCACCAACTTGCTTCTTTGCCTTTAAACCACCATGGTTAGAACCAACAAATCCATAAAGTTTGTAGAGCTCACCTTGTCTTGAGCAATCAAGAATCCATTCCTTTTGATCAAACAAGAATCACCAACAAATTTCTCTTTGAGCCCTCTGTCAACGATTTGACACACACTAAGAACATTCTTAGTAATGGAAGGTATGAACAAAACATTCTTCAAGCTTACATTCCTATTTGTAGATGAGAGAAAAATAGGAATAGTACCAGTGCCCTTGATAACAACTTCACCACCATTGGCCATGTTGATGACCTTCTTCTCTCCTTCATAAGAGTCCAAAGAAGTAAAGTACTCTTTGTGACGGGTCATATGAAAGCTTGCTCCACTATCAATCCACCATGGATCGATATCTCCATCATTGGTTAGAAAACAAGAAGACATAAAAAAGCATCATCATTTGAGTTTTGATCACCAATATCATCCTCATCAAAAGTGAAAATGCATTGCTTCTCATCTTGATCTCTCTGTTCCTTGAAACAATCACTTGCAAAATTCCCTTTGACTCCACAATAAAAGCCTTGATCTTGTCCTTTAGACCACTTGCCTTTGCCTTTTCCCTTGAACTTGCCTTTGATGAACATATCTTCCTCCTCTCCTCCTCTCCAACTTGAGATGTACAAGATGCACCTCCTCTTGATAGAAGCCTATACTCCTCATTCACCAAGATCTCTTGCAAATCCTCTCCATACTTGGCAATGTCTTTTGAATAGCAAAGCTTTGCACCAAACTAACATGATCATCCAACAAGCCATTAACAACAACTTGAACAAGCTCCACATCCTTAATGCTTTCACTAATGCATGCTAGGTCATCACTCAAAGTTTTAACTCTCAAAACAAAAGCATGAGCACCTTCATCCTTCTTTTGAATACTTTGAAGAAATTTCCCCCTTTGGGTTAGGACCCTAGATGTAGACTTGGACTCATAAACCTCACTTGATGTTGTGCACTTACCAACTTCCTTGAGAAGTTCATTAGTCACATTCATCTTGATCACATGTAAAGCTTTCTTTGCCCTCTTGTCATACCTCACTTGATCTTGTGGTGCAAAAGGTCTCTCCTCCACACCTACAACAATATCCATCAAATCATTCATCTCGAGCAAAGATTCCATCCTCACCTTCCAAGTAGAATAATTGTTGAGGTAAGCCTACCATTGCCTTCCAACATGAAGCCACTTGAGGTGGCCATGTTGCAACGATTTGATCTTCTCTTTGAACATGTTCCAATGCACTAAGCACTCCCTTGAAAATCAACAAATGTCAAGAAGAAATCACAAAGATATGGAAACAATCTAACCTCTCCTTTTTCTCTTTCTAGCAAATCCTAGCACCTAGAATCTTGATTTCTTGATCACAATAGATCTAAACACAATATGATGAACTTTTGCCAACACCTAAGATTAAAACACACTCTTGAAAAAGTCCAGCAACTTAAAATCAAGAGATCCTATCAAATTTAGGATTACTCCAAAAATGCAAAATATTGAATCAAGCAAAATCTACATGCAAAAGCTAGAATCTAAATATCTCAATCTAATAGAATTCACAAATAGTTTTTGTCTCCACATTCTAGTAAGTGGTTTCAAAAATTGTCCATCTACAAGTATTTTGAACTAAAATGATTTTAAGATCACAAAGATCCAAACTTTATTCTTGAAACTACAAGATCTGAACTAGAAACACCTCCAAATCCACATAGAATTTATGGTGCCCACAAATCCACCTCTAGATTTGTCAAATCCACCAACTCAAGCATGCAAACTTCTCTGATACCATGTGAAAAATACAGATCCAAAAGACAACTAATGGATCTTAGATATTGGGCCAATTTGGAGTGCACATGTAGATTTAGTTACAAGATAGAATTCATCAAGATTAGCATGTTAGAATTTCATAAATCATTAAGATCTGATCATGAACCTTAAAATATAGTATGGAACTATCCCTTTCCGTACAAAAAAACATCAAGATGTCCTTCACACATGTGGAACCTATATCACCATAAAATCAACATTCTACACATAGAAAATCAAGATATCAAGAAATAAACACATGAGATGGACATAGAAACACAAGAGATGAACTGTCCACAAAGAAAGAAACTATGATGATTATTTATCCATGTAGGTATAGCTAATTATAGCTTCCAAAATGTCATTTGGCCACTTGCCCCAAACTTGACCTAAATTGGAAACTTCTAGATACTTGATCAAAAACCTAGAAAAACTAGTCTAGATGATGTACCAAAATTAGCCAATTAGAATGGGTCCAAATTTCAACCTCATCCACTTATCTACTTCCCAGAAATAGTACAAACACTATTTAGGCTTTTATTGACGAATATAAACCTATCTCTAAGTTGAGATTTCATTTTGGCCTCCAAAAACCAATAAACCAACAAACTAGTTAACAATTTCTCACAATTGGGTCTCTCATTCTACAAGTAGTTTCTAGATAGATATAGCAACACTCTTATTCTCTCATGCATTCCTACTTTGCACATCTCAGGTATTCTCTTTGTGGTTGTTTCTTAGCAATACAATTTATTCAATGATAAATTCTTCCACATAGACTACAGTAAGCTATGCTCACACATGACAGTTCCACATTGGCTTCATTTTTGTAGCTTGCACATGTCAAACAGCCGTTGGTGCTCATTCTAAAGGCAATTATTAGACTACTCACTCCATGAACATCTCTCCTTGTGGATATATGGGCCAAAATGTCTCCAAGTCATTGGCCTTTGTGCTTAACTACTATGTCAGAACAGAGGACTTATAACATAGGAAACATATGGAGACAGATGGTGTTTGTGTAATTGATTGAAAGATTGATTCATGTCAGTTTTGATCATGCACAACTAGTGTACGGGAGAGGCCAATGGATTGGAATCGTCACTATAACTATCCTAAATATGATTGATTACTCGTTCTTGTCTCTGGTGGTTCTGGATGCCTCATCAACTAGTCTTTCACATTTTCATTTCACCATTTCACTATATTTCACTGTCGCAATATACCAACACAGAATTGCTATATTTATGTAGTATTTAGATCATTTCCCAAGGAGATAGCACTTAATAAGTTGTTTAATTGATACAAACTTGGACTTATTTTAAATGAAATGGAGTTGAATGAAAATCTGGTTGTCAACAGACATTTTATAGATAATTAGTATTACTTGTATTGTGCTGTGTGTTGATAAATGAATTCCAAACAACAATCTTCCTCTATCAAACCGAATGAAAAACATTCTATATGTAGAATTATATCAGAGTAACTGAAATGAATTACGCTCTGACTGATTAAGTTGTCAGTATGGATCTGTGTTATGTTCCATGCAAACATGTATGAACAAACAAAAAGTTAATCTTCTTCATGAACTAATGTATTCTAGACAGAAGTCCTCAACAACTAAAGTCTAGTCACGGTTAAAGAGCTCAAGTAGTTCATGAATATATTAGAAACAATTATCTTCATTACTAACATGGATACAGATCATTAACTCAATTCCTCAGGTAGGGAGCCTGACTTGATAGATTCTTCTTAGCTTTGGATAGTATGAAGAGTCTACCGAATCAAGCTTTGATCATGCATAATGTCATCCAATAATTCCGACAATTTTCAAAAATCTTTTTTTTTAGCAATAGCGATTTGACATGCACAATCCAAGTGGAAAATCACTTTCTTCTTCCAAGCGTATTAATTTGATATCTGCGACACACTGAAAATATATTGGAATGCAATATGAATCATCAAAGCTTGCTTCGACAATTTTTTTTTAGCTTTGGATGTATGAGGAATCTCCCAAAGCAAGCTTTGATGATTCATAATGCATTCCAATAGCTAAACAATATGCATAGTCCAAGTTGAAAAATCATTTTTTTTGGGACAGGCGCGCTGATCCGATATCCGATTTGCCATACCGAAGTATCTCATCAACACACGTCTATTTGATCTGTTTCGGTGAAGCACTTGCCCTCTCGCGTGGAATCGATATCGGCTCTTTCAAAATGATTTGCCTTATGAAAATGTTCTGAATGAACAATTAGCTCAAAAAAAAAAAAATTCGTCTTTATGGTGCTTAAATAGGACGAGAGACTATAATAATTGCCCTTGTACATGTTTTTCAATTATGTCCATTTAATATTTGTTTAGTATTTGTTTAATGATGATTCGGAGAGGCTAGTGATAGACTATTTAATGTATTTTGACGCAGGTACAAATTTTGAGTAAGGGCTAATGATGATTTGGAGATTCCCTTTATGTAGTCCTGCATTTGACAGAACTATTTCCAACCTCCTAATTGCAGCTTTAGCCACATGCTCCGGTTTATGATTCCATGCTAGTAGACTATGGAGGTAAATAAGTTTTTCTATAATACGAACCTTAGCATGCAATGTGCATATGTAAATACTTTTTAATGGAATTGGTAGAACACTTTTCATGTTTCGATCTTCAGCTTCTTGTGTTGGGCCAGTGTCTGATCGTCCCAAATTCTTATTGTAGCAATCCTTCATGCAATAAAGACATGGATGCTTTGATGTTGCCCCATGAGAGACATTATACATACATTTTAATGTTTTAAAATCCCTTGCAAGGTGCCATTGAATTTGAAATCTTCCATGGTTTTCGACTATAAATTTCTCAGCCTCCAAATGTCTCTTTATAATCTCGCCATAATTTGTTCTTGAAAATATCCATGAAAGTATTTTATGGTCCTCTTTCAAGACCTGTAGAGAAGCAAGTAATGCATGACATGTCAATAAAGACTGTCAAGGTATGAAATGTTAATAATAATATATTCTAAATGAACATTGAAATGTATATCTGGAATGCCGCCAACCACCATATGTGATTTTTTGATTGAACACTAAACGTTTGATCATCTGTATCTGAAATTTTGTTGACCAAAGTGAAACCTTCTGCGACGAAATACAATTGGCAAACATTCTTGGTAGGCATTTTCCTCATTAGTTAAGCCGACATTCTCACTTGTTCCAACTTTTGACCTTTGATGATTTCAGATTCATCCAATTTTATTACAATAATGATCTTTCCATTTACTTGATGTTCGTCTAGTATAGAATCGAATAATGTATTTTAGAACATTTTCAATATCAAGAAAAGTATTATTGCGGTCGTTCTAATTGAGCTCACCATATTCTAATTTGTATAATTCAGTTATATGAAGTGGTTGGCCAACTACTTTGAACATTCCGTCATTATAATAATTTCTTGCTAATCTTACCCGATACGGACGCAGAAGATAAGTTTTCTTCACCATCACTTGAGAAAAAGCTTATTTAACTATTCTAAAAAAAGTAGAATAAGCATTTCTGCTAATTCCAGAAACATCACATGCACCTTGTATCACATTTGCATCCAAGTATGATTGAACCTTAATCAAAACAGTCTTTGCAATTTCATTTTTCATTTTTTCAAACTGAGCATTTTTCATCATTTCCTTTGTTGACTTTCTTGGTAAAACATGACTTAAAGATGATCCAATGCATGAACGATCTGTTAAATAGTTCTTTGCCACCAAACATGATCTGCAACAAACATATGAAACTCAAATTATGTCTAATAAATAAATAATCCATGTTATCAAGTGCAAATCAAACTTAAATGACATATACAAATCAAATAAACAGTTTGTATGAAAACATACTTGAATGCTCGAATTCTTTCCTTCCAATTGCCGCTATGTGTAGATAAGTCATCAATATTCTTCATCGGTACTCTCTTTTTTTTCCTCCTCATCATTGCCTTTTGATAACTTTTATATCAACAACGGATTTTAAACTCTCAGATCGCAATTTGTCCATGGATTCTAACATTTCTTGGTTTGATCCCCAAAGAGTAGTGATTGTAGCATTCAACTCTGACATAGCATTCTTGAGTGCATTGTTTTCAACACTAGTGTGTTGCACATAATGAAGCAATTGCTGATTTGCATGTTGCAATTGTTGATTAGCAAACTATAATTGCTGATTAAGACAAGATATGCTATGCATTCCAATATCACACAACCGTTGGCAATATCCAAGTAATCCGCTATTTCCTTCATTCTTGGTGGATTGATAGTGGGCTAGTTCCCACATGACATATCAAAAGGACATTTTTTTCACTTTACTTTCTTACAATGATGTACATAGATCAATCTATACTGCAAGTAGTCAAGAATGTAAGGTAAGTGGAATAGGAATCATTCCATTTTATGTTGGATCATCCAAAAGGATGAATCTTGAGAATGTTCTTTATGTTCCTAAATTAACTAAAAATCTGCTTTGTGTTGGCCAATTAATGGATAATGGCCTTGATGTTCAATTTAAGCATGGGGTTTGTTCCATCCTTAGAAATGATGAATGTATAGCCAAAGGCTTTAAGCAAGGTAGATTGTTTAAGCTTGATGCTAATATTGCAATGGAGAGTGTTAACTTGGCAAAGGTGGAGATATCAAAGGTGGAACTATGGCACAAAAGGTTGGGCCACCCCAACTTCAAAGTCATGGAATCTATGTGTGCAAAGGAGCTTGCACTCGGCCTCCCCAAGCATTTGTCAAAGTGTGGGAAGATATGTGAAGCATGTAGCCTCTCAAAGGCTCACCAACTACCCTTCTCAAAATCTACATCAAGATCAAGCTCTCCATGGCAAGAAGAATAAATAGTTGATTACGAATAGACAACAATCTGACATCAAAGCATTTGAGATCATTCAACATGTGCAAGCTACTATATTATCAATGATCCCTTGTAAGGGCGATATTGTGACAAACCCACACAGCGTGTTGGCACGAGAGATACTATGCCTCTCACGAATAATATCAGTTCGTCTCACTTACTAGCGGACTTGTTGGACGTCAGCTTTAGCAACACTATGCTTAGCTCAAGTTGACACTGATCAAGCACGTTCCAATGGTATTCAGTTTGCCTTCAACATCATTCGTAAAGGGGGACGTCCTCCAAGTACTTTCTTGATCCGCCGCCTTTCGTCTTCGAGAGTTGTTCGACTGTGGGTCTTGTTCGGGCTTCACCTTCTCCTTTGAGTTCCTTCGGTCCTTGAACATATGACATTTGCCTTCGAGTGTCTTTCAATCGTCGAACATTTGGCCTTCACCTTTGGGTTTCTTTCAGCTGAAACTATTATGTGGCAGTTATGGACTGGGACGGTCTTTGCCTGTGGGTAGCTCCCTTGTATTTTTGCAGGCTTGAATTCAAAAGCTAGCAAAGCTTTGTGGCTTGAAACATTTTGTTTCTTCAACTCCCTCTCAAAGCATGGTAGCTTTAAGATTTCTAGACTTGTCCTCTGCCTCTCGAACATCCCCTTGTTTAAAGGTTTTGTAAAGATGTCCGCTACTATCTGCCTCGTTCTAATGAAGCTAGTCTTCAATTCGTTTCTTGTGACTAGGTCCCTTATCAAATGATATTTGATTGTACTATGTTTCGTTCTCGAATGAAACATGGGATCCTTTTTCAAGTGTATGGTAGAAGTATTGTCCATCTACAAGATTAGAGGCTCTTTGGTGGTTTCACCCAGTCCGTCAAGGAACTATCTGAGCCATGTGATTTTGTTGGCCATCTTTGCGGCTGCAACATATTCTGCTTCGGTAAAAATTGTCAACATTTCCTTGACTAGTTTTAGGCCAAATTTGGTAATTTTGGCACATAGTTTTGGATCTAACCTTTCACATGTGTGGAAGAGGTCTAGATATTTTTATTTTAGTATATATTTTATATTGAATAAGCTTCAAACTTCAAGACCTTCGAAATGACACCAAAATCATGTCATTTGGACATAAAGGCCAAAATTGGCTATTTTAGGCTAGTGGTGTCCTAAAATTGGGTCCTAAGTTCTAGAGAGAGGAGAAAGAGTCATCTCTCTCACCTATATTAGGCTGAATTTCATGGAGAAACAAGTTGAAGAAACTTTTGTATTGTTTCATTGAGATCAATAGATCATTGTCATTGTTTCTTCCTCCATTGTGAGCATTGTTGTGTGTATTGTCTTCAAGCTCTTGTGTATGATCTTAGATGCTTTCCAAAAGTGGTAGGCTGCTATTGTAGGGCTGATATGCTACTGTTTTTGGCCGCCCTTAGTACCTTTGAATAGTTTAAATAAAGCATTGTCTTAAATACACGATGGGTGAGGTTGTTGTCCCTAAGTTACAAGATGGTGATTTTTGTGGCTATAAGATTTTTATTGTGGCAAGTTTTACATAGCTTAAGACTTTTCCATGTGCATAATGGTTTTGCAAGCCTAAGCCCAAGTTTGGCATTTTACAAGAGGTGAGATGGGAATTTAATACATTCTCTTTTTGCATTTGAAGTTTTGCAACATTGCCTAAACCAAAAAGGGGGTATGAAAAAGTTTATGGAGTCCTTTGCACTAGAGGTGCTAAATAAGATGTGGAATTTTGTCCATGCTTGCATGGGCTCAAATTCAAGCTAATGCTTATTGGTTTCCAAGGGAAGGCTCGAACTTGAGACCAAAGAAACTTTGGATGTCAAGCTAACCAATTGAGCCAACTCCCTTGGGTAAAATTCAAGCTAATGATTGAGTCGACATATTGACTTGTGCTCTTTTTTGAATTGGCATTATAATGTGATATAAATTGTACATATTGTGCATGACAAAGCTAGTTGAATAAGTTGCATTAATACCCTAGGAAAAAGCTTGTGGTACCATTAGACCAAACAACCACCATAAAGGTCTTATTATTTTATGAAATTTAATCTTTATGGTATTTACATTGAGAGTTCAATCCATGTCATGGGTGGGGTACCACCTAAAGAAAGTGGAAAGAATATTGTGTGGCAATAATGGATATCAACATGGGGTAAGTGAACACTAAGTGTTCACTCTCCTCTCCCTCCCAAGTAGTTATAAGTTAGCCCCACCTTATCACCTTATCTGAACTCAAATTGATATGACTTGCACCTATTTCCATCAAGTAGCTTATGTGTAAAAACCTTGCATTGATATTATCATGGCTTGCCAATTTAAGATGTGATTACCTCCTTGTATATCCAATGAAATGATCAAGTATTGTGCAAAATTGCTATTAGATCTTAGGGAGCTATGTGTGCGGTCATTGGCTAGTTATTTAGCTTTGATGTCACAATTGGTCATTTCTTATTTGTGGAGTTTGCCCAATTGTTTGAGCATATGTGCACATCTAAATGCAAACTAAATTTTGTTCTCACGAGACAACATCTAAAAACCTTTTTCTTTCTTTCTCATGAGACAACATCTACAAACCACCAATGGTTAACATTAGAATTGCCTCAACTATGCATTCCACTCCAGCACTTTTTCTATAATATTATTTGCAGCATGTGTAGTCCTGCAAACACCAATATGTACAATATATACACCATACTTCCACCAAAGATCAAACCAAGAACCACTAGTCCTTAGTTTTCAAAGTAGTATGTTATGCATACAAGTAAATGATTTAGAGTAGCTTAAAAAAATAAAGGAATATGGTGAAAGAGAATAGCTTAACATAACTGAAATGATGTCAACATCATGTCAATAGCACACACACATAAACACCCCCCCCATCCCCAAACCAACCAATAGAAAAAACTTCTTTTATGCAACCAAAAAATTAGTTATATTATGCTTTTGATAAGTACCTTAAATTTTGCAGACTTTCTTTACACAAAGTCAATACAAGAGTTAGTACAATATGATGGCAAACACAAGAACATTATTATTTCCAACATGCAATTAGATTGGTTTAGAAATTAGGACACAATAACATCACACAAACGTTGTTTGAAAATTCATCTACATGCAAATGTGAGAAAGCTAGATGGGTATAAGTAGATTGGCAGGCCAAGGATGGAGAGGAGGGAGACATCTAAAGAGAAGCGGTGGTGAGGAGGGGCACTCAAGGAGAGATGAAAGGCACTTGAGAAGGGATGCTCTCAAGAAGATAGGCTTGAGGATAGCCCACCTAAGGTAGAGAAGAGAGATCAAAGGAGGCCTCAAGGAATTAGAATTCAAGGAGGACATGTGTAATTGTGTGTGTTGTGAAAAATGTCAACTAGTTTAGTTGGTCTAATTTGGCAATTTGGAGGCCAAAGCTAAATTTCAACTTAGAGATACATTTCTTAATGTCAATAAGGACTAATCATAGCATTATCACTATTTTTAGAAAGTATATAGGTGGATAACTATGTTAGGTGTGGATTGACAAGTGGCACTTTGGCCATTCAAGTGATTAACAAAAAATATTGACAAAATATACAATATTCTACATGGCTAGTTTTGCCAATGTAGGCAATTTTTCACACTCCTCCTCAAATCTAGCCTTGGAAACAACAATACTTTTATCAATCACTCCAATTGAAGATCTAAGCTTGAAAAATGAATCTTTAGGTAAAGATTTAGTAAACAAATCAGCCAAGAAACTTGATGATGACACGTGTTGGAGCTTGATCTCTTTGGCTTGCACTTTCCTCCTCATGAAATGATGAGCAATCTCGATGTGTTTGCTCCTTGCATGGAATGTAGGATTAGTTGCAAGTGATTGGGCTGATTGGTTGTCACAATAGATGATAGGGATCTCCTCCTCCATGACATGAAGCTCCACCAATAGCCTCTTGAGCCACAAGACCTCCTTGCATGTTGATGTCAAGGTCTTGTACTCGGATTCAATGGAAGATAAGGAGATGGTATCTTGCTTTTTGGAAAGCCATGATACTACTCCATCACATAGAAAGGTGGCAAAAGCACTTGCTGATTTTCTATCCACTTTGTCACCTGCAAAATCCGAGTCACTATAGGCTCTTAAGCCAATATTAGTCCCTCTATACAAAATGTCAAGATTCTTAGTAGATGAAATGTATTTAAGAACTCTTTTGGCCATCTTCCAATGTGAAACTAGAGGACTTTGCATGATAAGATCAGGTCTAGTTATAGTTAAATAAATCAAGGAGCCAATAAGCCTTCTATATAATGTGATGTCCTCAAAGGATGCTTCATCACCATCATTAAATGCTTCTACATGTTGCTCCATTGGTGCCTCAATGTCTTTACAATTCTTCATTCCAAATCTATCTAGGATGGATGTAGCATATTTAGATTGACAAATAAAGCTAAAATCACATCCTGTAATAACCTCTATTCCAAGAATGAAGCTTAATAGGCCGAGATCTACCATCTTAAACTCTTTTGCCAAAGCAATTTTTACATCTCTAATTCCATCTAGATCATTACCACTCAAGATAATGTCATCTACATACAAAACAAGAATAATGATCTTGCCATCATAAAATTTTATGTACAATGATGGATCATAAGCACCCATTACAAAATTGATGGAAATGAGAAAAGAGTTTAGCCTAAAGTACCATGCTCTAGGTGCTTGTCTGCTTCTTCAAGAAACACACCTTTCCTTCATGCTTTGCCTTGATGAAGCCCTCGGGTTGCCTCATGTAGATCTCTTCCTCCATAACCATTCAGGAAAGCATTTGTGAAATCAAGTTGGAATAGCTCTCAATTGAAGGTTGTAGCAAGACTAATGATCAACCTGATAGTAACAAGCTTAGCCATAGGAGCAAAAGTCTCATCATAATTAATGCCTTTGGTTTGTAAAAAACCTTTGGCTACAAGCCTAGCTTTATGCTTACTTATTGATCCATCTTGAATATACTTCAATCGAAACACCCACTTGCAATCAAGTGGTTTCTTCCCTTGAGGAAGATTCACAAGATCCCAAGTATGATTCTCAATGAGAGCATCATACTCTACTTGCATAGCATCCATCCCACACTTAGATTTACAAGCATCTTCATAGCATGTTGGCTCATCTAACATTGAAGTAAGAAAGGTGTAAGATGTGAAAGATGATGAGCCTTCCCTGTGATCACCTTGACCATCATAGGTGAGCCTCAATGGCTCGGTCCTTGCCCTTGTAGATCTTCTTGGAGTTCTTGAATCTTGAGGTGGATCCTCAAGTTCTTCTTCACTTGGAAGCTCCTGCTCCATCCTAGCATGATCCTTGGCATCAAGATGATTAGTAGCATTATCATCCAAATCACAAGCATGTCTTTCATCAAAAATAACATTCCTACTCACTATCACCTTGCTAGTGATGGGATTGAAGACTCTATATCCTTTGCTATTTTCACCATATCCCACAAAGATGCCTTTGATGGAGGTTGAATCATCCTTCTTCCTTGTATCCAAGTATTGGTGTACATAGCAAGTGGATCCAAAAACTTTGAGATCCTTGAGATTGGGCTTCTCTCCAAATAGAGTGTAAAATGGTGTGATTCCTCCAATGGATTGGTTAGGCAATCTATTGCACAAATAATCAGCACAAGTTATTGCCTCACCCCTTGGAACTTGACTTGGAGAGGCATCTCCACCACCATCATCCATAGATCCATCACCATCAAGAAAGTTAGGAGAAACAACATGAAGATTTTTAGTTTCATCAACATCAACTTTCTTTGGTACATTGTCTTCTTCAAAGATGACATCTCTAGAAATGAGAACTTTTCTTGTTGAAGGAATGTAAATCTTGTAAGCCTTGCCTACTTCACTATAGCTAGCAAATATGCCCTTCCTTGATGAAGGATCTTCTTTAGTTCTATCATCAAGAGTGATGTTGACAAAACAAGTACAACCAAAGATCCTACAATGCTTGACACTCGGCCTCCTACCATAGAGGACCTCAAAGGGAGTGTTACCACTCAAAGAAGCCCTTGTCCATCTGTTACAAAGATAGTTAGCACATGCTAAAGCTTCCCCCCAGAAGGACTTAGCAAGATTAGCATGTAGTCTCATTGCCTTGGCACATTCACAAAGGATTCTATTCTTCTCTACCACTCCATTCTGTTGTAGAGTCCTAGGACGAGAATACTCCCTTTTAATCCCATGTGCTATGCAAAAATCTTTGAACTTTTATGAAATATATTTCGCTCCATTATCAGATCTCAAGCATTTGATCTTTTTATTGAATTGATTTTCCACTTCATTCTTAAACTTGACAAATGCAGCAAACACTTCATCCTTGGCTTTAAGAAGATAGACCCAAGTATACTTACTAAAGTCATCAATGAAAGTTGCATATATCTTTCTAGTTGTACTAAAAGAATGAAGATCTGAATGCACAAGTTGAAAACCTCTTTAGATCTAGAATAAGCAAGTCTATGAGATTTGGACAAGGCACAATGTTCACAAACACTATTGTTTGCAGCAAGACTTTTAGGGGGACCAAGAACATGCCCTTTTTGCCATTACCTCCAAAGATTTGAAGTTGGGATGGCCCAACATTTTGTGCCAAACTTCTTGGTTTGTCAATTGCTCCCTATCCATACATCCTTGATTCTTAGAGATCACACATGCATCAAGCTTGAGAGTTTACCATGCCTCCTTATTTTAGCAATCAAGGATCCACCTTTACTTATCAAACAAGCATCTCCAACGAACTCAACATCAAGCCCTTTGTCAATCATTTGACTAACACTAAGCAAGTTCTTAGTGATTGAAGGAATGTACAATACATTTTCAAATTAGCTTTCCTATTTGTTAAAAGAGAAATAGGAATTGTGCCTATGCCTTTGATGTCACATTCACCATCATTTGTAGTATGGATGATGTTGCTTTCTCCCTCATAAGACAATAAGGATGAAAAGTATTTCTTATTTCTTGTCATGTGAGATGAGTTTCACTATCAATCCACCAAGGATCATTCCCATCTATATTTGCAAGAAAACTTGAAGTCATAACAAGAGTTTCACAAATGCCATCTATTGCTAGATTTCCTTGCTTCTCACCTTGCTCTCTTTTCTTCTTATGACATTCATTAGCAAAATCACCTTTTATCCCACAATAAAAGCACTTGAACTTTGACTTATCTTTCTTTTGAAAAGAAGTAGAAGAGGAAGAGGAAGAGTGATCATCATGATCCAATTTACCACCTTTGGACCATTTCCCTTTGCCTTTACCTTTGCCTTTGAACTTTCCTTTTGTGAAGAAAGCCTCTTCACCTCCACCTTGCAATGATGCCCCATCAAGCTTTGATTGCAACCTATGTTCTTTAAACAATAAGATTTCTTGCAAGTCAATCACACTAGCAAGACTCTTTGAATAGCAAAACTTTGCACAAGGTTAGCATGCTCATCTAGCAAACCATTCAGCATAACTTGGAATATCTCACCATCTTTTATGCTTTCATCAGTGCATGCTAGATCATCACTTAAGGACTTAACCCTCAAGACAAATGCATGAGCACTTTCTCCCTCTCTTTGTCTACTAGAAAATATTTGCCTCCTTAGAGTCAATGCCCTAGATGTGGACTTTGATTCAAAGAGCTTCTTCAAGGCATTCCATGCCTCACTTGCACTTGCACTTTGACACTTACCAACTTCCTTGAGAAGTTCGTTGGTAACATTCATTTTAAAGATATGAAGAGCCCTTTTAGCCTTGTTATCAAACCTTTGTTTCTCTTGAACTGTGGGTGGTCTCTCTTCAGTTCCTGCAACTTTGTCCATGAGTTCATTCAACTCATGGACATAGTTGAATGAACTCCATACTCACTTTCCAGGTAGAGTAGTTTGATGAACTCAACCTATTATTACTTTCTAACATGATCCCACCATTAGAAGCCATGAATATAATGATTCTTTCACTTTTAGGTTTTGTACTAATGCACCTAGCACTCACTTATCTCTCAACAAATGATGGATAAGGAGACCTCAGAAGATCTAGGACCCTAAAGCACTTCTATCTTGAACTTGGCTAGATTCCAAACATAGAAAGGAAGATTAAGACACACGCAACACTTTGCACACACTAGGAATGGATTACAAACTCAAACCAACCTGAAAACACTCTTGCTTAAGCTCTCAAACTTTCCAGCAAGTGACCAAATCAAGTTATGGTGTGAAGAGTTACTTACATTCTTAGAAAATACACAAGACTAGGCTACCAAGAATACCTAGAATAGAGCAAACTTGATCAACATATGATCATCAACACACTAAAATATTGATTCAACTTGTAAAACCACATGTAAACCACACTTCTAAAAGTTTATAAACTCTAGCAAGTGATAAATACAAGCTTTAGAGGTGAATGAAAGAGCACAATTAGTGAATCACAAGACTAGCTTGTCAAGTCTTGATGTTTAGATGTAGATCTAAGATCACTTCACATGAGAATGTTCCTCACCTGTTAAGAACCTGAAAACACATTTGCATAATGGTTAAAACCTTCCAGCAAATGCTCCAAAAAATCACTCAAAGAGTATTTGTCATCCACGTAAGGAGAATGTTCATCCATTTAAGGAGAGTGTTCATCCACTTAAGGAGAGTGTTCATCCACAAAGGAGGGTGTTCATCCACAAAGGTGGAGATTGTCAACAATAGATTGAACTAAACATTGTTAGTATTGAATATGCACAAGCCTCACAATCAACAAATGATTAGGTGTGATAATCTGATCCAAAATAGCTTCTTCTTAGCCTCTGATCTTTAATAGACCTCAAAAATGCTTTTGATCCACAAGTTCAACTCAACAAACAAAGGTTAGTAAGATTTGATCAACAATGCAATGCATAATCATGAAAAAAGTGGATCTTGAATGGATCTAAGATCCCATCTTTGCACAACAAGCTACAAAATCTAGAAATGGCAAAGCATCCTAATGCTACCTTTGATGCACAAGAACTTGAACAAGCATTCTAAGAAATCAAGAAACTATTCCAAGGTGGCCAAAAAATGTAGCATACCAGCCCTACAACAATAGCCTACCACTTTTGGAAAGCATCTAAGATCATACACAAGTGCTTGAAGACAATACGAACAACAATGCTCACAATGGAGGAAGAAACAATGACAACGATCTATTGATCTCAATGAAACAATACAAAAGTTTCTTCAACCTATTTCTCCACGAAATTCAGCCTAATATAGGTGAGAGAGATGATTCTTTCTCCTCTCTCTAGAACTTAGGACCCAATTTTAGGGCACCACTAGCCTAAAATAGCCAATTTTGGCCTATATGTCCAAATGACATGATTTTGGTGTCATTTCGAAGGTCCTGAAGTTTGAAACTTATTCAATATGGAATATATACTAAAATAAAAGTATCTAGACCTCTTCCACACATGTAAAAGGTTAGATCCAAAACTATGATCCAAAACTATGTGCCAAAATTACCAAATTTGGCCTAAAACTAGTCAAGGAAATGTTGACAATTTTCACACCTAGTAAGCACATCTCATAAACAGTTCAAGTGTCTATGGAGGTAGCATTTAAGGTCAAGTCCTTGACCACACTATTGTGATGCATGTACAAGATAGCTCTCATGTTTAAATGTCCTAATCTTTGATGCCATAATTGGGCATTGAAATTAATCACAGTTGTCAAAAAAAGTGCATATTCATGACTCGAGATATACAAATTATCTTCTCTATTTGCAAAGAGGATTTCATTAGATTCTTCATTCAAGGTGGTACATTTTCTAGACTTAAATAAAGCTCTATAGTCTTGATCTGTGATCTTGCTGATAGACAACGAATTCTTTGTTAATTTGGGTACATAAAGTGTGGTGGGGCCCACATAGTAAGCCTAGTTGTACTATATTTTTGTGGAATGACCCACTAAGTTCCCAACAAACTGCAAACTATCTCGAATAATACTTCATTTTTTTAGACTGTTGTAGGGAGTGGATATTTACATTGTACAGGAGTACTCAGAAGATTTATTTAGGTGAGTAGGAGTAAGATTGGCATTTAGCTAGGCTAGCATCCCATCAGACACTTACAAGCACATGCTTGTAATGTTGACATCAATGAGCATCAACTTGAGAAAATTTAACTGCCACCATAAGAATACACCCTCACCAGATAGACAACTAGTAGATAACTCGACATTCATTGAGCATCAAAATGACTACTTTGTTTCAATGTAACAAATGCATAAATGTTGGAAGAAGGAAGGGAAGAGGAAAAATCAATAAGTCAAAGTCTATCGACGATCAATCAAGTGCAACGGAATGATCCTTCTTCTGATGTACGACTACGCCTATCAATAATCAAACAAAGCTATCATGTCAATGGTCACATTTGATCTCTTAGCAACTAACTTTGAAATCATTAGTACCAAAGTGATCTTGTAGCCAAACAATTACTGAGTAAATTGATGTTTAGAATATTGTAGTATTGAAGTATTTAATAGATTAGATGAAACAATAAGAGATTTATCAGTTACTAATAACTACAGAGATGCATACATTATCAAATGATACTGAACGCAATAAGAAGATGGATCGATTCAATAAGTAGCATGTACAAAGTCAGATGATGAGAGCACAAAAACACTAGCGGATGAAACCGCATACTTTAAATTATCTCTGAGTAACTGATAACTCTATCTGATGCACTTCCGCTAATAAGCAGTAAGTGCTACATAGCAATACTCAAAACAAAACACTAATAGAACTCTACGAGTCCTTCTTATCTAATTTTTCTATGTGTTTTTCTTCTCTAATTAGATATTTATACTAAAGTAGTTAAAGCTTATCCAATTAGGGCAGCTTAATTAAGTCGTAGGTCGCATTTGGCAGAGTTAGCCATAATGTGTTGTCATCCATCCAGTCAGGCCTTCCCATAAATTTACTTGCAAAGCAGTTAGGGCAAGTCGTAAGCTTCATTATAAGCGAAAACAATAATTGTCTTTCTTCGATGTCTTCGACTTCTACGATAGTTCGTTGAAGTCGTCCAATATGTTAGATCCACATGTTCGAAGATTTTTGAGTATTTCTGTAGACTGTGTAGAAACATGAATAAACTGCAAAACTGAATGAATGATTGGACGTAGAGTAAACATCGATTATTCAGATGGATCACTCTCGATAGTAGAACAATCCAACACTCCCTCTTAATCTGAATCCATAAATGCCTTGACCTTTAAACTTAGTTCTGCACAAGATTTTGTGTGTGTCCAAGCTTAGTGCCTTAGTAAAAATATCAGCTCTCATGTCTTGCGTTCGACAGTACTGCAAGTTTATCTCTTTGTCGAGAACTTTGCTTATGACATAGTGATACTTATTTCAATGTGCTTACTCCTAGAATGAAATCTAAGTTGGTTGATAAAGCAATGGCACTTTGATTATCACAAAATAAAATTGTCGGAGCATATTGTTTCAGACAAACATCTGAAAGTAAGTTTCTCAACCATGTTGTTTCCTGTAGCTTGAGAGGCTATGATATACTCTAATTTAGTAGAAAATAGAGCTATTAAAGTTTGCATGCAATTGTTCCATGAAAGAGGACCATTGTTGAGAAAGAATGTAAATCCAGATGTGGATTTATAAGTGTCTACATCTCCTGCTCAACTTGCATCTGAATAACTACTAAGAATATTGAGTTTGTTGTTGTCGACTGCTCCATAACAATGCATAAGTTCATAGTAGTTCAAATGTATCTCATAACTCTGATAAGAGCTTTTTAATGTGTAATACCAGATTTAGTCATGAACTGACTTAAGGAACTGATTGCAAAAGCTATGTCTGATCTGGTATGGTACAGATCATTACATACATAAGAGAACCTATTATCGAATGATAAGGATACTCATGCATCTACTCCTTCTCTTCGATTTTCTGAGGACATTGGTCCTTCGACAATTTGAGTCCTGGGTCCATTGGTGAGTGAGCCAATTTTCAATTCATTAAATTATATCTGATCAACATATTGCGAATGTATCTTTGTTGAGTAATATAGATCAACTTCCGCTTTCTGTCTTTTTGGATTTGAATATCTAGACAGTAATGAGCTTTGCCTAGATCTGTCATATCGAATTCTGATGAAAACATTGATTTAGCATCTTTTATTAAATCGATATTGTTGCTAAAAAGCAGTGTGTCATCCACATTCAAAGTGATAACTATAAAAGAATGTTGCATTGTCTTGAAGTAGACATTAGAATATGAAGTGCTTGGTTTATAGTTGTAATACCCTATTACATGCATATTTTTCTTAAATTATTATTTTGTGATGCAAAACCCCAATCAAGCTACTATATTGATGAAGATAAGCACCGAATATAAAAAAAATTGTGAAGAAATATGAATAACGAAGATCCAATTAGGTCCCTTTATTCTTTGATTATGAATGTCAACACATCTAGCACATTGACAATGTAGAAGCCATTGCTTTCAATGCCGCGCACATCTCCCGTCTGTGCTTGCACTACAACATTTTGATTTCAGGGGAGTTGTTGCTGCCCACGAAGAGAAAACCAACACTTGCAGCTCCATCGCAAGATAGCATGGTGATCATCGATGACACATTTGATGGTCAAGTTGCTGATGTAGACCCGAGTCAGGTTGTACAAGACTCAAGACTCATATCTTCAAATGTTGCTACAGATGCTGCTATGGCAGACACAGACATGGTGGATGATGACAACCAGGATGTTGCAAACTATAGGTTTGAACGAGCTCATGTTGAATCCACCCAACCCTCTACTGTTGCTGCTGTAAACACCACCACCACATTGTCAATGACACGTCTGATATTCAGATTGACATAGTGCAACGAGACCAGACGCCAGAGCAAGACACACTGGACTAGTTGTCGACCGTAACTCATGAGGCTTGGCAAATAATATTATATATTCGAAATACAGATGTCATGAGCCAGGGTTATAACCAGAAGATTGCCAAAATGCAGGGGTAAAATGAAGATTTGAAGAAGAAGATGACCAAGCTCTTGTCTCAGCTCAATGCCATGGGAAGTTTGAGATCCCTCTTTCAAATGCACATGATTATTCATTGTCTCTTCATCCCGAATTGGACAAGAGCAAGGAAGAAATAACTCTGCAAAGAAGCAGATATCTATATTCGATTCAGACCGAATTGCTCTTACGAATAAGGTAGATTTCTAGTAAAAACGATTGAAGACCTACAATAGCAGCTTGATTCAGAAAAGCTGACAAGAATAAGTGTAGAAAATATGCTCTAGTGCTGCAACGACTCAGGAATTATCAAAGTTGATGCAGTTAAGTGGAAGCAAGCACAAGCAACACTTTAGGAAGCATTCAGAATGGAACTCCTTCAACCTTTGTACCAAGAAAGATACAGGAATGAAGAAGAACTGATCGAGCTTTCCGAAACTAGATGTCCTAGTGTAGAGGCACATGACCAATACACTCAGGCAGTGAAAAACATTGAACAACTTATGGCCGAGATATCGATGCTTTGGAAGGGAAAACAAGCGCAGACAAGCGAACCCAACAGTACGAAAGTTTTCAGCTAGTCAACAGTGGAGGCCCACGAGGAATTTCGCAGCTCCGTAGCTGAGAATGACCGGCTGAAGAGGGAGCTCGAAGCCTTGCAAGCCCAGATGAATGATGTCATCTATGCAAAGGAGCTCGAGGCTAAGGCAGACCCAGTCAATACCCAAAAAGCCAAGCAAACCCGCTCGACCAAGTCAAAGAAGACAAACAAGGTACTTGCGAAAGAATTCAAAATTTTTGCTATTAAAATTCGTATTTGGCTGTCACTGCAATTCATTTCTGAGTTGCAATGGCATGTGGATTATTCGTTTTTGCCAGGTGTAATGGGTTATACATGGGTAGATTGGGAAACCCCTTAGGAGAAACATGACTTTGGAATAGGTTCGATCAAGAGTAGAAAGGGTGCCTCTGTTGGGCAATTTTGCAAGGAAAATTTTTTGTAATTCCTTTCGGCAATGTAGGATTATACGTAGGATGTATTTTATTATATGATTAGATTATTTAAAATAGAAAGAAATGGAATTTTTTAACTATTGTCAAGGGCAAATTGATTATTGGCAATGACACTGCCAATTGATTTGTATAAGCCTGCGGAAGAGCCCGATTTTGCAAGGTTCGACAAAGAGAACTTGTTTCAAGATGTGGATGTATCCTACCCAAACTTATGGACAATATACATCGCCTGGGAGGATAACTATCCCACACATTATGAGAATGCCATTTCTTGCTGCAGAGACAAAAGAGTCATAAAGACTACATGAAGTTTTTACCTATTCAGTAAATGGCCTTGGCAATTTTATTGCACAAGTGCTTACAACTATGCAGAGCATGTATTTGGAGGGTTCATTCGTCAAAATTAATGCCGAGCTGCTGAATAAGATTATACCCAGAAAGGGAATGCTCGCAGATAATGTTATTGTAGCAGTTGTCTACAATGGATCTTTTTTTAAAGACACACTTAGCTGAGTTCAAAAATCGAATCATCGGACAATACTATGAGGCAAAGCAGAGAATAATACAAAGACAGATATAAATAGATGAGAAGCTCTCGTAGAGGCTTCAAAATGCTCTAGACTGATATGTACATATTGTATATATTCAATTTAAAGGCTCGTTATATATTTATGCATGTTCGAGATCCATCATGGAATGCTTGAAAAAATATCTTTGAAGTTTTTATAAATTGTTGCTGATGTCGATTGTTCGCGAGGACACTTCCCTTTTGAGAGGGGGATATCTATTACATGTATTTTTTTCTTGAATTATATTATGTGATGCAAAACCCCAATCAACCTACTCAATTGGTGAAGATGAGCACTGAATATGAAGAAATATCTAATCCACACGGCAATGACAAGTTATGCAACGATACATCAAAGGAAAGTATACCCGAATAAATGAATCTAAAGGAAGCGTCACTACCCGAAGGGCAGTTATGAAATGACATAATCCTTAAGAAGAAGGCCAGCCCTAAAAGAAGTATATTCTTGATGATTCAGATGGTTCGCACCCCATGCCAATGTTGCAACCTTTGACGTGCTTGCTTCTCATTGGAACAAAGTTGCGTGACAAGGATGCCATCTAGGAATTGAGCACTTGTAATTTTTTTATTGGATAGAATTAGCTAATTAAATTATATAAGAAGAGACATATCAGTTGCTAAAGAGTTACGCACTTTTGCACTCGCTCCCTATATGTACTCCACAGATGCTTCAATGTAATTACTGAGTTTTTCAGAAAAACAAGGAGAGAGTTGAGACTTCAAGTTTTTCTTGCTCTTCGCTTCCACAAA
Organism: Diphasiastrum complanatum; assembly: GCA_029204225.1. Classification (NCBI taxonomy): domain Eukaryota; kingdom Viridiplantae; phylum Streptophyta; class Lycopodiopsida; order Lycopodiales; family Lycopodiaceae; genus Diphasiastrum; species Diphasiastrum complanatum. The sequence goes on along the minus strand of CM055095.1, from coordinate 76,988,418 downwards.
CTATTTGCTTGTTGAGTACTTCTGTTTCCAATGGTTGGTAAGTCTCGACTTTCAGATGTGCCTGTGTTTGATAACTCTGGTCAGACAATTCTTTTGTCGTGATATTGTCACAAGACCGCAACTGTAAATTCATTACTAAAGATTTTCTTAAAACTCATTGCTTGTTTGATTGCATGTGTAATTGAACTAATCAGTTGTTCGAAACTTAATTGTGATAACGACATTCGAAATCATTGTTGATACTCTAAATCTTGCTTATGGATACTCGTGCAATTTAGACTTGTGGTTGATCGATTAGTTGAATGAGCAATGATGATCAGTTGTTGAGGACAGATTGTCGGATCACATCTAGTTTGTGCTGAGACATTTGTAAGTTTTCTGTGTCAGTTTTACTGAGCAACAGAGTTATACTTGTCTGACAAACCTAATCAGGTGCACAAAACGATAAATCGATCTGGTCGATAAGTCGAATGCTCTAATCATAAATAAAATATGTTCAATATGAGAACTGTCAAAATCAAATATCTTTATGTGTGCTCTTTGTTCTCTGGGATCCTCAATACCATCTCGGGTGGATAGTCTTCTACGGAATTGGGATCGTAATGACGATCCATGTGGAAGGGCTGGACTATTCTGGTGGTGTTGTGCTAGGTGGCATTTGTTTTGTTTTGTTTTATTTTTTTGGGTAGGAATAATGTATTGGGTTGGAAAAATGGAATTTAGAAGTGTGTCGCAAATGTGAATAGGGTCGGAACTATGAAGGGGTCGAAGAATTTAACGAAGAATTGAAAAAATAACAAAGGGTCAAAAAATCAATGAAGGGTCAAAAAATTAACGAAGGGTCAAAAAATGAGTCGATCCGGTTGAGATTTTTATTTCTAGACTCGGTTGAGATTTTGATCTCTGGACTCGTCGGTCGAGATTTCGATCTCTGGACTCGGTCAAGATTTCAATCTCTGGACTCGGTTGAGATTTCAACGTAAGGACTCGGTCGAGATTTGGAAATTTGGATTTGGTTGAGATTTGAAGGTCTGGACTCGGTCGAGATGGTAAGTCAAGACTCGATCGAGACATTAAGTCAGTTGAGATGTTAAGTCAGGACTCAATCGAGACTTGAGAGCAAGAGCGATTGAGATTACAAGTTCAAGGCTCGGTTGAGATGAGACTGAGAGCACTCGGTCAAGATTGGACGGAGAAGACTCACGGACTTAGGGGGCTCACTGACGGAGCAACGGACTCGATCGAGATTGGACTGAGGGGACTTGGTCAAGATCTGACAGAGGAGACTTGGTCAAGATCTAATTGAGGGGACTCGGTCAAGATTTGACTGAGGGGACTCAGTCAAGATCTGTGACAAAGGGGACTCGGTCGAGATCTGACTGAGGGGACTCGATCAAGATCTGACAGAGGGTATTGAGGGGACTTGGTCGAGATTGGACTGAGGGGACTTGGTCGAGATATGATAGAGGGGACTTGGTCGAGATTGGACTGAGGAGACTTGGTTGAGATATGACAGAGGGGACTTGGTCGAGATTGGAGTGAGAGGAATTGGTCGAGGTCTGACAGAGGGGAATCGGTTGAGATTTGACTGAGAAGACTCATTTGAGAAAGCAAGTATAGGAGTCGGTTGAGATTAAACATGTGTATTTATATTTGGTTAAGGTGGTTGTAGGGCCTCGGCTTTGTCTAGTGAGAAAGTGCATGGACTTAGCCAGGTGTGGAACTTGAAGACTTGGTCAGGGGCTGAGCTAGAGACTCGGTCGAAATGAGAGTGACAGGCTTAGTTGAGAAAGTGGATCATGAAGTCTCAAGGACCATGTGGGACACATAGAGAATGCATTTTGGATTGGTTTGTGTGCACTAGTAGTAATGGCGCCAAATGTTCACATATTCTATCACTAAGGATCTATGAAATGTCGCTTTATGATTTCTTTCTCTGGTTTTAGGTTGTTTCTGCCCGTTATCAGGCTGTTGGGCGTACTTTATGTTATCTTCTTAGCACATTGCCCAAATCAGACAGAGAGATCTGATTCTCATTGTAGTATAGGTTTTAAATCCAGCTTGTCAATGGATTCTCTGGTCTCGTTCACTGTAGAAGCACTCATAAAATCAAGAAACATGCAAGCCAAGGACGTCCATCTAAAGATCTGCATGCAACTCAGATGAACTCCATACAGTTCTAACTTCTATCTACTGTAAAACGACTGGGAAACCATTCAAGAATCTTAGATTAATCTAAAGTATCAATAGAAATGAAAAACAAGAAAACAAAAAACTAATTAACAAGCATAGGAAGTGCAAGGATCAAGAAATGCCCATTTCTTAATTTTTGAACTTCTCAAGAACATCGAGAATTGGAGAGTAGAAGAATTTGCAAGATCTATGCCACTACTTCAACCTATCTAGTTTACTTGAAAGCTTGATTCTAATCTAGAGCAAGAAAGCAAGAAATTGATCCACTTTATTTTCACAAACATCATGAAAAAGCAAGAAATCTACTCTAATTCCAAAGCCACACAAAGAGATGGACGTGAAGCTCAAGAATGTCACAACTCGTGGAAGATCTTCTCTACTCAATTCAAGAGAATGACATTACAAGTAAAAGCTCCCTCACAAAAGAGGGAGGCTCTTAGATAAGCCAATGAGTTGCCTATGTGGAGCCTAAGTGGCAATTCCACAATTCACAAATTACAAGGGAAATTAGTTCCTCCACTAGAGGTCACCATCAAAAGGTAGCTCACTCTATTTTATTTAAGAGGGGTCTACTACATTTATTACAAATGCCTACACACACTAACTCCTACATGGTCATTCCTTCACTTAGGATTTACCATGAGGCTCATATGATTTCGATCTGTTATCCTAGCTAGTATTTCTTGACTCTCATTCTCGTCCTTCTCTTCTTCCTCAGGGACCTCCTTGGTCAAAGGTGAGAGGTGCTCTTAGAATTGTTTCCTGTGTGGTTGCCCTGGCAGTGTGGACTGATATATATACACATGGTTAACTAATTAAAAGAATGCTTAATTTGTACTTTACAATTAGGATTAAGGCACTATGTGCTATTTGTAGTCACCTTCGGACAATATCTGATTCTGTTAGAGGTTTTGTGCCTGTCATGATTCAATGTACTTGTTGATCCGACGATAGTCAGATTGCGGCGGATTGTTCGAGGATGACCGAATAATTGAATCTTGTAAGATGGCCTGAGATTGTCGCACTATCGAGAATGGTCGAACAATTGAAGATGGCCTAATAATCAAAGATGACTGAATAGTTGAAGGTGTATGAACAATCAAAGAAACATTGTCATTGATTCATTTGTATTTCTACAAGTGTATTTCTTCAGAGTATGCGACTAGTGAATGGATCTAGATTAGCAGAGAGATAGGGATGGAGAGTATAGAAATCCAACAACTTCTCCTCCAAATATAGCCTGCAACAAATCTTTGATACCATGTTAAAAAAACCAAATCACAAAGACCTAATTATGCCCTTTGATCTTTGGCTAAAATGGAACGCACGTCTAGCTTCATTAACAATGTAGAAATATTGCATTTACTACACATAGAAGATGTAAACTCAACAAGAACTTGTCAAATCACTTATGTAAGTTAATTTACTATTCCAATCCATAAAACATATGTACAACAACAGTAGTCACATGCGGTAACTCATACATACAACAAAAATAGCATTCTATACACAAGAATGCACTATATCATCACCAAAAAGCAAAAATGGATGTAGAACCCCAAAGAGATATCTTCCATAAGAATGAATGAGAGCAATGAAATGCTCCCACGCTTGTAGACTATTTATAACAACCCTTTGCCCTATTTAAATGCTCTTACTCAAGGTTATCAACTTATGGAAGGTTCTAGATCTCTTCCAAACCCTAGATCTAACATAACTAGATTCAATGCATCTCTACTAACCAATTAGAGTAGGTCCAAATTCGACCCTATCAGCTTGCTTAAGTTTCCAAATATATTAAATCCACTATTCTTAGACCTTATTAACATTATAAAGTCTATTTGTAAGTTTAAAATGCATATTGGCCTCAAAATTAGCAAATAAGCTTAACATATACAACTCAAACTAGTTGACAAATTTTCACATCGAGGAAAACATGTGGGAATAGACGAGGATGATAACAGACTGACGAGTAGCCCGAAACACCTCGTTCAAGTTTGGCCTGAGAAAGGGCTTCAGGGACACCTGTCCGGTCGAGTCCCAAGAACTTGTTAGATTTGCTCAAAATCGTCCAAAATATTGTCCACAGGTTTGTGAAACTAATACAGACATGACAGATCATGTCTCGCTCAGTTTTAATGTTGTTTGCTCAAAATGACTCTTCATCCCCAACACCAAATTTTTTTGAACAAGGTCCGTTTCCATGCTGTCTATTCCAACTAGTGGGCAACATTGAGAAAAACCTATGGGGACAAACAATACAAGAAATAGACTGGCAAGTAGCCCTGTACCACTATTTGAAGTTCGGCCCAAAAAAGGACTTTAAAGAATCATTCAGAGTACTGTGGATAGGTTTGTGAGTCCAATACAGACTGGATGAATCCAGTTTCATTTGGTTCGGACATTTTTTGGTCAAAATGGCTCTTTGTCTTGGAGAGAACGCAATTAGGGCACATGAAATGGACCAATTTTGTAGTTTTTCGTCCAATGGTCCAGTTCTTCCGAATCGGGTTCGTTTCATGTGTTGTCTATTTTTACCAGTGGGAAATGTCAAGGGGAACCTGTGGAAACAGACAAAATGTGGAAACAGACTGACGAGGAGCCTGGGATGTCCATTCGGAGTTCAGCCTAGAAAAAAAAAAGGGCAGCTATGTCATTGCTTATAAGCAGGTGAGATCCATAGGGAGTTTTCTCTTGAAATACACTCAAAGGAAAGATTTATGAGGATAAAATCTTGTTTGTTTCACTATAATAAGTAACAACTAAACGCACAGAAGAGATGCCACCATGGCAATTATACCAAAAAAGAAAATGGAACTATTATGCACAAGATAGAAAACAATCTATTAATAAGTGTAATAAACACATGAAAATATTTTTTAAGCTACTTTTAGATTAACAAATGCTATGCACAATCGCATAGAAACCATTGTAAACACCATAAATGAGTTATCCCTTCATGTATGTCACTTCGACAAAAAATACTAAGGATTTCAAGACAATTTTTTTGGTAATAACTTCTTTATTCTTTCATTAGACATCAAAAATTGTTACTCTATGTAAATTAGAAATTCCAATTGAAAGAGGAACAAGCATAGAGTTCCATATGAAGCATCATACAAAATATATTTAAAGATTGCTTGGATTCAAAATGTCACATCGCTCAAAGGTTTACTCAAACTACTCTTATTTTTCTAGGTAATAGGACTTTTGTGAACGCCAAATCACTGGGTCAAACACACGACCTACAACATTGTTTGTGTCATTAATGGCTATGTAGTCATGCTACTGGCACATAGCATACATTTTATTGTTTTAAGTGCCCTTATAATAGTAAATTACTAGTTTATGTGAAAGCTCTCAGAACACTAGTTGGGGGGGCCTCCCGATAAATTACAAGCTTAGATGTTGACATTCTACCTTAGATTATCATGTACTTGATATCATTTTTTAAGACATAGCATAGTTTACATTTTATGTTGCAAAAAATGTAGAATCACATTGTTCTATAAATGTGCAAACATTAAAAATAAAAATTGAATGATTGATGTTGATGTTTCTTAGTCCTCTTCATATATGACGTACTTCTTAAGTATGCTTGTTTGTAGTGAGTACAAGGAAGTGTATACCTTTAAGATAGAAAATTTGTTACTAGTAGAAAATTATACATAACATTGGAACTTCACAATTTCAAAGCACCAATAATATGGCCAATCATGCTCAAACTTCGATAACATATCAATGATATCTCTATAACTCCATCAACCCCTTCAATCATAACTAATCAACGCAACTTTTACTTTGCACACTGCTCAAAAAGATTTTATAAATTTTTTGTCATTGTTGTCGAACCTAAAGAAAAATCTAGAATAGTTTTCATTTAATTAGGCTCAATTTTTGAAGATATGAGTATGATTCAACATAATGCTATAAATTATTAGACAATTAATCTACCCCCCAAAAAAAACCCATTAGAGACTGTGATTAGGTATGGCTTAGCAACAAATTTATGAACTACATTACTTGAGTATCAATCTTCACAATCCATTGCTAGCATGTCCTAGTCTAGATTCGTATTTTGTAGCACCAAAGCTACTCTTTGAAAACTGGTTTTAACTAGGCAAGTAAGAATTGAACTAGATCATTAAAGTATATTGTCTAAAAAAGAAGAGGTGAGGGGGGAGGGTGTAATGTATCAAATATACTAAGGGGAAAAAAAAAATTCATGTGGCTCCTTAAATTAGTTGGTTCAAATATCATCAATTAGCTGAACTTCTTGGTCAAGCCCTCACAAAGGCAAGAAGGCTATGGATTTAACTTGTTGTTGCAAAAGTTGGCATGAAAAATTGCTTGAAAATATTGTTGGGCAGATTTTCCATCAAGGGATTGGTCTTGTCAAAAGATCCGCAGTGGGGGAAGGGCCCACACTGCCCTTACGAGAGTGATTATATATCGTCGCTACCAATTCCAAGGGTTGTCCTAATCACCCCTTATTCTCGGGTCAATGAGAGTTTTCTTGGCTCTCAGAGATATGATCATTGATATATAAATGGCTACTCTAGATCACTGTTCAATTTCTCAGTCTAGAAAGAACTGTCAAATACTAGATGCTCATGGTATTCATCTCTATTTTGGGACATGTCTACTCTTGGTGTAATCGTGTTAGGTATGTGGATAAGGGTATCCAAAGGGGGTCTTGTGAGAAATCTCAACGAGTTTAGTCAAGTTTAGTCATATTTTGAACATGACAACTATGGGTATTTTCGACCTACATATGCAATATCCATTCATGAATTGTGACGAGGCCACTAGTAGAATTGCAATATACATTGGGGGTTTGGCTTCTAGGCGCTAGCTTTTTCGATCCATTCAGGTTGGGGTTGGTATGCTTGACAGGGGCTTTTTCATCGTAAAAAGGGTTGAACTCGGAGTGTCGTCAACTATTTTGAGGTTGCATCTAACTGTGTACATGTATCATATCGTCAAAGTGGCACTACAATGCTCTCACGTCCAAACTATATCGTCAAAGTGGTATTGCCGTTACTCTCACTTTTTAAAGATTCCTTTTGTATGGAGGTCACTGACATCATTGTCAAAAGATTTTGAAGAACGTTCTCATCACCAAGGCTCATTGTGGGGACGTCTTGTCCCACATAAGATCTCTATTGAGTCCAAGAGTGTCTACTGCGGTTTGAGGTCTAATCCACTAGTGGTACTCTAAACATCATGTTAAGTTCATAGTGGAATCAAGTTCATTTCCAAATAGGACATACACTTGGTTCTTCTCTTAGCGTAATCAGTTTAAGATAAAACTCTTTCCTATTTAGACTTGGTTCTATGTGGTATATCCCCTTTTCAATGCCTAATAGTTCTACCCAACCTCTAGATGGGATAGATTTACAGTCAACAATCCATTCACTTGAAAAGCTTTCTTCCATTCTTAAAAAAAAACTGCTTGCAACTTTGGACTCAATTAGCTAGGTACAATCTCTTTCTCATGGTCATTTCAATGTCATTTGATTGATGGTTCTCTTCCTATGATGACTTTGGCTATCATTGGACATTTCCCTACCTAAGACTTGATGTGTGCCAAAGAGGGCCATTAGGAATCATGAGTGCATAGTCAAGTCTATGGAAATAGCATGATAAAGATTACTCTTTTACAACCAAGGGGCATGACTTACAATTTTGAGGCTCAATGAATATTGGTCTAGCCCTTTTTTCCAACATATATTACTCCTTTTAAGCTATAGGGGTGTCTTACACTTCATCAAGTACTTCATCAGAATGCTAGTTTGGTGATGCATTATTTTTGCCGAAGATATAAGATTCTTGTACCCTATTATGGCCATGATTTATAACATGAATACATGAACTAGGTTGACTTCCCTTAATCATGCGGTTCTAAGGTGGGTTGCTCAATTATTTCTCTCACCACTAAGGGGATCGATGCACCTTGTTTGCTAGGTGTCCGGGTGCTCACTTCCCAAGGTCTGTGTGTTTCAACAGATGGCTTGGGCGGGGTGTTCTAAGAGATATATTGTCTAATGATTTTGTTCCTAGCTTAGGAGGTGCGTTTTACCCTCACCAAGTATAACATCGCAAGAGATTAAAAAATGATAAGCATTAGCATCACAATATAGTAAAGTGATAATATATCAACTTACGACTTTTGGTCCTAATACAATCATGAATTTAAAGACTAATAACATCATGAAACATATACCTCATATGGGTTTCCAAAAAAAAAATCTTTACCACAAACATAATTAAATGTGAGTGTAGACATTAGCATTAAATCTCAAGCAACCCATCAGAAAAAGCATTATTATACTTAAAACTCTAAACTTCAATGACTTATATGTATACTAATAAAGCTTCGTTACACCGTAAAGAGCATATTCTCAATATGAAATGGGGTACCAATGATCTTATGCATACCTATGTTTAATGTAGTCATCTCTGTCTTGAAGTGATATGACCTTGGGATAGGGACTTTTCTGAACTTGTTTAAAAGCTTCTCTAATAAGTTGAAATATTGTTGCATATGCTTCTCTGCTAATACCTGCAAAATCACCAACATCGTGAACTATAGTCTTATCTAAATTTTTTTGAATGTCTAGCATCAGAGACTCTGCAATTTTGCACTTTACATTGGAACTCCTGATACACTCAGTGGATTTGCCTATCAATATTGAGTCCAACGACATTCCAAATGAAGCATTGTCCTTAATATTCTGATGAGCTACTAATGCAGATCTGCAAATAATCAAATAGTTAGTACAACATCATAGTAGCTGAAATAAAACCATATGTCATTGATCAAGTTACAAAAAATCATAATATGCTTACTTGAATACACAAATTCTTCTATTTCGATAACCTCCTTTTAAAAGAGTTTGAATATCCTTGCAACTTTGTCGCTTTTGCTTCTTACTCCTAGCCTCCTTCTTCCTAGCCACTTCCACATCCTTCAGTAATTCACTAAGTGAACACAAGGGTGAAAAAAAAAAAAACATACCTCAATGCATTTTTGGAGATAGTCGGTCGGTCTTCGGCCTAGGATGGCATTGAAAATGAAAAAATCATCTATCTCGACTTTTGGAATTGATAAGGTTTTTCCATATGCATGTAGTTGTTGATTGTAGAAATGCCAAAAATGGGCTTGTAGGAACTCGAGCCACATCACATGCAATAAGTCTAGTTGAATAAAAGTGACATGCAAAAGAAACCATGACTTATGTTGGCACATGTATAAACACTTGTAAATTTATATTCAAGAAATTGACAAGTGTAGAAGTGGTTGCGTATGTTTACATGCAACTTGATAGGTGTCAAGTCAGAAGTAGAAACCACTATTAGAAGTGTAAAAAAGTGGTTTATGTGCTGCTCTACCTTGAGCTAGTACCATCTCTATATATGTATGTGAGAATCCTCTCTATTGTTAATGATGAATAAAGCATAGAGGCTATCTTCATGTCAATTTGGATCTTGTTCAATTAAGCTTGAAATGCTATTCTCTCTCTAACCCGAGTTGAAGCTATTTTTCATACATTCATTGCTTTTGTACTTTTCCCAAACATGTGGAATTAATGTTACTTTGATCAATAGCATTCTAGATTGTGATCTAGCCTTAGATTCTTGAGGTAGATTGTGAATTTCACTCTCCATGTGGTCTACGTGCTAACACAAAACTTTGGAAAGATCATTCACACTAAATTTGTGGTTCCCCACATGTGTGAATATGGATTTTTGTCAGATGGCTCTAGCTGCACCACGGTATTCCACTTCTATGGGTTGTACTTTGTTGATTCCAAAATGCCAAATGCCCGCCACCCCCCCCCCCCCCCTTTGTTGATATGCACTATTGTCACACAAGTCAATGGCATACGCCAAAGTGACGCATAGGGAAGGAATTAAAATTCTCCTGGCATAACAGCCTCTTGGCCATATACTAGCTCAAATGGTATTTTCCATCTCGTGGCTCGTTTCGGCATCGTTCGATATGCCCAAATAGCAGAAAATAATTTCGTTTCCCAGATCCATTTTGTTGCATAATCAATGGCAGTCAGGATGTATCGTGATTGTGTGCCACGTGCTGCTAGAGTATTAGGTCCAACAACTCAATACCCCATTTGTGAAATGCTTGAATTTCAAGTATTCGAGTAAGGAGATTGTGGTCGACATTTTGAATATTGTTTGTGCGCTGACAAATGTCGCAAACTTTTACATAAGCATGGGTGTCTTTGAATAGGGTTGGCCACCAAAATCCTTCCAAAAAGGATTGTCCTAGTAGTAGCATTAGAGGAGAAATGTCCATGTGTCAAGGCAATAATCTGTCGGACTTCAAATTTAGGTGCGCAACGACATGTAATACTATCAACACCTAGCTTATATAGTTGTCCTGCAATGAGATGATAAGGCAAAAATGTCATAATAAGTTTTATTTTTTGCGGTTTGGTCAACTGAGGCTCTATTTTCCCAATGACTAGATATCTATTGATATCATCAGCCCATAACGGTGCCGCATCTATATAAAATAGACACGCATATGTTAACTCATCATTTACTGGCTCATCAGATGCTTCAGCATTGGGTAATTGTGAAAGATGATCAACCAAAAAATGTTGTGATCTCTTTCGAATAACAGCTCGAAAGTTGAATTCTAAAAAAATCAACAGCCATCGTGCAATTCGTCCTATTTTGCATGGTTTATTCAGTTGATATAGACGAGTATGATGGTTGGTAGAAAAGACAAAAGTTGGCCAAGCAAATGACAATTAACCTCAACTGGAACTAGCTGATTACTTAGGAAACGGATTGGGAAATTCTTTTCGAATTCTTCGGGTTGCGTTAAAACAACACCAATGGCATACTTACTAGCATTCGAAAGCCTATTTGACGTCTTCAAAGGCTTTAATCCGTTCTTCTGTCCACCGTGGATCAGTAATGATTTTGTATACTAACCTCGCTTTATCGGCATAGTGTATTATAAAAATGCGATAGTAACTCGTGTGAAGCTATACGAGTTACTATAGCTTATCAGTGGCTATACCATTTCAAGAAATGATATGGCCTAGTACCACACCATGGGTAACCCAAATTTGGCACTTTTTGGGATTCAATGAAATTCTAGACCTTCAACAGTGCATGAACACTTGTTTAAGGGCATCGAGGTGTTCAGATGAATGTACATCAAGATCATCGAGATAAATTTCTAGATTCTTATGTAACAAATCCTTGAAAGCTCATTGCATCACCCTTTGGAATGTCGATGCATTGCACAGACCAAATGGCATAACAATATACGTGAATGTGCCAAATTGAAACAATTTTCAGGAGCAATTTGGACTAAGAAATAGCCACTAAAAACATCCAAGAAGCTAAAAGCTTCTGCTCTTGCCATATCTTCGAGGATTTGTGTGGTTAGAGAAAATGGGAAGTGATCTTTCTCTATTTGATCATTAAGTTTCTTCAAAACCATGCAGATATGAAGTTTACCATTTTTTGTTGGTACCACCACAATTGGCGATATTCAACGAGTGTGTTCAATTTCATAAATGAAACCAGCATTGAGAAGCTTCTGAATTTCTTCTCTTATCCTCTTTTCATAGGTAGGATTGGTGCGATAAGGTTTCACTCTCATAGGTATTACTCCATCATGTAGTGGGATTGTATGCACTGCAACGTCAAGAGGAACCCCCTTCATTTCTTTATAACTCCATGCAAACAGATCTCTGTATTTGCACAATAAGTTTTCCAAATCCCATAACTGGGTTGGATTTAGGTGGGCTCCTACATGCACAAAATGATCTATGTCTTCATCACTATCCTTCATATTTAGAGGTATTGTCCTTGCAGGTCCCTCAAAAGAAGTTGATGGTGGTTGAGATTCCCGTTTTGGTTTTACCATATTGATGATTACATCATCAGTTATGTAATCCTTAAAGAGCTGTGGAACATCATATAGTGGATCATCAACTATCTCTGGTGGGATCTTAGGAATATTCTCTTTAGGTTTGCTTGTAGATGATGAAGCTTGACTAAGATTCTTTTGGTTTTTTTATCAAAGGTTTGATTGGATGTTTCAGCTTTTTATGCATTTTGAATTTGAATGTGGTTCAGTTGGTGGTTTGTTACGGTTTGGATATAGATTGTCAATTCTAGTTGTCAAATGCACCATTGGTTCTAGACCATCGGATGCAAACGGAGGTAGGTTGTCAGATGCAGATGTAAGTAGAGGGCGTCAGATGCAAACGGAGACAGGTTGTCGGATGCAAATGGATAGAGGGCATCAGATGCAAATGGAGATAGAGGCGTCGGATGCAAACAAATATAGAGGCTTTGGATGCAAATGGTTCTAAGACTACATGTTGTAGACTCAAACTATTCTTCCTCCCCTGAAATGATGCATGAGAGTTACATGTCACAGGAAGATTGGTTTGCAAGAAACAGTGGAGAGCGGTAGCAGTTGGTTTCTTGAACAGTTTGTGGGTTGTGTTCTGAATGCTTGTGAAAAAGTGAATGCAAGAAAGCAAGCAGAATAAAAAAGAACTTGAAGATAACTGTGATATGAGAGTTCTTTAGCACGCAAATTATCAGTAGCAACAGGCGCCAATGTTTGTCGATTCTACTATCTACTGTTAGCAGAATTCTATGTTACTGATTATAGATTTCCTATCAACGTACAACCAATAGGAGCTCCACTTCTTCCTGATCCATTATACTCTTCTTGGGTCTTCCTTTTGAGGCTTTTGTTCTGTGAGATCGGTCACTGACCACATCCCTTCACCCTTTGACAGTGTTTTGATCTTGAACTTCCATACGTGATAATTTGCGCCATCAAGATTTATTGCAATCCTAGCGTAAATTGTAGTAGCCATATTGTATCTAATGAATCCGCTCTAATACCATGTCTGAATCTATCTGCAAGGGTGCACCTATTCTTTGGCAAAAGTGCTCTACACTATGCATGAAATGTAGGAACTAGTTACGTACGTGGCTATCAATCACAGACATTGCTACAATCAATTAGACAATAATAAATGTAATGCAAGAATCACAACTGGAAGAACATAAATGTATTTGTATTTTGATTTGTTTCAGAGTGAGTCGTCAATGTCTTGCTCATTGGCCGCCTAATGCTCCTCTTATAATATTGTTCTGCTTCTTGTAGATATAGTTTCATTCTAGCATTAGCATTAGCTTTTTGCATACATTCTATCAATTTTTGGTTTACACTTATGTCCCACCAAGTGGGATTATAAGATAGATTAACTAATCATTACAAGAGAGGATTACGCTAAATCATTTGCTAACTAACTCTCTGGTAATGTTACTTTTATGGCTGAGCGTGACCGCTTGGAAGCTTCATGTCTGATGGGCTAGAGGCGATAGTTTGGCTTGCCCGAAAATTTGTTTGGCTCGACATCTGCCTTCAGCACTTTGGTTGGGGGTCCGACAATTCGGTGTCGATGACTACCAATATGTCGGCCCCTTCTGGGAATGCTAGAGAATGGTTGCATGAGTTCACCATCTCCAAAACAAATATGATAGGAGGGATCAAATATTACTTCTATTTGCGAAGAGTGGATGTTGAGTGAAATTCACAACACTAGGTGTGCTCATAATCGATATATACGATCAAATATCGATCTTGTGTGTGATGCTATGAGGAGGTGGTCGTCGAGGTATAAAGGGCATGCACAGAAGCGATATTGCACGAAATGGACAAAAAAATGGGAAAAATGGTCTTGGAATGGACTTTTTAATGTTTTTGTCGCTCACACACTTAGTTAATCGCATTTCGCCATGTGTCATTGACCATTGACTCACACGCACGAGAACATTGAGCCAATGACATTTTGCCACATGGCGTTTACTCTCACGTGTGGGTGAGGCTGGCGAATAGGATTATGCCATGTGCCATTGACCGTTTGACTGGCACATGTGGACTGTACGGGTGAATAGTATATTGACACATGTTCCAAACATCGCACATGCAAACAAAAAAATATCAAACTCGACCATTTTTTGTATTTTTTTTTTATTTTTGCAATATCAGTTCTATACGTGGCCTGTTCATTCCACCTTGAGTGGAATATGCCCTCTTGCACATGAGTAATATTTGCAGTCATATTCTAATATTGACTCTATGCATGTTGTAAAAGATTTCAACTAGTTTAGTCAATTTTGGTCAGATTTGTTTATTTGACAATTGAGGCCAATTTTCATATTAGACTTAGAGATTGTCATTTCAAAGTTATTTTAGTTTTAATGTATTTGAATTACCACTTTTAGAAAGTCACGGGAAATTGTAGAAGGTCGAGTTTGATAGATTCAAATTTGAATGTTGGAGACATTGAATCTAGTCCACATTCATGGTAGGATTTTTTGGTATGGAGAGATACCAAGATCATTAATGAGACATGGATCTATCATATATAGCTATACACATGTGGGAAGAGAATCTTTCTTTCTCTCTGTCTCTCTCTCATCTCATTTCATGCTTATACATGAGTTCTCTTGGGTTCATCTATCCATTGGTGCACTATGTTGGTGATATCTTGCAATCTTGTGTGTAGAATGCTCATTTTATGCTATATTCAGACCCACCTATTTTTGTATGGACAACAACTTTATTTCATCTTATGTTTGATGTTTGATCAAGTTTCTATTGAGTTTGTATCTCTTTCATTAAGTAGATGCTGATTTTTCTATGTTGCAAATGTGTAGATTGTGTTAACTTTCATACCAAAGATCAAGAGGACAAATTTGGATCTTAGTGATTCATATTTCTTCACACATGTTTGTTGCCGTTTGTAGCACTCATTGTCAATCGTCTCACAAAAAAAACTATATCGCACAAGATCGACTAAAAAAAAATAAGACATGGTCTCGAAATGGTGCTTTTAACATTTCTCTTGCATGTGAAAAAAAAATCGGCTAACCAATTGCATTCCACTACATTTCATTGACCACTGACTCGCACGTGCGAGATAATTTGGCCAATGATATTCTGCCATTTGGCATTGACTCTCACGTGTGATATTAAAATCAATGTATATTGTACATTTTATATCAGTACAATCCGATGTATAGGAATTTCTATTTTCTCTCTTCTTGTATAACTTGCATGTTTTTCTAAGCTTGTTTTATCTTGTGGATTTTGTTATTTATCAAATTTAAACTCTGTTGTAGAACCATTGAAATAATTGAAAAATGTAGTTTCTTTTTCATTGGTTCTTTCATGTTGTGTATTTTGATGAAATGTTGCCCGTGCTTGCCAATGTGACTTTTCCATCCCCAATGATGACCAGATACTCAAGCTTCCAAATATGTTTGCAAAAAATGCTACATAATCTCTTAGTATATGCTACACATGTCAAAATTGCAGTGTCAGTCTTATGCTTAGATCAAAATATACAGCTCAATAGAAAGCAGCTCTAGTCATTTCTACTAACCATGTAATGAGTGATGTGATCTTCTCTATTATCCTAACCTCTTCACGAAGAGTGCAAACGTGCACATTTTTCGAAGGAATTGTCAATACAGGCTTCCAGTTTAGATCTACATTTTCTCTCATAATGTCTGTACTCCTTGTAACATCTTTCATCCATTTTCATGCAGTACAAACAAGGATGTTCAGCTGTAGTACCGTGAAAGACATTATACATGCATTTCAATGTTTTCAAATCATCTGCTAAGTGCCATTCTATATTGAAGTCTCCAACTCTTGGAATATTGAGAAGTCCTCCATCTATATGGTCCTTGATGATCCTAGGATAAGATGTTCTACAAAATATCCATCATAACATATAATAATCCCCCTTCAGAACATGTCCAAAGAATAAGTCAAACTTAGTTAAATAAGAATTAATACTATTCATTAAATCAAATATAATAATGAGGGATAATACCTAAAAAGCTGCCAACCACCAAATATTATTTTCGGATTGGACACTGAATCTGAATCTCCCCTGTCCATTGTTTGTGATAGTGCACCATTTATGAGGGTTATATTAACCCTCTCCATCTTCTACCCTTTCACAATTTCTGTCTCATCTAATTTAAGTATTATGATTATTTTACGACTCACATTTTCAAAAGTTATATCATAGAATGTGATCATGTATATTAGCAAGTGATTTAGATAATAAAAAAGAAGAAGTTGTTTGATGAATTATAAGATATTGATCTTCCTTCAGTTTCATACACTTCCAATGGAGTACACTTCCTCAATATGAAATGGGGTAGCAATAATGTTATGCATTCCTATGTATAATGTGTTTCTCTCTTTCTTCAAGTGATATGACCTTGGCATAGGGACTTTTCTAATTTGAACTTGTTTTTTTCTCTAATAAGTTGAACTATTGTTGCAATGCTTCTCTGCTAATACCTGCAAAATCATAGACACCCTGAACTATAGTCTTGTCTAAAATTTTCTGAATGTCCACCATCAAAGACTCTGCAATTTTGCACTTTACATTAAAAACTCCTATTGTTCATCATGATATACTCAGTGGATTTGCTTGCCAATCATTGAACCCAATGTCTTTCCAATTGAAGCATTTTCCTTAATATTCTAAGGAGCAAATAATGCAGATCTGCAAGAAAAACTAGAATAGACAGTGCTAAAAATTGTTGTTGTAAACTTATTTTTGAAAAATAGAATTGCAACATTCTGCCTATTGTGTGCAATCTGTGAATAATTTTTTGTGCTTGATTGGCTCCTATCCGGACTAGGTGGAACAATAATCCTTTCCAACAGTGGTATCAGAGCATGGTTACTCAAACTATGTCTTCTATCATTAGCATCCAATCTAAGATATGCACAGTTTTGGAGGCAGACAGGTCAAATTTCTTGGCCTAGAAAGTGAAGACTTCTCTCATCTTGAGAGGAGAAGCGTTACGCTTGGGTGGACGGCACCGAGGAGATGCCTGCCCGGCACAGACAAAGAGCTTTGCGAATGGAAAGAAAAGAATGAAAAAGCTATAGTTGTCATATCCTCTGCCACCAAAGATAGCATCATCCTTGATCTCACTACTATCTCCAATGCAAGGGAGATGTGGGATGCACTTATCACTAGATTTCAAACTAAATCATATAATTAGATCATGCATATGGAAGATCAGCTTACCTATCTACGATGGGATGGCAAAGATCTCACGAGCTTCATCAGGAAGATGAAGAACCCGTTCTTATCTCTACACAATGTAGGAACAGAACACGCAGTCTCACAAGATAACCAACTCACGTACCTGCTATGCTCCCTACCAAGATCTTTCCAAACAACTCGGACTCTACTGGCCAAGGATCCTGAGATGACTTTTGAAAAGGCTATAATTGACATCAAAGAGGAAGTGGAGGCTCAAGAGCATTATGACGACAAGAACAAGTCGGATCAAGCTCTCTACAACAACATAGACCAACTGAAGAAGAAGCCTCAGTCTAAGAGAGAGTCAACCCAAAGACAAGACCAAAACCAGTAGAAAGAGATAAATCAAAAAGGAAGATGGAAAGGCAGGAGCAAGAACCAATAACAAGGTGGTGAGAAAAAGGCCTGCATTAGATGCAAACATGACGGCCACACGATAAATAAATGCTGGTTGAATCCAAAGATCAAATGCGTACACTATCACAAGAAGGGTCATGCTACCATGGATTGTTATCAAAATCTATGAAACTAAACACACAAGGTAGGAAGGAGAGCTCTAATAACTCATCATACGTGGAGGAGCTAGAGTCCTTGAAGATCGCTGAGGAGAGAGCACGCAACAAACCATTGGCTTATTTGTGCATTGATGTGTGTGTTGTGAAAGATTTCAGATCATTATGATCCAATCTACTTGAATGATCTTTGGTTAGAAAGAGACATATACTACGAATCTTACCAATGTAGAAAAATCAGCATCTACACACAAAATGAGATGCAAACACTAATAGAACTTGATCAAACTTGAATGAAATCATATAGCATTGTTGTTGTCCGTACAAAACCAGCAAGCTACTATATCTCACGCGTGTGGATCCAAAAATAACAAATATAGATCATTCTACACATAGAATTGCAAGCAATCACCAAGATAGTGCACCAATGGATAGTAGAACCCAAGAGAACCATGTATAAGCATGAAATGAGATAGATAAGAGAGAAGATAGCTCTCTCCACGAGTTACATCCTTTTATAGCAGGTCCAAACCCTATATGGCCACTTGGCTTTCCCACCAAAATGCTAACCTTACTAATTTTTGGTCTAGATTCAATGTACCCAACTATTCAAATTTGAATCTACTCAAACTCGCATTCTAACTTTCCCACACTTTCAGAAAGTGTTTATTCAAATGACATTTAAACTAAAGAACTTTGAAAAGTCAATCTGCAAGTCTAAAACAAGTTTTGGCCTCAATATGCCAAATATGGAAATATAACAAAAATATGATGAAACTAGTTGAGTCTCTTCAACCAGTTTTAGCATAAATTTTGATAGCACTCCAAGTGAAGTCCTATGCTTCATGAACAAGTCCTTTCCCAATGCTTTGGTGAAGATATCAGCTACACATTCCCTTGAAGACACATGTTGAAGCTCCACCTCCTTTGCAATGACTTGCTCCCTCACAAAGTGATATTGTATCTCAATATGCTTGCTCCTAGCATTAAAGATAGGGTTGGATCCCATTCTTTGGGATGATTGATTGTCACAAAAGATGATTGGTCTCTCTGAAAAATCCAGCAAGTGGATCCTTGATCATCCTCTTGATCCATACCATCTCCTTTGTGCAATATGTAAGAGCATTGTACTCGTCCTCACTAGATGACAATGAGATAGTGGTTTGTTTCTTTGACATCCAAGATATAGCTCCATCGCCTATGAAAATACAATATGAACTAATGGATTTCCTATCCATTACATCTCCAGCATAGTCCAAATCTAAAAATCCAAAAATATTAGGTGATGATCTCTCATACAATATGCCGAAATCTCGAGTTCCAATGATGTACCTCAAAACTCGCTTTCCTAGCTTCCAATCCTCCTCACTAGGATCTTGCATGAATTGACTCAATCTTCCAAAAAAATAGCCTAGATCTGGTCTAGTAATGGCTAGATAGATGAGTGAACCAACTAGCTTCCTATAGAGAGTAATGTCCTCGAAGGATCTTTCATTACCTCTTATAGTCAGCTTTACATGAGACTCCATAGGTGTATCAATAGCTTTTGTCTCTAGCATATGAAATCTTTCTAGAATAGAATTAGCATACTTCTCTTGACAAATGAAAGTAGATTGAGAAGATCTAATGACTTCTATTCCCAAAATTTAATGCAAATTATCGAGATCATGCACCTCAAATTCCTTCTTAAGAGCATTCTTGATATCCTCCACATCTTGATTGTCTCCACCACTCAAGATGATATCATCCACATAGATTAGCAAGATGGTAACATCATTTCCAGCAAACCTATAATAAAGTGAATAATCATACTTACTCATAACAAAGCCTTGAGAGAGTAAAAAAGTGTTAAGCTTAGCATACCAACTCCTTGGTGCTTGCTTAAGGCCATACAACTCTTTTGTAAAAGACACACATGATTTGGCTTTGTTATGTAGCTCTCGGTTTGCTCCATGTACACTTCCTCCTTAAGATCACCATTCAAGAATGCATTTGAGTGTCCATTTTTCATAGATCCCTTCCATAAAGTGTAGCAAGTGAAATGATGACTCGAATGCTTACCATCTTTGCCACGGGTGCAAAGCTCTCATCATAGTCAATCCCTTGTTGTTGAGCATATCCTTTTGACACTAACCTTGCCTTGTACTTGTTGATAGATCCATCTTGCTTTGTCTTCACCTTGAAGATCCATTTGCATCCAATAGTTTTCTTGTCCTTAGGCAACTCCACCAATTTCCATGTTCCATTCTTCATAAGAGCTTGATACTCAAGATCCATTGCTTGGATCCACTCCTCTTATTTCCTTACTTGATCTACACTTGTAGGCTCATCCAAAGAGGTTAGGAAAGCAACATAATTTCCAAAAACTACTTGCTTACCCTTTTGATCATATATGTGAGCCTTGAAGGTATATGTCTTTCTCTTGATGATCTCCTTGGCTTTTGACTTGATGAAGGTCAATCATCATTACCATCCAAAGTAGGATCCTTCTCATCAACATCAAGAATGCTAGATCCATCCACACTACCATAAATCATGCTTGAAGACACTTTTGGAATGATCCCCTCATAAAAAATGACATATCTACCAACAATCACTTTGTTAGTAGAAGGAACATAAACCTTGTAGGCTTTACTCACCTCACTATATCCAACAAAAATACCTCTTCTTGAAGATGGATCCTCCTTGGTCCTATCATCAAGAGTAATGTTGACATAGCATGTGCATCCAAAGGTTCTTATAAAGTTGACACTCGGCCTCCTCTTGAATAGAATCTCAAAAGGTGTCCTTCCATCCAAAATAGCCTCGACCACCTATTGCACAAGAGATTGGCACACAATCAAGCACTTGATCTTTGTGAAAAATTGGTTCTCCCTTGCATTCTTGAACTTGATAGAGACATCATACACTTCATCCTTGCTCTTTAGTAGATAGATCCAACAAAATCTACTAGAATCATCAATGAATGTCACATACATCTTAGCTCCACCATTGCTAGTTGTAATAAATCCATAAATATCCAAATGTACAAGTTGAAAAGGCTTTGTAGATCTAGAAATAGATCTAGTATAAGGTAGTCTATGTGACTTAGACAAAGCACAAGACTCACAAACATGCTTGACATCACTTAAGGAACTTGCAAGTCCAATCACAACCTTCTTCCTTGCCATTACCTCCAATGACTTGAAGTTGTGGTGTCCCATCCTTTTGTGCCAAACCTCTTGAATAGAAATTTGCTCCCTTGCAACACATCCAACTTGGTTAGCAATAGCACACGCATCTAGTTTGAACAACTTCCCTTGCCTTTTACCTTTTCCAATCAAGACATCCTTCCTTTTGATCAAACAAGCATCTCCATCAAACTCCACCTTGAGGCCTTTACTTAGCATTTGGCTCACACTAAGTAAATTCTTGGTAATAGATGGAATAAACAAGACATCCTCCAAATGAACATTCTTATTTGTAGAGAGATAAATAGGAATTGTGCCAATCCCATTGATTGCACACTCACCATCATTGGCCATGTGGATCACCCTCTTGTCATCTCCATATGTCAACAAAGAAGTGAAGTACCCTTTGTGAGAGGTCATGTGTGAACTTGCTCCACTATCAATCCACCAAGTATCGTAGATCTCCATCATTAGCAAGCACACATGAAAACATCACAAAAGCATCATCATTTGCATCTTGAACATCCAAAACATCTTCATAAAGAGTAAGATTACCTTGTTTGTCTCCTTGATCTCTCTTCTTCTTGTAGCACTCACTTGCAAAGTGTTCTTTGATGCCACAATAGAAGCACTGGAGCTTTGATCTATCCTTCTTTTTGCCACTTGAAGAAGCATCCACTTGATCTTGCCCTTTAGATCATTACTTTTGGTTTTTCTCTTGAATTTGCCCTTTGTGAACATAGCATCCTCTTGAAGTGTCAATGTAGATCAACCTCTTGCTTGAAGCCTATATTCCTCATTGATCAAGATTGTGGAATGATTTCACATTATCCGAGTTATGTCATATATTGTAAAAAATTTCAATTTCCATATACGTAAAATGTGCTATAGTGCCTAAATACATGTAAAGGCCTATTTTGCACTTTGTAAAACATATTTTAGGTAGAATTTGTGACGCCCTAAAGAGACACAATAGAAGTCCAGAACCGAGATTTAACGGTTCGTAAATGACATTGAGGCCGGTGATCGTTCCTATAAGGTCGACACTTTGTGCCATTGTACTGACGCATTTTTATGCAGAGCTGAGTATCAATAGAGAGAAGAGCGTGTTCCTATAGCTTGAGCATTCTTTTCCTTTTGCTATCTTTCCCAGAATTACTTCTTATCATATGTGCAAACACACTCTGTATGATCTGTGGATGATTGTGATACTGTTCTGTTTGCATCACACACATTTCTTATATTATACTGAATTTCAATTACTCTAACATGGACTTTCAGGTGGCACCAGCAAGTAGCAATTCTGACTAATGTGTGCAGGGTATTAACCGAAGTTGTTAAGCATCATTTCTTAGCAGACCTTCTTTCATTTCTGAATGAGCTATGTGTTCAGATAACGGGATTGTTTGAGGTTCTGTTTTGCTTGCTTTCTGCGATAAAGACTAATTCTCTATGTTTGATTAAGAAGAATCTTTAGCTAATGTGATTCTGCTTACTGAATCTAATTGCTAGTTGCTGTCAGTTCTGACTGTTTCCTTGATGCCTGAAGAGCCTGAAAGATAAAGTAATCCTTACATTTACAGACCTTGACCAAAATATTTCATCATTGGTATTTCTGGATGCCAATTTACCCAAATATCTTTGGATAACCAATTATGTCGATGTAGTATTCATTGTATATTTTATACATACCAGTCCGTTTACCATCATATATACATTTACCATGCAAAAGATGAGGATATTCTCTCTCTTGGGGAACGATCAAACCTTTTATACTACATAATTCATCATTTTTGTGGAAATCTATAACGACTAGGCCACCACATAATCTGGTGTCGTTGCCGAGGAGATGAATTTCACCTTTTGCAATATTTTTGAGTGTATTACATTTACGAATCTTTCTCATGTAATGCATGCCAAGAACGTACTCTCAAGCAACTATTGAACAGAAGCGTTTAGAGCATGCACAACGTTTAGAAGCATATAGGAAGTCTAGAGATTTGTATTTGCAAAATTCACCAGTTAGAGCAAGATTAACACCTGAAGCGTTTAATGATCTTCTACACGCTACTACAACATTTGTAGATTCATTTGAGGAAGCAGACTAGGATTTGGTACAATCAATTAGTACCGAAAACAGTTAATACTTGGAACGTTTTAAAAGCATCATTCCTTAAATAGTTTAGGGAGATAGGATATTCCACTAGATTGTTGGCTCGGCTTAACTCTGTTGAGAAAAAGCCAAAGGAATCACTTAGGAAATATACTCGTAGGGTTAAGAATTTAATAGGAAAGTTAGGAGCCCAGTATCCAGTTCCTATACAAAATGAATGGTTCTTGGGTGGTTTGCCTAAGAAAATGGATCGATATTGTTGACAGGGTTCGATGACTTCTTTGGAAGATGTCATTGCCTCTGCTGAGAATTACGAAACTTCTCGAATTTCTCGTAGACGAAGAAATGAAAAAAAAAGTAGTAAAAAGCACAAACTTAAACGAACAGAAGAATCTGAAACATCTACCTGATTCAGCGGATGGCGAAGAATCCTCTGAGTATTCATCTTATTCTTCTTCATCAGAAGAAGAGTCTTTTTATAGGAAATCCAAAAATAAGAATTCAGATAGGAAGAAAAGAATGGAGAAATCCGAAAAGATGGATCCATTAAGGAAAAGTGTGGAGATATTAACAAGAGAAATGAGTGACCTGAAAGTCCAGATATCTGATGTTAAAGCCAAGCGCATCAGAGGAGTTCTCAATATCAAAAAGACCCTTTGTAAAGATACTTTTATTTTTTTTCTTTAGTTTCGACCGTCACCAGGCCCAATCAAAATGCACAGATTTGAAATCTACGTAACATAGTTCAAATTAACTAAAAAATAAAAATGAAATATAGAAAACTTTAAAATTTGTGTCCGGACAGCATGGACGTATCCCATTGGTTTTTTTTTTCTGTAAGACACGTGCTAATCTGCCCGACATCAATATCTCAAGTTAAATTTACTTTACTATGCTGGTTAGTGTGAAGAATTGCCAAAAATTGGCAAATCTAGCTTGATAGAAAACCATGTAGAATAGTGTAAATTGTGTACACAAGTGGGTCCCACACATGTGAGGCCATGATGCCACATGGGAAACCCATCCTAATGTAGGTTAGGTCAAGTCAAGAGAGTTGGTCATGTCTATTTGGTGGTCATCCTTACTTTATAGGACCTACACCTAAGTTTAAGGTGAAAATTTGACCAACTAGCTACCTACCAAGCATAACTCTAGGAAATAGACTAGGGTTTCATTTTAGGTCAAGGAGAGTGAGTTAACTTCCTTATCACATTCTGGAAATCCACCTAACTTCAAGAAGGGAGTCGAATTTGCTATGTATTCCCTCTCTCCATAGTGAGAAGATAGAAAATTTTTGGAGCTTATTGGCAATCTCAAGCTAGTTCACTATGTACATTGAGTTTTTGTGATCCAAATGAAACCAAATCAATTTCTACTTGTTTCTCAGGTTGAAGGCCGTACTACAGCCTGTAGTACACATGTGT
Source organism: Diphasiastrum complanatum (assembly GCA_029204225.1). NCBI lineage: Eukaryota > Viridiplantae > Streptophyta > Lycopodiopsida > Lycopodiales > Lycopodiaceae > Diphasiastrum > Diphasiastrum complanatum. The sequence goes on along the minus strand of CM055095.1, from coordinate 76,963,848 downwards.
GGGTTCGGATTTTAATGTTTATCAATGCTTTTGATTGTTAATGCTTGTTGTTTGTCAAATTGCCAATCTAGATCAACTTTTTTGTGTCTAGTTTTTTGATAGATTGTTAAGCAAGCATCCAATCACTCTTGTGGATCTTTTGTAGATCCATTTATGGTCCTAAAGTACAGTACTTTCACATGGTATCAGAGCCAAGTACAAGAGCATAAGCCATTGATCTAATGCAAATCCATTTTTAGCAAGTTTTGGTGCTAAAAACTAGTATTGAGAGGGCAAGCTAGAATCTTGATTTTGGTGAGGAGATTTGATCCCAAAGTTGGTAGGGGTCCAAATCCGTACTGTCCACATGTGTGGGCACCTCTGAACCTGCATTTAATGCATGGTATTCATTTGATCCAAATAAATTCAATTTGTGAGCTATTGGTGTAATTTTTGGTGGAGATCCTAGGATAATCTACCAAGATCATTTGCCATTGATTAGATTTGAATTTGTTTCATGGAATCTAATTAATCTAGGCTGAGTTCAAGTCCTATTAAGGTTAAAAACAGGTCTTGAAAGTACACCAAGAAGGGAGAAAGAGATTAAGTCATTTTTTTGTCCAAAAATAGCCAAAATTGGCAAGATTTGATTGTAAGTAGATTTCACATCATCTTATCTTCATTCCAACTTTGTGAGGGAGTGCTAGAACTGAGATTATAAGTCCATTTTTTGGATTAGAAATCTAATTTGAGTGAAAAACTACAAGAGAGAGACCTTAGTGAGTTTCTAGAGACAATCAAATCCATTTCTTGGCAAGATTTGTTTGAAAGTAGTTTTCACTTCATCTTATCTTCATTCCAGCTTTGTGAGGGAGTGATAGAACTGTGATTATAAGTCCATTTGTTGGATTAGAAATCAAATTTGAGTGAAACACTGCAAGTGTGAGACTTTTGTGAGTTTCAAGTCAATCAAATCTATTTCTTGTTTGTAGAAGTCACTAGTAAGATGGGATCTGCTGGAGCATACCTTCTAGAAGCTAGTGAGAGGTTGAATTCTACAAATTATGCTATTTGGAAGGTTAGAATGGAGTCACTCTTGGTGCTCCAAGACCTTTATGAGTTCTTGATTGAAGATGAAGATGAACCTCTAGGTGCACAGGAGTTAGCTAGATACAAGAAGAGATCTAGGCTTGCACTTCATTGTGTGAAGATGAATGTGAGCAATGATTTGTTGAGAGAAGTATCAGCTTGTACTAATGCTAAATAGGCTTGGGAGTCTTTAAAATCAATCTATGAGTCTAGCAACACTTCTAGAGCTCTTATGCTTAGAAATCAAATTTTGCAAAGCATGAGGAGAAGTGAGGAGAGTGCACAGGATTATGTACTCAGAATCAAGTCTCTAAATAGGGAGTTGGCTTCCATTGGAGAGAAGATTCGTGATGGAGAGCTTGTACAAATCGTCCTTAATGGTCTAGGAGATGACTTTGCAAATTTGGTCCAAAGTTTTATCATCCAAGACACTTTGCCAACTATTGAAAAACTTCACAGTGTATTAGTGGCTGAAGAGTGTAGGATGCTCCATGCAAAATCTAGGATGAGTTCCTTGTCATTGCAGGATGGTGATGAGAAAGCCAATTTCTCAATCAAGGGCAAAAAGAAGACCAATGAAAAGAAGAAGCATCCAAAGGAGGCCAAAGAAGAGGATGATGCATCAAGCTCAAAGGACAAGTCAAAGCAAAAATGCTTCTTTTGTGGAAGGAAGGGGCATTATGCATCTGAATGCTACAAGAGGTTAAGAGCACAAGTGGAGGAGGACAAACAAGGAAACCTTGCAAAGGAGGAGGAGGACGATGAAGTAGATGTATTCTTGATGGCATCTACATCCTCACCAACAAGCAATAGCAATTCAAGAGACAATTGGTGGATCGACAGTGGGGCTAGCTCCCACATGTCTTGTGAAAATGACTTTTTCTCAACCTTACACTCTTTCAATGATGCTAAAAAGTTTGTCTTTACTGCAAATGATGAAGAGTGTAGGATAGATGGTGTTGGCACCATCTCTTTGTATCTAGAATCCTCAAAATGCATGGATCTAGAAAATGTCCTTTATGTACCATCAATCACCAAGAATATGCTTAGTGTTGGTCTACTCTTATAAAGTGGTTTGGATGTCCACTTTAAGCATGGTGTTTGCTTCATCTTGAAGAATGATGTTTGCATTGCAAAGGAATTTAAACATGGAAGATTGTTTAAGTTGGAAGCTAGTGTTGCTTTTGAAAGAATGAGCTTGGCAAAGGAGGAGATCACTCAAGAGGAGATCTTGGAAAAGTGTGATTTTGCTTGCATTGAGGAGGAGCATCAAAAGGAGGAAGATCTTGAGGATCAGCCTCAAAGCATGAGAGTTCCAAGGGAGTCCTCAATGACAATGTCCGAGCCATCAAATTGCATGCATATTGTCCATTCAAGTGTGCATCTTGCAAGGGTGGTGAGCATTGGAGAGTCTACTATCTTTGAATACTTTTTGGAAAGTATTAGTAGACATGAGGTGACTTGTTTCTTACCTTTAAGATTCATGGTGTTTATTACTTTGTATGACAAGACAATGAAATGGGATGCTTTGAAATCTACATTGTTGTTGATAAAGCAATTTCATTGGATAACTATTTTTGTAGTAGTTTGAATAGAGTCATAAAAGATAAAACATCATTTGCTTTGGAAATCTTTGTGTCCACATGATTTGTGCATGATCATTCCAATGTAAGGACCAAAGTTTATCCTATTTCAATGATAGGAATAATGGTAGTGTTTTGCTCTTCAAGTAGAGATTGTAGAATCTACTTGTTTTCAACCAAATAATTTGTCAATGGTGGAAATGTGATCTTTCAAGAGTGGAAGATTTGTAAACTTGAAGAAGCACCTTTAGATCAACACATTATTCAATTCATTGATGTTTTGGAGTCAAGTCAAGTGGAGGAGCAAGCTCAAGACCCGAGGACTCCAAGAAGAACCTTGAGTATCAAGATGGAGCCATCTAGGCTCAATCATATGGATCAAGCAAGACAAGTTGTCTTTGGCAACATTATTTATGCACTTAATATTTTAATTGATGTATCTTCAAGTGCACAAAATGCCTTGGAATCCATGGCTTGGCATGATGTTTAGTTTTGAAGTGTGCTACATGTATATAGACACATTTATGGAACATCTTGTAAGGGATCCTCTAAGAGGTGGTGAAAGATCCTTCATGGACATCATTCTCTATTGGAGTCTCAAAAGTTCCTTCTTTGTAGCTTTAGCTGTCATTCCCATTTCTGCTAAGATCTCAGCCAAGCAGAAGGACTCTGCATCTACGGACAATGAAGAAATTATCTCTGACAAAGGCAAAGGAGTAGAGGAGGAAGCTGTTGATGTAGACGAGGATGAAGAGAAAAGTAAAAACAATCTTTATAAGTAGTACCATCAATTCTCCCTAGGTGGCAAGGACATTGTGGGGAGGATCCATTCGTTTGACCTGCACATACAAGATAGTATGATGCAACTGTTCCAACAAATATACGAGATGACCAACAACATAGAGATGTTGTCTAAGCAAAATTCATCTCTAGAAGTAGATAATAAATTTTTGAACGAGTGAAATCGCTCACTGGTTTGACTACAGAAGTCGAACGAAGAAGCCCAGTCTTTAGAAGATGTGAATAAGGCACTCCGAGCCAAATCTACATATTTGTAGAAACTTTTGATTCATTGACAACCGAATTAAATAAGGTCAGGGCAGAAAAGGCCTCTCTACAAACTAAACTTCACGATGAAGGCTTAAGACGAATGAAAGTCGAAACTACCTTGCAGCTATGCAATAGCTCTGGTTCAATCCAGATAGATTCGTTGAAGCTGCAGTCTCTTCAAGATCAAATGCTGGAGAATTTTTGAGTTGAATTTCTCATTCCTTTTGAAAACAACAAAGCACTTGTCAAGGAGGAACTTGCGGAGCTGAAGGAGTTATCAGCTAAAACAACTTGCTCCGGGCCAGATGTGCACGAAGAATATTCGTAGGCTCTAGAGAAGATCGAAGAATTAACTAAACAGCTCCAAGCAACCCGAAACCGTATAGGGGTAGCAGATCACTTGGAGTATGTTGAGGAGTGTGTAAATTTTTTTGATCTACAAAAGGAAGTACAAGACCTCAAAGAGCAGCTCGAAGACCAACGGTTGTTATAGATATCCACAAGCAGGACATGGCAGAAGCACAACCTAAACCAAAGTGACAGAAGAGAAATCAGTTGAAGGTATGTGCAGAACGATTTCAAGTTTTTTCTGAAAGATGGAAGTGGAGTCATTGCCATTTCAATGTGAACTTACAGTGGCATATGGATTATTTGATGCTACCAGGCATGATAAGCATGGCATTCGACGACTAGCAATCGGAGTGGAATAAGGACAATTTCCTTTGGTTATGGGGCTAGCTAAGCATAGAGTAGAAAGGATGTATGTGCTGGGCCATCATCCAAGAAAAGTTCAAAGTTATTTTCTTTGGATTAGTCGAATTGTACATAGGATCCACATTTTTGTATGCGCTGGAGTACATCCGAATCAAGAAGTACCAATTTTTGCAGCATAACGACTCGAAGCGAAAGTTTTGGAGGAAGCATGTGCAGTTCAAGTTGTATTTACCAAAAGGCCGAGCAAATATCGAAGAATTCGACAATGCAGGTCTGCTTTGGATATTAACATGGCATATCCGGAGCTGTATAGTATCTACATCGATTGGGAGAGAAACTTTTCTAGTTATTTTGCAGAGATAAAACATAATTTGCAAGACAACTTTGAATCCCGCGAATATAGAACATTTTGTACATATAATTTTTGGCAGTTTGGCACATTTGCAACCAAAGTTTTATTTTCGGTTCAAAGTTTATTTGTAAAATGTAAATTTCTTCGAATAACAAATAAATCTGTAAATATTCTTTCCACTTCTGTTTCTGCTCCTATACATAATGTTTTTGTGAGAATTCCATACAATCCAGCCCAGGTTTTTTTTTTTATTCTGAGCATTATAATTAATACGAGGCCTACCTAGCTAACAAAATTGATCTTCTCGGCAAGTTTTTTTGATTTTTTTCTTCCGGATACATGTAGAAACTTTAGATTAGGTCCCAAATTTTGTGCCGAGCTAAAAGATAAGACCTCAAAAATTTCAGATGCAATAGTAGAGGCTGGAGTTTCTTTTTTGCAGAATAGTATTAGTTTCGATTCCCATGGTACAATTTTTGTAGTTAGTCCATTTTTCATGGGAGCAGTAAAGGCGAAAGAAGCCAATTTTGAGAAGGCTGTCTATTTTATCGAGTGCAGTCCTATGACAAAATTTTATTTGATTCCATATGAAAATAAGTAAGGATTGCTCTTTTGTTTTTGTTGCTTTAATCTGGATTGTTGCATGCCTCATTGCTTTAATAAGATCGGAATTTTTTCATAAATATGAATCTAACGATATTTGTATCTTGGTTGTTGCAGTCGGCATTGGAGCCTAAACATTCTTTTTGTAAAGATAAATAAGGAGGGAGTATCAATTTTTTTATGTGTAAAATTAAACTCAACTACAAATACACATAGAGAATTTGATTTTCTACTTCATGATGTCGTTCGGGAAATATTGACAACGGCAACTTCAATTGGAGATATAACCATTAAATCTCTCAAGGTATATTCAATTTATCTCTGATATGCATGTATTTCTTTTTTAATTCAAATGTATCATCATAGCATAAATAAAATTTCTATCATAATATAACTAATTTTTGTTCTATATATGTAGTGTGTACAGCAAAATGATGCTTTTAGTTGTGCATGGTTTGTCATGTACCATACGAAGTTATTTTTTGAATGGTATAATTTACAAACGGATGTAGATATTGAAAAGGTAATATTCTATTCATTTGTAGTTCATTTCATTCTGATTCATATTTTATTACTATCATTGTTTGTAATTTGTTGATTCTCATGTTTTGTGATGACAGTTCACTCTTGAGCCGTAAACTCCTGATGATGTATATAGATTTCGGCAAGAGTTGATCAGAACCTTTGCCCAATACGATGTAAGCGTTGCACTTGCAATCGAGGGCCCTCAAAAGAAAGCTGCTCCTACCTTAACAGCCTTTCAGGTTATTCAGGATGCAGATCTTATTTTATATGATCAAAAAGGAATAAAAGTCCTTCCTAATACAGAGGAAGGCAATTTTGTAGCAGATATTCCTCTTGTCTTAAAAGGCATTGAGGCCCTTCCCGAAATAGAGGAGGGCGAGATTATAGAAGGAGCTATTGCTTTATCAGTTTCTAATATTGATATAAAAAATATAAAAAAATTGATTGAATAGAGATCTATTTGTAAATAGAGAGACATAAAAAAAAAAAAGATACAATTATTTTACTTGTAAACAACCCGTTTATGGGTTTTTTTTTATTGATATCACAATAGATTCTTACAATCAACTTGTGTCCATAGTCTAATAATGGAATGCAATTTTCCTATAATGATAAAAAGACATTGGCATGTATTTGCTGATAGTGAATCTCAATGTTCTTCCATAAGTGGGATTGTTTCGCCAATATCTCTACATTTGATCTCGAGCTCATGTCTTTTATGTACCTACATAAAACTAATACAAAGTTAGTTAGAATTAGTACAGAGTTTGTATTAGAAAGTTTTGATTGAAACTATTCATAAAAGATCGAGTGTTTATAGTTAGTTACGAGTTTACCATTGAAAATGAATCTGAAGTCTGAAAGTACATCACCTTGTAGGAGCAATAGTTCCTGCCGGATGTAGTTTAGACTCCAATCTTCTTCCACCTCAACACATGTCAAAACGACATCATTGTATATAATTTCAATATGTTTTCATTTTGAATGTCCACTGGCTTCCAAGTCTTGATCGAGTGGCACCCATTTACCTTTATTTTTTTTTCCATCTTTGATAATGGAAGCATAAGCTCAACATTTGTATTTCAATTTGATAATGGAAGCACATGGAAGACATTTTAATTCTATTTTTCCATCTGATCTTTTGTCCCAGCCTTCATCTATAAGTTCAGATAGTAAACTATCTGATAAATTTTTGCATACAAATATCATTGAGATTTTGTGTACATTGACACTTGAAAAGAAATCCACAAATATATTCAAGGAAATAAACCAGCTCAATCTGACTGTTTTTGATCCCGTGCTCATTTTTAATGAATTTTTTACATCATTATATATCTTGCAACAAAATGATTCTGAAACTGTAGCATCTGGTGCAATTCTTTCACTTTCAAAGCTAGGTAATGGAATTGGTACTATTTGTCCAAAATTTTCTTTTGTATCAAGAATGTACATTGATTCATTAAAAAAGATTTCACTATCAGCTAGATCTTTTGCAGTTCTACCTCGATATTGCAGCTGTCCAATATCAGCTAGAGATCCACTCGGCTCCCATTCATTTATGTTGGATGGATATAAATCTGCAAGAGAAAAATGATCAGATTGGCAAGTTTACTATTATATATTTATGAATGACAAAAATCAAAGTATCAAAAATATCCATATTCATAGTTCCTTTTTTTGTGATCTTCATGGTTGAATCCTTGCACATTTATCTCTGAGTGCATATGTACATGTTGGACTAGAATTTCAAAAATAGATTTTTCTCCTGATGATGTTCTGAAATCCAAAAGTTTGGCCTTCCAATAAGATCAAAATGATAGTTTTGACCTTTTCCTTTTTCGAAATGCTCCTCTTGATGATGGATGCATCAAAACCCAAGAGTTTTTTGAATATTTTCTTGGCACCCATAATCCATTATCATCTGTCTCGTTGAATAGAAGCACAAAGTCGATTGAGGAGCACAGCTTCCTTGATGGCGCCATTCGTAATTTGCATGCAAAAATCTGAAACAATGAACTATGAATATGAAAATTTGCGTAGACAAAAAGCCATGAATCTGAGAAAAAGTGTAGGCGAAAATTTAAAACATTTATCTATTTGGCGCCACAATGGCTTCAAAGGGTTTGGTATTGCTTTGTCAAGAGGAACTATGTGAAATTGTGTATCTCTCTCTCTCTACACCCTTGAGGTGTAACTTCAACTATTCCTTGGTTGGGATGTACTAAACCCTTACCTTTTATCCGGTTCATAAGCTAACAAAGGTCTATTTTCATGTTTTAGTCCACAGGATGGTTCAAGGATGCTGCTCTTTTGGATTATGGGGAGCCCCTACCTCCACCTAACCATTTTATTCAGACGCTTATTTGTTGTATGAAAAAGGCCATAATGATGCATTCTTTTATCATTGACACTGATAGGGCTACTTTTTCTTCTGCTGGACCTGAAGATAAGGTTTTGTGTTTGACTGATCTGTTGGGAACTTTAGACTGGGTTAAGATCTATCTAGAGTTTGTTAAAAAAAAGGATACGCTGAGTATGGTAGAAGATTTGTATGGTCGGCTCAATGAATTTGTCGAAAGATTTGAAGAAGATGAAAGATTTTTTAATCTACACATTAGGAAAGTCTTTGCGTGCCTTGATAATGAGAATGGTAATTCTTCTGTTGATGTGCCACATACCTCTTTTGATGCACCACTTTCACCACACCCTTTGGTCTTTTTAGACGAGCTTGATGAGGACAGTGCTTTCCAACTTGAATTGTTTTCTCAAGATATTTGTGATATTGGTGACCAATCTTCATATGAATTATGCCAATCCAAAAACTGTCAAATCTCTTTTGTACCCAGCAGAACTATTGAGTTCAAATCTGCCTTTACCGCCTATAAGCTTTGGAGCCTTCCTACTGTCAATTTTCTTGCCCCTATGCCTATCGACCTTTGGATCTTGATGTCACATCTTACTGAAAAAGAGATAGAAGTTTGTAAGTCCGCTGCTTTACACAAAAATCCTTCTCTTGAAGCTCCTGTAGCCTTTGATACTGTTATTCACATGAACAAATTTGAGCCTTCCCGTTGCCCTTCTGAGCAAACCTGGGCCAGAATCAGAAGACACTTTGAGACTGGCTTCAATAGGATGAACCTTCACCAAGCAAGAATATTTTCTAAATTTACGTTCCTTACTTGTAGCCGGATTGCTTTCTACAATCTTCAGAAGGTTTCAACAACATCCCGAATATCATATTAATCGATATTCTAAAATAGGCCTTTCATCTATATATATACAATGGAGTCCTCTTTGAGTGCATGCTACATGTGCTTCACTTATATAGGCTCTTCTCCCCCTTTTTATAAGAAAGTATACGAGTTTTTGATAAGTGTCACATCACTCTAGATAAAACCTAGGATTGTCCAATACTACTATTGCTCCAACACCATGGATTCATCCAAAGATATTTTTTGACCATAAAACACATTATTTTTGCAAAAATGCTTCTTGGTTTCCAAGGGGAGGCTCGAACCTAAGACCAGAGAAACTTTGGATGTCAAGCTAACCAACTAAGCCAACCCCGTTGGTATTTTTGCAAAAATGCTTCTTGGTTTCCAAGGGGAGGCTCGAACCTGGGACCAAAGAAACTTTGGATGCCAAGCTAACCTTATTTTTGCAAAAATGACTTGTTTAGATCATAAAAGGATTATGTGATCAACGAAACTAAATAATCATATCCAGTTACCTTTGGTTATTGTGGCTAACACAAGGAAATAATTTATATTTAGAAATCAATTCATAGATCTAGATGGATGTTACCAACTTTTTATGTGATATAGTCCAAGGTTCATGGGGCATTTGTTGCTTACCCCAAGGAGTCTAGTGTAAGGGATAACGCCTTTACATGTGGGGTTTTATGGCCCTGAGGTCTCCACTTGAGAGCATGAGCTTGAAAAGTGGAATCCCTTGGAATGCTAGGGCCTTTACTCCACATATATACATACCACATGGGATTTTCTTTTTGGTTGTCAAATGTGACCTCTTCTAGAGGCTTGATGACAAGTTTTATGGAAACTCAAATGCTTTAGAAGAATGAGGGAATTCCATTTAGTTTTGCCCTAAAAAAAAGAATAAAAATCTCAATCATCAAATGAAACTTTTCTAGGTGAAGTAGTGAATTGGTGGTTGGAGCTAGGAGGTAAGGCAACTAGTGTTGTGATAGGCATTTGAAATATAGAATATAGGTGTACATTTCTTCCAAGGTTGTCTTTTTAAGTGTCATTCTACTCTTGAGAGTTGAGCCTTTCCTGTATAGCATGCTAGTCTTTCTCATGATCCATTTATCCAATTGACCAGAAATGACGATCCAATTGGAGCTTGCGGTCGGGCCATGAAGAGTATTATATATTATTATCTACTACAGTTATGGAGTAATCAAATATTAGGAAGTGAGGGACCTTGGAGATGGGGATTCCTGTTCGTCGATAACAGCCTACAGGTCTGTACGTATCAAGCAAGTGTAGTGATTTCTGACAAGCTGAAAAGTTTTGTTGACAAAGAATTGGAAAAATTTCTTGATATCGTCATCATCATCCACGGAAGTGATGATGGGCTTAGCTAAGTAGAAGCTAAAGCCTAATCTAATCTAACTCTAATGTAGGCCTGAGGAGGAAGCGACAGCGACTGTGTAATGGATTAGAAGTTAGGGATTGACCGGAATGTAGAATTTTTTTTTGGGTTTTGTTTTGATTTGCAGTTTTAGCGTGGAAAACTTTGTGTCAGGCCGTGACGGTTGTCGTGGAAGATGAAGGCAAGAGAGAGGAGATAGAAAGATACTGGAAAAGCTATAGCTATGGCGTTTGTACGATGCACTCGGTACTGGAGCCTGCGCGGTGTCTTGTCTTTGCTTTTGTGGCGAGGAAAGGGACAATGAGAGCGATAGGACAAAGGTGGCGATAGGACGAGCTCTGAATCCGTGCAGAATATAATGGCAGAGGTAGGGCGAGAGGAGCTATAGAGGTATATTAACATGTTTCAGTGGGAGCTTTAAATATTTTTTTTGTGTTGGGAGAAAAGTGTTTCCGTAGTGGGGGAAGTGCAAATCATGTGCAGTGGTTTGAGCCAGGAAAGGAAGGGGGAATGGACACGAAGGATTGAATACTGGTTGCGCTATTTGCGGGGAGGGCCGAGGCGTCGTAAGGAATTAAGTGGTTGGGGTTGGGGTTGGGCGAGGCGAGGAAGATCGTGCGAAAGTAAATAAAGATACGATTTTGTACTGAATTGACAATGAAATATTAGGCAAAAAGTGTCGAGGACGCTTCTTTATACGAGCGGGCTGCAAGATTGTGAAGGGGTTAGGCTCCTAGAGAGGGACAAAGACTGAATATAAACATGAAAATGGAATAATTGAGCTTCCAGTTCCAACGTTAGCTGGTTAAGCGTTTCATCGAATATCTAGCCGTATGATTCAGCGTAAATTCTAGCTCTATGCAGATTAGCCGTGAGTGAACTCATGAAAGCAAATTATCTGGGTCTTTGTTAATGCTTTAGATACGTGTTGGTACAACGAGCTTAATAATGCATATGTTTGCTGCATGGTGATGGTAAACGGCAACATACTGAGGCATCAGTAAATGCCTCCTAGGTTGAAGACGTGTAATCTAGATGTTCCGAGCCCAGTGGCGTCTGCTGCAGAGCACTCTTCGGCTGTAGAATTTCTGTGGTGAGCCTGGCCGGAGCTGAAACCACTTCTCATCTGCATCCTCAAGCAATGACAATCAAGATTATGAGTGTCTGTATGATATCAGACAACGATTGTTCATCCATTCTCTAAGCAACAGACCATGCCGAGGCCGGGGCCGAGGCCATACGAGTGTATTAGGCGAGCATGGCACAGCGAAGGGCACCAACCTTTGAGAGGCACCATTACTCAGGAGATTCTCAGGCATGTATCACTAATATTAATTCTAACCCCTTGCCAAAAGGCGATAGTTTCAAATGAGTTCATTTTTCTGCACAAGATGGGTCCGTTTTTCTGTGCTTGGATATGCCAGCATTTGTGGCTCTTCTACTAATCTGCTTGCTCCATTATGTACAGAGTGGTGACTGAGTTGCATAAGCCAGAGACGAGGCGGAAAAAGGAATGGCAAGAAAAACTACCCGTTGTAGTCTTACGTGCCGAGGAAATCCTGTACTCTAAGGCTAGATCCGAGGTAATGTCCTCCTCGATTGTTAGTGTTACAATCACTGGAAGGTTTCTTTTTATTACTGCTGTACGTCAAAGATGGCGGAAGGTATTTTTTCCTCCACGAAACGAGTCAATAACGCCATTTGCTTCTCAGGAAAACTATATTGATCTCAGCACTTTGAGAGAACGTTTGGAAGATGCAGTTGATACTATGATCCGACGAACGGACAACAGTAAAGATGCTCCATTCATGCAGCCATGCGTTGAAGGTAACCTTCGTATCTTTTTCCACTGTTCTCATGCTGGGTGTTGTGTTCTCTTTACATAGCTCGTCTATATAATGATGATATGGTGTGGTGACAGCCGCGCTGTTTCTCGGCTGCTCAAAGAAAAATCCGAAGGGACTACGTCTGGGAGGAGCGCGATATGCTGCTGAGGCTTCGAAACCATTTGTTCCGGCGTGTGCAGCTGCTGCTGGTTACGTCGATGCAGCTTTTCCTCGAAATCTTGATAGTTTCCCGTATGGCATTGCGCAAGATCTTTACAAAGCATACAACGGCATTAATATAAAAAATTTTGACTCATTTTTGCAGCCAAAATCGCCCGATATAGTCTCTCGACGCGTGCATCCACCCAATCCTTCTACCATCTCCTTGCCACTTAAAATAGCTTCTGCAAACCTGCAAGTGGAACCCCTTGATAGTTTCACAAAAATCAGTCCAGGAGTTCAATTGAGAAAAGCATTTCCAGTTTGCCATAGCTATGAAACAGTGCCGTCGAAGATGCACCAGACGGCTAGCTACGGTTTTCAGCCCACGGTGAAGAGCGCTCATTTTTCGGAAGTGGAATGTGCATTATCGCCTGGCTTACAGTCTTGTTTTAACTCAACTGCTAATCACTTCACGGATACCAATCTGATTGCTGCCTGCAGGTCTAGCATAGCAGCTCTCAGATTGGATTTGAACAGCCGCAGCTCTGCATCAGGCCATGGCGAAGAAGACGAACTTCAACTTAGATTGGCTCCACCTGGAAGTTTTGTTGGTACGCCGGAGAGTGATGGTATGGAAAACGGTGTGACGTCTCTTTCTAGGCAGCAAGCTAGTGCAGTGTGCTGTGCCAGACCTCTTGCTAATTTTATTGCTACCGATGCGTGTCAATATGAAGCGGATAATAACCCGAGGGGGGGCTCAGGTTCAAGGAGGAGATTTCTGATTTTTGACGAGTTCTGCGTGCCACCAAAAACGATTGGAGCTTCAACTATAGATCTAAATTCATTAATGCCCAAAAAGCCTCGGTTGACAGTACCTTTTTAGTTTTAAGAGCTATATTTTCATAGATATAAGCGTCTTCTGCTATTGGGAATAACTAATTTTGTCGCTGAGCTTAATAGCGGATACTAAGAATAATAGAACGTCGCGGAAGCACTTACAGCAGTTTTGGCCTTAACTAATCGGTGAACTTGTCCACTGAAAAAGCTGGCGATGTACTTCTATTTTTGGATCCTGTTGAATCCTGTGTACATCTGTGAATCCTTAATGTGCAAATTTGTTTCAAAAAATTGTGGATGAAATTATACTCGCAATACGAAGCTATTATTTCTTATTTATTCCGTATCATGCCGTTTCTCTACTTGCAATGTCATTATTTTGTCTCAAGTTCGAGCCTCCCCTTGGAAACCAAGAAGCATTATTTTGTTTAACGTAGCTTTTCAAAGCCAGTAGGTTAGATCTGGGCGGATTAATGCCGAATGGGGCGTTAGCTTGCCATTGGAACCTTCGCTTGAATCCTCAGGCAGTTTCTATCCAGAGTTTGACACCTTCAGTCACTAATTTTCAGAAGACAAAAATTCATGTTTCATGCTAATGTCACACGATTGTTAAAACCGGAAGATACCAAGGAAATAGCATTATTTGTGATGCTGTTTTTCTTACGAGCTATTATTTCTAACAGAACTTTTATGACAGCCATGGCGCATCCTCACTCAGGCCTTTATCTATCACGATGGCAGCCCAAATTTACATGGCTGGGAATGCGATACCACCAAGCACCTGCCTGATTTCAAGATACACCAAAACCATGACAAGGAACATTGTGATGTGATCTACTCTGCTGAAAAGAATTTGCTTCCATTTTACTCCTTAGATATCTGCAGTAGGTGGTTGCTGTCTCGCACATGCCGTGAAGCAGCGCGTTGGATAAATTTTTTTTGGTTATGAGTTTGTCTTGTGCTTGGCCTCCATTTGTGGTTAGGGTTGATGCAAATTTCAAGTACAATACCTTTACGGACCTTTACAACCAGGGAAGAGAAAGGACTTCCACCATACTATTTGCCTTTGCAAAAAGTGCTGTAGAAAATGTCTCGTTGACAATGATTTTTGGTTGTGGACACATGTATCTATAATACAATAAATGATTGTATGTCCTGATGCCAGCACAGCTATACATCCCGTAAAAAGGCTGCAGCAAGATTGTTTGTTATTGATATTCATAAGCTTTACGAGTTGCCTGAACATTTTCGAGAACAGAAAATGGTATTAGCTCACTTCTATAAAAGTGAGTTTGGTGTATATTTTAGCTTGCAGCTGAAATTTAATTATGCAGTTCATTTTATTGCACGGATTAGTTGGAAGACTTGTTGCTCAAGAAATTGTTTAAGGCTTGCTAACCCAAGCTAATCTGTAGAATATAGTGCAAATCTCCCGGTGGGCCCATCTAGGATTTTATTTGGCAAGTCAGCATTTCCTCATATGGTGACAAACTCATTGCCTAGAAAATATAAACAAAATGTTTGTGTTTGCTTTGTAAGAACTGTAAAACAGCAAATGCCAGAGTTAGAAATGATGATTTGCTAGCTTAGGCAATGATTTTTTAGTGCTTGAAATAAAGGATTGGTTGCTTGCTTTCTAGTACGCATAGATAGAAAGGATGATTTGATTAGCATGACCTTGGGCTAATTATATGAGATGTTACTTTCTTTCATCGAGAAGGAAAAAATGACTACGTGATCAGAAGAAATCATGATGGTTCATTAAATTACAATGGCAAATTAGAATATATGAAAGTGGGAAGATGTAATGTGATAAACAAGAACAAAAGTGTCAAATGTGATTTGTACAAGTTTCTTAAAATTTTGAATATTGTAGGATGGATCAATGCTCTCAAAAGATTGACAAATACAAACAACCCAATTGTTGAAATTCAGTTTTCATTGTTTCATTTTAGAATTATAGGTATTTTACAGGGCTCAAAATCAGCTGGTTTTGGTTATAAATCTTAGGTTGTAAGGCTTTATCTTGACCTTTTATCGATTTGTAAGAGTTTTGTGGGTTTTTTACAAACTTAGTTAGAAACTTTTTTATTACGAGCGGTGATGGATGGTTTTTGCCATTTGGGGATCCCCTTCAAAGACAATAATGACTGTTAAGGTGGTCCAAGGTAGCTTGTGAAAATCTTTAAAGTTGAAGCATGTGACTATAATAGATGATACGTACTTGTAAGACATTGTCATTCATATGCAATTAATGAATTATGCAAAGTGAATATGAGATAAGGCCTTGTATGAAAATGACTAAAGTACAATATCATTTTTTAGGCAAGGCATTTATGGTTTACACAATGTTTGTTTTTTTGTTGTTAACAGTACATTTAATATTTACAAGGGAAGATATGAATGAAGATTACCATGGGGATTAAATTTGATGAGTACATGATGTTAAGAACATGGAATCCACCATAACTTGTAATTCATTAATCAAAATTTCTTAGATTTGGTTTTTAGAATATGGTGAGTTGATTTATTGGGCTTGAGGTTTACTGATGGACAATGGCAATGAAAATGAAGTGTATCCAAGTGGTGGTTATGGTGAGAGAGGCATTGAAAAGAGAAGCTCAATCAGAGATCAGTGGAAGCGCGAATCATAGTTCCTTTGTGAACTTCATTGTATCAGACTATTTGATTCCATAGAATCAAAGATATCATTAGAGATAGAATCAGATATTGTTAGAGAGAGTGAGTAATTTAAAAAACAAAGATATTATTCAGTTTGTAACCAACATAGTAGGATTACAGTACATAGTGCATTAGTATTGTGAACCATTTTCGGGCACATGTATAACAAGCTAATACATAGATTCTCTATTTCCTTGTGTGTTTACACTTGGAATGCTTTTTGATAACTTCTTTCTTTGCTATTGATACTCGTTCCCACGGCTCATAACATAATATCTCATTCGTAGGTAGCATGGCTTTTGTAGATGCCTAACTGTATCGTTGCCTTCGTGGTTGTCTCAGACACCTACAAAGATGTTCCTCTTGTTGATCTAAGAAAGTAGTTTGAATCAATAGTTTGTGTAGATTTTGTAATACTTTGACGTTGAGTTTTCTTTTGTTTGGATTTTACATTCAGCAAGAGTGGTATCAAAGCTGATAAATAATTATTCCTACAGCCTGTACCACTCCAACAAGTGGTATCAGAGCTAACAAACGAACTATCAGAATCCAACATGTGGAAGAATATGGAAAGAAATTCAAGGCACTGAAAAGTGGTGGAGATTTTCATGGAGTCACTCAAGATGCTCACATTAGAGAAAGGACTTTTCTCTTGGCTACCCATCTCATAAGAGAAGAGAGTCCTTGCACTTGAAAAAAAAAACAAGAAAATTTGTATCGACTTACTCAATGCTATTTTGCGACTGATCATGCTTTAAACATCTCAGTTTTGATTAATAAAAAATTGATTTGGCATTATAGAATTAGGCACTTGAATCATGTATCTATTGCTAACATCTCTAACCATTCTTTTGTTCTTGATTTTGACTATCGGACTATCGACCCTCCAATCTGCTAGAGTTGTATCATAGGATAGCAGACTAGAAGGTCTTTCAAGTCGAATCAAAAACATATATCTAGAAATCTATTAGATTTTATTTATCCAAATATGTGGCCTGATACAGCCACTATTATTACTTGGTGCTAAATTCTTTATTACATCTATTGATGATTATTCGAGAAGAGTTGCTTGTTTATTTGTGAAGCACAAGAAGAAAGATTAAAGCTCTAAGAATCGAGAATGGCGATGAATATATATCCAATGCATTCAAGGAGTATTGTTAGACAAGTGGTATTACAGAACAATTTGTTGTTTTCTGTTCTCCTTCGTCCAATGGACTTGAAGAGAACCTTAGTCAAATATGCCAAGTGCATGATCACTCATGCATGATTGCCTAAATCCTTTTGGCAACATGTTGTTTTAGTTAGAATAAAAACTAAAAAGACCTTAAAACTGAGCTTAATCCACTGACCGAACCCACATTACAATAACTCAATAACAATAGATGATAATCCAGTCCTTGGATTTGTCGTTGCTGAGTAATAGCAACATCTTCGTCTGACTTGTTGTCAGTTAGTTGTTCGATTATCGACACACTTGAACTAGAGGCTCAAATTGTCGTGTTGGAGGCAGGTGTCGAAGGTTCACATGGAACCTTATCCTTGCCTTT
This sequence comes from Diphasiastrum complanatum, assembly GCA_029204225.1. Classification (NCBI taxonomy): domain Eukaryota; kingdom Viridiplantae; phylum Streptophyta; class Lycopodiopsida; order Lycopodiales; family Lycopodiaceae; genus Diphasiastrum; species Diphasiastrum complanatum. The sequence continues at coordinate 76,946,282 of CM055095.1, read as the reverse complement.
GAGGTCGATAACTGATCCTCGATAAAGACTGTATCCCTGCTAAACAAAATATGCTAGGTATCGGGGTCGTACAACTTGTTGGTGTTGTCAGAGGAAGTGTATCCAATAAGAATGGTCTTGAGACCTTGGAAGTTGAATTTCTTTCTTGTATCCTTTGGGATTTGTGCGTAGGCGATGCATCCGAATACTCAAAGGTTCTTCAATAAAGGCTTAGATCTTGTCCAAAACTCATGTGGCGTTTTGCCTGAGAGGGCCTTGGTCGAACATCTGTTTTGATTGTAAGCTACAGTGGAGACAACTTCAGCCCAAAAGCTCTTTGGCAATGATGTGTGTGCCAACATGCATTTGGATGACTCGACCAAGGTACGATTCTTCCTCTGGACTAATCCATTCGATTGGGGTGAACAAGGAGTGATAAACTGCTATTCAATGCCTTGGCTATGGCAGCACTCCTTGAATTCGGTAGAGATGTACTCTCCACCATTGTCAGATCTCAAGGTTTTGATTGTCTTACTAGTTTCTTTCTTTGCACGCTCTTTAAAGATTTTGGAGCAATTGAAAGTTTATGATTTCTTCTTGATAAAGTACACCATAGTCCTTCTAGAAATTTTATCAATAAAATAATGAAATACTTTGCATCCTTCAGTGAAGGATTCTACATTGGGCCACAAATGTTTGTATGTACAACATCTAATAATCCTCTAACAGTATGCTGATGGCTTGATTTAAATGGCTTCCTAGCCTGTTTATCAACCAGACAATCTTGATAGACATGTAGTTCGACTTTTTTTATCTAGATAGTTGAGATCAAGAACAATGGATTGCTTAGACATTTGTAATACAGAAGCATGATTCAAATGGCCAAGTCTATAATGCCAAAGTAAACTTTTATTAATTTGCTTTGAAGTATTAAGATCTTGACTAGAGGTTAAGCAATGACTTAATATGTACAAGTATTCATGCCTCTTTCTAAGTGCTAGGATCTTGCCTGTCCTATCGACTACTTTACACTGGTCAGATTTGAATTCTACTATATATCCTAAACCTGCTTACAGAGAGCAGGTTTGTCGACATATTTGGTACATGCAAAACATTTGAGAGTAGTTTAGATTGATCATTTGCAAAGCTCAATCTTACTATACCTTCACTTTTGATAGCTTGTGTGCTATTGTCGCCCAGGTACTGTAAGGAGTATAGGACTCGAAATAGACAATATGGCTGGTCATATGATACGTGGCTCCGAAATCTAGAAATGCTTTTTGATTCGGCTGTATTGCTTCTGCAGTTGCATTTGCTATCTGATTTGACTGCCCCTTCTTGTTGTTCTTGGCTTGTAGTAAGCGACAGTCTTGAAGCTCGTTGTTGTTTCGTTTGTAGTATCTGCAGAACAACTTTTTTTTTGTCGGCGGGTTCGACTGCTCTTGACGTTGTGTCGGCTTCTAATTTTGCTTCGATGGCTTCGGGCCTTTCTTCTTCTGCTTAGTTGAGTCTCTGTTGGTGTATAGGGCATGAGAGTCAAGGAACTGGAGGGTTCGTTCCTTCAAGTGTCTTCCTGCAACAACATTGTAATGACTCTTGAAAGAGTTAGTTCTGGGTGTGTCGTGATGATCATCACTCAGCTATCGTATGAGCTTGGCAAGCTTGAAAGTAGTGTCATCACTATGTCTTGATTGTCTATGATTGATTTGATAGCGGCCATTTGCTTCAGTAGGATCTTGAACTGGTTGATATGATTCTGCAAGGAATCACCATTTTTCATCTTGAGGGAGTAAAACCTCTTCCTGAGATGTAGCTTGGAAGCTATATCGGGCACTTCATACAAGGTGCTCAAGATGTCCCATACTTCCTTGGAAATCAGAGCTTTAGACACATGGTCGATTTGAGTGTTTGATATGTTGAGGATGATCAGCGCAAACACTTTGCCATCCTTCAGCTTCCATCGAGAGATTGCATCGGATCTTGCCTCTACACTTGTAACAACATCATACAATTCCTTAACCATTAGCACAGTTCTCATATTAAATTTCCACAGATGCTAATTGGCTCCATCTTGCTTGTCTGTGATAGGACTGACTTTCCCTTGGAAACCCATGTGGATATTCGTCTAAGTGATAGTAATGACTAGTAGTGACGTAAAAATGAAAATCTAATGCAGCTTACAGAACAAGAAAACAACTATTCTATCGACTAATAGAATCAGATTCTGTGGGAAGCTTATCAGGCTATAGAAATGGCTCTGAGATAAAACCGCTTAAGGAATTAGATAGGCTTTGATACCATGCTGGGGAACATGAACGGGCGTAGGTCCGGGTTGAATCAATCGGATCGGGACAATCTAACTACTACACGAAGACAGAGTTTGATTAATTCCCTCAATGCGTGCACTACTGATAACTAAGTCTTTAGTAATAGAGTCTGTGCGACAATGCATGTAATGTTGCAACGATATGAATGAAACTAAATTAACATGGGATTTAGGAGAGTCGAGGAGATAAATCCAACAACAACTTCCTACAACAAGTTACATTCATGGTCTTCTTGCCTTTGCCAGGGCACGACCAAGAAGTTCGGCTAATTGATGATCATTGAACCAACTAATTTAAGGAGCCACATGAATTTTTTTCCCCTCTTGGTATATTTGATACATTACACCACTCCCCCCGCAATTTGTCTTCCTTTTTTTTTAGATACTATATTTTAATGATCTAGTTCAATTCCTACTTGCCTAGGTGAAACTAGAACTCAAAGAGTAGCTTTGGTACTACAAAATACAAACCTAGACTAGGACATGCTAGCAATGGGCGAAGATTGATACTGTTATGTAGTTCATAAAGCTTTTGCTAAGCATGCCTAAGCACAGTTTCTAATAGGCTTTGGGGTATATTGGTTGTCTAATAATTTATAGCATTATGTTGAATCATACTCATATCTTTGAAAATTGAGCCTAATTAAATGAAAATTATTCTAGATTTTTCTTTAGTTTATGACCTACATATTTCTAGTCGACAATAATGACAAAAAATTTATAAAGGCTTGTTGAGCAATGTGCAAAGTGAAACCTGCATTGATTAGTTATGATTGAAAGGGGTTGATAGAGTTAGAGAGATATCATTGTATCAAAGTTTGAGCATGATTGGCCATATTATGGGTGCTTTGAAATTGTGAATTTCCAACATTATGTGTAATTATATACTAGTAACAAATTTTCTATCTTGAAGTATATACTTCCTGGTACTTGCTACAAACAAGCATACTTAAGAAGTACGTCATATATGTAGAGGACTAAGAAACATCAACATCTATCATTCAATTGTTTTTTCAATGTTTGCACATCTATAGAACAATGTGGATCTACATTTTTTTGCAATATAAAATGTAAATAATGCCATGTCCCAAAAAAATGATATCAAGTACATGATAATCTAAGGTAGAATGTCAACATCTAAGCTTGTAATTATCGGGAGGGCCCCCAACTTGTGTTTTGAGAATAAAATTTAATAGCTTTCACATAAACTAGTAAACTACTACTATGAGAGCTTAAAACAATAAAAGGTATCCTATGTGCTAGTAGCATAACTACATGCCATTATTAACACAAACAATGTTGTAGACCGTATGTTTGACCCAGTGATTTGGAGTCCACAAAAGTTCTACTACCTAGAAAAATAAGAGTAGTTTGAGTAAACCTTTGAGCGATGTGACATTTTTAATCTAAGCAATTTTTAAATCTATATTGTATGATGTTTCATATGGAACTCTAGGCTTGTTCCTCTTTCAAAAGGAATTTCTAATTTACATAGTGTCACAGTTTTTTAAGTTTAATGAACAAGAATCTCTCTTTTTTGATAGGCTTGGGGTTTACAGGCAAAAAGCCATTGATCTCTATTCATACAGAGAAGAATTTGGTGCTGTAAAAGCACAAGAGTGATAGAATCCATGTTGATTCTATCAGAAAAGACTCTCTCATAAATACCCATTACAGTGAGCAGAGGCTCCGCAAGGGTCATCCACTGAGTAGGAAGGATCATGATGTCCGTTGCAGATGGGACATCACGATGGATAGTATAACGGGGAGACTTGGAAGTAGCGGTAGAAGACATGATGAGCAGAAAGGAATGTAAGATGCACGAAAGTATATCAGAAAGCAGTTTCAAAAGTTTGGAAAGCTTTGGTCAAGGGAAAAATTCGCAAGAGCTTCGCTAGCACAAGTGAAAAATGAATCAAATTCAGCCAACTTATAGGTGAATTTGGTGGGTCCATTACACTGAATACTAGTTTGGCTGATTAGTTCTGAACCAAAATTTGCAGGCATGTACAGTATTGTGAAAATAAGCTATAAATATCTCGACAAAGGTTTCTGGGGATCTGAACCTATCAGGCGAATGTTTTCTAGGGCTGGCGAAGGATGAACCTTCACCCAGGAGGGTCTTTCACTCAAGTACTATCATAAATGCATTTTTCCAAGATCTGAGGCTATGGCCAATCTAATTTTGACATTCTGAGATCATCTAGTAGGTCGGCGAAGGTTCATAATGAGGTTAAGGTGCTCGGCAAACGTTTCCAAAATGGCATATTAATAATCCTTCGCCTGACTCAAAAACTGGATTTTTTCTGGACAAAAACTTCGCCCAAATCAAATTAGATAAATCTAGAGTGTGTGTACAATCTGAGAGCTCAGCAAAGGTTTCTAGTACTGTATAGGCCACATCTGACCAAAACAATGATTTTCTAAGTCATTTTTCATCTAAATACTATCCTTTCTTTTTTCCATGCTGATGACTATTCTGACTTTTGCTCATCAGTCTTTTCTTATTTTATTTTATTTTTAACTGTCTTTTGTTAGAATGTAAATGGAACTGCTTACATTACCATAGATTAGTTTGACCCAAAATGTCGAGAGTTGTGTAACCATGGTCATTTATTATATTAGGCCTACTAAACTTAGAGTTAGCTAAGTTAGTATGAAATTAACTTGGTAGGGACTCATGGGTCCACTAGGCCTAATTGTGACATTAAGTACCCCAACTTGACATATTGGAAGTACCTTATTCTTTCTATGTGACTTAGGCTAGATGGCACAAACTATTCCTTGTGGTGCTACATGATAAAGAAACTTCTACTTGCTGAAGGTTTGGGGGAAGTAGTTAATGGTGACAAAGAGAGGCCGCCTACCTTGGCACCTATTACACCATCTAGAACAACTACTTCTTCATCTACGGAGGTGTCTTTCGATGAGAAAAAGAAGTGGGATTGACGAGATGCACAAGCACATTTCGTCATTGCATTATCAGTGAAGAGATATATCCTTCCACATATTAGATCATGCAAGACTTCCAAAAGTGCTTGGGAGACGATGCACATATGTTTCAAGTAAAAAATGCAGCAAAAGTGGTATATGTTCGAAATCAACTTTCTATCTTGAAGATGCAAGAAGGTGATTTGTTTACAAACCACTTGACGATCAAGGATCTTCGAGAGGAGCTTTTTAGTATTGATGAGGTGATTGAGAACTCACAATTTGTATCTATTACTCTCGACTCTCTTCCTAAATCTTACCTTCCATTTGTGTCATCATTGAGCATTTCTCTTAGGGGATAACAAGTCTCCTTCGACGAACTTGTTGGCTTACTTCTTCAAGAAGAGCAAACAAGGATCAACTTTGGTGAACAAGAAGATCAAGCTTTCTTTGCAAAAGGCAAAGGCAAAGGCAAGAGGAAAGGGAAGCCTTCTTTCAACACTCCCAAAGATGAACAAAAATCTAAGGAAGCTCAAGATCAAGGCTCCAAGAAGAAGGGTAAGTGCCACTATTGCAAGAAGATTGGGCATCACATCAAATAATGTAGGAAGAGGCTTGCAAAGGAAAAAGACGATACAAGTACCACAATCATTACTTTGGAACAACAATTTGGAAAGGAGGATAATCTTTTCAATAATGATTATGCTTTTGTCACTAATAATCTCATCTCTCCTAAAGACTATCATTGTATTTTTTTTGCTTTTGAATATTTGTATAAAAAAAGGCTTTATTATTGAATAAGAAATTGAGAATCTGTGTGAACCTTAAAGCGTTGAACAAAGTGACGTGAAAGGATCACTTTTCGTTACTTTTATTGAAAGCATTTTGGATCACCTTGCTGGAGCGGAACCTTGTAATTTTTTGGATGGATTTAGTGGTTACAACCAGGTTAAGATAGCACCTACCGACCGCCACAAAACCGCTTTTGCAACAGAATGGGGCACCTAGGCTTACAAAGTAATGTTGTTTGGACTCTGTAATGCACCAAGTTTGTTCCAAAGAGTAATGCAATTTGCTTTTAAAGATTATCTACAGAAATTCCTTGAAATTAACTTGGATAATCTGGGAATCCATAGTACAGATGCAAACCATCTGGATCGATTAGAGAAAGTATTTGAAAGATGCCGCAAATATCAGATTTCTCTAAATCCAAAAAAATGGCAGATATGGGTTTCCCACGGAGTTGTGCTTGGACATGTGATATCAAGACATGGTATTACCACAGATTATTCTAAGATCAAGATTATTGTGGACTTGCCACCCCCAACAACGGTTCGTGGAGTTTATGTGTTTATGGGTCATGCGAACTACTCTTCTTTGCGGATTTAGCACGACCTGTATACAAAATGACTATTGTTCCTATTTGGACAGTAGAGGCGTTAGAAGCCTTTGAAAAATTAAAAAAAGCATTAAATTTAGCACCAATACTTCGTTCTCCAAATTGGACAATAGAATTTCATGCTCATAGGGATGCCTCAAAATACGCCCAATGTGAGTGGGGTGGTGACTTTGTCTGGCTGACCGGTGACTTGAGATACTGTCGTGTCAGGGACTGGTGTAGAGGTAATTGCCCCATCACCCTCGTTGATGACATGTGAGGCTGACGAGTGTTGTTGTGAGGCCGTGGATGAGCTTCCATCATCTGAAGTGGAACCATCTGAGATTGATCCCGCTGGAGATGTGCTCCTAGCTTGAAGCTTTTTTTGCATCCTTTGTTGCTCCCTAACTACACCCAAACATCCCTACCTCCACCTTGCAACCATGAAGAATGCAACAGCCCCCACTCAGCCATCAACCGCCATTGACCGCTGACATCGCAATCGTCTGCCGCAACCGCAATCGCCCGCCGCAACTACAACCACCACTACAAACTGCTATTGCCCACTGCAACTGCTATCGCCCGCTACAAGCACTATCGCTCGCAACAAGCCGCAATCACACGGCCCTACGACTACCCTTAGGCCACCTTTAACTGCAATTATCCATGGAACCCACAGAAATTACAATAGACCGTTGAAACCACAATCAGTCACTAACACCGTAATCAACCACTGAAATGCATCAACCGCTGACACAACAGCTGACTGCACTACCACTACAATAGCCGCATTCCACTGATCCACCGTAGAGACCACAATCCATCACAACACACAACTTACCCGTATCCCACCGCATTCAATCGTAGACACCTGCATCCCAACCAACCATAACCTGTAATCTGATACTTTTCCCAGATAGACCTCTCCCATCACACCCTAAAGCTTCACTCCCCCTCAATCGCAACCACTAAATTCATCCGCACCCATCTGCACTCGCCATCACTGCAACAGATCCCGACTGACCGCTAGCACCGTAACGGACCACATTTACACCACCTTCGACTATCCCCGCCACAGACCGCAACAACCACAATCAGCCATCCTCTATCCACATCCACCCATAAAACACCGCATATTGTCATGTTTCTACGATTCGTGTGTGCAAAAAGTACAAAAAGGACCAAGAGTGGATCCTAATCTGATCCTCAAGAGGGATTGGATGTTAGATTTACTTGATCTATCAATCTACATAAGATTAAGATCAATCTAGATCAATTCTAGACATAAAATCCAAACAAGAACAATCATTTATTGAAGGTAAATGTACTTGCTGGTTTCACACGTGTGAAACCCTGTCAGGGTACGGACTCCAACCTGAAAATCAAGTACACATTGATAGAACCTCAAAACAATCAAAACAAATGTAGACAAATGGAGAGAATCACTCAAAATTGCTTCCAAAACCAAGATTGGTGTCTCACATTGATTATGGCCAAATGTGGCTCTATATATACAATAAGTGGGAGCTCGTGGTACTGGTCATCCCTCTGATCCCACATGTGTGAAGGTGCTTTGATATGATGATTCATCATGCAAAACTGACACTTGGACAAGACCTTCTATTTTGAGCACTTTTGGTCCATTTTTCTTCTATATAGAGATCTACTTGGAAATCTTCTAGAAATCAAAATTCGCCTACTTCAGCTTATTCCACACATGTGAGTTGTCCTCTACACATGTGATATGACACCTAACCAAAGGATGTGGCTCATGCAATCAATAGATTGATGCCATGTGTCATATGTCTAGAAAACTAGTTTTTGGCCTTTTAAGCCACTAGAACTTGAATTAAATTATATGTACAACCTATATGTTTATGGTACATGACAAGTACACTATTTTCACACGTGGAAATAGGCTCCACACATGTGTGTTTATCTATATACAAGATTTTTGGCCTCTACCAAGCTTATTTTTGCATTTTTCACACTCCTCCTCAAAAATCTTAGCATCTCCAAAATTGATTCCTTCCAATTTTCATGTAGATGCTTGACCTTGAGGCTTGCTCCTTCACATGAGATATGCTTCTCTTTCCCTTGAAATTTGAGCCACATGGGTTCAACCATGTTTCTTGAGTTTCTTTTTGGAATCACAACTTGAGAAGGTCTCTCCTCCTCAATCCTTGGCACACTTGAACCTTGAGATGACTCCTTAAGATCCTCTTCAGGATGCTCCTTCTTGATGGAAAACCAAGACCTCCATGTCTCATAATGATCACAACAAGTATGACCATTCAATATGCACTTCCTATGATTATCAAGATTACTTATGCTAGAAACATAAGTCCAAAAATCACCACAACTTGGCATGATTTTTCCAATATTGAAATCAAAAGGCATTTCCATCTCAATAAGGCTAACTACTTGCTTATGGATATAAGTGTCCACTTTGGATGCTTCACTTATTCTCATAAGAAGATTACAACTTGCCTTTAAGATTGAAAACTTACAATTTTCATCTTTATGAATGAACACATCATTCATGATCTTATTGAAACCAAAAGATCCTACATTATGAAGATATTTCCATTTCCTTGTCTTCATAACTAATGTAAGCTTACAAGGAAAACATGCTTTGCTATACTTTAAGGCATCACACTCAACTAGTATTGCCTTAAGCCACCTTTGAGATACAAAAATCCCTTCAAAGCAAAATAGATCTTCATAAGTTGACATGAGAGCATAAATGGAACTATTTTCATTCTGTGATTGCTCCTTATTCTTGATTGATTTCTCTTGGATAATAACAATAAGTTTGAACTTGTCCAAAGTTCCAAGCAAAATACTTTCCAATGACATAAAATAGATCCAAGTTACTTTCATGAAAGTGACATCTATCTTTGCATCTTGAACCAAACAATGCACTTCCAAATAAAAAATTTCAAAAGATTTGACATGTGTTGTGATGGACTCTTGAAGACAAATCTTGCAAGTCCTTGTGAGACTCCAAGCCTCATTCACCTTTCCACAAAGGAAACACCTTTCCTTGGACTTGTCCTTCTTGTATTTGCATTTTGAACTTGAAGCTCCATCCTTCACCTCGGCCCCCTTGCTTTGGTTCTCCTTGGATGGATTGGTCTTCTTTTTGTAGCATCTTGAGAAAAAATATCCTCCCTTGCCACAAAGGTTGCACTCATGATCCTTTCTTTCCTTCACTAGGATGCCACCTATTGATGCCATATGAATAAAAACCTGTGATATGATTCTACAAATGTAATTTGTGACTTTCAAGAGACTAGATTTGAACATCTTCAACAATCTAGAAGGATCTACAAAAGATCTAGCTCACAAACCTAAGAATCAATCTTCACAGTAAAGACTAGTCACTTGGAAACTTTGCTTTGATCACTAAGACAAAAGCACACAATCTTTGAATCAAATCACTAAAGAAATCAGATCCAATGTCCTATTGGACTCATCAAATACCAATGACTCTTTCTTTTAAAAGTTGAAATGGATATGAAAAAGATTTGACACTTAGATTTTCCTTTTCACTTTACTAGTTCTCTCAACACTTGAGATTCTTGAACAAAAGATGGATTTTGTCTCAAGCACATGAAAATCAAACTTAATCACTTCTTTTGGACTCACTCTTGACCCAAATAATCTCACTCTTGAGATTTAGAATGAATTTGATTTGATTTGAAAACAAACTATACCACCAATTTTTCACAAAGCTAAAAAATTAGACAACTAGATATTCACAAAGATCTCAACCATGCATGAATACTCAAATATGGACTCCTCCTCATTCTAGACATCCAATGGGATCACAAATTGACCCTCACACTCTCACAAAGAAAGTTGAATAGAACTAATTTGAGTTTCATACATTCTATGTCAATTTTTGCTCAACAAATTGAATTCAATCACTCCTATTGGATTCCACCAATTACTCTACTTTTTAAGACTTGGAATGAAATTCAAAATCAAAAGTTGTGATTTTTCTCACTAAGATATTGTGCTTCAAAGATCTAATACCACTTAGAAAGATTTGATCACCTAGGAAAAGACAAATTCTTCACCTATAACAACACATAATGAGCTTCTAGGTCTTGCCCTCTACAAAGGAAGGAACTCTTTAGAAAATTGGATCTCTCTCTACACATTTGCCATAGACACCTTAATGACTCTTTTCAAACCTTACAATCACCCAAACAAATTGAGTAGGGTTGAACAATGTGACTTGGATCTCAATCTCTTTTCTAGAACTCTCAATTTAAGCCAATCTATGTCAAATTCTACAAAAGATTTGCATAGATGCTCTATATGCACTAGAAACTCTCAAAGGTTTCACTTGGAGGATAGATCCAAGGATGTTTTCTAGCAAATTGATGCCTCTAAACTTGACCCTATCACTCTTGAACAAATCTAGAGTGATGGTACAATGGATTTCAACCTCTCACCTTGCATATCACTCCTTAATCTATGATTTTTAGCAAAATCTCTCTTAACTTCAACATACACTCAAAAAATCAGAGAAGATCAATTAATGCACCTATTTCAAGCTTCAATTTTAATTTTTTGGCTGATCTAATCCAAGAACTAGTCAAGGGATTAGATTCTCTATAGAAAATTCTTGATTTCGCACCAAAAATCACTCAAATTGGGTATGTGAGTCAAATTCTACAAATTTTTGAAATTTCTCAGTCAAAACCGGAGCTGTACAGCCTCACACGTGTGAAAAGGGTTCCTACAGCCCACAACAAGATTTGGACCAGAAATTTTGAGGATAGCTATCAAATCCAACTCGCTACACAAAATTTGACTAGTTTCAAAAAAACTGCTAATTTTGGCTTTGATTTGGATTAACCCTATCAATTTCAACAAAACCTCTTGTACTAGGCTCTGATACCATGTGCAAAAAGTACAAAAAAGATCAATAGTGGATCCTAATCTGATCCTCAAGAGGGATTGGATGTTAGATTTACTTGATCTATCAATCTACATAAGATTAAGATCAATCTAGATCAATTCTAGACATAAAAAATCCAAACAAGAACAATCATTTATTGAAGGTAAATGTACTTGCTGGTTTCACACATGTGAAACCCTGTCAGGGTACGGACTCCAACCTGAAAATCAAGTACACATTGATAGAACCTCAAAACAATCAAAACAAATGTAGACAAATGGAGAGAATCACTCAAAATTGCTTCCAAAACCAAGATTGGTGTCTCACATTGATTATGGCCAAATGTGGCTCTATATATACAATAAGTGGGAGCTCGTGGTACTGATCATCCCTCTAATCCCACATGTGTGAAGGTGCTTTGTCACATGATGATTCATCATGCAAAACTGACACTTGGACAAAACCTTCTATTTTGAGCACTTTTGGTCCATTTTCCTTCTATATGGAGATCTACTTGGAAATCTTCTAGAAGTCAAAATTCGCCTACTTCAGCTTATTCCACACATGTGAGTTGTCCTCTACACATGTGATATGACACCTAACCAAAGCATGTGGCTCATGCAATCAATAGATTGATGCTGTTGTAAAGCTACCTTTACAAGCTTTACTTGCGGCGCCATCGGCGCCAGCTATGTCCCCGGCGCCAGCAGCGCCCCTGCCGCTCCCGACGCCAACGGCGCCGGCGCCGCTCCCGGCGCCACTGTGACCAGAATCCAGCCGGCGCCAAGTTCCTATGGCTGAAAATCTTTGATCGGTTCTAGCGAAGTCCAGAGAGCTCAGATCGATGTGCAATCACCTCACACGATCTAGGCATGATTAAAGGAAGCCTGGGGATCAATAAAATCTAGAGAGAGAAAATGACTTTCTAGAAAGAGAAAATCCTAGAGAGAGAAAAACGTGCTTTACCAGCTTGGGTAGAGTGCTTGGTATGAGGGGGGGTGCCGAATCACACCAATACTATAGGGGAGTGCGGGTTGCGACTCAGGGCGAGCTCCAACCAAGTCTCAGCCTCCCTTGCTGGAATGTTGTCATGGCTCTCGCCTTGGCATGCTAGCGCCCCGGAGACTAGGGTCGGTCACACACTTGAAATGTAACCTTCTCAGATGTATCAATAAAATGGGATTTTCCTCAAACTGACTCTGATTACCTTCTGGGTTTCAGTGTTCGGTAAAAGCGCCAGTTGTAAGGCCGCTTTCAAAATTTTTAACTTGGCACATAGCTGAGGGTCGTATCCCGGGACGCCAGCGGTATGCCGTCGGGACCATTCGGTCCGTGGCGCCAGCGGTATGCTGTCGGGACCATTTGGTCCAGGAACTGGTTGTTTCCATATCTGTCGCGGCTTGTGGTTTTGAGTGTTCCTTGCATGAACGTGAATGGGTTAAGCTCTTGGGGAACGGGCTCTAACCTGTCGGCTGAGTTGGATGGCTTGCTTGGGTGGATGTTACCTGTTTATGGCTGTCCAGTCTGACGTGGCGCCGGGTTGGCTTCCAGTGCTCGTGACGAAGCTTTCAGTTGGTTAAGTCTGATGTAAGTCAGACCGCTTGCTTGGAATGGATGTTACTCGTTTGTAACGAAGCTTCGAGTTGGTTAAGTTTGATGTATGTCGGGCGGCTTGCTTGGAGGGAAGTCACCCACGTCGGGACCCCCGATCTGGCATGGCGCCAGGTTGGATCTCAATGTTGGTTTTTGGAACTTCAAGTTGGTTAAGTCTGATCGTTGTTGGCGAGTTGGCTGCTTGTATGTCAAGTGGGTTCGGATGGCAAGAGTTGAAGGCTGGGAAGCTAAGTCGTGGTTCCCGGCTCCCTTTGGGATGCCTGCGCTACATGTGGTATCAGAGCCGACTGGCCGGTCAGCTATGCGGATCTCACGGAAATGGCCACGATTTGGGGTTCATCAAGACAACTGTTGTGCAAGGTGCTGCCCACAGTGTAAGCACGGGTGCGTCCACGGTCGGGGTGGTTGGCAGGACGGGGTCTTGATGAGTCAAAGTGCTGCCCTTGAGGTGTAAGCACGGTCAGTTTCCGCGGTTCGGGCCTGGCGCCGTCTGCACGTAGGACAGATGAGGCAATGTGCTGCCATTAGGATGGTGTAAGCACGGTCTGTGCCTTGTGGGGTGCGGGGTGACATATTCACGATGACCACCGTTCGTTTAGCTATAAGGGCTATCGACCAAATTTGGTGGGGGCGTTACTGAGGCAATGTGCTGCCTAACGGTGAAAGCACGGGTGCGTCCACGATTTGGGTGGTATGCTGCCGATCGTTTAGCTATAAGGGCTATCAACTAAATTTGGTGGGGGCGTTACTGAGGCAATGTGCTGCCTAACGGTGAAAACACGGGTGCGTCCACGGGGGTGGTATATTCAAGGATAGCTGCCGATCGTTTAGCTATAAGGGCTATCGACCAAAAAGTGGTGGGGCGTAACTGAGGCAATGTGCTGCTTAATGGTGAAAGCACGGATGGTTGGAGGGGTGTCCTATGTGGGCTGATTCTGTGATCGATTTGTATGGGCGCGGCCAGGCAAAGGTCCGTTGGCAGGACCATCTCAAAGGGGGACCTTGTCTTTGTTACTTGTTAGTAAACCTGCCTGAGTGTCTTACTTGTATGTATTCGTGGTGAGTCTTAGTACTCGTGCTTTTCCTGGTTTGCATGATTGCTTGTGATACAAGGAGCTGATGGCTCGAGAAGGAACCTTTTCTTTTGAAGGCTGATACCATCAAACAAAGAGGACTACAGAATCTGTGGGGCGGATTTGCAGTTCAAGTACTCACACGTGAACGACAACGAAACGACTCAATGTTTGCAAAGGATGGATGGCTAGCCTATTTCTTGGGTTAGTTTCATTTGCGACAACGCCCACCAGACGCAAGCAGGAAGTCAAAAGTTGGAAAGGGCAATTTCAGGGGAGATCTTCTATGGAGCAGTTGGTCTTCATTTTGGGACGGCCACCTTCGGAACTGAAACTCACTGAGTATGGGTGATATCCAGTATCAGTTGGGTTTTTCCTCAAAGGGGAAAAGACTAGGATCCTCTTCAGAGATTGGCAACAAGTTGGATCGAGCCATAATCCTAGCAGATGGGAAGCAAAGTGTTGGAAAGGCTTTTTGTCCGAAGAACTCTACTCTAAAGTCCGATCAGCTGATTTATTAAGTGGAGGGGAACTATCACACACACCTCTCTCTTGGGGCAAATTTTGAATTAAAGTTGATCAAAATGGGGGCAAATTCAAGGTGACCTAGCCATACTCACACGAGGAGACTGGCGAACTTTGGACCTAATAAGTTGACAAGTTTTTGTTGTGGAAAGGAAAGTTTGTTATAGGCTTTCTCTAGACCAGCAATGATGAGGAAACATATGAGTACGCTGGCTTGTGTTACGTGTAAGGCAGCTGATCAATGAAGGAACTGAGAAAGTTGAGTCTTGCATGAGAGACTTGGTATTTCGAACGAACGCTAAGGGACAGTTCGCGTTGAGATCGGACTAGTGCAAACTCTGGGTGCATGTGTCTGATTCAAAGAGAGCTACTTGAAGCCAAGCTCGATGTACACTTCTTGTTTTAACTGTGAGGCAACTGACCAGTGATGGAATTGTGAAAGTCAAGTTTTGCGCGACGGACATGGTGCTTCAAACAAACGCGAAGAGATAGTTCGGATGCGGATCAAACTGGTGCGACACTTTGGCTTTCCACGAGGTCAATGGTTACATTTGGGCTGATTCAAAGAGCTACTTCAAGCTAAGTGAGAGGTGCATTGCGTAGTACTCAATCTTTGCCTACCTTAAAGAGCCAAGATGGAAAAGTATCAAGATCAGGCTTGGACAAGGAGAGAAATCAAGGTGCAGAAGCAACAAGGCACGGAGTGGACCATAAAGTGGGCAATCAAACGATAAATCCTTCGGCTCAGGGAGCCTTGATACCTGTGCGGAACTGAACAAACCTGGAGCTCAGGGAGCTCAACACAAAGTGCATCAAGGACAAATCAGGAGCTCAAAGGAGTTCCAAAGTCGAAAGTCAGAAGCGACAGGGGCGAACATTTCAAAGAAAGGCCTCTGTCACCAATTAATAAGGTTCTCGGGTTTTACGAAAGCGATATCAAATCTACGCTTTTCCCAGACAAAGATATATTTTCAAGTTATGTAATTTTTCAGTACAAAGAGCTGAGCCTCCGACTTGTGGTGTGCCAGCTTCAATGTTAATAAAAAGTGGCCAGTAAATTGAGTACTGTGCCTAGTAGCTTAAATGTATAAACATTTTAATTGGGAGACACCTTTACTTTAATCTGACATCTGATGAGGACATCAGATTTTATAAAGGTGGGGTGGATGTTGTAAAGCTACCTTTACAAGCTTTACTTGCGGCGCCATCGGCGCCAGCTATGTCCCCGGCGCCAGCAGCGCCCCTGCCGCTCCCGGCGCCAACGGCGCCGGCGCCGCTCCCGGCGCCACTGTGACCAGAATCCAGCCGGCGCCAAGTTCCTATGGCTGAAAATCTTTGATCGGTTCTAGCGAAGTCCAGAGAGCTCAGATCGATGTGCAATCACCTCACACGATCTAGGCATGATTAAAGGAAGCCTGGGGATCAATAAAATCTAGAGAGAGAAAATGACTTTCTAGAAAGAGAAAATCCTAGAGAGAGAAAAACGTGCTTTACCAGCTTGGGTAGAGTGCTTGGTATGAGGGGGGGTGCCGAATCACACCAATACTATAGGGGAGTGCGGGTTGCGACTCAGGGCGAGCTCCAACCAAGTCTCAGCCTCCCTTGCTGGAATGTTGTCATGGCTCTCGCCTTGGCATGCTAGCGCCCCGGAGACTAGGGTCGGTCACACACTTGAAATGTAACCTTCTCAGATGTATCAATAAAATGGGATTTTCCTCAAACTGACTCTGATTACCTTCTGGGTTTCAGTGTTCGGTAAAAGCGCCAGTTGTAAGGCCGCTTTCAAAATTTTTAACTTGGCACATAGCTGAGGGTCGTATCCCGGGACGCCAGCGGTATGCCGTCGGGACCATTCGGTCCGTGGCGCCAGCGGTATGCTGTCGGGACCATTTGGTCCAGGAACTGG
This sequence comes from Diphasiastrum complanatum, assembly GCA_029204225.1. Classification (NCBI taxonomy): domain Eukaryota; kingdom Viridiplantae; phylum Streptophyta; class Lycopodiopsida; order Lycopodiales; family Lycopodiaceae; genus Diphasiastrum; species Diphasiastrum complanatum. Next base: position 76,929,635 of record CM055095.1, on the reverse strand, counting down.
TTGTTTCCATATCTGTCGCGGCTTGTGGTTTTGAGTGTTCCTTGCATGAACGTGAATGGGTTAAGCTCTTGGGGAACGGGCTCTAACCTGTCGGCTGAGTTGGATGGCTTGCTTGGGTGGATGTTACCTGTTTATGGCTGTCCAGTCTGGCGTGGCGCCGGGTTGGCTTCCAGTGCTCGTGACGAAGCTTTCAGTTGGTTAAGTCTGATGTAAGTCAGACCGCTTGCTTGGAATGGATGTTACTCGTTTGTAACGAAGCTTCGAGTTGGTTAAGTTTGATGTATGTCGGGCGGCTTGCTTGGAGGGAAGTCACCCACGTCGGGACCCCCGATCTGGCATGGCGCCAGGTTGGATCTCAATGTTGGTTTTTGGAACTTCAAGTTGGTTAAGTCTGATCGTTGTTGGCGAGTTGGCTGCTTGTATGTCAAGTGGGTTCGGATGGCAAGAGTTGAAGGCTGGGAAGCTAAGTCGTGGTTCCCGGCTCCCTTTGGGATGCCTGCGCTACAGATGCCATGTGTCATATGTCTAGAAAACTAGTTTTTGGCCTTTTTAGCCACTAGAACTTGAATTAAATCATATGTACAACCTATATGATTATGGTACATGACAAGTACACTATTTTCACATGTGGGAATAGGCTCCACACATGTGTGTTTATCTATATACAAGATTTTTGGCCTCTACCAAGCTTATTTTTGCATTTTTCACATCATGTATTACAGGGCAATGGAGAAGATGCAGCTCAGACAACACATGGAAGAGTAGAAATATTTGTTTGTCCAGCCATTGCCAGATTTAGAGACAGCTAGCAGCGACGAAGATGGTGATGCTGGAGATAATGACGGTGCTTATGGATCCATGCCAATGCATAATCACCAACCTACCCATGTATGAGAAGAACCCTGATAGTTTGTGTGACTTGTTGTCCATTGCGGACAATTTTGTGGTCAAAGCAATAGAGAGGGGAGAGGATTTCTACCTTCTTAAATGCACCAAGACGATGTACCAGCACGCCATGACCTGTAGAAGGAGTTGGATCTAATCAAAGCTTGCAAGGTGGGGAGAAGAAACTGAGAGAGAGAAGAGGACGAGATAGCTCATGCGTGCCCAATCGGGTTGGTGCATAGTATACCAAAGTGTCCAACAACTGAAAATTTGAGTTCCAGCACACACGTTGGTTCACAACCGTCGGATCGAGGATAAAGTGGGTCCACGGTGGATCTCAAGAGTATCAAGGACCATCAGATATAGGAGAGCCATTGGATTGCCTAGGGTCCACCTTAAACTTCATATGCAAGGGATTGAAGTAAATTGGAGCCTTCAACTTCAATAAAAATTTTCAGTTTGAAAATCAAGTTGGGTCCCAAGTTTTCGAAGGGTGAAGTTTCTTCACACCGAAGAAATAACTCAAAAATCCCTTATTTTTACATCCTTTAGCCTATTTGGGCCAAACGAAGGGCTATAGCCTCCAAACGAAGGGCACTCGGATTGTACCTGCAAGTACGATACCGCAAAATAGAGTGATTGTAGTGGAAAACGCGCTCAATGGATGTCAAATCTCTTTTGCCCCTTCAGGGAGCGGGTAGTCAGGAGTGTGAGCTAAAAGACATTTCATGTTTGGAAAGTGACTTGGCTTGTGAAACGTCACCTAAGCAACGAGACGCCTTGGTGTGAAATTTTAGCAGGTCATTAAAATAAGTTACTGACATCGCCAATGTACTCAAAACACCTCTTTTAGCCTACGGTTGTAGTTTTAGACAATTTTGGGATGGCAAAACATGGGAGAGTCCATTTTGAACAAAAAATAGCAAATTGGACGGTATTTGCAACTATGGAGTGTGAAAATTTTAAATGAAAAACAAACTGATAGAGAAGGAACTATGGGATGTCATCACAGGTGATGAGAGAAGACCGTCAAATGAACCGGATATTAAGGTGTCTGACAAGAAGGCGAGGAGAGCTTTGACCTTCATCAACTTGTCAATGAAAGACCACATCATTACCCACATAAGTGATGCCATTACACCTAGAAAGGCATGGGATGTGCTAAAAGAGCAGTTCAAGAAGCTGAATAGTGCCTGAATGGAGCAAGGAGAGTGTTGTAAAGCTACCTTTACAAGCTTTACTTCCGGCGCCATCGGCGCCAGCTATGTCCCCGGCGCCAGCAGCGCCCCTGCTGATCCCGGCGCCACTGTGACCAGATCCAACCGGCGCCAAGTCCCTATGGCTGAAAATCTTTGATCGGTTCTAGCGAAGTCCAGAGAGCTCAGATCGATGTGCAATCACCACACACGATCTAGGCATGATTAAAGGAAGCCTGGGGATCAATAAAATCTAGAGAGAGAAAATGGCTTTCTAGAAAGAGAAAATCCTAGAGAGAGAAAAACGTGCTTTACCAGCTTGGGTAGAGTGCTTGGTATGAGGGAGGTGCCGAATCACACCAATACTATAGGGGAGTGCGGGTTGCGACTCAGGACGAGCTCCAACCAAGTCTCAGCCTCCCTTGCTGGAATGTTGTCATGGCTCTCGCCTTGTCATGCTAGCGCCCCGGAGACTAGGGTCGGTCACACACTTGAAATGTAACCTTCTTAGATTTATCAATAAAGTGGGATTTTCCTCAAACTGACTCTGATTACCTTCTGGGTTTCAGTGTTCGGTAAAAGCGCCAGTTGTAAGGCCGCTTCCAGATTTTTAACTTGGCACATAGCTGAGGGTCGTATCCCGGGATGCTAGCGGTATGTCGTCGGGACCATTCGGTCCGTGGCGCCAGCGGTATGCTGTCGGGACCATTTGGTCCAGGAACTGGTTGTTTCCATATCTGTCGCGGCTTGTGGTTTTGAGTGTTCCTTGCATGAACGTGAATGGGTTAAGCTCTTGGGGAACGGGCTCTAACCTGTCGGCTGAGTTGGATGGCTTGCTTGGGTGGACGTTACCTGTTTATGGCTGTCCAGTCTGGCGTGGCGCCAGGTTGGCTTCCAGCGCTCGTGACGAAGCTTTCAGTTGGTTAAGTCTGATGTAAGTCAGACCGCTTGCTTGGAATGAATGTTACTCGTTTGTAACGAAGCTTCGAGTTGGTTAAGTTTGATGTATGTCGGGTGGCTTGCTTGGAGGGAAGTCACCCACATCGGGACCCCCGATCTGGCATGGCACCAGGTTGGATCTCAATGTTGGTTTTCAAAACTTCATGTTGGTTAAGTCTGATCGTTGTTGGCGAGTTGGCTGCTTGTATGTCAAGTGGGTTTGGATGGCAAGAGTTGAAGGCTGGGAAGCTAAGTCGTGGTTCCCGACTCCCTTTGGGATGCCTGCGCTACATGTGGTATCAGAGCCGACTGGTCGGTCAGCTATGCGGATCTCACGGAAATGGCCACGGTTTGGGGTTCATCAAGACAACTGTTGTGCAAGGTGCTGCCCACAGTGTAAGCACGAGTGCGTCCACGGTCGGGGTGGTTGGCAGAACGAGGGACTTGATGAGTCAAGGTGCTGCCCTTGAGGTGTAAGCACGGTCAGTTCTCGCGGTTCGGGTCTGGCGCTGTCTGCACGTAGGATGGATGAGGCAAAGTGCTGCCTAGGGAGGTGAAAGCATGGTCTGTACCTTGTGGGGTGCGGGACGACATATTCGAACTGTACGGGTTAACCATTGATACAGAGATGCTGCTCGAATTCGGGTGTAAAGCACGGGTGGTTAGCTGCCGGTGCGGGGTAGCTGCCGATCGTTTAGCTATAAGGGCTATCGACCAAAAAGTGGTGGGGCGTGACTGAGGCAATGTGCTGCTTAATGGTAAAAGCACGGATAGTTGGAGGGGTGTCCTATGTGGGCTGATTCCGTGATCGATTTGTATGGGCGCGGCCAGGCAAAGGTCCATTGGCAGGACCATCTCAGGGGACCTTGTCTTTGTTACTTGTTAGTAAACCTGCCTGAGTGTCTTACTTGTACGTATTCATGGTGAGTCTTAGTACTCGTGCTTTGCCTGGTTTGCATGATTGCTTGTGATACAAGGAGCTGATGGCTCGAGAAGGAACCTTTTCTTTTGAAGGCTGATACCATCAAACAAAGAGGACTACAGAATCTGTGGGGCGGATTTGCAGTTCAAGTACTCACACGTGAACGACAACGAAACGACCCAATGTTTGCAAAGGATGGATGGCTAGCCTGTTTCTTGGGTTAGTTTCATTTGCGACAACGCCCACCAGACGCAAGCAGGAAGTCAAAAGTTGGAAAGGGCCATTTCAGGGGAGATCTTCTATGGAGCAGTTGGTCTTCATTTTGGGACGGCCACCTTTGGAACTGAAACTCACTGAGCATGGGCGATATCCAGAATCTATGTGGCGGATTTGCAGTTCAAGTACTCGCACGTGAACAACAACGAAATGACTCAATGTTTGCAAAGGATGGATGGCTAGCCTGTTTCTTGGGTTAGTTTCATTTGCGACAACGCCCACCAGACGCAAGCAGGAAGTCAAAAGTTGGAAAGGGCAATTTCAGGGGAGATCTTCTATAGCAGTTGGTCTTCATTTTGGGACGGCCACCTTCGGAACTGAAACTCACTGAGCATGGGTGATATCCAGTATCAGTTGGGTTTTTCCTCAAAGGGGAAAAGACTAAATTTCTCTTCAGAAATTGGCAACAAGTTGGATCGAGCCATAATCCTAGCAGATGGGAAGCAAAGTGTTGGAAAGGCTTTTTGTCCGAAGAACTCTACTCTAAGTCCGATCAGTTGATTTATTAAGTGGAGGGGAACTATCACACACACTTCTCTCTTGGGGCAAATTTTGAATGAAAGTTGATCAAAATGGGGGCAAATTCAAGGTGACCTAGCCATACTCACACGAGGAGACTGGCGAACTTTGGACCTAATAAGTTGACAAGCTTTTGTTGTGGAAAGGAAAGTTTGTTATAGGCTTTCTCTGGACCAGCAATGATGAGGAAACATATGAGTATGCTGGCTTGTGTTACGTGTAAGGCAGCTGACCAATGAAGGAACTGTGAAAGTTGAGTCTTGCATGAGAGACTTGGTATTTCGAACGGACGCTAAGGGACAGTTCACGTTGAGATCGGATTAGTACAAACTCTGGGTGCATGTTTCTGATTCAAAGAGAGCTACTTGAAGCCAAGCTCGATGTACACTTCTTGTTTTGACTGTGAGGCAACTAACCAGTGATGGAATTGTGAAAGTCAAGTTTTGCGCGACGGACATGGTGCTTCAAACAAACGCGAAGAGATAGTTCGGATGCGGATCAAACTGGTGCGACCCTTTGGCTTTCCACGAGGTCAATGGTTACATTTGGGCTGATTCAAAGAGCTACTTCAAGCTAAGTGAGAGGTGCATTGCGGAGTACTCAATCTTTGCCTACCTTAAAGAGCCAAGATGGAAAAGTATCAAGATCAGGCTGGGACAAGGAGAGAAATCAAGGTGCAGAAGCAACAAGGCACGGAGTGGACCATAAAGTGGGCAATCAAACGATAAATCCTTCGGCTCAGGAAGCCTTGATACCTGTGCGGAACTGAACAAATCTGGAGCTCAGGGAGCTCAACACAAAGTGCATCAAGGACAAATCAGGAGCTCAAAGGAGTTCCAAAGTCAAAAGTCAGAAGCGACAGGGACAAACATTTCAAAGAAAGGCCTCTGTCACCAGTTAATAAGGTTCTCGGGTTTTACGAAAGCGATATCAAATCTACGCTTTTCCCAAACAAAGATATATTTTCAAGTTATGTAATTTTTCAGTACAAAGAGCTGAGCCTCCGACTTGTGGTGTGCCAGCTTCAATGTTAATAAAAAGTGGCCAGTAAATTGAGTACTGTGCCAAGTAGCTTAAATGTATAGTTATTTTAATTGGGAGACACCTTTACTTTAATCTGACATCTGATGAGGACATCAGATTTTATAAAGGTGGGGTGGATGTTGTAAAGCTACATTTACAAGCTTTACTTCCGGCGCCATGGGCGACAGCTATGTCCCCGGCGCCAGCAGCGCCCCTGCTGCTCCCGGCGCCAACCGCGCCGACGCCACTGTGACCAGAATCCAGCCGGCGCCAAGTTCCTATGGCTGAAAATCTTTGATCGGTTCTAGCGAAGTCCAGAGAGCTCAGATCGATGTGCAATCACCTCACACGATCTAGGCGTGATTAAAGGAAGCCTGGGGATCAATAAAATCTAGAGAGAGAAAATGACTTTCTAAAAAGAGAAAATCCTAGAGAGAGAAAAATGTGCTTTACCAGCTTGGGTAGAGTGGTTGGTATGAGGGGGGTGCCGAATCACACCAATACTATAGGGGAGTGCGGGTTGCGACTCAGGGCGAGCTCCAACCAAGTCTCAACCTCCCTCGCTGGAATGTTGTCATGGCTCTCGCCTTGGCATGCTAGCGCCCCGGAGACTAGGGTCGGTCACACACTTGAAATGTAACCTTCTCAGATTTATCAATAAAGTGGGATTTTTCTCAAACTGACTCTGATTACCTTCTGGGTTTCAGTGTTTGGTAAAAGCGCCAGTTGTAAGGCCGCTTCCAAATTTTTAACTTGGCACATAGCTGAGGGTCGTATCCCGGGACACCAGCGGTATGCCGTCGGGACCATTCGGTCCGTGACGCCAGCGGTATGTTGTCGGGACCATTTGGTCCAGGAACTGGTTGTTTCCATATCTGTCGTGGCTTGTGGTTCTGAGTGTTCCTTGCATGAACGTGAATGGGTTAAGCTCTTGGGGAACGGGCTCTAACCTGTCGGCTGAGTTGGATGGCTTGCTTGGGTGGACGTTACCTGTTTATGGTTGTCCAGTCTGGCGTGGCGCCAGGTTGGCTTCCAGCGCTCGTGACGAAGCTTTCAGTTGGTTAAGTCTGATGTAAGTCAGACCTTGCTTGGAATAAATGTTACTCGTTTGTAACGAAGCTTCGAGTTGGTTAAGTTTGATGTATGTCGGGCGGCTTGCTTGGAGGGAAGTCACCCACATCGGGACCCCCGATCTGGCATGGCACTAGGTTGGATCTCAATGTTGGTTTTCAGAACTTCATGTTGGTTAAGTCTGATCGTTGTTGGCGAGTTGGCTGCTTGTATGTCAAGTGGGTTTGGATGGCAAGAGTTGAAGACTGGGAAGCTAAGTCGTGGTTCCCGGCTCCCTTTGGGATGCCTACGCTACAGAGAGCATAGACTTATATGACCAGAATCAAGACAATGTGGGATGAACAGCATTCTATTGGTGAGCGCATACATGATGTTGAGTTGGTGCACAATGCATTGTGCGCCATTGTAGAACCTGATCAGATGTTTGTGAGCAGGATAGCATCAAGAGAAAGATTAGCAACCTTGATGCAGGAGGAGCAATGACGAGAGATGGTGAAAGCTAGACGTCAAAATACTGATGATCAAGCACTTGCGACATGCCAAAAACAAGGCAAAGGCAAGGGTAAGAAGAAGTCTAAGCAGCAATTTGCCAAGACTCATGAGGATGAGGGCTCATCTAGCAAGACCAAGAATAAGGGCAAATGCTTCCATTGCAACAAAAAGGGCCATTGGGAAAGCGAGTGTCGGAAATTCTTGGTGGAATCAGACAAGGGAAAACCAAAGCAAGCAGGTAACCTTGTCGAGAAGGTGAAATTGAAGACTCTAGCATCTTCATATCAACATTGTCATCCAATCAAGATGATCAAGTGTGGTACATTGGCTCGGGAGCCACAAGACACATGACAAGTAACAAAGATTGGTTCAATAGCTTGAGAGAGTTGGACAATGGAACGTTTGTTTCACAAGCAAATGGTGATGTGTGCAAGATCAAGGAAATAGACATCGTTTCCATCCAAGTACCTGATGGCAAAAGCAGGACGATCAAGGAGGTACTTTATGTACCAAGGAATCTGCGCATAAGCAGCATTACATCCAAAAACTCGTAAGTTTGATAAAGAAGTTTTGGTACTTGTCCAAACTTCGAATGGTGTTTTGTCTGAGAGACCTTTAGTAGGACATCTGTTCTGAATATAGGTTGTTGTTGAAACAGCTTCAGCCCAAAAGGACTTCGGTAGTGTTGCATGTGATAACATGCACTTTGCTGATTCAACTAAGGTTCTGTTCTTTCTCTCAACAAGACCATTTGACTGAGGCGAATAGGAGGTAATGTATTGTTGTTCAATGTCGTTGTCACGAAAATACTCCTTGAATTCGGTAGAGATATATTCTCCCTCGTTATCTGACCTCAGTGCTTTGATTCATTTGTCAGTTTGATTCTCATTATGCTCTTTGAATTGTCTGAATTTAATGAAAGCCCCTGATTTTTATTTAATAAAATAAATAGTTGTTCTTCTGGAGAATTTGTCAATAAAAGTAATGAAATACTTTGCATCTAACAATGAAGGATTTTGCATAGGTCCACATATATATGAATGAACAACATCTAACAGATCTTTTGCTGCATGCCTATGGTTTTATCTAAAAGAAATCCTAGCCTACTTTCCAAATATGCAGGTATGACAGACAGGGAGATCAATCTTACCAGAAGGATAGTCGAGATCAAGAAGCATGAATTGTCTGGACATGCTCAAAACAGATGCATAGTTCAAGTGTCTTAAGCAATGATGCCATAGTAATGGTTTATTGACTAGAACAGAGGTTTTCAAGACTTGACTAGACTCAGAATAACAATGTGCCAATCTATATAAGTAACCCTGTCTCATGCCGAGCGCATGGATCTTATTACTCCTATCAATAATTTTGCATTGATCAAATTCGAATTCTACCTTATGACCTAAATCTGTAATTCTACTTACTGATAACAGATTTGTACAGAGTTTAGGAACATATAAGACCTTTGATAGTAGTTTGACTTGATCATGCTGGAATTGCAATCTTACAGTACCTTCACCTTCAATAGTGTGAGTACTATTGCCACCAAGACGAACAAATTTCTTTGTGCTGTAAGGCGTGTAGGAGTTGAAAATCTCATGTTGATTGGTCATGTGTTGAGTACCTCCAAAATCCAGAAATCATGAATCACCAAAAATGTGCTTTGATCTTTGACCATGAATGCACCTTCGTCCACTTCGACCTGGGGAGATGATGAAACTGTGTTTGCTTGTTGATCAGGTTGCTTGGCTACATTCTTTGCTTGGAGAATTCGGCAATCCTTGATCTCATGGTTATTGCGCTTGCAATACCTACAAAACATCTTCTTCTTTGACTGTGGATCTGATGATTGTACTTGAATTTGAGTCAGCTTCTGATTCGTTGTAGTTTTCTTGGAGCTTTTCTGCTTTTGTCGCTTAGAGCCTTTGAGAGCTTGAGAGGAGGAAGTAGACAAAGTGTCTTGACTTCTTCTATTGTATTCTTGTAGCAACATAGTGATAACTCTAGTAGGAGTTAAATCTGAGTGTGTCGATATGATCATCACCCAGTTCTCATATGTAGAGGGCAAGCTTGAAAGCAATGTCATAATTGTGTCTTGATCATTTATGACTGATCTGACAGTGGCATCTATTACAAGAGATTTTTAAACTGATTAATATGACTCTGAAGAGAATCACCATTAGACATCTTGAATGTGAAGAATTTCCTTTGTAGATGTAAAGTTAGTAGTTACGTCCCTCACATCATATAGTGAGTTCAGAATGTCCCAAACGTCTTTTGAAGTTTTAGCTTCAGCTATGTGTCCAATCTGTGTATCTGATATATTGAGGATAATAAGCGTGAAAGCTTTACCATCTTTCAATTTCCACTTTCAGTCTTATGTATCATCTTCAGGTTTTACTTCTGTACATGTAACAACATTCCATAACTCGTTGGCGATTAGCAAGGTCTTCATCCTAAATTTTCACAAATGATAATTGGATCCATTCAGCTTGTCTGCAATAAGACTAGCTTTATTTTAAGAACCCATCTGGAACTTAGTCTGTCGATTGTATTGATGACGCTAAGATGTAGTAATGCCAACAACACGAAATCAATTATCTGATACTGAAAGGTTGAAAGGAACTAAAGAGTTTGATATCAATTTGATATCACGAAAGATATCAAGTATTAGAGCTTTCGCTTTGATATTGAAATAGTTTTAGGCCCCGATAGAGATCACATGTCTGATACCGTGACGGTTCAGATAAAGAAGTAGTGATCTAGCACTGATACTATGAAAGAATGCTCTTATACCATGTCGAAAATAGGATGGTAAATGTAATGCAGAAACGTTCTACTTTCAGTGCATGACTACGCTTATCAAAAATTGAACAAAGCAGTAGTGATGAAAATCACATTCAATCTCTAGCAATTAACTTTGAAATCGCTAGATACTAAGTGATTACGTAGCCAAACATAAAGTATTGAATTCTTAGACAATTTCTGTCATTTACAAAAGCAATACAGAGATGCATGCATTCTGACATATATTGAACGCAATAAGAAGATAGTATTGATTCAGAAAAACAAAATCAAATGCTAATGAGTGCAAGACAATAGCGGATAGAAACCGTGCACTCTAAGCTGCCTCTGAGTAACTGAGAATAAGTCTGATAGTAATCATCTGATAGTGGAGGTGAGTATAAGTCTACTGACTTCAATGATCTTTGTGATCAATGTGGGATCAAAAGACAATTTATGCAAGCTCATACTCCTGAACTCAATGGTGTAGCTGAGCGCAAGAATCGTACGATTGTGGAAAGTGCCAGATCTATGCTAGTTGAGATGAAGCTACCAAAAGATTTTTGGTCAGAAACATGCAGTATCGCACTCTATCTTCAAAATGGAAGTCCTATTGCCATACCAAAAATAACACCTGCGGAGGCATTCACGAAGAAGAAGTCAAAGGTAAACCACTTGCAAATCTTTGGATGTGTTGTGTCGTCGATGTAGCATAGAGGTTCGTCGTTGGGAGCGACAACCTCGCCTTCACCTGCATAGCAAGAAGAGAGAGGGAGAGGAGAGAGAGGAGAAAGAGAGTGGAGAGAGGGAGAGAGAGAACGCCTAGGTTGAGAAAGGCTTCGGGGGCTCGAGCGCCTACCCAAAGCTATTTTATCCCAACGTAGGGAGAGAGAGAGAGAGAGAGAGAGAGAGAGAGAGAGAGAGAGAGAGAGAGAGAGAGAGAGAGAGAGAGAGAGAGAGAGAGAGAGAGACCAAGAGAGTTTTATTAGAATGAGAATGGAAGATGATACAATACAAAGGAAAGGACTCCCTCTTATAGATTTTAGAGGTGAGCCTCCTTTACTCTCATTGGCCACTTCATTGGGGCAAAGATTCTAATCCAAGCCTTTCAAAGAAACACAACTTAAATCTAATGGTGCTAAGAAAGCACAAGGGCACTCACACGATTCATGTGAGTTTTAAGCTGGGCCCTTTTAGCTTTTTTATTTGCAACTTGACTTAGGGCCTCTAATGTCATTTTAGAGTTTTAAGCCCCTAGTCTCTTATTCCTAGGAATTACAACTTGCTACTTGTGCTCACTGGTGGCTGGGCTTATACACACAGGATGCCAGTGCCTTGCACTTATTATTCTACTATACTATGGTGGGGCCCACTAGGCAAGGCTTGGCCAACAGTATTTTAAGTGGTGGGACTCACTTATATATTTGTATACATGAAATACTCACAACAGGGTCCACGGCCCAAAATAGTGTCGGTCTCTCGGCACTAGGCTACAACTGTTGTGAAGGGGCGCTGTTGTCGGTTCATTTACTGTTGGGACATGGGTGCTTCAGGAAAAGCGTGGATAGAATTCGCTTACATAAAACTTGAGCCTTTATTGATTGTTGATCAGCAAGAACCTAGACTTGCCAGATTTTCAATAATACACATAAGGGTCTGGTGGCCATATTAGATAACCTTGTTCATTGACAATTGGGTAGTCGAGGCATTCCATCGGAGGATCCCAAAATAAATCCTGCTGATATAATGGATCTTCATAGATCGGCGCAACTGGTCCCAATGTCATAGACTCTCCCAAATCATAATGTGGATATGACATGTTTGCTTGATGCTCTTGTCTGTCCAGATATTCGAAGTATGCATCAGCCTGACAACTTTCCTCAACAATCAATATCATAGATTTAGGACAAGGCTTTATCATTGTAGGTTTTGGTTCTTGTTGTACAATTGGCCATTTTGGGCTTGGATTCCCTAGATTTGGCCTTTGAAGAATGGATATACCCCAAATTGGCGTTGATTTGGGGGTCTGTTGAATTGTGGAACAATTAGACTTTGGTTGAATCTTGCTCGTTGAGGGGCAATCATCAACTTTAGTCTTCTCTTGGTCATTGCACTTTCCCGTTGAAGGCTGCGTGATGGCACTTTTTCTTGGATCTTGTGCTGAATTGCCTTCAAGTTGCCCTGTTGACGCTAGTCCCCTTTGTAATTCATCACTAAGAATTCTTCACATTGAGTGCGAAAAAAGCCTTGACAGAATCTGCTGGAGTTCCTCGGTTGCCCGTGTCTTGATTTCCTCGACAGTCGTTGGCTTGATGAATTCTACCATCTTTGTCTTCTGTGATGGTTCTACTTGTTTGCCTGAGGGTATCTTTGTGTACCTTGGGACTTTTGTCAGATTTTCTTCTTCATCACTTGCTTCATAACCCGGTGGCACTAAGATTTTTTTTTTTGTAGTACGTTCGAGGTGGAAGGATTACCACAGGTGCATGTCGGTCTAGATAGGCCAAATGCCTCCTGGCTATTTGTGAATTTCTCATCGGGCAATCTCGGCATGGATGATTAACTCCGCATTGTGAACACGAGGGATCAAATGTTGATGGATCTCCTCAGTGTGGACATTCAGCACGTTGGTGTTTTCCTTCGCATCCATAGCACCTAACTGAGTGCAGTATGTCATCACCTCTAAGTTGATAGGCATACACCGGTAACAAATTCCCCTTAGGATCTTCCACAAAATAGACTGGTAGGCTGTTATGGTCCTCCATTGAATTTGGTGACATGCAAGAGGATATAACCAAAACTTCTACCTTGCCACTGTTTGTTGAAGAAACTCGTGATTTAGATGGATCAATCTGACATCCACCCTTCTGGTGAGCTCCTTGTTGGCTTGATTCTGCTTCTGACCGTTGAACCGCCGGATCTTGTTGTCGACAAACCTGTTGCTCTGTATTTTGTCCTTTTAACAAGCGCGGATTCATGATTGGACACCTGGTACTTGGATGATCTCCAAAGCAGAAGGTACATTCGTCCTTTTCAAGAAACTTAATAGAGTGAGCATAAGTTTGCTGACTGCTTAAAGTGCAAGGTTCTGGGTCTTCCGCTGCACTTGTTCTGCTTGACCTTGCTGCACTTTGTTGCCTTGCATGGGGTTCCATTCTTGTTGGACCATTGCTCGTTGTCAACCTTTGTTCCTCTGATTTCCCATCTAGATAGGAAAAATCCTTCTTCCCGAGTGAGATTTCCATCTTGGCAGCATCCTTACAGAGTTGTACAGGTGACGCATAGGATGCTAATTCTGCCATACCAGATCTGATGCTTTTGGGCGATCCAACATAGTATTTTGCCATGACGATCTGTTCAGGAATCGGTGGATTACAATCCTTCACTAGATGATAGATCCAATAGGTGTAGTCTCGGATTGTTTCAGCAGGGAACTTTTTAAATTTTGATAATCCTACAAGGGCGGTCTCTATAGTTCAGCACTAGAATTTCGCAAAGTAGCTGGTTGGTGAATTGCTTCAAGATTTGCTCAATGACTCTGGTGTTCCAACTTTTTTTTTTTTTTGAAGTGGAAAAAGAAAAAGAAGAGGAGAAAGGAATCAAGAAAAGAGGGATCCGTATGGATGTGAACAGAAATAGAAATGTATCTAACAGATAACCGCAATGAAAGTTATATTGTCAAGAGAATATGGAGATGGACAGAAGAGTGTGGATAGAAGAGTGATGGATGGTTGGTATGGATGGTGGTGGAAATTGATTTTTTTTGGTACTGATCAACTTGATCTGAGGTTCATTCACTTGGTTCAGTCCAGGGATGTTGGATCTTGATGGATATTGTGACTGCAACCTAGATTTGACAAGATCTGATCAGTTTCAATTGGCTAATAGTGTGATCCCTTGTCTTGGTTCTTTGTGGTTTTTTTTTTTTTTGGTTGAGATTTCTTCAGATCTGAGTGAATCTAACCTTCAACCTTCCTACAGTAGCTATATATGGGCCATTTCTAGACAATGTGAGTTCTGCAAGAGTTCTTGATGGGCAGATTTGTCAGGATCTTGAAAAAACTCAGTTTTTTGGCACTTTTTGGCACTTTTTCTTAGATATTTCTAAATTTAACCATTGGATCTTCACAAAAATTTCACAGTAGCCAGATCTTGATTAGATCTATCTAAAAAACTCTTTGAAAAGGTTACTTCCTAGCAGATCTCAAAAAATCATGGAAAAAGTGCATTTTTTTGGGGTCTTTTTGCAAAATTTTAAGATTTTCTGGGAAAACACCCTTGCAGACTGGTATGCACTTGTATCTCAGTCAGCTTCACCAAGCTGTGAGAGTTACTTCCCAAGGAAACTCAAAAAATCTTGAGAAAAGTACATTTTTTGTGGTTTTTTTGCAAAATTTTAAGATTTTCTGGGAACAAACCCTTGTAGACTAGTATGCACTTGTATCTCAGTCAGATTCAGCTACTCACCTAGCTGCAAGAGCTAATTCCCTAGGAAACTCAAAAAATCTTGAAAAAAGTGCATTTTTTTGGGGTTTTTTTGCAAAATTTTAAGGTTTCCTAGGAATGAACCCTCGGAGACTGGTATGCACTTGTATCTCAGTGAGATTCACCTGCTCACCAAGCTGCAAGAGTTACTTCCTTAGGAAACTCAAAAAATCTTGAAAAAAGTGCATTTTTTTTTGGGGTTTTTTTTGTGAAATTTTAGGATTTTCTTGGAACAAACCCTCGCAAACTGGTGGTATGCACTTGTATCTCAGTTAGATTCACTTGCTCACCAAGCTGCGAGAGTTACTTCTCAAGGAAACTCAAAAAATCCTGAAAAAACTGCATTTGTTTGTGGTTTTTGGGCCAAATTTTGAGATTTTCTGGGAACTAGTCTTCGCAGACTGGTATGTGCTTGTATCTGAGTCAGATCCACTTGCTTACCAAGCTGTGAGAGTTACTTCCCAGAGAAACTCAAATATTTGTTGTCTGAGAAGATTCTAGGCCACTTTTTGCTCTTGGGAACCTTCACAGGGGCACCTTTTTTGGGATCTAACTCTCGCAGACTTCTCTGTGTCCTTGTCTCAGTGAGATGGAACTTCAGAGAGCTCTGCGAAGGTTACTTCCCAAGGAAACTCAAAAATTTGTTGTTTGAGAAGGTTCTAGCCATTTTTTTTTTTTTTTGTTCTTGAGAACCTTCACAAGGGCACTTTTTTTGGGATCTAACCCTCGCAGACTTCTCTGTGTCCTGGTCTCAGTGAGATGGGACTTCATAGAGCTTTGCGAAGGTTAGTTTTGAGTTTTGAAACTTTTTTTTATTTTTACAAAGGATTTTTGAATTTTTTTGGATTTTTCTCTGTTTTTTCAAAATCTGATGGGAACTAACCCTCATAGGCTTCTATGCAGGTCTGCGACAGTACTTTGAAGCTACTGCCAGTCATGCGAAGGTTCATGCCCACTGGTTTTTGAGAAATCAAAATCTGATGAGATTTTGCCTCTCTTTTTCCCTCCAAATATAGATTTTGAGCTTTTTCTATTTTTATTTTTATGGATTGTATGGATTAATGAAGGGATTGGGTGCTTAGATCTGATCCTCCCATCCCACAATCTCTCTCTACACTGCAAACAAACAAAAAAATCACAAAAAAACGGTAGAAACTAACACTACTCACACTATTCTATCCTTAAAATTCAATTTTTTGATGAAAAAGAATGATGAGAGAGAAGAAAGAGAGAGATATAGAGGAAAAGAGAAAGTGAGTAAGAAAGCTATGCGGCGAAACGAGTGTGTGGCGCTCCCCGGCAACGGCGCCATTGTTGTGTCGTCGATGTAGCATAGAGGTTCGTCGCTGGGAGCGGCAACCTCGCCTTCACTTGCATAGCAAGAAGAGAGAGGGAGAGGAGAGAGTGGAGAGAGGGAGAGAGAGAGAGAGAGAACGCCTAGGTTGAGAAAGCTTTCGGGGGCTCGAGCGCCTACCCCAACGTAGAGAGAGAGAGAGAGAGAGAGAGAGAGAGAGAGAGAGAGAGAGAGAGAGAGAGAGAGAGAGAGAGAGAGAGAGAGAGAGAGAGAGAGAGAGAGAGAGAGAGAGAGAGAGAGAGATGGAGAAACCAAGAGAGTTTCATTAGAATTAGAATGGAAGATGATACAATACAAAGGAAAGGACTCCCTCTTATAGATTTTAGAGGTGAGCCTCCTTTACTCTCATTGGCCACTTCATTGGGGCAAAGATTCTAATCCAAGCCTTTCAAAGAAACACAACTTAAATCTAATGGTGCTAAGAAAGCACAAGGGCACTCACATGATTCATGTGAGTTTTAAGTTGGGCCCTTTTAGCTTTTTTATTTGCAACTTGACTTAGGGCCTCTAATGTCATTTTAGAGTTTTAAGCCCCTAGTCTCTTATTCCTAGGAATTACAACTTGCTACTTGTGCTCATTGGTGGCTGGGCTTATACACACAGGATGCCAGTGCCTTGCACTTATTATTCTACTGTACTATGGCGGGGCCCACTAGGCAAGGCTTGGCCAACAGTATTTTAAGTGGTGGGACCCACTTATTTATTTGTATACATGAAATACCCACAACAGGATGTAAGGCCCTTGTACACATTCCTAAGGAAGAAAGATGTAAGCTTGATGTAAAATCTATAAAGTGCATATTCTTAGGATATGATGATCGTGTAAAGGGCTATAGATGTTTTGATCCAGTGGAGAACAAAATACATGTTAGCTGTGATGTTATCTTTGATAAATATAAGATGTATGAGATGAGAATACCGAGAAGACGGATACATCTAGTGAGAAAGATGGTACAGTGAGAATTCCTCTTGATGGTGATCCATTTGTTGACTTTCCTAGTGATGGACATGTGGATACATCTCATGATACTACTACCCAACCTCAAGAGATAGGTTGGACCGGGTAGAGATAAACCTTTTGGTGCAAAGAGGATTGAATTTGCAGGTGACAAACGCAAGGAGAAAGATCTACTGTGGGATGCATTTTCACCAAGAAGCCGATCACCTAACAAGAAGCTCGCTAAGTGGTTTGAGGAGAGCCGCGACATGGATGACTTTCTAGGATCATCTATCTAGGGAGAGCTACAAAAATCAACAAGAGAGAAGACACAACCTGATAGGTATGAAGCAAATTATGCTATCTTATCTAGCATTATTCAAAGAAAAGAACCTTCGACTTATGTTGAAGCGAAGGATGATGACATTTGGGTCAAGGCCATGGAAGAAGAGATGAGTCAATTGCTAAGCATAGCACATGGGACTTAGTGGAACCACCAGTTGGCAAGAAACCCATTGGTTGTAAATGGGTATATAGGACTAAGTACCATGCAGATGGAAGTATAACAAATACTTTACATCTACTTGTTGGTTTAGCTTCACATTTTGGTTGGCCTTTACATCAGATGGATGTGAAATATGCTTTTCTAAATGGTGAGTTAGAAGAAGAGGTGTCATGGATCAACCTGAAGGCTTTCTATCGAAAGGACAAGAGAATAGAATATGTCATTTGAAAAAAGCACTTTATGGTCTCAAACAAACACCATGTGCGTGGTATAGTAGGATTGATGCCTACTTTCATTCTAAGGGGATGGTGAGAACACACTCTGATCCAAATCTTTAAGTCTTATGCTTTGATGGTATGATTGCTTTGGTTGCTCTTTATGTTGATGACTTGATTATTATGTGAAATAATCAAGAGATGATAGATATGATCAAGAAGGATCTCATGAAACAATTCGAGATGATAGACCTCAACCTAATGCATTATTGCCTTGGAGTAGAGGTGTGACAAAAAGGACATGAGGTGGGTCTAACATAGGTGAAGTATGTAAGAGAGTTGCTACTCAGGTTCAGGCTACAAGATTGTAAGCCAGTGAACACTCCTATTGAGCCAGGTAAAATGATTTCTAAACTTGACGAATCATAGCCATTTAATGCTACGCTGTATAGGCAGTTAGTAGGGAGCCTAATTTATCTTACCACGACTAGACCAAATATATTCTATGATGTTGGTATTGTAAGTCACTTTATGGCAACACCTACGAAAATGCATTGGAATGTAGCCAAATACATTTTGCGATATGTCAAAGGCACTTTCGATTATGGCTTGGTGTATAGGAAGCATGAGGGTTTACCTGAGTTATGTGGCTATCTGGATGCGGATTGGGGAGGTGACTATGATGATCGTAGATCCACCACTGGGTATGTATTCCAGCTTTGTGGGAGTTGCTTTTTCTGGTCTAGTAAGAGGCAAAGTACAGTTGCTTTATCCACAACAGAAGCAAGATATAAGGCAATGTATAGTGCAACACATGAAGCTATATGGTTGAGGCAAATCTTGGATGAGGTTGGCATGAAACAGAAAAATCCCATCATTATACATAGCGACAGTCAGAGTGGCATTCAGATGGCAAAGAATCCGGTGTTCAATGTGAGAACCAAACACATCGAGATTTAGTATCACTTTATACATGAGAGGCTGCTGAGTCAGAAATTAATGTTGTTCATTGTAGTACGGATGAACAACTAGTTGACATTGTCACTAAGCCACTCATTAGAGAAAAGTTTGATAAGTTTAGATCAAAGCTTTCTGTACTTAAAGTTTGTTAACTTTGATGCTATCTATATAGATGTATAAAAAGTAGATTCTACTTTTAGAGAGAGAGTTAAAACTAAAGTAGAACTACTGTGTTATTGTACTGTGGGTCCTATCAGTGGTAAGGACTAGTTGGCCTCGCCACAAGGCAAGTCGACGGGACTCACGTCCCATCAACGGCAACCTGGGCCATGCATGGGTTGCCATAGTGAAGAACTATATGTACAGTGTATTTTGGTTTTGAGAAATACAGTTGTTACGTGAGCTTGGAGTGGAGAGTGCTTTCTGTCTATGGTATTGTTTTATACCTTGGACGACGTGGTATTTATGATGTCGCAAGCCCAGCAAGAACCTGATCAAAATCAGGCACCAGCGGAACAAGTTTTCGAGGGACCTACGTGAACACAGCCAATGAACATTGTCGAGCCAGGTGAAGAAGAAACGATAGTGCATGTGGGAGAGCAGTTAATGCCCACACGGTTCAAGAGACTACGATCATTGTTGGTGGAATATAAAGACTGTTTTGCCTGAAGTTATAGTGATCTAAAGGGCATTCCACCAATAGTAGTCCAACACACCATAGTCCCCAAGGTGAGCCGTTACTACCGCTGCAACCCGAACTACACAGAGCTGATCAAACAGGAGTTGCAAAAGCTTTTAGATGCAGATTTCATTAGGGCCCTTTTTGGACTCAAAAAGGGCCTCTTCACTAATTATAACTAGTGTTAACGATGACATGTGTACCAATAAAAGAGTGACAATTGAGATAGAATGGTCCATATGAAATGGCACATCCAATGGCTTAGATGAATTCCTCAAAATCTAAGTCACCCACTAACCACACTATAACTATACTCCCCTAGCCCCTTATTGTTGACAATGTCACCCTCAAAAGCAAGGCACAAATTCGAATTTTTAATTTGTGAAGTGCTGAAATTTTTTGAGCACTTCATCAGTATTTTTTTTAGGCTTGTTTTGGAAAGAAACTGGGATGCAAATTTTTTTGTATTTCATCTTGAAATGTGGATTGAAAACAGGGTACAAGGGGGGTACCCCCCCTTGTACCATTACAAAAAAAATTTGAAATGTAAGGGGGGGGAGGGGAGGGGTTACACCCCCCCCTCCCTCCCCTCCCCACTCCCTCCTGCACGGCCGTGCTCCTGCTTGCAACCCCCCTTAGGGCCGCTGGCCCGGTTCGGTGCCCAAATCTTGGGAGAACCCAAGCACACACCCGGTTTCTGCCTTGAGTGATCAGAGTACTGGTACTGACATCAACCACGTTGCATGCTTCGTCAGAAAACATTACACGCTTTTCTGCATCTGCTATTCTTGCTACAGAAAGCAAGTCTCGCTGCAGTGTGGGCACAAACAAAACGTCTTCGAGGCGTCTGTCTCTGCCATTAGTGTTGAGCCATAGTGAGCCAATACCGTTCACTTGATGTCTAGATCCATCTCGAAGAACTATGAATCTTGAAGGACCTGCTCTTCTGAAATTAGACATTATTCATCTTGATGTCACAAAGTGTGAGGTGGCTCCTGAATCTAGGATCATCTCCTGTGTGTCAGATGTTGATGCTACGCACACATCTTCACAGATGTAGGCGGTTGAACAATTTTTGTTCGTTCTTTCTTTGCCCATTTTTGAGCTCTCGGGCTCCTCGACATAGGACGAACTATTGTTGTTCTCCTGTCTGTTCTGTGTTGATTTGTTTCTCGGGTTTTGGCGGCAATCCACGGCTGCGTGACCCTTCTTGTGGCAATGGATACACTCAATTTTGGGATTGAGCTAGCATGTATCTACTATATGCCCGTCTCTTCTGCATCTCAAGCAAGTTTTCTTATTTGCATCTTGTTGCTTTGACCTCCCTTTGCTCTTCCAGTTGCCTTTGCTGGTCCCTTCTGCTTGCTAATCACGGTCCTGCCTCTGATTCGACTCCCTCTTAGGCTTGAATTGGTTCTTGGATTTTTCTTTGTTGTCGTAGAGGGCCTGGTCAGAACCATCTTTGTGATCAAGATGTTCTCTGGCCTCGACTTCCTCTCGAATCTCGACAATCGCCTTTTCGAGGTTCATGGTAGGATCTTTCGTGAGCAGGGTCCTTGTTGTCTGGAATGATATGGGTAAGGCTCTCAACAAGTACGTGAGCTGCTTCTTAGTAGACATTGTGTTCTTTGCTCCAGAGTTATGTAGTGATAGAAATAGATCCTTCATCTTTCTCACGAAAGAAGTGAGGCCTTTTTCATCCCACTGTAGATTCGTCAACTGATCTTCCAGAGTTCAGATGCGATCGCTAGACACTACCAGCTGAATCACTCCTACAGTCCTCCAGAATGTAGTCAGGCACTGCTGATCTACGTTTATAAAATTAATGCAACATTCAACATAGTTTCAACCAAGGTGCAGAATTAAAATGAACAAGAGAACTCAGACACACGAATAACAGCAGACACATTTGCATTCGAGATCAGACACGACAATAATATCATCTATATTGATCTTTCTCTATTCATCTACAAGGCCATCACAGCCAGATCTAAAAAAATCAAGATAGATCAAGCTAGATCCACCAAGATTCAACTAGATCTGGCAAGATTGGAGAAGATCCAATAAGATTCAAGAGGGATCCAAGACCATATAGGATCAACAAGAAAGCAGATCATCAGGTTGCACCAACAAGCCCCCCAATTTGCAGATCAAATACCTTGATATGGAGAAATAGTTGCAAAATAAGGGCAAAATTCATTAAAACTGATGGATCAGCTACCAAATATCTATCAAAACTCTCAGAGAATTACCTACAGTCAGATCTAACATGGATACAATAGATTACCAGTTTGCAAGGGTTAAGGATCAGAGAATCTCAAGATATCGTCAAAAAATACACAAAAATAGCATTTTTTCATGATTTTTGGAGATCCCCTAGGAATTAGCTCTTGAAACCTTGACAGTCACTAGATCTGACTTAGATGCATCTATAAAATTCTTTGCAAGAGTTATTGATAGAAAAATCATCATTTTTTGAGTGATTGGGAGAGTTCAGAAGGACAAAATCTTCAGAACCTTCACAGAGCATCAAGATCATAGAACCAACCTTTGCAAGGGGCATAAATGGAATCAAAGCAGTGAAATTAGTTTGCCTTCATAGTCTGATTTTGAAAATCCAACCACTGGAGTTAGTTGTGAGAGAATTCACTTCCTACAAGGATTGAACCCTTGCAGACTGTTCGAACCCTCGTAGAACCTTCGTAGGGTAGTCAAACCCCCTCCTGAACTCTCGTAGACTTCTCTGAGGTCTTAGAATTTTGTGAAGAACGTCTATGCAAAAATTTGGGTGGAACTGAGCTGGGAAAAGTGGATTTCACCTAATACACACTCTAAATTCCGCTATATAAGGGCTGAATTCGAGTCATTTGTGACTTTTCCTAGCGAAGCTCTGCTGAATTTTTGAGTAAAATTTTCAAGTTTTTTTATTGTGACAAAAAATTATACCATGCATCATCTGCACACTTTAAACCAAGATCCGCGTTCAGAACCACTGTTATTATTATCCATCACCTATTTTTCATTGTTTTCCTCATTTTCAACACTTTTTATCCTTTCCACCGTATTTCTTACTTTTTTTCACTTTTCCTTGTAACAGACTCTAACTACCACTGCTAACATGGCCTCTTCTTCCTCTTCTGATGACTTTGGCACCAAGAAGGTGATCCAGCGTAAAATATCATCAGGCACCCAGATTTGGCCCTTGTCTTCTGACGCCCTATTCAAACCATGGCTTCAGACGGCTAGACCTCTTCTTGAAGCAGTGGATTTTTACCTACCGCTTTTCAGCTCTTACATTAACATGGGTCTCGTCTTACATGCTTACGCCACATGGGACGTGCCGAAGGCGCGTTTCCACATCCTGTACCAAGGTACTATGTACAAGGTATGGATTAACGTAGATTCCATGGTCAACGTAGGCATAGTGTCTGATGATGGTCAACCCATCTCTCATCGCCAGACAAAGGCCTTGATAAGGCCATTTGTCACCTAGACTGCCTAAGAGATTCCGATCCAAACTAGCAACAAATACTTGATAGAAGGTATCACGGACCCAATAATCCAGGCGGCTGAACATCTATTTTTGAAAAACTTTCTGGTTGTTTCAACATTTCAAAAAGACCGAATCCAATCCAAGCTGCCCAATCAAATTATGGAGTCCTTCTTGGGACTTCCTGGCCCCACAGTAGTGCCATATAATTGGCATACTCTCCTCATCCACGAACTAACCACATCCATCAAATCTAACTCACGTGAACGTATCGTAGTAGGCCCCCTACTGTGTAACTTTGTCTGTGCACTTCTTGAGGCAAAAGTACGCAGGTTCCACCGTTCCAACATCTTATCATCCACCATGCCTCATACTAACCTGTACCCTCCAGCCATTGCATCCACATCCGCCCATCCTGCAGTGACTAACACAACAGCCAACAAGCGAATGCATGGCGCTGCTCCCTCCTCTTCATCTCCACCTGCTCCTAGACACCACACGACCACCACACTAGTAATAGTTTCTGTTTCCACCACTGCCACCTCCTCTTCTGTTCAACCCTCTTCTACCGTTTCTGTCCCCATTCCTATCTCCTCTATAAATACTGCCTCTACCTCAATTCCGCCCTCTACCACCCATTCCATTACTATCACTTCCTCCATCCCCACTGCTTCCACCACCATCTCTCTTCAGTTCAATCCTTCAGATTCACAGTTGTCTCTCGACACCCTGGCTTGGATGTAAGTCATTAATTTCACACCGCCAAGCCAGGGCACATCTCCCCCTTCTTCTCCCTTCGTCCTTCACACCACCCTCCAGTTCCACTCTGTTCCACCCATTCTACCGTTTGGACAAACTGTCCCGCTCTCTGTTTCCACTTCTGCTTTCTTCACACCTCCCACCTCTCCATCGAAGGTTGTTGAGGGCGCTTAATGGAAAAACCATAACTATTAAAACAAGAACATAGAAAAAGAAACAATTAGAAATACACAACAAAAGCATTAGCATGAGTGCTTAGCAAATGAGGATGCTTGGCTCTCCAAATTGGCAGAGTTTCTTCCTTCTCATTAAGCATGGAAATAGAGTACAAATGGTGTCTTTCTATAAAATGGGGAAGGTTGTTGCCCCAAAATCCTATTGGCTAATATTTACATTGATCCTATCCATTCATCTTGGACCCAACTTGATCCAAGGGTCCACAAAAAGTACATTGAAATTCACAAGATTCATGTGAGTCCCAAATTGGACCCAACTCTAAAAAAGTAATCTCTAAGGCCAAGACGCAGGTCCGAGCCAAAGCCAAGAGAAAGGATAGGCCTCATCATCAAGAAGTTCACGCACCATATTTGTCAACCGAGTCTTTCGAAGACCAAACTCCGTGGAGGAGAAAATAAACGAATTTTTGGCTAGGTATCTCCACGAGTCATCCAAAGGTGGCTTGCAGATATCATTTTCAGCTCAGAAAATAAAGGGCAACGAGCTGCAGGCACTGCCCGCTCTCCACCTACAACCAGAGTGGCATCAACAACTTTTTGAAAGAGACCCTGTGGCCATCAGGGCTTATGTGACAAGTCCGCAACAACTACGGGTGAACACGCACTTCCTGCCATGGCGACGATCCAAATGGGCGGAATGCGACACCACTCTGGACAAAATCACGATTCAAAATTTCAATTGGCCAAGGATTCCATCAGAGCTTCAAGTGCTAAAGGCCGAGGAGGTCCCTTGCATCTATTGTGACAATCACGCTTCTCAACAAATTGCTACCAATCTGATCTTCCATTCTTGGTCTCATGTCTCAACACCCATATCGGCTGGTCCTTGGTCTTGGCCTTTGGACCGTTGATCCTGATTGAACCCCCTCTGCTGCTTGCTGGCCTTGGTCCTGGCTCATGCTGGCCTGTGCAGCATCAAAAATTGGTGGCAATGGAATCACCACTGGGGTGGGCTAGGTCTTCTTCTCCATGTACTGTTGGAAAGCCTTGAGGGCTTGTTTGTCCTGGGCGAGCTTGTGAGTTGCGCTCGTCCGGTACTTGTCGAACTCTGCTTGGCTGTTCAATGTTTGGCTATATACCTGCATCTGACGCCTAAAGAGATTCATTTCTACTTGAGAGAGTGGCCTTGAGTCTGGTGCAGGTTGAGCTAGCCAGAAGAGTTTTTCATTTCCACCCCCAGGCGCGTATTCTCTACTTCAAAAATTTGTAGTTGCGCCTGGAGGGGAGCAAGCCATTGGGACGCTTCGGATTGAAGCTCCCGCACCTTTGTGGAAGCCTCTGTCAGCGCTTTGGAGAGGCTTTGGATGTATAGGTTGAGGTCATCCTCTTTCTGTTGTAGCTTGGCGATTTCTCGGTGTCCTTTTTCTTCATGTTGTTGAGCTAGAATAAGCTCTTGTTGCAGCTTTGTGAGTTCTGCTTGCAGCGCTTGTTGCTTGTCGCCAGGTGGAGTACCCAGCTGTCCAAAATGGCCTTGTCTGCTACCACCTCCAAGATGTATGTGCCCAAGGTTTGGTACGCTGTCGTTAAGTCTGTTGGAACAGCCGGTACGCTGGCACTGATAGGGGCTTGTGTGGTAGCGGCTCCGACAACTTGTGGAGCTCTATTGTCATTGTCTTCAATCAGGTTTTCGGGGGACCTGTTGTCATCTCGGGCGGTTGGATCTGTCCAATCTGGTGATGGTATGAAAATTGTCTGAACAAATGCATCATCAAGCAGTGGTTGGTTGCCCTCAGCAACCTTTAGTGGCAAAACAGGTGGGGTGAGAGAAGCAGCAGTGGAAACAGGGGTGGGGATGGTTTGTCCAAACGATAGGATGGGTGGAACAGAGGGAAACTGAAGTGTGGTGTGGAGCATGAAAGGCGAGGAGGGAGCAAAAATGGTCTGACGTTGGGGTGAAAAGTTGTTGACTTGCATCCACACCAGAGTGTCCGGAGACAACTGAGAATCAGAGAGCGATTAAACTGGAGAGGAGCAACGGTGGTGGCAGGAGTGATGGAGGATGCGATGGTGATGGAAGGGGTAGTGGATAATGGAACAGAAATGGAAGTGGTATCAACAGAGGAAACAAAAATGAAAACAGAAACAGTCGTGCATGGAACAAAAAGAAGAGTAGTGACAACAGAGATAGGAGGAGGAGGTTGTATAGAAGAAGAAGTGGCGGTGGTTGATGGAGTGGTTGCTGATGTGGCAGTGGTACATCGTCTAGTGGTAGGTGGAGATGAGGAGGAAGGGGCAGCGCCACACATTCTCTTGTTGGCTGTTGTGTTAGTAACTTCGGGTTGGGAGGATCTGGATGCGGCAGATGGCAGATAAAGATTAGTGTGCAGCACGATGGAAGATAAAAGGCTGGAGCGACGGAAGTCACACTTTTGCCTCGAGAAGTGCATAGACAAAACTATACAACAAGGGACCTTTTGCAATACACTCACGGTTGTTGGGTTTGATGGAGATGGTTAGTTCGTGAATGAGAAAGGCGTGCCAGTCGTATGGCACAACCGTGGGGCCAGGGAATGCCAGAAAGGATTCCACTATCTGACTCAACAGCGTGGACTGGATTATGTCCTTACGAAATGTTGAAACAACTAGAAAGTTGTTCAACAGATGCGCAGCCACTTGTATAACTGGTTCCGTGATAGCATCTATCAAGTAACCATTGTTAGTATGGACGGGGATCTCTGGTGCAGTCTTGGCGACAAAAGGTTTGATCAGGCTTTTTGCTTGACGATGGGAGATGGGCTGACGGTCACTGGACATAATGCCAACGGTGACCATCGAGTTTGCATTAATCCTGACCTTGTACGTAGTATCTTGGTACAGGAAGTGGAAGCGCAACTTCGACGCGTCCCAAGTGGCGTAAGCGTGAAGGGCGAGGCCCATGTTGATCTCAGAATGGAAAAGCGCCAGAAAAAAACCCATTGCCTCAAAAAATGGGCCACCAGTCTGAAGCCATGGTTGAATTAGAGTGTTAGAGGGTAAGGGCCAGATCTGTGTGGCCGAGGGTATTTCACACTGGATCACCTGCTTGGTGCCAGAGTCTTCAGAGGATGAAGAGGCCATGTTAGCATAAAGTAGAAAAAACAGTGGAAAAGGTAAAAAGAGGTGGAAACGACAGAAACTGTGAATAACGAGTGTCGGATGGTAAGAATTGTAGTTTAGAACGCAGATCTGTGTTCACTGCAAATGATAGCTTGTATGAAATCTGGTCGCAAACAGAGAACTTGGAAATTTCAGTGAAAATTTGAGCAGAGCTTCACCAGCAAAGGTGTTAATAGGCTCGAATTCAGCCCTTATATAGTGGAATTTAGAGTGCGTATTAGGTGAGATCCACTTTTCCTTGCTCAATTTCTCCAAATTTTGGCAGGGACCTTCTTCACAAAATTCTAAGACCTCAGAGAAGTCTACGAGAGTTCAAAAGGTGATTTGACTGTCCTGCGAAGGTTTTGCGAGGGTTCAGACTATCTGCGAGAATTCAACTCTTGCAGGAGGTGATCTCTCGCACAACATGTTCCTGTGGTTGGATTTTCAAGATCAGATCATGTAGACAGACTAATTTCATTGCTGTGATTCCATTTATGCACCTTGCAAAGGTTGGTAGGATGATCTTGATGCTCTACGAAGGTTCTGAATATTCACCTTTTGGGAACCCTCGCATGCACTCAAAAATGATGATTTCTCCATCAAGAACTCTTACAGAGATTTTCATGGATGCATCTGGGTTAGATCTAGTGATTGTCCAAGTTTCAAGAGCTTTCTCCCAGGGGATCTCCAAAAATCATAAAAAAAGTGCTCTTTTAGAGTGTTTTTTGACAAGATCTTGAGATTCTCTGATTTTTAACTTTTGCAAACCGGTAATCAGCTTCATCCATGCTTGATCTGACTGTTGGTAGTTTTCTGAAAGTTTTGGACATTTGGTAACATATCCATCATTTTTGGGTGAAATTTGCCCTTAATTTGCCATAGATTCATTAAGGTGTTGCATTGTGGCAATCCTTAATGAAGGGACTAAAAACTCTACTGACATTACATCATCCTGACCATAACCAATTGGAAAGGTGTTTGATCAGTGCTTCCCTTATATGTCATCCTGAATGCCCACAAAGCAACATGCAACTTATGTTCCCAATCTGATCTGCTAGCTTCAACTGTTTTCGTGAGCACGCTACACATGATCTTATTGGATGATTCTGCTTGCCCATTACCGTGAGGATAATAAGACGTACTTGTTTTACATGAAGAATTCCTCCCACAGGACCTTGATGGTCTCATTGATGAAATGACTTCCGCGATCGCTGACTAGCTCCACCGGGCATCCAAAGCACAAAATGATTTATTCATAAAAGAACTTGGCAGTGGTCCTAGCATCGGCTACCCTTACTGCCATGGCTTCGACCCACTTGGTGAGATAGTCCGTGGCTACGATTATGCAGCGAGCCTGGGTACTCCTTACTGTAGGGTGAATTGAACCGATGTAATCCAATCTCCACTTTTTGAATGGTGCTTGGGCTAAGACCGGGTGCAGTAGGTCATAATTCAATCTCGTTGGTCTCCTTGACCTTTGGCACACATCGCACTTTCTCGGGTATTCCTCCGAATCCTTATGAAATGTTGGCCACCAACATTCTGATTGCAAAACCTTGCGAACTGTAATGTCGGATGCAAAATGGCCTCCACTCATGCCTTCATGTGAGAGCAAAATGATTTAGGTGGTCTCATGTGGAAGAATACACCGTTGAAGAATCCCATATGGTCCTCTTCGATACAATTGGTCGGCAACCAGCTGATAAGGTCTAGCTTTCAGGATCAATTTTCGCTGATCCACCTTTTGTAGTGATTTGTCTGGTTGGCCCCACATTAGATATTCAACAATGTCGGTAGCCCATTCTGGTATTGTGTCCACATAAAATAAGGCAGCATCGGCCAGCTCATCGTTGGTTGGGTTGCAACCTCCTTCCTCTTGATTCATAACACATGATCTACCATGTAGTATTGTTTTCTCTTGTGGACTACTATCCGAAAATCAAATTCCAACAATTGAAGTAGCCATCTGGTGATTCTCCCGGTGTTGCAAGTTTTGTTAGCAAGATAGAACAAGGGTTGATGGTCCGTATAAAAAGCGAAATGTGTGGCCATCAGGTAGTGCCAAAATTTTTTACTACGCAAACATCATTGCCAGTGCTTCCCGCTCTGTGGTTGAACCAATTGCATACTTTGATGTGTCCGTATACACATGAAACTCAATGGACCAATTGGGTGGACATTGGTGCTAAAACCAATGCATCCTTAAGCTTTTGGAAAATGAAGATCCTATAATAGTTAGCATGATCCATGA
Source organism: Diphasiastrum complanatum (assembly GCA_029204225.1). NCBI lineage: Eukaryota > Viridiplantae > Streptophyta > Lycopodiopsida > Lycopodiales > Lycopodiaceae > Diphasiastrum > Diphasiastrum complanatum. The sequence continues at coordinate 76,900,579 of CM055095.1, read as the reverse complement.
AGATGTAGACTTCGCGGATCGTCCCCGGTGGTGGTAGATCAACAATAATCCTGATCTTTGATAGGTATGTGGCGATCCCGTGTCTTGACGCTATATGGCCGAGAATCAAGCCATGTGTAATCCAAAATTGACAATTTTATTTATTCAAAGAGATCTGAAAATTGCGGCATTTTTGTAGCACCTTCTCCAAATTGAATAAGTGTTTTGAGTCTGGTCCATGCACGCACAGATCATCTAAGAAAATTTCCAGAAATTTTTGCAAATACTCTATGAATGTCGCCTGCATGACACACTAAAAAGTGCTTGGGGCATTGCAAAGTCCGAATGACATCACTTTATAGGCATAGGTTCCCCATTCTGTGGCGAACGTTGTCTTGTGCTGGTCTTGGGGGGCTATCTTCACATGGTTGTAGCTGCTGAAGCCATCTAAAAAACTGTAGGCTTCAGCACCAGCTACTCTGTCGAGGACACTTTTCGTAAATGGTAAAAGAAAATGATCTTTTTTTATGACTGCATTTAGCACCTTCAGATTCACACAAATTCACATTTTGCCATTTTTCTTGGGTACTATAACTATCGGTGATATCCATTCCGTGTGCTTGATTTCGTAAATGCATTAGGGCCCTTTTTGAACTCAAAAAGGGCCTCTTCCTTACCTAAGCAAGTTTGATAATCTGGATTAATTAACTTGTTAATAGTCCTATGTGGCAATTCACCTTGGATTTAGCTTAGTCACATAGGTTGCATTTGAACCTAGTATATTAAATAAAGAAAGATTGAAATTTAATGCTTGTAAAAAGATTTATTTATTTTTAAATTTGTGAAGTGTTAAGAAAATTTTAACACTTCATCTGTATTTTTTTTTTGGCTTTTGAAAGGAAACCTATATCATCTGAAGGTACGCCTACCTACAGATCAGGTGCATCAGACTCATGATGACCAACCAGACACTCTGTGGCACAGGAGACTCTGCCACATGCATTCAATGGCACTCTTCCAAGCAAGCCATCATAGAGCGATAACCGTGTGCCAGCATCTCAAATGCAACCAGTTCGACTACTTGTGATGCATGTTTGAAGGGCAAGATGTCACACACTCCATTCATCAAAGACTCCTACAGAACGACCAAGATTCTAGAGCTAGTGCATTATGACATCTGCGGACCATTTAATGTGATCTCAATAGGAGGTTCAAAATATTATATAACCTTCATTGATGACTATAGCAAATTTTTCAGAGTGTATTTTATTCAGAATAAATTTGAAGCACTTGATAAATTCACAGAATATGTGAATTGGGCTGAAAGACATACAGACAGCAAGGTGAAGCAGATCAGAACGGATCGAGGTGGCGAATGCATCTCGAATCGTTTCACTGACTTCTACAATGATCGTGGCATCATTCACAAAAGGACTACAGCCTACACTCCACAGCACAATGGTGTTGCTGAACAAAAGAACAAAATCCTGATGGAAGCAGCCAGATGCATGATGGCCTACTCAAAAGCTCCAAGGGTATTGTGGGCTGAAGCAGTAGCTATAGTCGCATACATCCAGAATAGAACAAGCAAGTCTGGTGTTCCTCACATGACACCACATGAGCTATGGTGGGGTAGAAAACCCAACCTAACTCATGTGAGAATCTTTGGCTGTGCAGCTTATGCACATATTTCTGATAAGCTTCGAAAGAAGCTTGATGAGAAAGCCGAGCAGGGATTTCTGGTAGATTATGACAACAATTCGTCATACTACAGAATCTACATGCCAGACATGAACACTATCAAAACAGTGAGAGATGTTAGATTCGATGAGAGCAGGACAATGGCCAATGACGATCTTGTCAGCTATGAAGTTTTGGAGAGACAGTACTATGACCTGCCGCCAATGACAGAGGGAGTAGAGGACGAACACGAAAACAAAGATTTTCGAGTCGTCTCCCATTCGAGCGACGAATCTAAAGAAAAAAAATTCGAGAGGCAGCCTACCGTCGTAGTTCCTATAAACCAAGATGGTTCCGGACCGAGCAGAGCAGACAAAGGCAAGGGCATTGCTATCCCAGGAGGATCTCCTAGAAGGTCGACTAGACCACAAAGAGCGCCAGCAAGATATGTGCCAAGCAGCTCAGCTTCCATATCAGAAGAGTTTTGTGGATTCAATGGCGAACCACAGACTTTTGAGGAGGCGATTGAAAGTCCAGAGAAGGACAGATGGATCCAAGCCATGAATGAAGAAATGGAGTCCATGAGGAAGAACCAGGTATGGACGCTGGAGCCATTGCCACATGACTGCAAGACTGTCAAATGCAAATGGGTTTTCAAGCTCAAATACGGACCAGATGGGAACATCACGAAATACAAGGCAAGACTGATAGCAAAGGGATTCTCTCAGATATATGGTATTGACTACTTTGAAACCTTCTCTCCTGTCATCAAACATTCGTCCCTACATCTATTATTTGCATATGTAGCAGCTTATGACCTCAGGATCCACATTGTGAACGAGAATAACCTTCTTGCATGGCGAACTAGACGAAGAAGGCTATATGGATCAACCCCCAGGATTTGTCTCGAATTCACTTCCTGACAATGCATGCAGAATGCACAAAAGTATCTATGGTCTGACAGTTAGCCCGACAATGGTACAAGAAGAAAGATCAAGCCTTGAAATCATTAGGATTCAAGCCTCTGTTGGCTGATTCCAATGTATATGTCAGAGTTACAGATGGGCAAATCATCATCGTCGCTATATACATTGATGACACTTTGATACTTTGCAGGAGTGAGCAGCTGATCACTGAGGTAAAGACATACATCTCAAAACATTTCGAGATAGTGGATATGGGAGAAGCCAGTTGTTACCTAGGCTTACAAATTAAAAGGGACTACGAGGGAGGTAAATTATACCTTCACCAGTCCAGATACACCCAGAAGATCCTAGAGGACTTTGGGATGCTGAACTGCAAAGGAGCGAGCACTCCAATGCTCGCGGGGACGGTGCTGACAAATGATGACTGTCCAAAGATTGAGGAAGAGAGAGAACAGATGCCAATTCTGCATGAATCCAGGCTCGACACATTGGAAGATTGCAAAACAAATTTTGCAATATCTTCAATTAACAAGGGATTATGGCTTGTGTTATTGTCATGGTGCAAGTTTCAAGATGCTTTCCTACAGTGATGCTAGCTGGGCATCTCTCAAGGATGACTGTAAGAGCATCTCAGGAGGGTGCACCATCGCATCAGGAGCAACAGTTTTCTGGGTCAACAAGAAGCAAACCATCGCATTAGGAGCAGCAGTTCTCTGGGTCAACAAGAAGCAGACTATCGTGGGTCAACAAGAAGCAGACCATCATGTTGCAGCATCAAAGATGACATGCAGAAGCTACTGCCAGTCATGCGAGGGTTAACTCTCACTGGTTTTGAAAAAATTGAAATCTGATGGATTTTTGGTTCGTTTTCTCTCAAAAAAATACAGATTGGTGTGTTTTTTGGGGTTTTTTACTAGTTGGTTTGGATTTCAAGCCCTTAGAGGCTGTTTAGGACCTCCTCTACCCTCTAACACCTCCTCTACTAGCTGTGAACAACAGTCCAAACACAAAAAAATACAGAAAACTAATTCTAAACACCCAAAAATCCACCTAAAACTATTCTAAAAAGCAAGAAATAGCTAAAATGCAGCTATACTAGTTAGTGATAGTCTATCCCCGGCAATGGCGCCACTGTAGGGACGTAGATTTTTCGTAGTAGTAGCCCTTCCGCCTGTCAACAAGAGTTAGAACGCTGGATAGGTGCCTAACTATGTAAAGATGCAGCAATTAGATACTTCTCTACTTCCTCCTTTAACTCTACTCGCCGCTAACACTACCCATGATTAACTCTACACCACTAACTAACATTCCACATGATTTTAGAGAGAATGTGAAGAGAAGAGTAGAAGAAATAGAGGGGAGAAGAGAGAAAGGGAGTGAGGGTGAAGGTTAGCTCAATTGTTCCTTATGCTTGTTAATGGAAAAACATTCACTATCACAACCAAAAATATGTAAACTAGAATCAAATAGGAAGCACAATCAAAAGGTATTAGCAAGTAGTGAATAGCAATTGAGGATTCTTCTCTCCAAAGTTTGGTAGAGTTTCCTCCTTCTCAATAAGCATGAAAAATGGAGTACAAATGGTGCCTTTTTATAAATGGGGAAGGCCCTTGCCCCAAAATCCTATTGGCTAATATGTACATTGATTCTATCCATTCATCTTGGACCCAACTTAATCCAAGGGTCCACAAAAAGTACATTAGAAATCACAAGATTCATGTGAGTCCAAAATTGGACCCAACTTAAAAAAGTTTAATACTAAGTTCTAACTTGACTTTGGGCCTCAAGTTTTATTTTAATTACAAAACGGCCCAAGTCTATTATTTCTATTTACGCTCAACTTGCTACTTGTGTTCATTGGGCCATGGGCTTATACGCGCAGGAAGCCATGCCCTCACAACACATTTATTCACCAATGTTATTTATTTGCACTCTATTGGAAATACCCCCAACAGCTCAGTTCATGTTGTTCTCTTGCTTTCTGTTGTCAGTTCTTCTGCCATCTTGCTTTATGATAGGCTTGCTTTCTGCTAAGATTGCTTTCTACTATCAGTGAACATATAGTTTGCCATGATCAGTTCACGTTGCTATCAGTTCATCTGCTATCTTGCTTTCTGCTACGATTGCTTTCTACTACTTTTAGCACTTTTAGTATTATGGTAGTAATTAGCTGCTTTTGGTTCTTAATTTGCAACTATAACTAGTTTTAGGTCTTAATCGACTACTTTAGTTGATTTTGGTACTTAATTTAGTATTCGTACTTTAGCTATTGTTGATACTTAACTTGGTACTTTAGCTGCTTAAAGTACTACGGTTTGGTACTTTAGATATTGTGGTAGAAATTAGCTGCTTTTAGTACTTTATTTGGTACTTTAGCTGGATTTGGTACTAAACTTGTAGTTTGCTACTTTAGGTACTTAATTTGGTACTTTAGCTGATTTTGGTACTTAAGTAGAACTTTAGTTACTTTGGTATTTAATTTGGTAGTTTTGGTAGTAATTAGTTGTTTTTGGTACTTAATTTTATACTTTGGTACTTTATCTAATTTTGGTACTTACTTACCTTGGTACTTAATTTGCTTTTAGGGTTTAAGCAGCTAAAGTAATTAGCTGCTTTTAGAGTACCGAAGGACCGACACTACTTCAGGCCGTGGGTCCTGTTGGGGATATTCCCAACACAAAGCAAATAAATAAAGTGGCTGAATAAATGTGTTGCGAGGGCATGGCTTCCTGCGCGTATAAGCCCATGTCCCAATGAGCACGCAAGTTAAATGTAAACATAAATAATAGACTTGGGCCCTTTTGTAATCAAAATAAAACTTGAAGCCCAAAATCAAGTAGAACTTAGTAATAAACTTTTTTAAAGATTGGTCCAATTTTGGACTCACATGAATCTTGTGATTTGTAATGTACTTTTTGTGGACCCTTGGATTAAGATGAATGGATAGGATCAGTGTACATATTAGCCAAGAGGATTTTGGGACAAGGGCCTTATCCATTTATAAAAAGGCACCATTTGTACTATACTTTTCATGCCTATTGAGAAGGAGGAAACTCTACCAAACTTTGGAGAGAAGCATCCTCATTTGCTATTCACTACTTGCTAATGCTTTTTTATTGTGCTTTCTATTTGCTTCTAGTTTACATGTTTTTGGTTGTGATAGTGAATGTTTCTCCATTAGCAAGCATAAAGCCAAACGAGTTGGCTTTGTTGGTTAGCTTGGCATCCAAAGTTTCTTTGGTCCCAAGTTCGAGCCTCCCTTGGAAACCAAGAAGCATTAGCAAGCATAAGGAGCATTTGAGGTAACCTCCACCCTCACTCCCTTTCTCTCTTCCCCCTCTATCTCTTCTACTCTTCCCTTCACATTCTCTCTAAAATCATGTGGAATGTTAATTAGTGGTGTAGAGTTAATGGCGGGTAGTGTTAGTGGTGAGTAGAGTTAAGGGAGGAAGTAGAGAAATATCTAAAAGTTGCATCTTTACATAGTTAGACACCTATCCAGTGTTCTAATCCTTGTTGACAAGCGGAAGGGCTACTACTACAAAAGATCTACGTCCCTACATTCGCAAGTGAAACAAAAAATATAAGATTTGAACTTACAACAGACGGGGTTAACCCCTTTGAAAAATGTCAAGCATGTGGTCTACTTGGCCAGTGGTGTTGGTCAACTATAACATTCCACCTTGGCTAAGCATTAAAAAAGGACATCTCATGCTAGCACTTCTAATTCCTAGAAAACATAAAGTAAAAAATATGGATATCTGCTTTGCACCATTGATTGAAGAACTAGAACTACTATGGAAGGGAGTCCAAGCATATGACATCTCATGTCCACTTCAAGACAATACATTTTTGTTGCATGCGATTTTAATGTGGACTATGCATGAATATCTAGGATTGGGCGATTGTTCAGGTGACTATAAAATAAAATCACTTGTAATTTTTGTATATTTATTTTTATGCATGCAATATTTATTCATTAAAAAAATTCTATTTATAACATGAATTAGATTTGATTCTTTAAATTTAGGTTATACAACTTCTGGATATCACGTGTATCTCATTTGTGGACCAAATATTGATGCTCAACACTCACGTCATTTGAACAAAGTTGTATATGAAAATCATCGCAAGTACTTGCATGATGAAAATCATCCATTTAAAAATCCTCATAGAAGAGGCTTTGGAGGAAGATCAGAAACAAGAATGCCTCCAAAGAGAATGTCTGTGGCAGATTGGCACAATTTTTGGATTGAATCCGAGACTAAGCCAATCAATGTTATGAAAAGACTATCCATCTTTCATTGTTTACCATATTGGAATAACCTTTTGATCAATCACTTGCTTGATCCTATGCACATATTCAAAAATGTGGGTGAATCAATATGGAGATACTTGGTGGGCGACAAAGATAGTATTTCTATCTAATATGATCTACAAGAATCAAAAACAAAAAAAGAGTATTGGCCAAAATTATGTACTGATGGGAATACCTATACTATTTCAAGAGCCCCTTGGATTCTTACGAAAGAAGAGTAAAAGAAATTTTACTCTCTCAAAATGGCGAATGGTGATTCCCTGCAGAATTTTATCAACCAATTTAAGAACCTACTGAAGCAAATGGCCGCTGTCGAATCTGTCATAGACGATCAAGATGCAGTGATGCAACTACTTACAAGCTTGCCAAGATCATATGACAGCTGGGTGATGATCATCACGACACATCCAAAACTGACTCTTTCGAGAGTCATTACTATGTTGTTGCAGGAAGGCACGCGTAGGAACGAAGCCTCAAGTTCCTCAACTGATTCTCACGCCTTGTACACCAACAAGAGCACGACTAAGCAGAAGAAGAAGAAAGACCCGAAGCAATCAAAGCCAGACCAGAAACTAGCACAACACAAAAAATAGTTGAATCCACAGACGAAGAAGAAGTTGTTCTACAGATACTGCAAGCGAAACAACCATGGAAATAAAGACCGCCATAGTGAACATAGCATGTCATTCCTAAATCGTTACAACTTCTAGTGGGGAGACCGCCTCAGAAGAGACCTAGATAACCAATAGAGAACTATGATTTGAGTGGATCCTATTCGTACTCACCCTACACGACGACCTTTAGATCATTTCTACTCTACTAGTTGGGAGACCGCCATAGTAGAACCTAGAGAAGAACTAAAAATACAACATTGGCGTCGTTGTCGCTCATTTCATTTTATCTATTGATTGTCTTTCTTTTCTTCCATTTGTTTTATCGCTCACTTTTTTTCCATTCATCATTCCAGTTTATTGTACCCTCTTCCTTTCTAGCTATGGTACTATCTCATTTTTGGTAGGAGGAAGAACCAAGCCACTTGGTTTAGTTTTTAATTGTTTTTTAAGCAGATTTTTAAGTTTCCCTGATTTTTTACATCAAACATTACCAACAAAACTCACCCACTTGCACAACACCTAAACAAAACATCAACTTTCTGAATATTCCTTCATGTGCAAGTTTTTGTAAGGCCAGAAAGTGGACCAATCAACTATTTTGACATGTTTTTTGACAACAATCACACACCAAATCACCTCATATAAACTCTCCCATCACCAGGAATACAGATTTCAGAGTACCAAACCCATCAGTACCTTGTGCGAGTTCCATGGAGCTCATCCTTGTCAAAAAACATTAACTCAAACCAAAATTTTTCCAAAAAATCTTCAGAACAAAACGTGCCCACTATCATTATGGCTAAAAAACTAGTTGTACGAGATTTTTGGTCAAACCAAACTCCACACGTATTGAGGACACGAACCAAAATTTTCCCATGCTAATTTTAGTTTTCTCAGTAAATTTTCAACTCATCTATGCTCTGTGTGAATTTACCTGATAAGAAAAAGTGATTATGAGTGACTTTAAGTGATTCTTGCCATAAATAGAAGTCGCACAGCTATTTGCATAGCTCTACAAAACTTGCACACTACCTTAAGAGCTCGCCTATAGTGAGACAACTCTGTTTGAGGTTTGAAATCAGAAAAAAATTTGAAAAAGTTTTTGTCTGAACCACAAGGACCTTGAATTTTTATTAAAATATTGGGGTTTAGAACTCGCACTCTGTATCCTTGACTGAGTCAACTATTTTCTGAGACCTTTGAAGTTTGTGCGAGTTTTGGTTGTGTGTTGTGAACCAAGAATTTCCAAAGAAGTTACCAGTTTTATCCTATCTAGTTGTTGACCACCTTCTATGTGCACCCGTCGCAACATCACTCTTTGTCGTCGAATTCCTATTTTATTACTGTAAATTTATAGTGATATCACCCTAGCGAGATGATTGATAATAGGCGACATGAGTAAGGAACTTGAAGGTGTCCCTCCACAAATTGAACGACGAATCCCTAGGATCGATGCACCAAAATACGATGGAGGATCCGACCCAATTGGATTCCTCCAAGATTTTGAAAATGCCTGCAAATTCTATGGTGATACTTCTGAAAATGCCTAATAATTATATGGTGGACTAGGGTGTTGATATGGCCTATACATCGTCTTGCAGCTTGCAGAAAATATGTCTTCACATGTGGTTTTCCAAAATCATATGCCCAAATCGACCTAAACCTTCACTTGTTGGCAGTACGGTTTTGGGAATCGATAGAGCACCACACATTTTTCCGAGAAGGATAGGTCTTTTCTGCCATATCTTTAAGCATCTTTTGGAAGTCAACTGTAAGCTTATCCATTTGGGCTTGCGAAGTTTTTTGCCAATTGTCCATATGGTGTATCAACTCATTGGAATTAGAACTAGAGGTGTGCTCTATGTGTGATCACGATGATCATACTCATCATCAAGTCCTTCGTCTTCCTCTCTGATGGCATTATCCATTACTTCTTTCAGTTGGTCATACGAGTCAGTTGATTTAAGTTCTCTTCTGATAGATTTAGGTAATCCTACCAAAAAGAGCTTGATAGCCATTTTTTCCGTGATCTTCTCATCAACGCATTCGACCTTGAGATGCTTAAAGCGCTCAATGTAGGTGCACACGGATTCATTACTTCTCATCTTTATATGAGAGAGTTGAATGAAAGGGATTTGGGTCAATTTAGAAGGTTTGAATCGTTTGGTGAGGGCTGCTATAAGGGTTTCCTAGAAAACTATATCGGATTCTTCAAGATTAAGGTACCATTCCTTAGCATCCCCAAGTAAGATCGTAGGAAATGGGTGTAGTTTTTCATTCTTAGAGGTATCACCATAGAATTTGCAGGCATTCTCAAAATCCTGGAGAAATCTGACAGGGTCAGACCCTCTGTCGTATTTTGGTGCATCAATCCTAGGGATTTGCCATTCAATTCACGAAGCAAAGGCACCTTCATGTTCCTTGCTCATGTCACCAATAATCAATCGTCTCGCCAGGATGATATCACTATAAAGATTACAATAATATGGTAGGGAATTGAGAGGGAGAGAGTGATATATATTGCAATGGACGCACATGGGAGGTGGTCAACAAACTAGATACGGTAAAACCTGCAATGTCTCTGGAATTTCTTGGCTCACACAACACAAAAAAAACTCGCACAGGCTTCTGAAGGCTCAAACTAGAATTGACTCAGTCAAAGACATAGTGTGCGAAATCTGAACCTCAATATTTTAGTAGAAAATCAAAAGTCCTTGTGATTCAGACATAAATTTCTCTCAAATTTTTGTGGTCTCAGCCTACAAACAGATTTGTTTCACTATGTGTGAGTTTTGATATACAATCTAGACAGGCGTGTGAATTCTAATTATGAAAAAAAAAAAAAAAAAAGGCTCTTAAAGGCACATAGAATCCATTTCTCAAATAGGGTAAACTCGCATAGGTACTACACACTTGGAAAAATACTGAGAAATTTAAAAATAGCATGTGGGAGTTTTACTTTTGGTTCCCAGTATGTGTGCAAGCACTTACCATGAAATATTCTGATTTGGATTCTAAGAAATTTTTCATTTTTGAGAAGTATCGATTGATTGAATATCGAAATCTTTTTCACGATATAGAAATCAGATTTTTGGAAAGTGGAATATATCTAGCAAATCTTATCTGAGATAGTGTTTAATTGAAAAATCTAGATCCAATCTCATTGTTCGCTTGGTCTAAGTATATAAAGATGGCTACCCCTGGAGCTGCTCCTGGAGGTGCTCCTCAGGAAATCAATCCAATTATTGTTAGAAGAGCACCTCATTTGGATCTACCCAAATATAATGGATTAATAGATCTAGTTAGATTTCTTCAAATCTATGCTGAATCCTGTGAAGTTTATGGCGAGATTTATCCTCAAGATAAACTTAAGTTGTTTTCTATGGCCTTAACAGGTGCAGCATAAGATTGGTACTATAATCAAGATGAAACTGAACATACAGATTGGGAGGTTGTTAAACGAGCCCTTATCACACGGTTCAAATCGCGAAAGTTTATGGAAGACCCTTTCCTACTTTTAAGTAAAATTAAAATGGGAAAGCAAGAAATGGTTCGAGATTACATTGAACGGGTGAAACGTCTCATATCTGAGTGCGAACTTGAGCTGATTAACGAAAATGCCATGATTATGTAATTTTTTTCAAGTCTACCTAAACGGATCAGACGTGAGCTGAAACGCCATAATGAGTATGCACTCTTGCAAAATGCTATGGACGATGCAATTCGGGAGTAGGATGAAGATTCAGATGATGAGCCGAATATCAGTATGTTGCCTTATACAGCAAGGTAGACTACTACGACATCCACCACTATTGCATCAACGAATGCCAAGGCTACTGCAGATGCTCAATGAATTTAAGAAACTTGGGAAGAACCAGCAGAAACAGATGGAAAAGTTGTAGTCGCAAGTTGATGAGAAGATCAAAGCATTGGAAGAATTCCACGGAAAAGCGAACAAGAAACCTGAAAAGTTTGCAAAGTCTTTTCCTACCAGGGAGAATGTCTGGTGCTCTATTTGCACAAAAAATTACATAGTGAATGAGTGTCCTCAATTGAAAAAATGAATGGAAATCAGTGTATGCCATTTGTGCAATTCACCTGATCATGAGACTACCTTTTGCAACTTCAACCCTCAGATAATTCAGCAACGGTATGGCCAAATGAGATATTGAGAATCACAATATGGAGGAAATCCAACAACTAGACCTCGACAATCTGCTCTTGGATACCCGAAACGTTTAGCCTTACCTGCCCCACCAAAGCACCCCGCTCCTCTTGCCAATCTGATGGAACCACAACTAAAAAACTCTGTGTTTATCCATGCAGAGTATCCACGTGAGACCCGACACTTAGTCTATTTTCCGAAATTTTGTTTGCGTGAAACATCCACGCGTGGATTATCCATGCCAAAAAAATTTTGAACACGCCTCCAGCCAGTCTATCGGTGTTTTTTTGACACGGCGCCGAAAAATTTATGCGCATTGATTATCCACGCGTGGATAATCCGCGCAAAATTGAATTTTGAAAATTCTGGCAATTGTTTGGGAGGGAAGGTTGGCGGTGCCGGGAAGCAGTTTTGGCATGGATAATCCACGCGTGGATAATCCACATGTGGATTATCCACGCAAATTTCAGTTTGTTCACCGAACAAGACCAAAAGTTAAAGATATCCACGTGTGGATATCTTTTGCGTGGATTATCCACGCATTTTTTTTTTCATGTTGATAATGACATGAAATTAGCTAAATAAATATATTTCTAAAGTGAATTATATTATGATTAGGCTATATATATATATATATATATATATATATATATATATATATATATATATATAAAGTGAATTATATTATGATGAGATTTTTTTTTTTTTGCATGTTCATAATGAAATGGAATCAGTTAAATAAATATTTTTCTAAAGTGAATTATATCATGGTGTTCCTAGATGATTGGGATTTTTGATGAGGGCAGCCACTTATGGTCCTTCTTCTGCAAAAGTTGAAAATGTTAGATGTATCAGTTTCTCTCTCTCTCTCTCTCTCTCTCTCTCTCTCTCTCTCTCTCTCTCTCTCTCTCTCTCTCTCTCTCTCTCTCTCTCTCTCTCTCTCTCTCTCTCTCTCTCTCTCTCTCTCTCTCTCTCTCAAGCATGAAACATAAATTAATATATAACACAAACCGTAAACCAGTAGCATGAAACACACACACAAACACACGCACGCACACACACACCCACCCTAAACACACGTGAAGAGAAAAACAGAGAGAACATTATAGAGTGCTAATCAAAACTCCCGAACCACACGATTATATTCTACTCCAGAATGTCACCACATGCTCCCTCCCTACGGCGTTTGGGCTTTTTTGTGGAACTCATCTTCCAACAAAAAACATTTGAACCACGTCACACCTTCCTAGAGTTGGGAGTGTTGGTTACCTTTAACTCTTTCATGATCTCTCTCTCTCTCTCTCTCTCTCTCTCTCTCTCTCTCTCTCTCTCTCTCTCTCTCTCTCTCTCTCTCTCTCTCTCTCTCTCTCTCTCTCTCTCTCTCTCTCTCTCAGACGTGAATGAGTCTATTATGGGTGATTGAATATGGAAATCAAGATTAACTTCATTCTATTTGGATTTTTCCTTTTAGAAGCAAGTGAGAAATTAACTTCATCTAATCATTCTATTTGGATTTTTCCTTTTAGAAGCAAGTGAGAGATTAACTTCATCTAAATATTCTATTTGGATTTTTTCTTTTAAAAGCAAGTGAGAGATTAACTTCAAAGTATCGTGGCACTCATCCTATCGCTCAATATTTATTGGCCAAACTATACTTGAAGTGTCATAAGGGTAAAGGATTAAAGCATTTCCGAAAAATACTTTAAAGAGTTTACCTCTCGTACTCTTGGATTCTATGTGTGCACTCCATTGGCCCAAATATGATCGTTGACAATCCTCCTTGTCCGAATCCTAAGGCCTTTGCATTGTGTGCATGTGGTATCCTCTCATCATATTTTGGTTGAAACTAGTCCAATAGTCCAATTGCAAATTGCACAAATTCTTTCAGTGTCATTCAAGTGAAAATTGACAAATTTTAACATGTGACAAAAATTGACAAAATAGTCTTTGTACATTTAGTGCATTTTCAACCTTCATTTGTGATGGAGTGGTGTCTTGGCTTTCCAAAGAGCAATATACTATATTGAAAGAGCAAATCAGATTACATCACTATTACAAATAAAAAAATTATGACATAAATCAATATACATACATGTGATGGATCAATAGGCGGTCTCCGTCGACTGATGGAAGAGCTTGAAGATGAACCAGTCAATAGTTGTTCATTGTACTTTAGTCTTGATTTCTCCTTTTTTCTGTGATAGAGCTCAATTCTTTTCTCTTTCTCTAAATCACATGGAGGTACAATAATTTCCCTATAATTCATAATTCCAATCAAATGTCATTGTAAGAATAAATTTGCAAGAAAAATTATACACTCATATTCAAATAACAAATAAAGTGCAATTGATGTCAATATCAGTAACACTATATACCTGCTGTTGCGATCATGAGATGAACGCTATCTGATGATGATGACATCGTCGATGACATATACACACTGTAGCCAACTACTCTATACTACATCATAAGTAATCATTATGAGATCGTATGTTCTGAATAAATATAATAAAATTTGTTAAAGACATGCCAACATCTAATCCATGTATATTCTACTTATGCTTAATGTAAATCTAATATTCTAGTCACATTGCTATCAAGAAAATTGCTTGGGTGGGGCAACACATGACGAGCAATCAAAATGAGGTTCATACTGACAAATGTTAGACATCAGTAGATAGTGCGTGCAGGCCTATCTCAACTAGTTTAAAGACCACATGGCAGTCCATGTTCGAAGCTCTCAGTTTAAACTCTTGTCTAAGATGAGTGATGATCTCAAGGTAAATCTCTTTGGATTGGCCTACTGTGCCATGGTATCTCATGACGAGCAATATGCATTCGCCCTTTCTATCTATGGTTTCTTTGTATGCAAGAAATCATATACTAGATTACACACCATTGATCAACATCTTTATTACAATGCTAAATGATATTTCAACTAATTACTATGATTTCATATAAGGTTATATAGGTCACACACCAACAATTAAAAAGATTTATCATATAGGTCACATATCACTAAGGTCCTCAATATAACATAAATGCTTTTGATCATGAGTCTAAATGACCCCATGCAACCATTTAAGAGGCCACATGACAAAAGCAAAAAAAAATTATTTGACCATGTAATTATGTCATCAAATTATATCAAATCTATGACACCTAGATTATTAATAAACTAAATGTTTTATGACATCACCGATTTGACATAATATTATGTCATAAAATCTTAAAAAACTTGTCAAATTACTTGTTTAATAATAATATGTACTATTTCTTATCTCATGATTTTGTCTTGTATGTCAAATCTCAAGAAAAATAAATTCTATAACAATATAAAACTAGTTTTAACAATTAAATACTACCATAATGATCTTTGAATTGATTTTTCTAATTCCATCATATAAAAAAATATATTTTATGTAAAATCCTACAATAAAATATTCTCATAAAATCTAGAAAAGATTATGAGAATATTGAATGACATTTGAAGCATGCAAGCCCATGTGGGAGACCCTCTCACGTGCCAAGAGAGGAAAAAAAAACACGTGAAACATCCACGCATGGATATCGCGTGGATTATCCACGCGTGGATAACTTCTGCGTGGATAATCCACGCGAAACTTGAATGCCAATAAAATGGCATTTCCACAAGCATTCTTGCTCCTCTTCTTTTGCTTTCAAGTTTTATAGGTTTTCTAATCTAGTGTTTAGTGCCCTTACTTGCTATTGCTCTTCTAAGCTCTATAGATCTTGCTTGCTTGCTTTTGGTTGCTCTTCATTGCTAGTGATCTTGCTCTTGCTTTTGCTTGCTCCATTGATCTTCTTTGTTCTTGCTTACTATTAATCTATTGCTT
Source organism: Diphasiastrum complanatum (assembly GCA_029204225.1). Classification (NCBI taxonomy): domain Eukaryota; kingdom Viridiplantae; phylum Streptophyta; class Lycopodiopsida; order Lycopodiales; family Lycopodiaceae; genus Diphasiastrum; species Diphasiastrum complanatum. The sequence goes on along the minus strand of CM055095.1, from coordinate 76,885,040 downwards.
TCTATTCATTGCTTACTCTTCTAATCTAGAAGTCTTCAATACTCTTTCACTCCCATTCTCCACTACTTTCTAACTTCTAAAGTTTTTCTTTGATACAATGTCTTCAAGTGGTAGGTCAAGTGAAAGGTCAAGTGGGAGACCATCTAGGAGAAGAGCTCGTGAGGAGCCCGAAGAATATAATCAAGAGTGCTTTGAGAATCTATCTCCTCAACAAAGAGATAGAATAAAAAATCTTGTGTTATCTTCTTCGGGTGAATCATCCGAGAGAAGAGCTTCCGAAGATGCCCCTTCCCAAGAATTGTGTAGTGTGTATTATGATCTTAATCCACGTGGAGTTATAAAAAATATGTATGGCAATGTAGTTCATGCCCGTTTGTGTGATTTAGTTGCTTTATATTTTGGTAAAGATTACATGATCGATTGGTCCTCCCAATCGCTTGAAGACAACAATAAAATAATGACGACTTTGTATTTTGAATTCCCTCAATCCAATGCTTTTAGTAGGACTTGGGCCTTGAATACAATGTGCCTTTGGATTCAAAACAAAAGACAATTGATGAGAAAAGTCGTGAGGAATCCCAAGAATCCCACAAAGCCTGGATGGTGCTCCAAAAGGGATTGGAGGAAGGTGAAAGGGGAATTGTTGCAAAACAATCCCCAAAAGTATGAACAACAATGTAGGGCCGCTCTTTGAAAAAATACAACAAACAAACAATAAATGTGAGTGATCAACTTTTTCTTGCATGTCTCCTCCTTCTTTGTCCTTTGTTGCCATGTATCCACCATGATACTCCATGAATGAGCTCACATCTCCATCTTGTCTCAAGATACCATCATACCTTGATAACTTGACCATGAACGAATGACACAATGAACCTCCAATAGCTTCATTTCCATCAGCAAAATAAGCCAAGAATGCTAGTACAAATCCAACGTCAAAACAATGCCCACCAATGTAGCTAGTTTTACCATATCTTGACAATTTGCACACATCCACATGAAATTGCTCAAACATGAGATAGAACAAGTAAAGTAAACTTGAACAACACTTCATTGCTGCTCCTTTGACCTTACTTGAGTCTTCAATATGCTGCAAAAACAGATCCATAATATCTTTGCCAATTACCTCTCCTTTGATGCTCTTGACTAGCTCCAAATTGCCAACTTCCCTTTTGACTAGTTGAAGCACTTTGAGATCAACCTCTTGATCTTCAACTTGATCATCAAAGTAATTGAACAAAATTTGTTTTCCAAATCCATTACTTGATATTACAGCAAGATAACATCCATCCACTTGCATAGCTCCATCTACACAAGAAGATCCTCCAAAAGATGTTCCACTCTTCATAAGAGCTTGATACTCGAGATCCATTGCTTGGATCCACTCCTCTTATTTCCTTGCTTGATCTACACTTGTAGGCTCATCCAAAGAGGTTAGGAAAGCAACATAATTTCCAGAAACTACTTGCTTACCCTTTTGATCATATGTGAGCCTTGAAGGTACTTGTCTTTCTCTTGATGTTCTCCTTGGCTTTTGACTTGATGAAGGCCCATCATCACCGCCATCCAAAGTAGGATCTTTCTCATCAACATCAAGAATGTTAGATCCATCCACTCTTCCATCAATCATGCTTGAAGACACCTTTGGAATGTTCCCCTCATCAAAAATGACATCTCTACCAACAATCACTATGTTAGTAGAAGGAATGTAAACCTTATAGGCTTTACTCACCTCACTATATCCAACAAAAATACCTCTTCTTGAAGATAGATCCTCCTTGGTCCTATCATCAAGAGTAATGTTGACATAGCATTTGCATCCAAAGGTTCTTAGAAAGTTGACACTCGGCCTCCTCTTGAATAGCATCTCAAAAGGTGTCCTTTGTGAAAAATTGCCTACATTGGCAAATCTAGCCATGTAGAATATTGTACATTTTGTCAATATTGTTTGTTGGTTACTTCAATGGCCAAAGTGCCACTTGTACATACACACCTAAAGTAGGTTACCACGAGTCAAGAGGAGTGGTTGTGTCTATTTGGTAGTGATTCCTACTTTGTAGGATCTAGACCATGATTTATGATGAGATTTGTACCTACCAAGCATGACTCTTGGATCTAGGCTAGGGTTTTCACATTAGGGCAAGAAAGTGGAGTCTACTTCCTTATTACATGCTGGATTTTCACCTAACTTTTCAAAGGAAGTGTGTTTTACTATGTATTCCCATTCTCCATAGTGAGAAGATAGAAACTTTTTGGAGCCTCAAGGAGAAACTCGAGTTTCCTCTCATTGTATGGTGATTACTCTATTTTTCCAATGAAACCCAGCTTTGGCACTTTGTAAACACTGTCTACAAGCCGTACTACATCCTTATTTCCACACGTGTGGAGTTGGATTAGACTATTTGATCAATGCTTTGATTGTCTCTACTTGTTTCCTATCAAGCTGCTAAACTAGATCTTGTTTTCTGATGACTAGTTTCTGATAGATTGTTTAACAAGCATACAATTACCTTGTGGATCATTCAAAGATCCATTTATGGTCCTTAGTACTGTACTTTTCACATCCTTCCATCCAAAATAGCACTCGGCCTCCTATTGAGTTCCAAGCTTCCAAAGATGATGTGCACTTACCAACTTCCTTGAGAAGTTCATTGGTAACATTCATCTTTATCATGTGTAGAGCCTTCTTGGCCCTCTTGTCATAACTCAATTATTCTTGTTGTGTTGCTGGTATCTCCTCCAATCCTACAACAATATCCAAAACATCATTCATCTCAAGAAGTGACTCCATCCTCACTTTCCACAATGAATGGTTACTTGAGGTAAGCCTATCATTGGCTTCCAACATGACTCCAATTGAGGTTGCCATGTAGCAATGACCTAATCTTCTCTTTCAACCTATTTCAATGCACAAAGCACTCCTTTGAACAACAACAAATGCTTTCAAAAGAAATCACCAAGATTTGAAACTATCTCACAAATTCTCTTCTAGCACTTATCTAAGCAAATCAACACATAGAATGATGGAATCTTGATCAACCTATGATCTAGCCTCAATCTAATGACTTTTGCCACTTCCTAAGATTGAAACACACTCAAATGAAGTCCAGCAACCTCACTATCTAGAGATCCAATCAAAATTAGGGTTTTGACAAAATCACAAAAATTTGACTATTCCATCCTTCTCTTTGATGGAAAATCAGATTTATGCACACTTGCAAGATCAAGCCTACCATAATGAAAATCTTTGTCCTTAGAATTGTCCATTTTTAACTTGTTGGACAAATCTTTCAAATATAAACTCCACTCATGTTTGCTCTAATTACAAAACTTCAAAATAAAGATGTAAAACATGTTTTTTCTTTTGTTGCGTGCCTCCTTTTGATGCTCTTCTCATTGCAAGGTTTCATGTTGAGTATAGAATGCTTTTTATTCTATATGTCTACGCGAAGTTGTTCATGTCATATTTGGCAAGGCCACGTGCTTAAGTTAGGAGTGAGGCATTGGGTATGTTGAATGCTTTAGTTGCTAATTCAGGGGCTAGGGGAATATGATAATTTTGGTTAGTGATGGTGAAATTATCAACAGTGAATATTAGGCCTATTGAGTCAATGAAACATTCTAAACGAGTGGAACTGGTGTATTGTGCGATATTGTAGAAGTTTGCTAGAAACTTCTCGAGTGAGCAGCAGGTTGAGCGGTTGGGTGCTATGGTGCTCGTGTGGTTGTCGTGAGGATCCTATCGGGAGTGATAATTGATGTGATGGGCAGGTAGGATCGTAGTTGGTTGTTTCGGATAATCTTTGAAATTGTGTTTTCTGATACAATCGGGACACTCAGCATGGTACTTGGTCTTGACTGGACAATCAACCATGAAGTGGCTAGTTTCACCACAGATGAAACATCTGGTGTGCAATGGCCCTTGTATAACAGCATAGCCATCTTGTATGGCTAATGGTTCTGGACTTTCTGGTGGATATTCGGGATAAGTCAAGGAATGTCAAGAATGTGATGGTTGTGCTTCATATTGTTGGACTATATGTGCTTGGATAGGTGGATATGAAGGACAAGCATCAACAGGATGCATAGCCCGGCATTGTGGGCACCATATTGTTTTTCGTCCGTAGGGTACCTGTGCAGGGTTTGACTGACCAGGCATACTACTTTGGATAGACTTCAGGGTTCAAAGCTTACTATATTGATCGAGGTATTATGCATACAAAGACTGCATCATACACACCTCAGCACAATGGAATAGCTGAACGAAGAAATCGTACACTTATGAAAGCTACAAGGTGTATGATGGCTCATGCGAAGGCACCAAAATAGTTGTGGGCAAAAGTAGTGGCTACATCAAATTATCTTCAGAATCGTATTCTGTCATCTTGCCTTTAAGACAAGATTTGCAAGTAGTTCGATTATCTCTACTTTTGATTTTAACTCCTTGAATTCTTTGACTTTTGTTGGCTTGGTACAAGGCTTCCATGTTCATGTGACATAGCCTCTTGTGCCATAGTATATTTGTTGATTCTTGAGTTTGATTCGCTTGTTCGACTCTTGTTCAAATGTTTAGGTGATAAAAATATCCTTCTTTGTTGTCTTTAGCAACCAGGTTATCAAAATCTTCCTTGAACAGTTTACAAGAATTCTTCGTGAAGGTTACTGACATGCCTGTATCGACTATCTTAGCTACGGATAGAAGATATTTGTCAAGAGTAGGGACATAGAGAACTTCTTCCAGTTTCTTGTCACCCTGAATCGTGTCTAGCCATAGTACACCAGTTCTATTAACCACGTGCTTAGAACCGTCTCCAAGTATATGAATCTCTAATAGTTCGTCTTCTTGTACTCAAACAAAATTTGTTTCGAGGAAACAAAATGTGAGGTGGCTCCTGAATCAAGTACTACTTCTCGAATTGGATGAGCAACATAGATCAGCACTAACATAAGCTGTTGAGTTCCTTGTCGCCCTGTCTTTTGGTGCTCTGGAGCATTCTACTTTGTCTTTGACATAGTTTGAATCTGAAGGTTCGCTTCAATTCTGCTCCTTGTTTTTGGGATTCTGATAACAGTCTATTGCTACATGACCCCGTTTATGACAATGAATGCATTCAATATTTGGATTTAGCCAACACTTTTCTTCTGTGTGACCTGATCTTCTGCATCTGTTGTAGATCTTCTTATCACCAAAATTCTTCTATTGTTTACCAAATTGTTGTTCATTTGTCTTAGACTCAATCTTTTTAGACGACTCCCTCTTAAACTTAGACTTCTTAGAAGATTTATTCTTTTGAGTAAATAGAGCATTTTTGGAATCACCATTGTTGTCATAGCATTCACGAGCTTCTACTTCCTCTTTAACTCCGTCTATTGCCTTTTGAAGTGTCATTGGTGCATCTTTCGCCAATAAGATTTTTGTTGTGTGGAATGATCTAGGTAGGGCTCAAAGAAAATAACTAAGCTGTTTTTGCTTAGAAATCGTATTTTCTACATCAGAATTTTGCAAGGAAGTAAACGGATCTTTTATCTTTCGCACGAATGTGTTCAAGTTTTTGTCGTCCCACTGTAGGTAAGTTAATTGGTCTTCCAAGAACATGATCTGATTATGAGATCGAGTCTCATTCTTGGTTTGCAATTCTTCCCATAAATCTTTTGTGTTCAAAATCGATGTAAAATCTAGCATTATATTGTCATGCACTGAAGACGCAATAATTGCTATAACTTAGCCCTTCGCCCTTCAATAAGAGTGAAGTCTTTAATTTTCAAATCAAGTAGTTTGAACCTTTTGGATCCAAGATCGTAGTGATCTTAGCTTGAATATTGATGATTGACGACTTCTTCTTTGTCTGGATCACTCCAGATAGCGGCTTGTTGATGGATGTATGAAAAATACTGAGAGAGGTGTGATGATACTACTGTATCGACTCTAATATCACTGTATCAGCTTTGAACTTGTATACTCTGATACCACTGTATCAGCTTTAATTTCGGAAGCTTTGATACCACTGTAAGAAAAATAGTAATTATTCTTTCACAGAAAACATGATGAAAGTTTGAATAAATCAAACTAATATCAGTGTCTTCAATCGGGTCTGTATCTGATCTATGTACTAATAGAACAGTGTTTGTCTTGATTGAATATACATGCGAAAATAATATGTGGAAGTAAGGGACAACTTAAGACAATTTTTAGACAAACAGAAACTATTGATCAAAAACAGATTTATAATTCTGAATCTGAATCATCAATATACATCTCTTGTTGTCTTATCTTGTTGTTGTTTCTCTAATTGAGTGAGTGAGTTACAACGAGTAGTGCACATGTATTTATATTGTTACATAATAGGTCTTTTGGTCTTTTATTTACAGGTCTTTTGGCCTTTTAATTCTGTAACAATAGATATCTAACCATTTACCACAATTGATATTCAAGTAGATGCTCTGTTTCCAGGATCGAATAAATTCTATTTGCAAATTATTCGTGACAGTCCATCTCTTTGTCTCAGCTTCGTGTTTTGCGAATTGTTCGCGACACTTGTCTCTTCGCGACATTTTTGTCTTTCGCAAATTGTTCACGACAGATGACAATTTTGAGCTTGAAGAAGAAATTTAGAATATTTCGCGAACTGTTCACGATAATTTCGCAACATTTGAGGTTTGAACAAGAAACAAAATATTTCGCGACAAGATTCTGTTTGCGAATCTTTCAAGCTTCAACAAGAAAGCCACGAGCTTCTACAAGAAATTGTTTCGCGAATCTTTCGAGTTGACTGCAAGATAAATTTCGTGAATCCTTTGCGAATCTTTCAAGTTGGTCATAAATAGAAATGTTTCGAGTTCGCATTCATTTCTTTCTCATCCTTTGTCAAGCAAATTGCGCGCTTTGTTAGTAGAATCAAAATTTGTCTGATCAGGTGTTCTACAAATTTAACAAGATCCACAAATATCTTTATCACTAAAACATTCAGATTCCTCACCAATGTCAATTTGCTTGAACGAATATGACATTGTCTAATTCACAAAGAAAAGAAGCACATTCAAGCAAACTATGAAATAGAAGTGTAATCTCTTTTAACTATATAGGAAACTAAGCAATAATTAATACATATTTTTCATTTTTAAAAAAATCATCAAAATCTTCAAAATCACGAGTTTGGAAAATTCAAGTAATTTGAATTTGATACTTACATGTGAAACAACTCTATTTTGGTCCCTATCGCTTGACATAGCCCATTGAGTAATCATAATTAACCAACATTACATGAGATAGCCCAAACTTGATGCCTATCAATGTAAAAACCCCATTTTGGCACTTCTCACCTGAGGCTCCTCATAGAATGATCAACTTTGCACCCAACATGGCTCATCAATTTATTAGACTCGACTAGTTTCAAATCTAGTATATTTTGTTGCACCGGTTATTGTTGATATTTGATCCCTATCACATCAGATAGCTCAAATTTGTTATCGATCATTAAAGATAGTTGTATTTTTGGCCTTTATCACTCGAGATTGTCCATTGAGTGACGAAACCAATAGAATAGTGACTTCAAGACATTGAATTAGCTTGAATCTGGTACCAACCACTCACAATAGCTCAAATTTGATGCCTAATGTGTGATTTTGGTGTTGGATCACTCGACATGGCTGATCAAGGGATTAGACTCAACTAGTTTCGAATCTAGTATATCAAGATTCATCTACTTCCTTCTCGATAGGGTTTACCCCTATCACACAAAATAACTCAAATTTGATGTCCATCATCATAGATAAGTCAATTTTGGACCTTATCACTTGAGATTTTCCATTGGGCGATTGAATTAGATTTAGGACATTTAAGTAGCTCAAATTTAGGTAGCTCTAGATAATTCAAATTTGACATCAATCACCCATGTGATGATCTTGGATTTCAAGGGTACTATTTCTAGGATGATCTTGGACTTATACAACATTTCACTCTCTCCAATGTGCACTCTTTTGTCCATCACTTTGTTTGACTCTTAGGATGATGGTCATGTTGATATCCTAAGTTGTATCTCATCGATAATCTATCCTATTCATGCTGGATATATATGTCACAGTCATAGTGCTTATCCATATCCAACTTTGGCTAAGATTCCACTAATTTGCCACATTATCGTGTTGACCTTCTAGATTCCTACAATCTAGGAGATAGCTCCTACAATTTAGGAGATTTGACATTTGACTCTTATGAAAAGTATATACAATGGATCTGAACTTAATACTTGATATTTCACACGTGGGAGACCACTCCTACCCATGTGATATAACATTTTCTACCACTAGAATGGTGCCAAGTGGCATAGTACATAAACTAGTTGTTGGCCAATTTAACCACTAGTTTCCAAATTAAATGAGATGTACAACCTATATGATCTATCTAAATGACTTAGGCATAGATTTCACACGTGGGAACAGGCTCCACACATGTCTACTGATGATAGGTATAAGTCATTATGGTATTTACAAGATTTGATCAAGTTAGCTTTTGCCAATTTTAACACTCATCCTCAAAACTAACTTGATAAAAACATGATGATAATTGATTACTTCCAAATTTCATATAGATTCTTGACCTTGAGGCATTCTCTTTCTTGATGTGCATGCTCCTCCTTGATGGAAATCCAAGACCTCCATGTCTCATGATGATCACTACAAACATCATACAATGTGCACTTTCTATGATCATCAATATTACTTATGCTAGAAATATAAGTCCAAGAAGCCAAAACCAAAACCAGAAATTTGTGCTGAAAAAAGTGCACACTATGTGCATATAGAGCTGATGGTAGCGCCCTACTCCAAGCTCACCAACATGGAAATTTCAGTAAGAAATGTGTCCAAAACACATGTATCTTCATTTAAGAAGTAAATCTGAAATTTTCAACACGTAATTGAGTCAAGATCACATGCAATTGGTTTGAGCATGGGCGCCCTACTGCTAGCTCTCAAATAGGTGAAGGTGCCCTACAATTTTCTGCAAAAAAACTATAAGAAGATGAACAGATTCTTCTCTTGCAAAAATCAGCAGCTTGATGATTTTCTGCAACCAAAAGGAGAAGAAGATAGCTTCCTATTGGGCGCCCTCCTGCAAGCAATATGATCACCTAAAGGCTCCGATACCATGTAGGAAATAGAAGCCTAAGGATCCAAGATCCTAACTATTCAATCACACAAAGCATTTTCAAAAGAAAGAGAGAGATGGCTAGAAACCCTCTTGTAGACACTCGTGGACAGCCAAGGAGAAAAGTCAGTATTGCTTACAAAAGTGTCTCATACAAATGGGATGCACACATATATATAGTCCAAGATGACTATCTAACTTCATGACTATTGGCTATCCAACTACTTGACAATTGGCTTTCCAACTACTTGACTATTGGCTGTCCAACTACTTGACTATTGACTATCCAACTTTCTATAAGTTACATAGAAAGAATAAGGTACCTCCAAGATGTCAAGTTGGAATACTTAATGTCACAATTAGGCCTAGTGGACCCATGAGTTCCTACCAAGTTAATTTCATACTAACTTAGCTAACTCTAAGTCTAGTAGGCCTAATATAATAAATGACCATGGTTACACAACTCTCAACCTTTTGGGTCAAAGTAACCTATGGTAATGTAAGCAATTCCATTTACATTCCAACACCCTCCTTAAATGGAAATGCATAACATAACATGAAGTAACTTCTCGAAAGAGAAAAATGCTACTTGTTGTCCGAACTTTATGTCGCCAAATAAACTTCGTACCAAAGTAGTCAAAATCTCATCCCCAATCATGTCCAACATATAAAAGGAAAAGAATGCGTAATAATAAAGCATCAAGTCGAAAGGTGAGAATTTGCATGCTCCATCTGAAGTAGGGAACCAACATAAACTCGGCAATAAGTCGAAACATAGACTTGTGATCCATCATAGGCTCCCACATTATTCGAAAATAGTTCTTACCATAAGGACAATAAAAAAGAGTACCAAACTCTTTTGTCATCACATCCTCCCAAACCTTACCATCAATGACTTGCTCACATAGAATAGGCAATGTACCAACATCATGATGAAGAGTAAGTGTACATTCCAACAAGGGTCACGATGCCATTTGGGTATAGTTGACAGGCTTACCAAGATGGCACAATTTATTCCAACAAAAATTATTGTCAAAGCTTTAGAATTTGCACAACTCTTCATTAAAAAGTTGTTTAGGTTGTATGGTTTGTCGAACGATAGTGTTAGTGATCGTGATTCCAAGTTCAGTGGCAAGTTCTGGCAGGCGGTCTTTGAAAGACTGTAAACTACTTTAAGTCTATCATCTACGGATCACCCAGAAACCGATGGTCAGACCGAACGTGTCAACTAGTCGATGGAAGATATGCTTTGTGCATATGTTTCTAGGCGACAATCAGATTGAGAAAAGTATCTCCCAATCGTTGAGTTTGCATACAACAGTATGAAGCATTCTGCCACTAATTTTAGTCCTTTTATGCTCTTGTACGGCTTTCAGCCTCGTTCCCCTATCTCCGTTGGACTCAAAGGCCTCAAGGTGCAAGCTACAGTGGATTTCTTGCATGATATGCAAAACATGTTGTAGGTGGCTAGGGAAAGCATTAGATCGGCTCAGGATCAAATCAAGCCCAATTCTATGCTAACCGAAGTCGTGCTCCTCAAGAATTTGAGATCGATGATTGGGTGTATCTTAGAATTCCAAAAGACTCTAAGACACTACGAACGAAGAAGTGTTCGAAGTTATCTCCACATTTTGGCGGTCCTTTCAAAGTCCTTAACAAGATTGGTAGGGCTGTGTATAAAAACTCCATGCTGGAACTAAGGTTCATCCTGTATTCCATGTTAGTCGTTTAAATAAACGACTTGGTGGAAAAGATGACTTGATTCCTATAGATGATCTAGTGCTATTGGAGGATTTGACTGCTTTTATACCCCATGAACCAGATAGGATCATAAATACTTAATGACATTAGCTGAGAAATCATTTGATTCTTGAACATCTGATCTGTTAGAAAGGCAAGTCAGATGATGAGGACACCTGGGAGAAGGAAGATGACTTAAGACTTGGATTCCCTGGTTTTTTCCCATAGAAGGAAGTTTTTATGGGGGGAGATGTTATGTACCATAATGATACGCCCTTCAGTGATGGCCTCACAAGGGGTATGACATAGGTCTAGTGTTATCGACATGTTTGGATGCCACGTGTCACCATCCTAGGTGGTCACGTGTCACCGACAGGACCATGCTTGATGGGACCCACTGTGCTATGCCTATATAGTGGTGGGGTTTCCTTCTTTCCATTCACTCAGTCTACCCAGGAGTTGGTGGATGGAGGGCACGTGCATGAGCTAGGACGTATGTCTAGGCCAAGAGATGTATGCTAGGGAGAGCCGAGTGCGACGGATGGTGGTATGGGATGCCAGTTACCGTAGGAGGCTTGACTGGGCATGATTATGTCGATAGCTTCAGTGCATGGGGGTGGGTTGGTTGTGACCCTATGAATGGGCGGATACGGTGCGTCATCACTAGTATGGGGTGTACGGAACCTTCAAGATAGTTGAAGATCTTAGGAAGTTGTAACACCAACCACTTCATATAACTGATTTATACAAATCAGAATGTGGTGACCTCAATTACAACGATTGCAATAATATTTTTCTTGATATTGAAAATGTTCTAAATATAAACTAGAAGAAGTAAATGGAAAGATTATTATTGTAATGAAATTAGATGAATCCAAATCATCAAAGGTAAAAAATTGGAACGAGTGAGTGTCACTTTGATGAACAAAATTTCAGATATTGATGACCAAACATTTAGTGTTCAATCAGATACTCACATATGGTGGTTGGTTGCATTCTAGGTATACTTTTCAATTTTCAATATTTTTTTAAAGTATCGTTATCAACATTGAATACATTTTTTTTTTTAATTAACATGTCATGCATTCAAGCTCCTCTATAGGTCTTAAAAGAGGACCATAAAATACTTTCATGGATATTTTCACGTACAAATTATGGCGAGATTATAAAAAGACTTTCGGAATTGTCGAAAATCAAGGAAGTTTTCAAATTCAATGGCACCTTGCAAGCGACATGAAAACATTGAAATTTATGTATAATGTCTCTCATGGGGCAACATCAAAGCGTCCATGTCTTTATTGCATGAAGAATTGTTGAAATATGAATTTGGGATGACCCAACACGAGAAGCAAAAGATCCAAATATTGAAAGAAATGAAAACAATAATCAAATCCAATAAACATAAAAGAGTAAGAAAATATGAGAGATGGAGCAAGGAGAAGCTAGGATGAGGGTTTTTGGAAGTGGCAATCTAGGCATTTGAGGTGGAAATTACCAGAAATGCTAGGGCCTTGGAGGGCATGGGATGAGTCTAAGGAAAGATTCAGCCTGCAGATGAGTTATATCGATGGTGTCTACTTGGTTGGTTGGTTTGTCCATTGCCTAGACTTTTGGGGTTGTTGGTGTCCTATCACATTTTGGATGTCTTTACGCAAGACTTCATACATGCAGATACTAGTCATTTCTTCTAATTTGAAGAAAATCTAGAGCTTTTAGTTTGTTCAATCTTCTCTCCCTTGGTGAATATCTTCTTCTACAATTGTCATGAGGCTCATGATCTCCTTATCCTCCTAAAGTATTTGGACTATGGGCGGGCATCAAAGTTACTTGCCTCTCACCTTTTGCAAGTCTCACAAGTTTTTGCTTGGGTTGCAAGCTCTTGTTTTTTCTTGGAACAATACTTAGTGCTTGTTACCTTTTCAATAGACTTGCTCTACATCTCGTCTCCTCATTCCTTTGACATTGATAGAGAAAGACGTGTCCATGAGTTCATAATGATTGCCTCATCTTCTCATATTGGTGGCAGTTCCAAAGTCCTCCCTATCACTCACAAAAAATACATGTTTTTCTTGCAATGCAAGTCTCCTCTTTCTCTTTTGTTTAGGCTACAAAAGCATTGTTGTTATGTGGTCTAAGTTGGGTTCTACTATCAAGGCCTACAATGCCACCACAAAATTATCATAAGATGGTGACAAGTTGTTGAAGAAGGTATATATTAGTCTGATGTTTCAACTGGGGCATTAACAGTTTGCAATGAATGTGCAATTTCTTTGACATTATGAACATGGTCCATGACTTTATACCATTTGCCATATTGAAACTCAAGAATTGTTTATCTCCTCAAACGAACCTTGTTCACAAAATCATCCAATGTCATTTTGCAATGGTACCATCTGCTCAAACCTTTACTTCACCCTAAATAGTGTCATAGGCTTTGGATCCCAAATCCTCTCTCATATTGTTGGCATCCCATAGACATATCCTCATAAGCCCTTCTCTTCCAAAAACGTAGTCCTCCCCCCCCCTCCAAATTTTAAAAATTGCCTTTAAATGTCTCTCACAATGACTTGGTTGGAGTATTGTTTTGCTTATGACTATACCTTCCAATTTTTTAAATTTCATCTCTACCTATTGGATGCTTCTAAGAAATGATGCAAGAACATTGCATCTTTCAATGACACTGGAGTGAGATTTAAAGAACACAACTACTTTAGGTGTTGTAGGCCCATAACTTTTGATAGGTAGCACAATACCCTGGCTGCAATCAACTCAATTCACCAACTAGCTAACAAATAGGGAGACATTTTCCTTCATAAGAAAAACAGTCATTTCTGCAAGACAAAGCCAATAAAAAAGAACAAATCACAGGAGCCAAAAGGGGAGAGAGAGAGAGAGAGAGAGAGAGAGAGAGAGAGAGAGAGAGAGAGAGAGTAGTTAACTAACCTAATTATATTGAATCATGAATGAATAATGAAATATTCCCATTTGATAAAGACAAACTTCCCACTTAAAATGTAATGGTGAAGACCCACATGGGATATAAAAGGGCGTGTCTTACATGACACACAACTCTTTAATGTAATCACTTACAACAAATGTGTCTTATAAGGGGACATGACATGTAACTCTTTATTGTAATCAACAACAAACGTGTCTTTTAAAGGTACATAACACTAAATCATTCTAACATATTATCAAAGGTTCAGATCACATATCTACATTATACCTTGGATAAATGTTAGTTCTTGGAAATAAAATTGATGTAAATATTACAAAGGATTACTATTATAGCAGGTAACCCAAGGTGATTCGACTTGAAGGTAACATGCATCCAGAGAATCAAACAATAATGTAGACAGCCATGAAGGAAATCAATGGTTAAGCCTTATCAATAGAAAATGGATGACTAGCAAAAAGGTCGCAAACCCAATGGCCAAGCTGCCTTGTTTCATTGATGAAGGATGGACCCTAAAAAAACTCACCAAATTATTTTGGAACATTGTCCACTGTTTTTGGTCACAACTGCACTTTCAATAAGTAAAAACATGCAATTGACATGAAGAAGTAAAGCTTTTCAAACAGGAGTGAACAGTTTTCCCTTGTGAAATTCTCCAAATAAAAATAACGATCAACTCTAGCAGAGCTTTTCAAACAACTGGCAATAACACTTTTGCTTTGTGAACTCTTGGGAATCCAAAAAAAGATAACTAGCTAGTGCAAATGGTTAAGGATTTGAGGTGAGATTCAGCGATGGTTGAGTGCAGTACAAATTTATTGGTGATGAGGAGGAGGCATATGCTGATGCTGATGCTGCAGCTGCTGCAGAAGGCTTGGTCAGATGCAGATGGATTTAGCAGCCACAGCTGGTGGCCCTTCTGAAGCTAGGCAGATACCTCATAAACGCTTGATCCTGGAGAAGCTTCAGCATATGATGAGCAGGTAGCGATACCATTACATTAATGCTCAGCCCCTCCTCAGCTGCGGGCATTAGAAACGCTAGCCCATCGCCAAAGTCTGGAAGAATTGGAAAAGAAACGTGAAGTGGGCGGCCCCAGCCGAAGTCTACTTGGAAGCAAGGGAATCCCAGAAAGCTGGCGCTCTGCACATCGTAACCTGAGTAGCAATCTGCATTGTATCCTATTGTGCGGCCTTCAACCATCTGCTGCTCCATCCAGTCTATCATTCCCCGGATGAGCTTATCATCAACCTCCCTCAGCTTGTCGTGTATCACATGAGCAGCATACGAGAAATGGTGAGCCTTGAGATCGCTTGCCAAAGCCACTACAGATGTCATAAGCTTGGCATTGGCAAAGTACGTTGGAGATAAAGGAGGCCTCGATCGAGGGCGGCAGTTAACAGGGATTATGTACTTTGATGGTTGATCGTCTGAAAAATCCCTAGCCACCGTCATTGCTTTCCACACTAGAGCTGATACTGCTTCAAAAGGGGTGGCAGATTCGTAACTCCAGGGCCCATTCTTCACCTCCTTCACGATCTCCTCCACGGAGGCATGTGTGAAGCTGAAAACCAGATTTTGGTAGATAGATGTGTCTGGGATCTTATTGTCTATAGTGGTGGAAACGTTTTCATCTACTGACAGATAAATACTGTCCTTCAATGGTTGCAGCGTTGGAGTTAGCCCGCTTGCCTTCAATGAAGTTGTATCAAAGTTAGGGGGAGCAGAGATTGACAATCCCCGGTGAATCTGCCCCCAAGACTTCAAGAACCCAGTTATTGCACAGCCATCGGCGACAATATGCGCCCAGCCGAGACTAAGCGCAACCCCGCCGCATCGAAAATGAGTGATCTATCATATCCATGAAGCAAGCAAAAGCAAAGAAAAACGAGTGATCTATCACATCCATGAAGCAAGCAAAAGCGAAGAAAAACGTTAGAACTTTTGATCTAAAGCTGAGAATCGTGCTCTTCTTACTGCAGAAGTCGTATGCGAAATTCCAATCCACCGGCAGAAATAAAAAAAGACTAATGGAGATAGTAACCTGAATTTTCAGAAGGGGAGCTTCCTTGTAATCTACAATTGCACCATCATCTGGATTCAGTTCCAGTTCCAGGCTGCAGTCTTTCAGATCCTCCCACTGATCAAACCTCGCATCCGCAAATGCTTCAATAACCTCAGCACCAGCATCGTTGCAAAAGACTTCGTACCTTCTATCCTTATCCAGCCTGACACGGCCGGCTAGCACAGGATAATGAACAAGCACCTTAGATAGAGAGCATTTCAAACTGTCAGTCAAATCTTCCGGGCATTTACTCTGAGTGTTAGATGGAAAGTAGTAAATATTGAAGGGATACCACATGCCAGCACCATACACCTGATCAAAATTAGACAGAAACTGTCCATAAGCTGGCTGTGTTGGATGAAAGGGTACAACAACGGAGCTACAACTCCTACTGATCACTGCCCTATCGATCGCCATCACTCTTGAGTTCAAAACAAGGCAGGCAAGGATAATTATAAGACTAGATCACGTGCAAAGTGCGTTTCTATTTCCTGTAGCTCACATGAATATCCTATGAGCATAAAATGTAGTACTACTAGATATTAACTAAGGAAACTGCAGCTGAGAAAAAGAGTGTGGAGATTTGAGCTTCATTGTTGGTCTTCCATGTGTGATTTTTGTTGTTTCCATTGAGTCTTTAGCAAATGCCCATGTGACTACTCCATCCATAATCAGTGTTGTTCTGGAAACCTTTTGGTGGGTTGTGCTCAAAAAACTTTAACTTGCATTCTTTGAAGCTTGTCGGTTTTTTAAGGCTCATTACTCATAAAAGGCTTCATATGCCTATGTAAAAAATGGTCAAAATTTTCATTATGCCGCTTTTTGGGAAAGGTTTTAGATTTCATTCTTACACTTTGACGGCATTCCAGAACACCTCATATGTTCTCACATAGATGATAGAGTTTGCCCTTCAAATTTAAATTGACCTCATGGCCGGGCTCGATATCTAGGCTTGCACCTCCTAGCCGCCACTCATCAACTAAGGGTGGCATTTAGATGCACCCTTTAAATTTGATTTAAAAAAATACTTGGTTTGAATTAAAAAATTTAGATAGCAAAGTGAAGGGCTTGATATTTAGGCTTGCACCCTTGGCCACCACTCATCAACTCAGGATGGCACTTAGATGCAGCCTTCAAATTTTTGTTTAAAAATACTTGGTTTGAATTAAACATTTTAGATACTAAACTAAGGCATCGAATAGGACATTGGACCATGATCCCACCACTTATTAAGAGTGGTGCCCTATGAGGGCATTTCACCTAGGAAGGGTATCCGCCCAAGGGAAGATCTTGAGGAGATGGACTTCCCTGCCGTAATTTTTGTTTTTGCTTTTTTTCTTTTTTTGCGTTTTTTTTTGCCATAATTTTTTTCACATGAACCTTTCGGGTGGAAGATGCACGTAAAAAAATCAAAAAATCTTACATGCACCTTCTAGTGTCCGAAAAGTGCATGTAAGAAAATTTGAAAGAAAGAAAGAAAAAGGAGGCACATATATTCCACGCAGGGAAGCGCCTCCCTTTCCTTTGTAAGAAAAGAGAAACTAATATTATTTGGAAAGGGAAGCTCTATTTTAAAAAATGCACTTGCTCCCCGATTTAAAATACCACATGGTTCCATGTGAAATTCCCTTTCCTTTCAAAGCAAAGGCATTTGATGTCTAAATTCAAATTACATAAAGTTGAATAACGCATTTTGTTTTTTTTTGTTTATGGAGAGAGAGAGAGAAAAGGCCCTACACTCACTTTGGTGGTTTCACATGAAAGAGTCCAGGGCCAATTCAAAATTTTGCACTTAAACTCCCAATTTGAAAGCCCAAGTCCTTCCACATCATTCCATGTGATAAATCTATGTCTTTCATTGGAGGGAAGAGCGAGGGCCCACTACTTACCCCCCAATACTCCAAGAGAGGCCCAGGGTACCCTAGGTTGGCACCTTTCAATGCCACCTAGGGGCAACTCTCACCCCTTGTGAAATGGGGGAAAAGGCCTCTTGGAGTGGCTCTACGAATCAAACTAAAGGATTTGGGCCTTTTGGACTTACCCCCAACTCCATGTCAAACCACCTTGATGACTGAGGTATTTTTCAGCAGTGACCCTATGTGAAGGATTTCAGATCATTCAAGATCCAATCCAAGTCCCAAATCTTTGGTTACAATAAGGAGCAAACCAACAATCCTGCCAATGTAGAAAAATCAGCATCTACATACAAAATGAGATGCAAACTCTAAGAGATATTGATCAAACATGAACCAAAACATAAAATATGTTTGCTGTTCGTACAATTACAATACCCTACTGTATTTCACACGTGTGGAACCGAAAATAGCAATAAATGATCATTCTACACACAAGATTGCAAGATAACACCAAGATAGTGCACCAATGAGTAGTAGAACCCAAAGAGAACCATGTATAATGATGAAATGAGAGAGAGAAGAGAGAAGATGTGTCTCTCCATGAGTTACATCCTTTTATAGAGTTTCCAAATCCTATTTGGCCACTTGGCTTTCCCTCCAAAATGTAAACCCTACTATTTTTGGGTCTAGATTCAATGTACCCAAAGTTCAAATTTGAATCTCTCTCAAACTCGACTACCAACTTTCCCACACTTTCCAAAAGTGTTTATTGAATGTAGTTTAAACTAATATAACTTCAAAAAGTTTATCTCTAAGTCTAAAATGAGTTTTGGCCTCTTATTAACAATTTACCAAAATGTGACTAAACTAGACTAAACTAGTTGAAATCTCTCACACTCCCTCTTCAACTAGTTTTGGCATAGTTTTGACAATAGAACTTTGATCCAACTTTAGAATGATCTCCATCCTAAGTATAGATCTTCTTTCTAAGGTTCTAAAGTATCTTTCATAATTGATATAGAGAATAGTGTCCAAATTGGATGCTTCACTATTTCTTACATCAATTTTACACATCAAGATATAACTAGAACATGAAGAACCAAATAGAATGTAAATGAAATGATTCCTCCATGTTTCAAACTTTGAACTCTCTGGAAAATTACAGCAACCAAACAATAAATGTGAGTGATGACCATTTGCTTGCTTGTCTCCTCCAACTTTGTCCTTTCTTGATATGTCTTCACCATAAAACTCCATGAATGAGCCTCCATCTCCATCTTGCCACAAGATATCAGCAACACTTGATGACTTGGCCATGAATGAGTGACATAATGAGCCTCCAATGGCTTCATTTCCATCAGCAAAACCAGCCAAGAATGCTAGTACAACTCCAACAATAAGATATTGGAAGACAATGTAGCGAGTTTGTCCATATCTTGACAATTTGCACACATCCACATGAAATAGCTCAAACATGAGATAGAACAAGTAAAGTAAACTTGAACAACACTTCCTTTCTGCTCCTTTGACCTTAGTTGAGTCTTCAATAAGCTGCAACAACAGATCCATAACAACTTTGCCAGTTACCTCTCCTTTGATACTCTTGACTAGCTCCAAATTGCCACCTTTCCTTTTGTGTTGTTGAAGCCCTTTAAGACCAACCTCTTGATCTTCCTCTTGATCATCAAAGTCATTAAACAAACTTTTTTTTCCAGATCCATTACTTGATTTTCTAGTATGAAAAACATGAGAACCAATATCCACTTGCATAGCTTCATCTACACAAGAAAATTCTTCAAAACATGTGAATAAAGCAAAGTGAGTCGCTTCCATGTGCTTACCTTTCTCTTGATCATCAAAGATATCAAAGATATGAATATCTTCAGACCTGAACCTCTGGAAATACTCCCTCTCAAACATATGATCTAGATTCAACAAGATCTCATCAATGCTTGATCTCGATCTCCCACAAAGGTTAGTGAAAACAATGTCACCAATGTCACCATCATAAATCAAAAGATAGATTCCAAATTTTCCATCCAACATGAAGTAGAGTAGGTGAAGATGAGTATCAAACCTAATAAATCCAGCCCTCTTGAGTCCATAACAAACCTCAATAAGCTCACCAATGAGATCTCCCTTGCCTTGAAGAAATTGCCTCTCGATTTGTTCCATGTAGTCTTCTCCAACCAACTTTTTGCCATCTTGATCATGAGTGATCAATTCATAATCATAGAATCCTTTGAGTTGATGAAGAGATGTGAGATCCATGCCTTGGATCTTCCCAAGAACCAATCTTTCATTGCTCTTTCCTTCATAAGACTCCCTCTTAATGATTGCATCATAAGAAGTAGAAACCTCAAAAACATTAGAAGCCATGAAAAAAATGATTAGTACATTCAACATAAGAATGATTGAAGTACTCTCTTTTTTCAAACAAGAACTTCTACTCAATGTTTTAGGTAATGACTCACATGATAATGATTCCTCCTCACTATCATTCAAAATGACATCATTCAAAGTACATCCTACTTTGAACTCTTCACATACTTCTCTTCTTCTTGACTTGTGACTATCTCCCTCACCAAGTCTCTTGATAGAACCATTTGATCTACTCTCTTTATGAGGAAATGTGACTCCACTTGCTGCAAAAATGACTTTCTTGGACTCATCACTAAAAAATGTAGAAGAACCACCTCCTTCATGAATGCACCTAGCAACATCTTTTGACATATGATCAAAGAAATCATTAACAACAATCTTTTCCAAGGAAGAACCTTCACCTCCATTGATGAAGTTAGCTCTTTCCTTATCTTTTGCATGCTTGCACTTGCCATGAAGAACCATTGAAACACCATCATTATCCTCAAGACTAGCCAAGTTAGCACAAAGATGAACATCTCCAAGAAGCATATTAGATCTTGACCTAGATCTAGCATAAGGAAGCTTGTTAGACTTTGCATAAGATCCAACAATCTTATTGATGCTAAAAGATAACTTTGGAAAGTTGAGACCAATCTCCTTTTCCATTCCATCCTTTTTGTTAGCCATAACAAAAGCATCAAGCTTTAAAAGTCTACCTTGTCTATTGCCCCTAGCAACCAAGATTTCTTCCTTTGTAATGAAACAAGCATCACCACCAAACTTTACCATGTATCCTTTCTTTATCATTTGACCAACACTTAGCAAATTCTTTGAAAGTGAAGGAATGTAAAGAACACCATCAAGTCTTGCTTTCCTATTAGTAGAGAGACAAATAGGAATTGAACCAATACCTTCAATCACACACTCACCACCATTGGCCATGTGAATTGCTTTCTTGGCTCCATCATAAGTGACCAAAGAAGTAAAGAACTCCTTGTGACTAGTCATGTGTGAGCTAGCTCCACTATCAATCCACCATGAATCTTTGTCACCTTCACTTGATATTGGACTTGATGAACACATCAAAAGAGAATCACCACCACCTAGACCCTCATCATTAGTAGTAAAGTTGATTTGCTTGCTACCTTCATCTCTTTGCTTCTTCAAACATTCATTTGCAAAATGCCCTTTGATTCCACAATAAAAGCATTTCAACTTAGACTTATCTTTCTTTTTTCCAAAAGAAGAAGTCTCACCTTGATCTTGCCCTTTAGACCACTTGCCTTTGCCTTTGCCCTTGAACTTGCCTTTGATGAACATAGCATCCTCTTCATAATGAGATGTCGATGTAGATCCACCTCCTCTTGATTGAAGCCTATACTCCTCATTCACCAAGATCTCTTGCAAATCCACAATACTTGGCAAAGTCTTTTGAATAGCAAAACTTTGAACAAGATTAGCATGATCATCCAACAAGCCATTAAGTATAACTTGAACAAGCTCTACCTCCTTAATGCTTTCATCAATACATGCTAACTCATCATTGAATGCCTTAACCCTCAAAACAAAAGCATGAGTACTCTCTTCCCTCTTTTGCAAACTTTGAAAGATTTGCCTCCTAAGAGTAAGCACTCTTGATGTAGACTTGGATTCATAAAGCTTTTTCAAAATTTCCCAAGCCTCCAAAGATGATGTGCACTTACCAACTTCCTTGAGAAGTTCATTGGTAACATTCATCTTAATCATGTGTAGAGCTTTCTTTGCTCTCTTGTCATACCTCACTTGATCTTGAGGTGCTTGAGGTCTCTCCTCCACACCTGCAACAATCTCCATCAACTCATTCATCTCCAATAAGGACTCCATCCTCACCTTCCAAGTAGAATAGTTGATTGAGGTAAGCCTATCATTGCTCTCCAACATAAATCCACCACTTGTAGCCATGTTGAAGTGACCTGATCTTCTCTTTCAACCTGTTCCAATGCACAAAGCACTCTCTTGAATGTCAAAAAATGAACTCAAGAAGAAATCACAAAGATATGGAACCTCTCAAATCTCTTCTAGCACTTCTAACTAGAAAATCAACACATAGAATAGTGAAATCTTGATCAACCTATGATCTATCCTCAATCTAATGATTCTTGCCACTTCCTAAGATTGAAACACACTCAAATAAAGTTCAGTAACCTCACAAACTAGAGATCCAATCAAAATTAGGGTTTTGACAAAATCACAAAAAATTGAATATCTCAAATTCTACATGCAATTTCTAGAAACTTGGTATATCTTCTTGTAGACTCCAATGAGACCTTCCTAATGCACCAAAAATCATCTAATTCCAGTAAGCCAAGTGTTAAATCGGAATTGATCAAGTATATAACCCTATATTGAGTTTTGACCTACAAAAGATCAATTCTACACATGCAAAAATGCTGATTTTTGAGTAGAGATCAATCTAGCATGCTCTAGCATTGGTAACTCCTCAAACTTCTTGCTAAAGATGGCTGATCCTTTCATAACCTGAGACACAATAGCTCTGATACCATGTGAAGGATTTCAGATCATTCAAGATCCAATCCAAGTCCCAAATCTTTGGTTACAATAAGGAGCAAACCAACAATCCTGCCAATGTAGAAAAATCAGCATCTACATACAAAATGAGATGCAAACTCTAAGAGATATTGATCAAACATGAACCAAAACATAAAATATGTTTGCTGTTCGTACAATTACAATACCCTACTGTATTTCACACGTGTGGAACCGAAAATAGCAATAAATGATCATTCTACACACAAGATTGCAAGATAACACCAAGATAGTGCACCAATGAGTAGTAGAACCCAAAGAGAACCATGTATAATGATGAAATGAGAGAGAGAAGAGAGAAGATGTGTCTCTCCATGAGTTACATCCTTTTATAGAGTTTCCAAATCCTATTTGGCCACTTGGCTTTCCCTCCAAAATGTAAACCCTACTATTTTTGGGTCTAGATTCAATGTACCCAAAGTTCAAATTTGAATCTCTCTCAAACTCGACTACCAACTTTCCCACACTTTCCAAAAGTGTTTATTGAATGTAGTTTAAACTAATATAACTTCAAAAAGTTTATCTCTAAGTCTAAAATGAGTTTTGGCCTCTTATTAACAATTTACCAAAATGTGACTAAACTAGACTAAACTAGTTGAAATCTCTCACACCCTACACTCAAGATGGCTAAAGTATTTCTTGCCTCCGCTTTCTAAATTTTTTGCAAAAAGTGTCGCTTTTCTGGAAGTGCCTAAATGGCAAAAAAAAAACAACTTGCAAAAAGCTAGAGATAATTTTAACCGATACGGGATTGCATGGGGGCCATGTGAGTCTTACCAAAGACGTGTTGAGATGAGTGAAAAAACACAAGATGTTCCAGCAACAAAAGTTTCCATGAGGGTGCGAAAGCAAGACACATATTGTCGAATCATACTGTACGCAAAAGCAGTGTTGAATGGGAGTATTGGAAGAGAATATGTCAATGCACAACAAATATTGGCTCAGATCCTCACATGGCAGGTACATGTGCTAAGGTGTGGCAAACATTTGATGCCTTGTCACAAACTATCAACAAGAAAATTGTGAGAGATGAAAATTTGGATGGATACGCGAGAGAAGTCAAAGCATTCATTCAAGATGCATGGGGAGAAACACACATAACTCACTATATGGTATGTGTGTGTGGCATTTTTATCTTTTGTATAGATGTATCTATAGAGATTTAGACTAATAAAAACTTTATGTGAACAAGAAATCTTCTATGCTCACGGACCTTGGTTTATGAAATCCTATGGATCATTAGCTATATGGAATACGCAAGAGATGTGGAAGAGTCATTACAGGGCAAAGGCTGCATATTTCAAAAATTCATGACATGGCAGAGGAAAGGGTCTTAGTAACGCATTCGTTGAGATATTCTAGTGGTTCTATAGAGGAGTTTTGGACAAAGGACACTTTAAAAATACACAAACTGAAGGGTTGAGTTCAATTATCTCCAATTCAAATTCAGCTAGAAAAACCGCATGGTAATCCTCTAATGCAAACGCAAGGCAAAAAGAATGGAGGATGTCTAGGGTTCGAGTCGGAAAGTGATGGATGTCGAGGCCAACAACATTCAATGTCTTGGACAACAATGCAAGAGAAGCGACACAAACTGATGAGATGGAACGAAAGCGATTTAAAAATGATAAAATGTTCTTTGAATATTCTTTTGTAATAAATATCATTGGATAATTGGATTGTTGCTATAAAAAAAATTTGCTTTATTTTGTTTTATAATACTATCCATTTTTAAAACAAATCCATCCATATAAGAGTGTGGGTTCTCATTTTGTTATCACTAGTTCTCCTGCTCTCTTGCAATTTTGGCCCTCATAGTTTAGCTTAGCTCGTGCTTTTAAACTAGTGTTTTGCTGCTAAATTAGTGTTCATTGTTGCATTGACAATGTCATCCACTAAAATAGAGTTGGAGAATCTACTGGCACACACAAAGTTTGTAGATCAGATAGATTGTATTTATTGTATGTTCACCCCTAGAACAGATACGCTTGCCACTCTACGGGCTAATACGGATGCATTCACGTATGTGAGTGAGTATATAGATGAAACTTTAAAGCCTTATGTTGTACAAATTCTCGGCTCAACTATCATGTGGATTCCATATAACTTGCTTAGTTATATATGGAAAGGAGATAGGCCCTTTATCGCTCGTCTCAATAGATTTATCAGCCACTTGGATAACGATCATTTCTTGGAGCTGACTAAGAATTAGCAGAAAAATTTTAATCTCGAAAGTGTAGGAAAGAAGTTTCTATTTGGTGAAACTACTGTCATTTTTTTGCTTAAAGAGTTTCCACAGAATGTGGGCCACAC
Organism: Diphasiastrum complanatum; assembly: GCA_029204225.1. Taxonomy (NCBI): domain Eukaryota; kingdom Viridiplantae; phylum Streptophyta; class Lycopodiopsida; order Lycopodiales; family Lycopodiaceae; genus Diphasiastrum; species Diphasiastrum complanatum. The sequence goes on along the minus strand of CM055095.1, from coordinate 76,860,015 downwards.
CGAAGAGAATCCTAGTGTGCCGAGATGGACAACCGGATGAAGAGACGAATTTATCCTCAGAGCAGGAAACTCTCTTGGCATGCAAGTGGCCACAGGTGCATCCACATTAGCGGAGCCAGAGGACATAGATGAGTCCAATGATGTCATGCTTCGTATCCATAGCCTTGCTCCAGTCATCCTTAATGGGCAAGAGTATTTGTTCATGCATGATTTGCAGCATGTTCTTGGCTTGCGAGAAGATGAGATGTTGGCAACATTAGTACATTTGCATAATGGGAATTCCACATTTGACCCCACACAACCTGACGACACATGTCAGCAGCTGATCGGCCATGACACGGACACCACCGAGCAAGCGCTAGCAAGAGTGCTTTGTCAACTGAAAATGCTTCAACCACCAGCAGTTGAAAAGAAGCCATTCGAAAAACCATTCGAAAAACTTGACCTTGGAAACTCCTATGTTCTGTACAAAGGCCTTAAAAGGAATTGAACTTGCAAAAATCGAGGAGGTTGATGAAGGGACTAAGACAAGTTTAATCCTACCAAAAAATTTTGCGCTTTCATTATATTGGATTATCTTCGTTATACTCATTTTGCAATCATTTGAACCAAATGCAGGACGTAGTGGAGATTGATGAGTTTGCTATGCGAAAAAGCGATGTTCAGGAAAGAGCTGACGCACAAACTCTTGATAAGTCTCTGGCCCACTACATTGGGATGTTCCCAAACTTCTTTATTTTCTGCTTCAACAACAAGTACAGTCCAAATGGACCGACGGAGCTTCTGAAATGCGAAGCGTTGTCCAAGCACATTGTAGAGGTCGAGTTGTCGCCATCAATGCCAAAAAGGCTTAATGTGTCCTCTGAAGAGCGATATTGGCATAGGGGCGTCTACAGCACTCAATTGTTCTACAAGTTTCTCTATCCGCTCCACATGTTCAAATGTGGACTCTCCCTTGGACATCTTGGTGCTCATCAACTATCGTCTAAGTAATAAGCGGTTCATGATGTTTTTTGCTTCATAGATTTTTTTGAACCAAGTCCAAACCTCCTTTCCAGTCTCGAGTCCCTTCACCTGTCCAGCAGGTCCATCTGTCAACAAAAGTGAGTTTTGAAAACCTTGAGTAGATCATCCATGACCTACATGCATGAAAAGTTGCACACTACCAAATTACTCTTCATCTACTTAGATTTTCAAGAGCTATCTAACACAATTTGGATCTAGACACGAGCTCTTGTACACAAAAGGCAATCATCATTCAAAGTCAAGCAAGTTTCATGCATATCTTTAAAAAAACTAAGTAAATCTCATTATGGAAGAGCCAAACAAGCACCTTGCTCTCGAGAAGAGAGAGAAACCAACCAAACTCTAGGGTAGAGAGAGAATAGACCAAAAGTATGCAAGTCAAAAATTTGAATAACTCTCAAATTCTACAAGTACAATAAAACTCCACGTCCATATAGTGGTAGCACAAGCTCCTACTCAATAAAGCATGTAGTCACCTCTAAACATGATTGGATCCATGATTTGCACCTCATATTTTGATTGGACCTCAGTTGTTGATGCAAATGGAGCTGGGATAGCATCATTGTTACACTCATTACATCATAGATTTTCAAGTATTGGTGATCCTTTATGGCAATGTGGCAATGGAGGCTCATTCATGGTGTTTTTTGGTACATATACCTCACATGAGGTGGAATATGAAAAAAGTAAACAAACTAACATTCATGATTTTGTTTTCAATCATGTTTGTTACTATTACAGAGATATCAAAGGTGGAAGCATGGAGGAACCCATTCATTATAATTCTATGTCACTCCTCATGTTGGTTTTTCAATATTTTCTTCATCAAATTCAAACATCATGGATTGCCAACTATAACAAAAAAAAAAACCATATGTAATGCAACAAGAAATTGGATAAAGCATCCAAGTTGGTATGATATCAAAGAAACAGACAAAAGAGGATATTGTGATGATACACTCTGTCCATTTCATACAAATTGGTTACCAAAAAACAATATCGTGCTTTATCAATCTCTCCTTCGACCATGAGACCGTCATTTTAAACATGGACTTAAACTAAAACTAACAAATGGATTCAATTCAACAACGTTGAATCTACAAGCTTTGGACATGACATCCTCAACCATGACTACTTAACCGAAGCGATCAAGTTGATCAAACAAGCGTCTTCAGTTTTAAGACAAAAATGGTTAAGATGAGTGTCATGTACTTTTAATATATCAATGCATTAAAATATCCAATGTAAACTTTGTTAGGCCCAAAATATCATTTTGAAATGTTTTTTTTGTGAACATAAGCCTTGGAAATAGAGCTTGCTAGGTCTCATGTGCCCAATCTACATAATTTTCATCCCCATTTTGTATTGATTTCATCTCTTAATTCTAATGATGATTCCATGGAGCTCTATTTGTAATTTGTATTTTATGACTATATCAATATGAATGTCTTGTTCTTCTCTTGATTGCGGCTTTAGTTTCATTACTATTGTTATTTGATTGTGTTTGGCACATGAAAGAGCTAAAAGTAGTCCAAGCACATAAAAACTTGGGCTTGGATTATGAATGAATTGTGAGTAAGATTCTTGTGTAGAAAGAGAGCTTTGGGAGGGCAAAAAGCTCTCTTCGCAAAAACAAATCTCACGAAATAAAACTCTAAAATCAAAAAATGCTAAGACACTTAATTTTTATATTGGTGCAACATGTTATTTTGGACAAATGTCTTCAAAGTATGGGCACCACGACTAGCAAAGGAGCCTTGGGAGGAGGAAGCAGCCAAAAACAGGTTTGTGATAGGGTAGTTAGGGTTAGTTCGAACTGCGTATCTTATTCTACTAGCAAAACAAGAATGTCATCCTAGAAAAAAAGAAGTGTTGAACTAGTATATTCACTATCCAAATAAAATAAAAAACAAGGAGACAAGTAGGCTATCCCTCAAGGCCATGGAGGCAACAAGTAATAAAAAATTGTACTTAGCCAAAACTTCTTGGTAAAAAAGTTGCAAAATAAAATAAGAAAGTTAAAGAAGCCAGAACAGATTTGGACCACTATCAGTATATCAATAACTTATGGCACAACCCTAAAGAAAAAAACTCTTTTTACAACCCCGTGATCATCCATGAAAAGCAAACTACCCGTAAAAGGACATTTCAACATGGAAAAGGTAACAAATATGTGGGGTAAGAATTAGCTATTGACAAATGAAAAATATCAAAACAAAAGCTTTTCGCGGAAAGACCAAAAAGAAATTAAAACAATAAATGCATTAAAAAAAAAATTATGAACTAGTAAAGAGATCAAAAAATCTATGGCAAGGAAAGCTACACGTACTTTTAGTTTAAAATTTTATCGACACAATAACCCAAAATAAAAAGTGTGTTTCCGTAATAGGCTTTTGTGCTTTCACTTGGACATTTCATTGAATCATCCAAAGCAATTCAAGTATAGAACTCGACATCACAGGCCCAGTTTAAGCTCTACGCATTGAGAATACATAGAATCTACCAGGTCATAAGTTTGCTATTAAGGTCTACACAAACTGGAGAAACCAAATCTTACAAAACTTACGGAAAGTTGCCAACATTTCCATGAGAGACTAGCTAATACCACATACGCACCCAAAAAATGACTTGTCTGGATACATCAAATACAAACCTTAAAATTTGATAGATAAAGATCTAGCGATAACAGATTTGAGAGTGAGCAAAATAAAGATTCGAAGTAAGATGTTAAGACCTCCGTCAAAGTGAAAAGCTCACACAGACAATCAAAAGTATCTATCTGTCGATATGCTTGGCACTAACACTTGTCATATATATCCAGAAGTTCCGCTAACTGATACTAATATGTCTAGATGATATCGAGTGAAGATGCTCCTGAATGAGTGAATGACATATGAAACACAAAAATTTTATACCACGAGACCTACAAGGATCTCAGCAAAGGTTTATCAAAGTATTTCAGGTTTTGAAATTTGGATAACCAGGAAAACCAAACTAGTTCCCGCCTTGTTTGTTACGTAGGTGAACAAACCATCATAATATCAACCGTATCAATGTTACAAAGCATTTGACAGTTACTTCAGAAAAACAAAGTTTACTCAACAAACTTGATACAATTCCGATCTCTTCCCAGCTGATACCAGATTGACATTCATTTGAACAGCTATAGGCAAATGTTGATGATGCTGGAGAAGGAACACTTAGACTGACTGCACCACATCCCGGGAATGAAGAAAAATGCCCTCTTAGGGCATTGCTCTCATCCACAAATTCAAACCATGTCTGCACGTAATGATATCTGTTCCATCAACAAGTTCAAACACAAATAATTTCTTCTCCATGTTGTATCTTCTGGGAACACTTTTTCACTTGAAATGAAAAAGCCTTGCTAGAATAAGTATAGATTATCTCCACTTACCTCAAAGACGGAGTATATCTGACAGCATGGCATGTTACAAAGGTAATAAGCCATTCTCATCTTAAGAGAAGAGTGAAGAGCAAACATTGATATAAATGACAAAATCTTCATTTATGCTGAATATAAAGCACCTCAGCCAGCTCCAAAAGAAGTGGACAAAGGTCAACTTGACAGATGGCTCTTCAACTCGGATAGCTTGCTGGGTAAAATATTTCCAAAGGCGAGACTGTTATTGTCCTCCTTTCGTGCCAACTCCCGCATCCTTTTTGGAGATGGTGGTGGAGAAAGATCCGGTGGTGAAGATTCACGTGGTCCTGTATCTCTCCGTGTTTTTATGGGTGGCGGGGCTTTGTCCAAAGCATATGGCTGTAAACAAACTTTGATTAGTAAACCTTATTTATACATTGAGCGAGGCCAAAGAGATGATTTAAAAAAAATCCACTTGATAGCACCTGAAATTAGACATTCAAGAATTTTAAAATTGAGCTCTGTTGCACCATGTAAACTCAAATGATACCAGAATAAACTTGTCATTGCCTAGACAAGGACACCATTTACACCAGAAAAGAAAACATTTTATCTGCACGATGCATTGAAACTGTATGTTGCATGAGGAAGAAAGAACCTGCAATGAATGAGGAGATGCTTGCCTTTCCTGTGTTTCATCGACCCTTCTACATTGTCCATCTTCTGTTTCAACCAAAAGCCTTTCTTTCTTCTCAGAAGGCTGCAACCAAATGATAGTGAGCACTCATTTCAACTACAGCAATATCTATCAATAGCATCTTCTTGAAGCCAGACATATTTCAAGCAATATCAAACTTTAAAAGAATTGTGCACATTATCGAGAAAGAAAAACTGTCTTAGCAATCGTTAAATTTCAGAGACTGTTGCAATAGTGAATGGCCCAGAAAATCTCAACAATCCACAGGGAAAGCTTGTAACTTTTCAAGAGTGCAAGCATTGAAACAACTCTCAGCTTTCAAGGCTAAGAAAAGCCACTGGACCAGAGAGTACAAACTTTCCACCTGAAATTCTCCAAAATAGAGACAAGTGAATCCTTAACATCAGGTAACAACATTTAAGCACAAGACCAATAAACATTCTTTTTCTTTTGTTGTAAGTATTTCTTGTATGACAGCAACAACGGATTCAAGCAAACACATGTTATGACAATGAAAGGATCCAACAGGTACCAACGTGTTTCCTATCACTAAAGGCCCTGAAAGGTTATCATTTTCTAGACAGTGAGCTTATCAAGATGTAGCAACTGTCCACCCTGCACCAGTGAGAAGGTACATCGAGTGCAGCAAAGCCGACAGGACACAAGACATAGCTCGAGATAGAAAAAATATGACATGTATGAGAGTAATAAGGCAGTTTGAGTGGATGAAGGTTCTGTAACTGTCCACCCTGCACCAGTGAGAAGGTACATCAAGTGCAGCAAAGCCGACAGGACACAAAACATAGCTCGAGATAGAAAAAATATGACTTGTATGAGAGTAATAAGGCAGTTTGAGTGGATGAATGTTATGCAACTGTCAGTTCAAGGTTTTGCTGGACCTGAAGAAGCCAGCACCCACCTGCTTTGCCTACTACTACTTGGTTTTGGAGCGACTACTAGCAGTACGAGACCATTTACGGAGGATGGCGGATAGTGATGGCTTTCAGGACTTCAGGGGTATCAGTGCAGATGCGGTGCACTTCCAGACCACCGTGTTTGGAGAGGAGTTTTGGCCATGGGCAACGGAGCTTGTGGAGGTCCTGCGACCCATTTTCTGTGTTGTGCCTGGTAGACCATGAGAGGTGCACTCTCGGTCTCATTTACGAGTTCATGGACCGCATCGGTGAGGGGATTCAAAGGGCGGGCTTGGACGCTCACAGGTATCACTCTCCAGTATCTTGTACTTTTTGACTCAAGTTTGTTGCATTTCCACATTTCTTTTGTGCTACAACAAACTCGCAACTACTGATTGTAACATGTCTTTCGTAGGAAGCAGGAGATTCTGCAGATCTAACAGGCCAAATGCTTAAATTTTTGAGAAGATTCTCATCTTCCACAAGCACCTCAATCTTGTAGGAGGACGCTTTTGATCTATAGGACTCAAATCAGGTTGATTCTTGCATTGAGAGCTATTGGCAAAGGGAGTGTTATGATCCTAAAACTTTCTAGTTTTGGCTAGGTTTTGAAAAAGCTTTTTGGAGGAGCTTACACGAAAGCACATTTTCTATAGGGGTTTTATTTTCTGTTCCAAGTGGATCTAGTGCTTGTGCTATAAGGGCCATAGTCTTCTTTTATAGGAAGACATGAGAAGGAAGAATCTTTCTGAAAACAAAAATAATCCAAAACTCAAAGCAAAACTTGGAGTAGCAAGTGTTTAAGTAACAGATTGGAGAGGAGACAAGAACCAATTCGTCATCTACACCCAAGAGGAACGGCAACTGGAACTATTGTGGTAAGTATGGGCATTTTGCTTTTGAATGCGGAAATAAGCAAAGTGATCAAAAGAAGGGCAAGAACTAGCAAGGTCACTTTCTTAATAAAGTTGCAAAAGAAGAGCAATCTGGTGGACTTGATCTATTCACAGCAATCATGTCATCAGAATCCATGTTTGGTGGATGGTACCTCGAAGCACATGACACCTCATAGGCGTTGGTTCAACACCTATGCGGAGACAAGTGATGGTCAGCAAGCTTGCCTTGGAGACAACTCTACAGATGAGGTGAGGGGTAAAGGCACAGTTTCAACAAAGTTATCATTACTAGAGGTGAAGATAATCAAGAGTGTGTTGCATGTACCAGGATTTGCCAATACTTGTTATATGTTGGTGCCATTACCAAATAGAACATGTTGGTGGAGTTTGACGATACTACCTGTTTAATGAAAGACAAAGATCAAAGCTTCAAGGTGGTAGCCAAGGGAATGCAAGAAGGGGGTCTTTACAAGCTTTACACAACCATTCCTAGACAAGAGGCCCTGTCATCAAAAGCTTATAAACATGACAAGCTTTGGCACAAAAAGTATGGCCATTTAAGCTATCAAAGTTAACAAGTATTGAACAAGCACGATACGTTAGTAGACCTTGCTAGCATTAAGTCTTCTTCAGATGCATGTGCACTATAGAATCATCAAAGGAAAAGATTTCCAAAAGGAAAGGCTACCAAGGCCAAGGGCATTCTTGAGCTTGTGCATTCATATTTGTGCAGTCCCATGCAAACCAGATCAGCAAGGGGGGCCTACTACTTCATGACCTTCATATAATTTCTCACGGAAGGTCTGCATCTATTTTCTTAGACAAAGATATGAAGCATTTAAATACTTCAAACAGTGGAAAGCTTTTGTGGACAATCACATAGGAGAGAAGATAAAGACTCTTAGGTCAAAATGTAGGTGATGAATACATTTTTGATGAGTTTAAATATCTTTGCAATGCATGTGGAATAAAGAGACGATTTGCTGCTCACATACACCGTAGCAGAATGGCATGGTCAGAAAAACAAGTCTATAGTTGAGTGTGCAAGGATCATGCTCAAGACAAAAGGGTTGTCGAATTCCTTTTGGGAAAAAGCAGCAATAACTGCTGCTTTTCTATTAAATAGAAGCTCCCAAAGTGGTTGAAGGCATCCCATCTAAAGAAGCATATAGTGGCAACAAGCCCAAAGTGGGCAAACAACTTTCAAGTATTTGGGTACACAGCATAAGCACACATACCTAAGGACTCTTGAAAGAAACTTGATGCAAAATCTATGAAGTGTATCTTTCCTTGGGAATAGCGAAGGCAAGAAGGTCTATGTGTTGTACGATCTTGAGAACAGAAAGAAGATCCTAAGTCAAGACATCATCTTTGACAAAGACCATTCACCCAAAGTACAAGAGTGAAAAAGAAGGAACTAGCGAGTTCCTACCCTTGATTGATTCCATGGATGAGGAGCCTAGTCTAAAGCATGCGAGCCTCAAGAGCAAGTGCAACAGTAGGAACCTGAACATGGTAGTTCGAGACCTCAATTTGGCCAACCACAAGAGGGTGAAATTGGAGACAAGCGGAAGACTAGGACAATACCATGGGATACATAGTCACCATCCACATTACCTACCACTAATGTTGTAAAGCTGACTCGGGTGCACCCAATGTGCCACATCAGACTCTAAGGGGTGACACACCCTAAAGTCCCGGAGCAAGTTAGGAAGTCAAGGACTGAGCCTCCGACCTATGGTGAGCCAGTTATGAACGTAGCCACGGCTGATCTAGATTTAGTCTATGAAAGCATCACATAAGCAAGACTTAACCCTAGAAAGCAGGAGAGAGAAAGCTTAAAGAGACTAAAGAAGGAGATCATATCATAAATCAAGTAACAAATGACACAGAATCCCTACTTATAGCCAAGAGGAAGCCCTAAAAGGAAGCTTCCAGTGGCTAGGGCCAAACTGAGAGGGAAAATAGTGCGCCCTCCAAGAGGGCCCCCACTCTCAGTAATATGACCAAATAACCAATATAGTGAATCATAGGGCCCAAGGCCAATAATATGGTCTAAATGTCAATAATAGGGCCCAAGGCCAACCATATAGTCTAAATGTCAAATAATGAATAAAAAAGGGCCCAAAGCCTGCCTATGCATAAAGTAAAGTAAATGTAAATGGACATGGCGAATGTAATGAGCCGAGTCCATAACTCTCCCCGACACAAAAATAAGACCCAACTGCCATAAAGGACTGGATCAAGTAACAGCAAGCCCTGGAGGATCAACTGGAACAGCATCTGGTGTAGTAACAACTGGAGCAACAGCTCACCCTCCTACACTGCTGTCTGTGTTCGCAACCCTACCCCGGAAATTTTTTTTTGCCGTTTACTACCTCTCTTGGACGCCCACACTCCACCATAGCTGGCGCCCTACATCCGCCTCAATTTCAGCTCACCCTCCTACACTGCGTGTTCGCAACTCTACTACTTATAGCCAAGAGGAAGCCCTAAAAGGAAGCTTCCAGTGGCTAGGGCCAAACTGAGAGGGAAAATAGTGCGCCCTCCAAGAGGGCCCCCACTCTCAGTAATATGACCAAATAACCAATAGAGTGAATCATAGGGCCCAAGGCCAATAATATGGTCTAAATGTCAATAATAGGGCCCAAGGCCAACCATATAGTCTAAATGTCAAATAATGAATAAAAAAGGGCCCAAAGCCTGCCTATGCATAAAGTAAAGTAAATGTAAATGGACATGGCGAATGTAATGAGCCGAGTCCATAACTCTCCCCGACACAAAAATAAGACCCAACTGCCATAAAGGACTGGATCAAGTAACAGCAAGCCCTGGAGGATCAACTGGAACAGCATCTGGTGTAGTAACAACTGGAGCAACAGCTCACCCTCCTACACTGCTGTCTGTGTTCGCAACCCTACCCCGGAAATTTTTTTTTGCCGTTTACTACCTCTCTTGGACGCCCACACTCCACCATAGCTGGCGCCCTACATCCGCCTCAATTTCAGCTCACCCTCCTACACTGCGTGTTCGCAACTCTACTACTTATAGCCAAGAGGAAGCCCTAAAAGGAAGCTTCCAGTGGCTAGGGCCAAACTGAGAGGGAAAATAGTGCGCCCTCCAAGAGGGCCCCCACTCTCAGTAATATGACCAAATAACCAATATAGTGAATCATAGGGCCCAAGGCCAATAATATGGTCTAAATGTCAATAATAGGGCCCAAGGCCAACCATATAGTCTAAATGTCAAATAATGAATAAAAAAGGGCCCAAAGCCTGCCTATGCATAAAGTAAAGTAAATGTAAATGGACATGGCGAATGTAATGAGCCGAGTCCATAACTCTCCCCGACACAAAAATAAGACCCAACTGCCATAAAGGACTGGATCAAGTAACAGCAAGCCCTGGAGGATCAACTGGAACAGCATCTGGTGTAGTAACAACTGGAGCAACAGCTCACCCTCCTACACTGCTGTCTGTGTTCGCAACCCTACCCCGGAAATTTTTTTTTGCCGTTTACTACCTCTCTTGGACGCCCACACTCCACCATAGCTGGCGCCCTACATCCGCCTCAATTTCAGCTCACCCTCCTACACTGCGTGTTCGCAACTCTACCCCAGACAATACAAACACGCCTAGATGCTTAGAAAGCCACTCCCACCCAACTTCATCGCGCATCGGGATTGCTCCCCGTCTTTATCGCAAACTTTTTTTTTACCCTTGAAGGGCGATCTCTGATTTTTCAGCCTTGTTTCCTCGTTGCCCATACCTCCTTTTTGTTATCACTTCCTTTCCTTGGCTGCTCCCTTTCCAGCCCTATAGTCCATTATTGTCTCCCATACTTTTACCCACCGTTTACTCCACGTTGTCGGGCCCTTAGCATCTTTTTTGGAGGCTGCCCGGTACCTCGACATATCGCCGCTATTTTTTAGCTCACTTCCGGTTGCGGTTACGAGGTATTTCTTACTTAGTTGTCCTTTCCGATCATCTTACATCGCGAGTTCTATTGTGTCTTTTCATTGGCGTGCCTGTTGTGACGACTTATGTCCTCTCATTTCTTTTCTCGCTTACTTTTTCTTCCTCATGGCTAGCTCACCCACTACACCTGCGAGTCATTTTGGACCTTTAGATGAACAGTTTGCTGATATGCGTGACTCTCTTACTCTCCTCAATAGTCGTTTGGACCAAATGATGACCGGTTTTACCACTCTACAGACCGGCTTTGCCACTATGCAGTCACAGATTGATTCCTTACAGCCACATGGACCTGGCAAAGCCCCTGTTCATTCATCATTTGGGTCTCCATTTGGACTTCCATCCTCGTCTACTTCCTTTGGCGGTGGGCCTCACTTTCCACCTAACCCACCACCCGGTTTTTTACGTCCTACAGCTCCTGAGTCACATTTTCCACGACACATTTTGCTTGAGATTTTCGTGATCGGGTACAGCTTGCCACCTATTCTGGTTCCTCTGACGGGAACTTGTTAGAGAATTGGTTTGCAAAGCTTGATACTTATTTTCAGATTTACCCTAAGACTGATCCTCAGAAGATCCAGTTAACCGCCTTACATGTAGATGGACGTGCTGCCACCCTCAGTGGCTGAGCCGCCAGCGTGATATATTCCGTAGTCTTACTCAGACTAGTGATCTTTCTTCCTATACAGATCAGTTTATGGACCATTCCTACCTCTTTTCAGATCTTCAGCCCACCGAGCTTATTTCTCGCTACATTGCTGGACTTCGTGGTGCTCTACGATACGATGTCTCTTCTTTCCGTCCACCCACACTTGTTGAGGCCATGTCCCTTGCTAGTACTTTACAGCATAAGTACCCTGATCCTGCTCCCTTTCGCTTTTCCCGACCCCGTCCATCTCCTTCACCTCTACCATCTCCGGCCCCATCTGCCCCATCCATTGTCGTCCCGACCTGTTCTCTTACTTCTCCGCTCCTCGCCCTCCGCCTCCTCGTCCTGCTTTTGTCCGACGTTACACGTTTGCAGAGTTTGCTGACATTCAGCAGAAGCGTCTTTGCTTTCGTTGTAAGAGTCCTAACCACATTGCCCGTGATTGCCGCCAGCCCCTGCCTACTTCTACTGCTGTTTTCTACCATGAGGGCACTACCCCAGATGAGTCCGATATCTACATTCATATATGATGAGCCTGATCTATCTCCTGAGCCTTCTACTGATCTACTTCCTGCTACTTGCCATGCTCAGCTTGCTTATGCTACCTGGACAGGGTGCCCCGCTCCTCGCTCCATTCGGCTACGTGTGCGCATTACTGGTCGTGAGTATATTGCTTTAGTTGATACCGGCAGCACTCATTCCTTTATCAGCAGTTATGTTCTCAGCCGGATACGCGCTTCACCTATTCCTGCTCCACAGCCTCTCACAGTCGAGGTTGCCAGTTCTCACTCATTTCCTAGTTCTCAGATGTTTCAGGGATTACCCTACCGCATTGGTGATTTTTCTGGACAGGCAGATCTTTATATCATTCCTCTGGAGCGCTATGACCTTATCCTTGGTGCTGATTGGTTTGCTTCATTGGGAGCGGTTACTTTGGACCTGGCTCAGCAGACATTGACATTTGTTCATGATGCAGTGACCCACTCACTTGCTGGTATTGATTCTCGGGCAGATTTCCAGCTGATCAGCGGGAAGCAGTTTATCCACAGCCTACCTAAGGCTCATTGTGCAGCTTTATTATGTGTTCAGCGTGCTGTAGCAGATTCTCCAGTGACTACCTCTCCTCAAGCAGTTGTTCCTCAGGTGATCTCTGACTTATTACATCAGTATGCATTTGTCTTTTCAGAACCTACGACGCTACCACCATTACGTGATGTGAACCACCATATTGATTTGCGTCCTGGTTCTGCTCCTCCCTCCCGGCCTCCTTACCGTATGTCTGAGTCTGAGCGTGATGAGGTTGAGCTTCAGATTACTGCTTTACTAGATCAGGGCCTTATTGTTCCTAGTCACAGTCCTTTTGGTGCCCCTGTTCTCCTTGTCAGTAAGAAAGATGGTTCCAAACGCCTCTGCATTGATTATCGTGCCCTCAATAAGTTGACCATCCGTAACCAGTATCCTATTCCTCACATGGATGATCTCTTTGACCAGTTAGGCACCTCTCATCTTTTCTCTAAGATAGACTTACGTTCCGGCTATCATCAGATTAGGATGCATCCTTCGGACGAACACAAGACTGCGTTTCGTACCCATCTTGGTTTGTATGAGTTTCGTGTTCTTCCTTTTGGTGTTACTAATGGTCCACCTACGTTCCAGAATGTGATGAATAACATCATGCGTCCTCTCCTTCGTCGTTGTGTTTTAGTTTATTTTGATGATATTCTTGTTTTTAGTAAGACTCTTGATGAGCATGTGTTAGATCTTTCATCTGTTTTTCAATTGCTTGTTCATCACCAGTTGTTTGCTAAACTTTATGAATTTATGCTGCAACACTATAGTGATGCAAGTTGGGCGAGCTGCAAAGACGACAGCAAGTCCGTAACAGATAGTATGCAGAGCAGCGATCGGCCGGACCTGTAAGAAGCGTCTCAGTCCTCATCATGTTCGAGATCTGATCTCGAAAGGAGAGCTCAGTGTTGAATTGCAAATTTGCTAACGAAGCCGCTGGACAAGCCACTGTTTACACAAACACAGAAGATCACTAGGAATTGGATAACAAAAGAAAGGTTGCACTGTTCAAGAGGGAGTGTTGGAGATGGTGAACTCATGCAACCCTTCTCCTACATTCCCCGAAGGGGCCAACGTATTGGAAGCCATCGACACCAAATAATCGAACCCCAACCAAGTGCTAAAGCCAGACGTTGAGCAGAACGACTCGTCGGGCAAGTCGAACTATCGGCCTCTAGCTTGTCGGGGGCGTAAAGCCGCCAAATGTCACGCTCAGCTGTAAAAAGTAACATTACCAGAGAGTTAATTAACCAATGATTTAGCGTAAACCTCTCTTGTAATGATTGTTAATCTATCTTGTAATCTCACCTGGTGGGGCATAAGTAAAGGTTAGAAATCAGAAGATAATATGAGGTAGAATATACAATAGAGATCTGCAAGTAGCAAATACAGCATTGTAAGAGGAGCGTCAGGCCGCCAACGAGCGCGACACTGCCGACTCACTCTCAAACAAATCAAATACAAAAATACAGTTTGTGCTTCCACTTATTGATTATTGCGCTACATCTGTTTGTCTGATTGATTGCTGCAATGTCTGTGATTGATAGCCAAGTATCTAGGTCCTACAAATTGAATGCATAATGTGGTGCACCCATTGCAGACGAGAGTTTTCGGACATTTCTTAGGTGAACAAGGTTGAGAGTAAGTCCTCCAGGTTTGTTGCATCCATTTGAGACGCCTACAGAAAGGTGTAAAGGCACCTCTATGGATTTTATTGTTGGTCTACTTATTCTTCTCGTTCTTCAATTAGTCAATCAACGGAGTCAGATAATGACTATGCATCAAAAGTCAACTTATAATGTGGTTCACTTAATTTAGAGAAGATAGCACCTCTTTGATGGTCTACGATAAGTTCTACAGGGAGCTACAAATTTTTCAAGAATTTTAACCAAGCCCCTTGCGGAGCCTAGCCAATGCAGCTGGTCTGAAAGATAGCAATGGACCAGAGAAGAGAACACCCAAGTATGTGTAAGACGCCACTATCTCTAGAAGTTGTCCATCATAATAAAACATAGTGTCTCTCATATGTTGTCTGTTGGTGTAAAACACCATAACCTTAGTCTTACCAATGTTTAATTTAGAGAAGATAGCACCTCTTTGATGGTCTACGATAAGTTCTACAGGGAGCTACAAATTTTTCAAGAATTTTAACCAAACCCCTTGCGGAGCCTAGCCAATGCAGCTGGTCTGAAAGATAGCAATGGACCAGAGAAGAGAACACCCAAGTATGTGTAAGATGCCACTATCTCTAGAAGTTGTCCATCATAATAAAACATAGTGTCTCTCATATGTTATCTGTTGGTGTAAAACACCATAACCTTAGTCTTACCAATGTTCACCATCAGCCCCCATATCTGACAAAAAGTATATAAGGCATCCAGATGTCGCTAAAGTCCTACAGCCGAACTAGATAATAGAACCACATCATCTGCATAAAGAAGGATAGGGATAACAATATCTGCTAAAGGACAACCATCTCCACCTTCTCCCAAATGATCCACTCAAGGTCGTCAATGTATAGAGCAAATAGGGTGGGTGACAAAAGACACTCGTGCTTCACTCCGACCGTACTATGAATATATGAAGACCATCCATCTCCATCTCGGAAACGGGCCAAAACTCTCTCGTATAGTGTGATGATAGCAGCAATGACCTCCTGTGAAAAATCAAGAGATACCAAACGCTGGAGCAACAAGTGTCTCGGAACCGAATCAAATGCTTTGCAGAAGTCCACAAAGCAGCAATAGACTTTTTGTTTCCTGGACTTCGCCGCCTCAATGATACATCTTAGTATGAATATCTGGTCAGTTGTGGAGTAGCCTGCTCTAAAACCTGCCTATCCCATAGCGTAAATTCCTCTGTCTCCGCATTAGAGCTGATGATAGACTGCATGACCGAGCCATAGAGCTTAGCCATAGTGTGGCTAACCATAAGAGTGTGATAGTTGTCTACATTCAGAGAATCACCAGTCTTAAGTATAGGGTGCAAAAGGTTAGTACACCAAGGTGTGGGAAGGCCAAAAATAACAGATTGGTTAAAAACGTGGGAGATATATGGAGCAACAACATGAGTGATAGGTTTTAGAAAGTCCATACTTAGAGAGTCAACATCAATGGCTTTATGGGTTTGACCATGTTTGATGGTTCTTCAATCATGGACGGAGTGAAAAGGGTGAATTCTGATGGTCGCAGTGAGAGAGAGATGGAAGGATGGTCAACAATATAAAGTTTTGCAGCATAGTCAATCCAAGATTTGATGTCAATCCAAGATTAGAAAACATCTTCCAGAAGAAGGTGGAAGAAGAGGAGTCCAAGGAATCGATGAGTTTCTCTGCCAGAGACTAAAAGTAAGCGGTCTTTTGTCGTGAGAGAGAGAGAGAGAGAGAGAGAGAGAGAGAGAGAACAAAGCTCTATCAATTGAGCCAGCCTTCTTGATCAACAACACGATAGTGCCACACAAAGCCATCCAAAAGCACAATAGAAAGGAGGTATGATACCCTAGCGCTAAAGGATAATGGGAAACACCACACCACTTGTCCCCAACCTAAAGTTCCTAGTAAATGTACAATCATGAAATCCACTGCATTAAATAATGAAGTTTCATGCCAATGTGACAATCCAAGAATGTCGTCGGAATGTAGCACATTTTGTTTCTTAAAAGCAAATGAGCAATATCCGGATGGAGACCAACGAGAATATGACGAGATATTTTATGCGCGTAAAGACGCTAGAAGATGAACTTCATTCTATTGGAGAAGCAGTAAGGGATATGGAACTTGTTCAAACTAAATAAATGGGTTGAGAGAAGAATTTCAAACCTTTGTCAATGGCATTGCAGCGAGGAGAGATTACCTATATTTGAGGAGCTGCATGGAATTAGGTTCCAGGAGGAGGAATGCTTCTTGGTTTCCAAGGGGAGGCTCGAACCTGAGACCAAAGAAACTTTGGATGTCAAGCTAACCAACTAAGACAACCCCGTTGGTATCAGGAGGAGGAATGACAAGGGTAAACATAAAAAGAAGAATAAATGGAACAAGAACACTTCTGATGATCAGGCCGAGTCTTCTGAAAAGAAGAAAAAGAAAAAGGGCAAGTGCTTCTATTGCCACAAACCTGGACATTGGGACAAAGATTGTCGAAAGAAGATGGCCAACATCAAACACGGCAAACTAAAGGACTCGGGCAATCTTTTCTAAGATGGTGATGGTGAGATCTCAAATACTTTTATCTCTGTTCTATCATCATATAGATTCAGGGGCAACTAGACACGTGACTAGCAACCGAGATTGATTCCATCAATTAAATATGATTGAAGGAGGTGACAAGGTTGCACAAGGGAGTATCATATCAAGGACATCGGGGCCATTCCCATCAAGCTAGCAATAGTAAGGTGCGGATAATCAAAACGTACTTTATGTGCCTAATTTGAAGAAGAACCTACTATTGGTTGGAGTTATGACAAATCAACACTTGAAGGTGGAATTTATCAAGGACAGGTGCTCGATAAAAGATATTGATCATAACTTCAAGATCATTACTGACTGCAAATTTCCTTCAAAATCAAAGTCCTACAGTTGCAATTCCAAAAATAACACCGTATGAGGCATTCACAGGTGACAAACCCAAGGTATTTGATTTGAAAGTGTTTGGATGCAGGCCTTTGTTCATACAGCTGACAAAACGAGGAAGAAGCTAGATATAAAATCCTTGAAACTATCTTTGTTGGGTATGACGATAGAGTCAAAGGCTACATGTGTTACGATCCAAAATCCAGCAAGACTATCGTATCACGTGTGTCATTTTTGATGAATTGCATGATTATTCTGATGACAAGATTTGCCAAATGCCTAAAGAGCAAACTCAGGATCTCCTACTAAATCTTGAAGGCTAAGATAACGAAGCTATTTAGGATGGAGAGGCTGCAAAACAGGATAATTGATCTGATCAAGAGATTGGGATGGATGATGCGCCAAATCGTGATGAATATTCACAATTCAACAAACAATTTGCAAGTGAAAAAATGAAGGAGAAGAATTTCGGACACATACTCACCAAGGAGCATATCACCTCAACATAAAGTACCAAAATGGTATGAGAAGCTGGTACAAGGGGGTGCAAAAGAAGTGCCATCCACAAGCCATGAAGGAGAGATCAGAAGATCCATGAGGAAGTGAGGACCTCCAAAAAGGTTCCACGTAAACTATGCTCTTATGACAGAAATTAAGAAATCTTATGAACCTGCTAAGTCCGAAGAAGTGACAAAGAGCAAAGTTTGGCAAAAGGCGATGGCAGACGAGATGGGAGTCCATCAAAAAGCACAACACATGGGAACTTGCGGATCTCCCTATAGGTAAGAAACCTATTGGGAATAAGTGGGTGTATAGAATTAGATATCATGTAGATGGATCTATTGCCATATATAAGGCAAGACTGCTTGTTAAAGGCTATGCTCAAAGTAGGGAAATAGATTATGAGGAGACATTTGCACCAGTTGCGAAGTGGACTACTTTGAGATTTTTGTTTGCCTTAGCAGCTAAGTTTGGATGTGACGTTCATCAAATGGATGTTAAATCTGCATTTCTTAATGGCACTTTGGATGAAGAAATATATATGACACAGCCTAAAGCTTTGTATGGCTTGAAGCAATCTCCTCGTGCTTGCTATCGACGCATTGATGAGTATTTCATAAGCCAAGATTTTGTGCGTGCTTCATCAGCTTGCAATCTATACAACCTTATCAAGGATGGTTCTATACTTTTAGTAGTACTTTATGTGAATGATCTGATCATTGCTAGTAATGATGATAATCTGGTGAAGGAAGTCAAATCAAATCTCTGCAGGGAATTTGACATGACAAATCTGGATACGATGCATTACTGCTTAGGTGTGGAAGTCTCGCAAGGGGCACTTACCCAGACAAAGTATGCTGGTGAGTTACTCGAGATTTCACACTACTGAGTATCGTTCATTAGTGGGAAGTCTTATCTATCTCACAACTACTAGACCTGAGACTTGTTATGTCGTGGGTCTAGTAAGTCAATTTATGCTATGTAAGGGCGCGGCTTGTCCTATTCCAGTGATGGTAACCATGTGAAACCTGAAGGCAATGTCGATGCAAATTGGGGTGGAATCATGGATGAGAGGCACTCTACTTTAGGTTATGTTTTTCACATTGGTAATGGTTGCTTTTCATGGTCTAGTAAGAAGTAGAGGACAGTCTAGTATAGCCATGTATGTGCTACGTACTGGCATAGGTGTCGAGACTTGGTCCCGCCAACGACAACCTTACCACGCAGGACTGCCCTTCAAAAAATGTACTTACTGTATATATTCCAGTTTGGTGTGGAGAAAAGTAACAAAGTATTACCCCTTCTTTGGAGTACAGCTTTTGGTGAGTGTGTGTGCTTGTCAGATTAGTGTTTTGCCAATTCTCTGACAATCTGAACGTGTGGTTTGAAATTATTATTAGAAAGTTAATAAGAATGGAAATCACTCAAATGGATCCAAAAAGTGTATATCGTAGCTATTAACAAGCATGCATCAAAGTTTGCATCTATCAAAAAAAGTATACATTGTGTAATGTCCTTTTCTATAAAAACCTAAATCTCTTTGAGCTCCTTTCAACATGATTATACTATTCTGAAAAAGTCAAAATTTTGGTTGGAAGGAAAATAAAAATTTAAGCCTTGCATCGAATAAAATGATGAAAACATTCCAAAGCCTTTGAAAGATTTGTGGTAACTATATGGTCTAGAATATACAAGTCAAAAGCTTCCACACTGGACAGCTTGGTGAAGTCTTTTGTTGGTCACGAATCTAATCCATTGTTCGATCATTAACACGTTAGACATAATCTTGGGATGTGAAATATGGTGTTTTAGATGGGAACATACACTATACAGGCTTATTATACAACAAGATCTCCAAAACAATCAAATCCAAGGCTACAAATCAAAGCACAACGTTATGTCAAGCATCACATGGTCAGAAGACGAATAAGCACAAGTGGGGACTGTCTCCAAATAATATGCAATTTAACTTCTATAACCACACCAACATAGCGAAGTATAAATATTGAAGCACTAGCAAAAAAAACTTTGGAGATGCATACGGTAAGATTTGAGGGAAAGCAGCAAATATCTTACAGTAGAAAGACTTTCAGATGGTTCTATTTCAATTCTTGCAGGGCTTCTCAAACTCGGACGAATCTCTGCATTCTTGCCATCTCCCACTTCCTCTCGATTAACATGTTCTGAACAGAATAAGTTAGTTCATTATTTTTTCTTTCAACCAATATTGAAACCTAAAAGCAGCTCGAAGCTCTTAACATCCTGAAGCGATTGCATCCTTAACCATCTCAAACTAACTTCTTCATGTATGAACCTCTTTGTTCTTCAGAATTCTGTCAATCAGGAAGAATTTCATGAACATTTTCTTTGGCACCTCAGAAAAAAAAGGTAATGCTTCACTACACACTTTAGGAAGTAGATGGTCTAACATCAAATGTAGGTCTTCCATAATATAAACAGGTCTACCTCTATCGCAAAAGAATACGAACTCCCTGGCAAGTCATATCTGAAGTGTAGACTACCTTCACTGGCGGGTTCTGCTGAAAAGGGCTTATCTAGGGGCTTCTGTTCTCCAACCAGAGGCACGGCAGGCGATCCTCCTTGCATATTCTTTGTACAAATCCAGAAGAGAAGCGTGCTTGTATAACACGTACCAAACTATGGAAACAAATGAGGCAAGTTGAACAAAGAATAAGATTTGAGGCCACCTACTGAATAACTGCTCAAAAAACCATAAAGAAAAAAGATAACTAGAAAACAAAGCTAAACAAAAGTTGAAATACAGAGACGTTGTGTTCAAAAGACATTTGCTCCTTTGCAAAATGGAATTCCCACTTTGCCATACAAAAGTCAATAGCATATAGACTAGTTTTACTGGAGATTATTTGAACCTCACAATTTACAAATTCAAATTGATGCCTAAGCATTTTGAAACTCTGAAGAAGGAGCCCGCTACATTGAAGCCAGTCTGAGCCGGACGTAAGCGTTAATTTACCAAAATATGTGACAATCAAGGCTTATATGAAAAGTTTAGCATTGTTCTAATGAAGTGGATATTCACATAGCTAATTCTAGCGAATCAGGATGAATGGCTTCAAACGGCATTGAGATACGGAAGGCAACGTCGATAAAGGTGATAAATATCAAATTACGTCCTCGCAAACGGGGCACGTGCACAAAAATGGACTTCTGGAATGAGGATATCTTGAAAATACACCCAAAAAATTTCCTGCTTAGAATGTTCAATAGCAGAGGTGAAATACATAAAAAACTGTCACACTCTCTAAGCAACGAAGAACGAAGCCGCTTCGATTAGCGAGGTTGAAAATTTTCACCAGCTAGCTATAGAAATATAAAACATAAATTTCAGGATTTCAGTGCCGGATATCTAAATCCAACCTAATTCCGTGACTCTGCCCATTTACCTCTGCAAGCAACCAAGCTTCGTCTAAAAACTGAACAAATCAACCTCGCAAGATTAAACCGTCTTTAGCAGGAGCATCTTCAACCTTTTTGCCATAATACGACGTAACATCACCGTCCTAATAACTTGGGAACCGCAAGAACCACAAAGCAAGATCCATGGAAACAGAACGGCCATAGAGAGTAAATCTCGACAAAATTCAACAAAAATTAGATAGGCACACACCGAAACTTAAGATGTCGTGAAGCTTCTAGATCTGGACAACGCATTTGAAGGCCTGAGAGGCAAGAGCCGTTCCAAGATCCACCTCCCTGCCATAATAATATAAAAGATGCAACAACACAAGAAAGCGATGGCCGATATGTCCAAACAGGCAGCAAATTAGCCCCGATCGTAAATCTGCACTGATGGAATCGATAATCGAAACTGATGCATCTAAACCAAAATTTTCGATCGATCCATTAGTTTTCGTTCTCTCTTGTTGTGATCGATATCGATACATTATTGATCGATTAGCTTCGACGAGACGGCAGCGCGCGCGCGCGCGCAAGAGCGAGGAGACCGTCACTAGCCCGTCAAGGGACCCGTCAAAAGCCCACGGAAGCGGTCCATCCCTACGGTCAACCGCCGGCTGCCCGTCTCCATGACGAACGATAACATGACAAATCTGTAAGAAAACTTCACCCACCAGGCCCGTCATGTGACGGCTCTCCGGGGGTTATGGAGCCCACGTGGCGAGCTCTAATACGATAATTTATATATTAATGCTAATTCGTTAAGGCCAGCCAATTCTTTTATAAGAAATAAATAACGCCTTTCCCTGGGATCGAACCCTGCACCGCTGCACGTGCCCCACCAGGTATATATAGTACATTATGGTGGTTTACCCTTTATCACCTTCTTAGTATCCATGATCTGAGCTGCCATTTCATAGCTTGAATAGCCATTGACTGGGTGAATATGATGTGTGACTCCTTTGAGAGAATGGGGGGTTGTAGATGCCTAGAACTTAATTGGGTGTTTAATGGAAAAGGGGCTCGGGCCTCGGCCCACGTTCTAAATCCTAGGTGATCTATCCGAGGCACAAGTTCGTGCCTAAAACCTAATTGAGTGTTCAATGAAAGAGGGGCTCAGCCCACCTTCTAATCCCAGGTGACCCTTGGGGACAGGCACTTAGTACTTCATCTTGAAACAATTCATATTGGTGCATCCTAGTCATAAGAGCGTTGGTGTGGCAAAGGAAACCCACCTCCGGTCCTCCCACCTCAAAATTTGATAATGTGCATTCGTAGAAATCAACTCAATATTAAATTGCAAGCTCCAAAACTTAGGATCTTTGTACTAAATTATGATTATAGGCCTAAGACGGGTTGTAAATGGATGTGTAGTGTAAATATGGAACATGAGTATGGTATTGAGATGTTATCAATAAATTGCTATAGAAAAAGCTTATGTCTCTCTTAGCAAATAGTCATAACTCCCTATATATAAAATAAAATCCTTAAATTAAGCTCAAACTTTTGAGGCTATAATTATATACACAATGATCTTATCTCATGTTCGTACACAAAAGATAAATGTATGAAGTTTGGTTGGTATGCAAAAGATAAATGTATGAAGTTCAAACATGTACTATCATTATTTAAACGATGCTCTAATCTCATAGTACGCAAAGGATCAATGTATGAAGTTAAAATTGGCAATATCATTATATAAATATTAATCGTATTTCATATTGGTGTACAAAAGATAAATGTATGATGTGCGAACTAGCATCAAAGTCAAGAATAGTGAGATGAATAAGGCAAGAGAGAAATTTTTGCCATGTTGATAGAGCAGAAAGCGCTTCTACTTCTCCATTGGCATACTTAGGGCTTGGCTCCAGGGTTAGGTTCAACCTCACAATGTGCACTTGTGCATAAAATTAGTAGTACGTGATGTGCTCTAAGCTCATTTAGGAAAAAAAAACAAAACAAGTTAATAAACTGTTACGAGGGGGAACATGTGCAGTTGTTAAAATTGTGTTCTAAGGAGTGGAAGACTGAACGAGTTTAACCGCAATCAACTCATATAAGCCTAAATTTCAACCACTTGAAGCCACTAGTTTATTGCAAGGATTTAATTTTTATAAAAACGTGACGGTGCCATCTCTTATTTGTCATTTTAAACAAAATGTACATGATATTAAGAAAGTTGAAGCCACAAAGTTATGGCTTATAAGACTCAAATCCATCTGATGTTCATGGGGGAGTCCCCAATTAGTATAGTGTAGGTAAAGGTCAATCAAAAAGTATCTAGGCCAAGTATAAATATGGCAAATTGGCACAACACATAAAGAGGCCATAAAATTTGACTCTAATAAGCATAGAAATACTAAAGAATGTAAGCATGTTTAGTACTTCCAATTAATTAAATGAGGTTTTGCTTGTAAATACCACTATGTGTCATCCTTTCCATGTAACACAAAGAAGGCTGGTTATACATGTATACCAAAGAAGAGCCAGTTGTATGTCATTGTACTTAATTTCAAATAGGGAGAAGCTTGAATTCGTCAAAATTACAATGTAATAATTGAAGGTGTTTGTAACATTCAAATGAGTGTCGGTACTGATCAAAGGCAGTTTGGTAGCCCATGAGCGTTTGTCTGAAAAGCTGCAACTACTAGGTCAGATTGTCTGCCTCATGTTGGGTGAGCGGGCATGTGGTTGGCATTGGCTGGGCTCGCCACTCCGTTCTTTCTTGATGGAGGGCTGCTACCTCTGCTCCTAGGCGTTGATTCTCTGTCTGGGGCACTGTATTTGGGCCTGGAATGGGCATAGCTCTTGTTGCACTGAAGTCGTGGCTTCTTGGATCTTGGCAGTTGCATCCACCAATGACTTGTAAAGAGCCTTAATGTAGTCATGAAAGGTTGCCTCATTTTTTTTAGCTTTAGGACTATGGCCTTCGCCGCTTGGACATGTTGTTGTGCCACTTGGTTCTCTTGTTGGAGTTGTGCCAGCTCGGCGCGTAGCTTTGTGTTATTGGTAGCCAGCTCAAATATGTGGCTGTCCAATTGGTTTTGAAAAAATAATTTCCCAATATTCATGTCTTATAAAAGATTCATTGTTCAGCTTTTGTCGTGTGTATGCTCCATCACGATCTGGTACTTATTCTATGGCATTTTCTCTCTCAGATTCAAAGATCTCTTTGATCATTCGCTCTAATCATGACATTGGTTGTCAAACATAGGCCACCTGCAAAAATAGAATTTTTTGAGATATGTTGATAGTGAAAGTTTCTGATTCTCATGCCAATCCATGCACTGAAGTCAATGGCACAAAGCTTCGTGCCGAACGTATATTATCCAAAACAATTATCAATGGATTTATGGTCAAACATCAAGTTGCAAGACATTGGATCATGTGTGCGGTTGATGAGTACTACTGTAGATGGACTATATCATTATTTAAGAAGGATTTTAGGTCAATTCTTAGGTTTATGAACAATGTTGAGTACTACGGTGACCTTGTACAATTCAACTTGTTGGATATCCCCGAGGAAGGGAATTGCAACAAAATTGAAAATGTGTTGTGCAAAACCTTTTCAAGAAATGATTGGTCAGCATTCATGGCTTAGAAAATATTCAGTGTTCATCTTTTCTTGTGTCTATGCTCCATCACGATCTGCTACTTATTCTATGGCATTTTCTCTCTCATATCCAAAGATCTATTTGATCAGTCTCTACAAAAATATAATATGGCTGATCTTAGTAACAATGTCCACGTTCTTGAAGTTCAGATACAAAATTTTTAAGATAAAGTTGGAGAATTGGAAGCTGAAGTACTTTTGTAAGAAGACATATGATTCTGTCTATTTGGATAAGCACGATGATGATGATCGTCTTCGTGTCTTGATGGTGTGAGATAAAATGTAAGTTCATTCGCGATTTCATACTTGGGGGAGCATTTTGAATATTGCACCATATACAGAACCATGAATGATTATGAATGATAGTTTTGATGTTGCATAGAGGTTGCTGAACATTAGATGCATTCTTAATATGAGTCATTCTCCAAAGATCTCTTCAGTTTCTTTGACATTGATTGTCAAACATGGGCCACCTGCAAAAATATAATTTTTTGAGGAACAACATGGGCATGAGAAACACATGCATTGAAGTCAATGGTGCATAGCTTTGTGCCGAACGTATATTATCCTTACCAATTATCAATGGATGTATGGTCAAACAACAAGCAGCAAGACATTGGATCACGTGTGCTACTGAGTACTATTAACGATTGAAAATGGTGAAGCATGCTTCAAGGATGTTCATATTGGAGAGGGAATGGTGGAGGGCATTTATTGTCTAAGGATCTTTGATGAGGATGGCAATTAACTAAACATGACAACTGGCTCAGCCCAACTGATTTTTATCAGGGAAAATACTGATAACTATATATGCTTGAGCCATCAACGTATGAAAGATCGTATTCATGATGAGTTCCATACGCATTTGCTCAACATTTTGCTAGCTTGCCACTTAAATTATAGGGCAGATGATGTTTTATGTACACAATGTAGCGAGTCCTCAAAGAATGTGCAACGCACATATGCTTCTAGTGATCCATGTTTTTAGCTTTGTTTTATCTTTGGCATTTTGCTTTGTTTTAAAATATTGTATTGAATATTTTTTGGAGTTCTAAGCCGCCTCATCATGGATCTATGCACTCTGATATTCTTATATGTCTCAAAAATTAGTGAAAATATCTATCCTCAATGTTTTAAAGAGAAAAATTGATGTTGATATTCCTAGTTTTTATGAATGTTTTTTATGTAGTATTTTCTTCGGAGAGATTTCATAAATGCTCCTATCCGTGGACGTGGACGTGGATTGCAAGGCACTGGGAGGACGTCAAATGTTGTTGCTTCTTGTGAGCCAACCACTACCTCATCAGCAATGCCACGACCTAGTACTCATGATCATTCGGCGCCTGCTCCTTCACATGATGAAGGTCTAGTTATTATATCCACTGTTTCTATATAATGTGTTTGTGGCTCTCTTGTAATTCTCTTGCAATGTAAATTTATGTCACTAGTTAAAATAGATGTAGAGTAATGATGTTAGTACTGACAAGAATACATGCAGGTCGAGTTCCGTCTAGCACTTCAGGTAGTGATCGATCCAGACCACCTAATAGGTCTCCAATTGTTCCTTGCAAGACACAAATTACGATATCCACATCTTTTTGGACGAGTACGATAAAATATTGTTCATAATGTTTGTTTGTATCTTTTATTTGTTTGCATTACAAGTAGTCCTACTTTTTTTAGATTTCCATAACATACAATCTTTTGAATTTCAAAATAATTGCTCATTTCTAATTACTAGCCATATTTGAGTGCCTCAATATATGACACTAATGATACTTTTTTCTTCTGATTTATGTAGCCGGATCCATGGGATGAAAAGGTCCGTTGTGATTGTGTCAATTGCAAAGGATTAAATATCACAAAAGTAGTCAAAGATTACATGTGGAGGAGGCCTCCACCAAAACTTGATCAAGCGCTTGCGGGTCCTTCAAACCCAATAAGTGCTCAAGGGATTGAAGATCATGCCATGGTACATAGTTTGCTCAATCCACTAGTTTGCTACAAACATTCACAAAAATATATTATCATGAAATATTCATTCTTTTTTAGCAAGTTTTATGGTAATTTATCTTGTTGAAAAAAGATCACTGTTTGTTGTTTGTACTTGCAAGTAAGTGAACATGATTTTGTTCATAATATTGTGCTTGATGTTTAATGAACTACAACCACATGCTATTCCTGTCAATCGACCTATATTACCAGATGGCATGCAAGAATTGCTGACCTGTCCATCCACACCTTCAAAATCACCTAGTGGATGGCTAAAAATAATAAGACTTTGTCTAGATTTTGGATCATCATTAGCATAAGATGAGGATTTGGTGTGTGATATGGTGGATGATATTGACGAGGTCATAGATTCGGCCACAATAAATGATGTTGAAGATTTTCCTTTGGGGTTATTTGAAAATGTGATGGAGTCACCCATTGAGAGTCCCTCCAAATCTTCTTCTATTAATACTATGGACCGCCCTCTTGTAGATAGAACATGTCATCAAAGGCAAATCAGGGCACTAAATAAAAAGATTAAAACTTTTGCGTATTCATGATGTGAGTGCCACTATTTTGGACCAAATACCCGACACCGTAGATATTATCCTACCGCACCTATTTGCCATCCAGAAACCTTTCAACCGTATACGATATGGATGTTGGCCAGAGTCCATTGCTTTCCCTAGGGTAGGTGATATATTTTAATACTGGTATCGAACCTATCAGCTCGTGCCTAGCTTATGATTTCTAGACGCCTGCCTAAGCTTGTATATCGACACTCATGTGGATGTGCCTCCATGTAGTTATGTCACACTCATGGTTTATGGAGGCCCTGAGTACAATTAGGGTGATTGGCATGCTTTATGCAAATATTATTGGAAGATGCAAATATATGGTTTACATTCAAATGCATGCTCCATGAGAGAGAGAGAGAGAGAGAGAGAGAGAGAGAGAGAGAGAGAGAGAGAGAGAGAGAGAGAGAGAGAGAGAGAGAGAGATGGGCGAGTTGGTGGGACATGGAAAGTATACATACATCGATGGAAGGCCATGTGAATTTGGAAATATAGCAGGATATATTAATAGTTCTTATGGTTTTCCTAGTTTATAAAATTGTATTTTTGAAGAGCGTAACGATGGCATGGAAGATTGTTTTACTATATTCGTTAAAGGTACTTATGTGATGGTTTGTGCTTGTAAATCATTGCAAGCTGGAGATGAATTATTCATTAGCTATGACTATAATCGTCCATTGCCATCTACCATAAAAAATGTAATGAACTCTATTTTGTAAATAAATGGTGTAATTTTTTTGGCTATGCAATGTCCTTTTGTAATTAAATGGTGTAATTTTTGTACGATATGTCTTTTAAGATGCACTTCTATCACTTACATTACACTCTCGTTGATGAACCTATTTTATGATGTTTGGTAAACGTTGTTTGAATGTCACTAAAAAAAGTATCGCAAAGTGTTGAATATGGCGTGTTGCACGATGACGATTAAGATATCGCAAAGCGACGTTCATTTGCAACGATTAAAAGAAAATCTGTCGCTATTAAAATCGCGGAGCGACATTTAATTTTTACTATATAAACATCGCAAACTTTCATCGCTATACACATTTTTTGTAGTAGTACTTGATGAACATGGAATTTTAGACGTCTATGACCTCGATATGATATTCAACATAGATTAGTGAGGGATTGAACATACTAGATTGATACTTTAAGCAGAACAGACAATTAGTACACAACAACTAATTCCAAACCTAGTACACATAAGAAATGAAGTAAATAATTCTATATATTGAGCTATTTGAGGATATCAATGAGATAATGAATTATATTGTGAGTATTCTAACACTATGGTGGTCGAGTAAGTCTCACATTAATTAGGCACTGTGCATACTTTATATTGAAGAAACCAATTTCGAGATCAATACATCTCACATTTGTCTAAAACTTTTCTATAGTTATACAGTTGAAGTTAGAGAGTTTAATTCTTGTAAACTACATTACACTAAACTGGGTGTTTACAAGCTTAGGCTAATACGAGAGTAGTTTCTACATTCTTTTAAGAGAAAAAATCCCATTCATTTTTTAAGCTGGTCATTCTCAAGGTTGAAATAGACACAAGGTCGAAATGGATTTTGATTCTCATGGTGGAAATAAATTTCAACACAAACTGAGTAAAAGCTTGAGTAATACTGCAGATTGTGTCAAATGCCTTGTAATATTGTAGACCGTTCAAGTAGCTTGTGAAAGAATGTTTATATACAAATGAATAGAACTCCTCAGAAGATAAAATTGGAGAGTAGGAGTAAGTTTAACTCCATCACATATGCCAATACACAAATATTAGAAAAAAGTGTGATGATTTTAATGGTATATAGGACAAACACAAACAATGTACGATAATCATGACGAAGGCTTGGCGAATCTAGAAAAGAGTGTTCATTGTTAAACACAGTTGCAGTTTACAAAATTATAAGATCGGTGGTGAAGTCAACGAACATGGAGAAGCATCAATTTTAAAGATTTTTGACTTGGCAAATGCACTATTGTTATGTTCGTCAAGTGCATAGTTGGATGTCTGATAATTAGTTTATGTTATATTAGGTTGGGTAGACTCAGATGAGCTTGTCTTGATAAATCTCAAAGGGTTTAAGTGCTTCTTTTACAACTTTTGCCTTCATACTAATAGGATGTGAGAGGAAATAAGAAAATAATAACACACACCCAATTTGGTAGAAGGCAATAGCAACAGGAAAAAAACAAAATATTAAAATTGAGATAATGGTTTTATCAAGTTCAAGCAGGTTGATACACGTGGTAGTAATGCCTAAGCTGGCTACCATTCACTAAAGTAAGGAATACCTTCTAGGTCAGCTAATTGTACGGCTCTATTCTCTTAAGTTTTAGTCAATCGATTGGGCTTGAGCTCTTAACAAACTTCAACTTGCCTTTACTGACTTTATTGTTATACATTAGGGCTAAGTCACCTACTACTAGGTCTTTGAATTTTTCCCATTTTGTCATGCCATGTCTTACGTTAATGTTTTTTTTTGTTTGAAGGGTATGTAGGAATATTGATCTAGTCTCACACATGTTCATAAGGGCTCATACACTTCATCAATGGATATGAATCAAGTCACCCTTGGCTTGCAATATGAAAGCTAGCTATGATAAAATTGGCAAGCATTACTATGTCTTGCCAATTGGAGAGGGGTGTGTACGATGGAGAGTGTATTGGTGGTACGAATCACCCATAAGACTACACTTGAGGGATGACACAAATATTAGTTTTAATGATCCCCAAATCAAATTCACACACCAAACTTGACTAGATTGCTTGAGATGTAACCAAAAGCTCTACTACGCTCTCTCACCTTGTGCATGTGCTCTCAATGCCTTGAGGCGAAGCCGCTTATTGACACGGGAGGGAGGGGGGGTAACGGCCGGTCCTGCCTCTGCGACACGTGGATTGGGCTGCCCGACCATTGTTTTTGCCGGTTGCGTGCGTACGGTGCCCGTTAAAAATGGGTTTTTCGTAGGCACCAGCTTGTGCAACGATCCCGACACCCCACCTGTGACGCTGGGCACCGCTGGTGGTGCTGGGCAGGCACAGGGAGGAGGAGGCGCCGGGGGCCGGGGCGCTGGGCAAAGGGGAGAAAGCTTGGCGGCCGTTGGCAGCAGGTAAGGGCAAAGAAATACCAAAGAATTCAACAAGGTCCTTTGAGGCTTATTCACAAAGAAAAATAGAAACACTAGTCCCTCTATGTTGGCATAGGGGAGAGGCTATTAAGCCCAATTGAAAAGGTTGGGCGGCGTCCACCAAGCTTTTGGGAGCAGCCAATGGGGGCCTGCCATTCATGAATAACCCCCGGGCGACACGTGACCTTCACAGGCCACTTAAATTTATTAAATTACACTACGTGGCCTCCTGGCCAACTGCCAGGCCGCCATTGGCACTGCGGATGGCGGGGTCCACGTGACCCCTTCTCTCGGCCCGCACGTATCTCGGCCATGGCTCCCTCTCGCATCCTCATGGCACGCCATGATCCTAACCCTCACACCGTTGGATCTTCCCACCATCATTCAGATTTTGCCACGTCCTTCCCTTGGAGTTTACAGCCATCAAGATTTCTCCACGTGGCATATGGTCACACGTGGCTAGCATCTGATTCGAATGTGTTGTGCCATTAGGACCATGGATCGCTGCGCGCGAGAGAGAGAGAGATTTGTCGAGAGATGAGAGAGGGCATCGACGCCTATGGCTGGGACGATGCACGCGGCCTCCAGAAGCGCCACCGTTTCTTGTGCAATGGCTCCTCCTGCCTGCCTTGCTTCTTGCGCTCCCCCTGCTGCTGTCCTTCAATCCACCACCACCACCACCATCAACAGAATCTGCCTTTCTGCTGCTGCCACCAGCATCAGCATTACCGGCAGCAGCATCAGCAGCAGCAGTAGCAGCAGCAGCAGATCTCCATGGCTCTGCCCCCAATTGGTCGACTCCCAGGTCTCTTGTAAGAAGCTCCAACGTAGACTCTCTAGTCGCTTTTCTTTCCCATTGGTTTGATATCTCAATCGTTATTGTATACTTGGTTTTACAATTTTTTTTTTCTAATTATATGTTTGGTTGGGTTTTTCAGTTCGTTTCCATTTATCTAGACTCACACTTTGTTTCCATTATTATTCTATAATTGCGTTTTACACTTTGTTTTCCTTTCTTTGCTTCCAATTTGATCTGTAACTTCCACTCTTTAAAATGAAGAGATGGTAGTCTCATGCCTACTGATCCAGACCATGCTCGATGAGAAGACGACAATGGACAAGCGCATCTCGGAATTGGAATCAGAGAATACCTTGATCAGCTAGAAAGTGATACAGTTGAATCGAGAGCTTAAGATCGCCAAACACCTTGAGTCAAAGTTCGAGGCCAAGATGAAGAAAGCCCAACAAACAGCCAACGCCCTAGAAGGCTATGTGGTGACTCTTCAGAACACATTGACAACCACGCGGGATGAAGTGGACAAAGCCATCCAAGATGCCAAACAGCAAGTGTTGCTGCTACACCTACAAGACGAAGGAGGCGAGGAGGGAGGAAGTGATGATGAGTAGAGGTTTTTAAATTGTGTTCAAGTACTCTACTGGATACACATCAGAACCCTCATGCTCAACCAAACTTGCGGTTGATAATGTAATTTTTGTTAGAGCAATATGGGTGGCCTTTGCCAATTCGTCCCATGCACTTTCTTTCTGTTCATATACTCACTAGAGTCATCATGCTTGTACTCCATGTCTTGTACTCCATATGAGCCAGCATTGCACAAATCGACTTGCTAGAGTCATCATTCTTGTACCCATATTGAGGCTGCTTTGGCAAGAGTTATCATTCTTGTATTCAGTATTTAGGCAGCATTCCCCTTGAAGGACGTACTAGAGTTATTGTTGTATTCAGTATTGAGGCGGCATTGCCATTAAATGACTTGGTAGAGTTATCATTCTTGTATTTTGGTTTGAGGCGGCCTGGCCAACAGATGACTTGCTAGAGTTGTCCTTCTTGTATTTTGTATCGAGACGACATTGCCAACACTTGCTAGAGTCATCATTCGTGTATTCCATACGGAGGCAGCATTGGCAACTAAAATCATCATTTTATACTCCATGTTGAGGCTGCATTGGTGATAAAAGATATATATACTAGGGCTAGCATACTTGTATTTCATATTGAGGTAGCATTGGCAAAAAATTACTTGAGAGCAAGGTTGCATCGAACCGCGGTTCGAACCATCGAATCGGACGAACCTGGTTCTAACCGTCTGCTGCTAAAATACCCGAATCCCGGTTCTGTTCGCGAGAGAGAGAGAGAGAGAGAGAGAGAGAGAGAGAGAGAGAGAGAGAGAGAGAGAGAGAGAGAGAGAGAGAGAGAGGGTGTGTGTGTGTGCATTGAGATTGTGTGGGTGAGAGAGAGAGAGAGAGAGAGAGAGAGAGAGAGAGAGAGAGAGAGAGAGAGAGAGAGAGAGAGAGTGTAATATTGTGTGTGTGTGTGTGAGTCTTGAGATTTTGTGTGTGTGTGTGTTTATGTGTGTGAGAGTGAGTGTGTGTGTGTGTGTGTGTGTGTGTTGAATCTTGATGGGGTTCAGAGTGTGGGGCCTGGGCATTGTGAGAGGGGTGTGGGACCTGGGTAGTAGGTACTTACTACTTAAAAGTTAGAACTTAGGAGTTAGTCCGAGTTACTAGTTAGAACTTAGGAGTTAGAAGTTAGCGGTTAGGGTTAGAAACTAGATTAGAATTTAGAATTTAGGGTATACTACATAGATTTTAGAGACTCGTCACTTGAGAGAGAGAATTA
Organism: Diphasiastrum complanatum; assembly: GCA_029204225.1. Lineage (NCBI taxonomy): Eukaryota > Viridiplantae > Streptophyta > Lycopodiopsida > Lycopodiales > Lycopodiaceae > Diphasiastrum > Diphasiastrum complanatum. Next base: position 76,826,938 of record CM055095.1, on the reverse strand, counting down.
GAATTAGAATTATTATTATTAACGTCTTTTGGTGCCCAGGGGCACATAAGACAAAAGAGAGTACAAAATGTGAGAAGCATTGTCCGCATAAGGACTTATTTACCAATGAAAAGACAGTAAAACTAAAACTAAAATATCGATCTCTCTGTCTCTAAGAGAAAAAGTATCCAAGCTTGACCACCAGCTGGTGAGGGTACAAAGCAAGAGCTTAACCACCTGCTCCGCGGAGGAAACTAGCTACGAGCAAGCCGAAAGTAATGAGTGATGGTAGTAGTGGGTCGTGATGTAGGCTGGTGGGAGGCGTATGAAGATCTAGTAGCACTGGATCGAGCCGAAACTCTCTGTATCTTCGATCTTCGGACGGGGACGTCAAAATCCGCAACCGAAATATCCACTCTGTCTCGCTTCTGGAAGAACTGAGTAATGTGAGCCTGACTGGAATCCATATCTGAGAGCGTAGGTAGAAGTGAAGCTCGTAAAATATACATCTCTCTCAAAAGAAGACCCACACATCTAGCGTCTGGATACTCGAGGAAGGAGCTCAACGTGAGGGGAATATCTCGGTATAAACAATGGTATCGTCCTCTAATCTCATAGTATACTGGGCAGCGAAAGATGAAATGAAACTCATCTTCCACCTCCTGAAGAGAACAGAGCTGACATATCCGCTGCAATCTGGGAGTGTCTGTGTATCTACCTGTCTCGATAGCAAGCTGATGAGAAGAGACTCGAAGCTGTCCTATACGATATCTCAGACCAAAAGATAGCGTCTGTGTAAGATAAACTGGAAGAATAGGCAAGCCCGAAACGTCCAGCCGTAAAAGATGTGTGCCATAATAATGTAGCTTGACCCTATCTGGATCAGGATGTGGCCATATAGTGCGTATGTAGCTCCGGTAGATCTGCTGTCTGATATAAGCATGGGTTCCATTCGGAAGATCAAGTGCGGATAAACCCCAAGTCTGAAGAAGGGCTGAGACACTGCGATACCAAGAGTGCTTGGCTCCCTGATCCGCAATGGTACAAGATGAAGTGAGAGCAGCAACAATGTATCTGGAGGTATCTAGATCTGATACCCTGTGAAGAAAGGTGATGATCTGAAACATAGCACCAACAACTAATGGAGGAGAAGCAAACTCGGCTAGTATGATATCATGTGGTACTGAGGGCTTAGCCCGGATTATCCTACTGAGCATGAGAATCTGGATACGAGTAAGATCTCTCCATGTATCGCGTGATAAATCAGGGCACCAAGTCTCAGCCGAATATAGCACAACTGGGGAGACAGTAGCAGAAAATAGTAGGCATCTGGTAGCAGGATCCTGCACATAATAAGTAGAGCAAAATCTCTCCATATGCACAAGAGCGGTATGCCCCTTGCGGAGCCTGGCGGTGGCTGCTGGTCGAAAAGTGAGTAGCGGACCAGAGAAAAGAACTCCCAAATAGGTGTAGGAGGTCACGATCTCAATCGGTAGCCCGTCATAATAGAAAATCACATCTCTCATATGCTGTCTGTTGGTGTTAAACACCATAATCTTAGTCTTCTTAAGGTTAACCGTCAATCCCCAACGCTGGCAAAAGTGATGTAAAGCAGAAAGGTGACTCTGTAAACCAGCTGCAGAGGATGAGAGGAGAACCACATCATCAGCGTACAAGAGAATGGGGATAATAATGTCTGCTAGGGGACAGCCCTCTCCACCTTCCTCGCGAATAATCCGCTCGAGGTCATCTATATATAGTGCAAAAAGAGTGGGTGATAAGGGGCAACCCTGCTTCACACCAATGGTAGAATGTATCTGTGAGGACCAGCCACTACCATCTCTGAAACGTGCCAAGACTCGTTCATATAAAGTAATGATCGCAGCAATAGTATCCTCTGAAAAGCCAAGTGAAGACAGTCTCTGGAAAAGAAGATGTCGTGGAACAGAGTCAAAAGCTTTGCGAAAATCCACAAAGCAACAGTAAATTCTCTGTTTCCGATGTCGAGCCTCCTCAATAATGCATCTCAAAATGAAGATCTGGTCTGAAGTAGAATATCCCGGTCTGAAACCAGCTTGACCCATAGCGTGTAAACCCTCAGTTTCAGCAAAAGATCCAGTAACTGTCTGTAGTATAGAGCCATATATCTTAGCCAGAGTGTGGCCAATCATAATGGTGCGGTAGTTTCCTACATTCATGGGATCACCTGCCTTGAGGATGGGGTGAAGGATATTAGTACACCAAGCCGTAGGAAAACCAGAAGTAACAGCTGTGTTAAAAACATGAGCAATGTAAGGGGAGATGAGATGTGCTACGGGCTTTAGGAAGTCTACACTTAAGGAGTCATAGTCAGTGGCTTTATTTAGTTTGGCATGTTTAATGGCGTTTTCAACCATGTCAGGGGTGAAAAGTGAGCAGTGGTCAGGTCTCGGTGAGAGTGAGGTAGGAGGAGAGTCCGTGGTATATAACTCCGTGGCATACTCGATCCAGGATTCGATGGCTATGGGGGCCAATGTTGAAGAGTGTCTGGTGAAATGTTTCCAGAAAAAAGAGGAGGAGGGTGAATCTAAAGAGTTGATCATTTTTTGGCAGAGTGATTGTAGGTACTTGATCTTCTTTGTTCTGGTGGTTCTATGATATTCTTTCTGGCATTGTTTGAGTGTGGCAGGGGAGTGTGACCTGGCATATGTCACATGATTGTGAAGAGAGCGGCATTCTGCATCATATCATCTGTTGTGAACACTTCTGTGTGATGATGTCGTTTTGGTGGGGAAGGATGAGGAAGCAGCAGCTAAGAGGGATGTAGAGAGAAAAGTGGCTTGCTGGTCAATTGGTGCCATGAACGGGAAGTTAGCGAGTAGTTGGGATAAGATTGTGGTGTAATTAGTGAATCCAGATTGGGTGAAAGGAATACGTTTATGAGTGGGAAGAGAGCAAGAAACTTGCAAAGAAGAGGTTATGTGACCAAGTGAGATGTGTAAGAGTGAGTGATCGGAAATGGTAGGGGGTGTAATGGAGAAATCAGAAATGTGAGAGATCAAAGCAGGTGATCCAATGAAGTAGTCGACCACACTATGTCCTCCACCATGAGGATAGCATGTATATGCTGATGAGGAAGGCCACTGTGTGAGGCCATTCAAAATGGCAAGAGCGTGTGTCTCTGCTAGAGTGATCAAGTGCTCCCCGAAAGATGTAGCTGGAGTGTCTGCATCCTGTGATACCCGGTCTAGCCCCATATCCAAAGGGTAAAGCCTGAGAAGATCCGTAGCTGCATGAAATTCGGTTTGTCTAGAGCTTGTGCGGGCGTTGAAATCACCTGCTAGTAAAATGGAACCCTGCTGAGAAAAGATAGCAATATCATCTGAGAGAGCCTGAAAAGGGTCCCCGCCAAACTCAGCAAACATTGAGGTCTGTGGAGCAAAATAGCATACAGCTATATAGATGTCCTGAGGTAATCCCAATAGTGAGCCAATAATGTGTAACCAAATATAGCGGGCGTATGGATCTTGTTTAACCATCTGAACTGTGGTGTCTCTGTATAAACAAGCTACTCCTCCAGATCCTCGACAAGTTTTTCCCCTAACAAATGGACGAAAAGCAGAATGCCAAGAGTACTCCTGTATATTTGGAAGAGGATGATATAAGGACTCATGAGTTTCAGCCAACAACAAAATGTCGCATTTTCTAATAAAATCAGCAAAGTCTCCGGCTGATGACGAAGATAAAAAACCATTACAATTCCAGAAGCCAAGTCTCAAATTGGTAGGGGATCTCGGGTAGCTTCTATATCCGGGGGCCCCTAGTTCCTATTGTGGAAGGTTGAAAAATCTCGGTTTCCCGTCAATAAAAACAACCCTTTGCCCTTTCTCTTTCGCTTCAAGGATAATCTTTTTTCTTGCCAACCATTGAGTATTTGTTAAGTCATCATCCATATAAATGAAAGTACCTTTAAGCTTTGCCCTAAGCCGAAGGGCAGCATTGCGTTGTGAAAGCGAGCGGAACTTGATAAACAAAACATTGTCATCAAATTTACTATGCCAAGCAATATCAAAACCATCATCCACATGAGATAACTTGGAAATGAGCAAATCCGTAGCTTCTTCCAACGGTTTTCCACCATTGGCAATGCCTCTTACTCTAATGTTAAAGGCTTTTTTGGCCCTTCTGGCTTGTTCACCCAAAACTGTCTCCAAATCGTTTTCCTTCGGAAAAGATGAAATCTGAGAGTGATTACCTTGCTTAAGGATCGATGTCGTTTCTTCAACCTGTTTTGCGAGTGATGAGAGTTTGCTGCCCATATCATCCGGTTTGAAGAGTGCTGCCCACGTTTTCGTCTCCTCGACTTGTTTCTCCAAGCTATTGATCTTGTTGGAAGTCTCCTCCAAGGCACTTTTTTCTGCAATTCGTTGCTTAAGATATATATTTTCTTGCTCAAGCTGCTCCACACGTTCCGTGACACCAAAAAGATCCTTAGCTAACTTGCTATTTTCAGCTTCAAAGAGGTGTAGTTGTTTCTTAAGTCCAAGAATTTCTTGTCGGATAAAACTAAGATCATAAGCAAAAAGACTTTCGGTAGGTTTGGAAGGAGTGTAGTCAATGGCAGCCATGTTGACAGGAATGTCACTAGTTTCTATCACCGAAGACGGCTCCTCCATCACTACCGGTGATGGGGGGGTGTCCAACAGGGAGGGGGGTGTAAGAACACCCCCCTTTTTCTTAGGTGCCATAGGAGGCGGTAAGCAGATGGAGGACAGTGTAGACAAACGGCCAGGCGTAGCAGCGCAGTAGCGCAGACCAGCGTAGGGCAGCGTAGGGCAGGTGCGAAGGTCAGCGCCAGCAGGGCGGACAGCAGCGCCAGCAGGGCGGGTGGGCGCGCAAGAGAGAGAGAGGACAGCAGCGCTAGCAGGGCGGGCAGCGCACCAGCAGGGCGGGCAGCGCACCAGCAGGCGGGCAGCGCACCAGCAGGGCGGCGGAGAGAGAGAGAGAGAGAGAGAGAGAGAGAGAGAGAGAGAGAGAGAGAGAGAAAGGAAAGAAAGAAAGCTTTATTGATGTCTTTTCCATGCCAAAAGGCATATAAGACCAAAAAGGAGTACATGTCAAGTATGTGAAAACCATGGGAGCGTATATAAACGTCTCCAAGAAAAACTTATGCGTAACAGAAAAATGAGTAATGTAATTGTAAACTACAAACTGCCAATTGTCCATAAGTGGGAGCAAGAATAGCTGCCATGAGTAGAGTAGAGTAGAGTAGAGTAGTATCAGATAGTGTCAGATACTGTTGTTGCTGAAAAAAAGGACGTAATATGAGCTGTATCAGGAGGCCGTCGCTGACGTCATCTAGGAGGGTGAAAATTGTGTACTCTCGTAACAAGGCGAGAAGTGTGAACTGCTGCATGACTATGAGTGATACACTGTCTCTAACATCGGTGAGGTGTTATGTCGTCGTCATCGTCATCGGGCCGAGTCCGTCTCCTGGTGAAGAAAGACGTAATCTGAGCCTGAGAGCTAGGATGTGGCTGGTGAGCTGTCTGGTACATATCCTGGCGCAGGAAGACCATTTCTCGTAGCATAAGTGCAACACAGCAAGAGTCCTCATATCCCATCAGTGCTCTAAGTGTAGTAGGCATGTCACGGAATAAACAATGATATCTCCCTCTAATCTCATAATATATGGGGCATCTGAAGATGAAATGCTCCTCGGACTCTATCTCATATAGGGGACACAACAGACATAGTCTCTCCTCTCGTGGTGTACCCTGGAATCTGCCTGTCTCAATAGCCAACTGATGTGAGGAGACTTTGAAGTGTCCCAAAGTGAGACGGAGACCGTGTGATAGTCCAGAAGACAAATAGCGAGGTAAAACTGGAAGACCAGTGGCATCCTGCACTAGAAAGTGAGTCCGGTAGTAGTCAGGCTTAACCCCCAGCTGGGGACGCCAGGTACGGTCGAGATATGCTCTGTATAAAAAATGTCTAATGTATTGGTGTGTACCCAAAGGGAGATCAGTGATAGTGATACCAAATGCTTCCATGAGGAAGTGTGATGCCTGAGAGAACCATGATAGCCGGTATCCCTGAGTCTGAAGGTGATGAGAGGACCTGAGTGCAATCCGCGTATATCTCTGCTCGTTATCAGGAAGTGCCTGAGCTCGCTGGATGTACGTGATGAGCTGGAAGGCAGCCTCAATCTGAATAGGGGGGGTGGCAAACTCCGCAAGGATTGTCTCATGGGGAACCGAGGGCTTCGCTCGAATCATGTGAGCCAACATGGTGGTCTGTAAGCGTGAAATGCTGGACCAGTGTGAAGATGATAATCTGTGCACCATATCTCTGTGGCATACAAGGCTGAGGGGGTGACGACGGTGTCAAACAGTCTGCACTTACTCGGAGCATCTCGAATAGACTTACGGAAGCAGAATCTCTCCTGCTGGACTAGGGAAAAGTGGCCCTTCCCAAGTCTAGAAGTAGCCGCCTGTCTCATACTGAAGGTAGGACCAGAGAAGAGCACGCCCATGTAAGTGTATGAAGAAACCACGTCTAGGGACTGTCCATCGAAGGTAAGCTCCTGGCGCTGCATGAAGGCCCGAGAGGTATTGAAGACCATAACTTTGGTCTTCGAGAGGTTCACCCCTAAACCCCACTGAGTACAAAAAGTGTGTAAACAGTCCAACTGTCTCTGTAATCCCTCTATGGTACGAGAGACTAATACCACATCATCTGCATAGAGAAGGATGGCAATCAAAACGTCTCCCAGCCGACAACTCTCTACCACACTGAGAGATGACGTGCTCTAGCTCGTCAATATATAATCCAAAGAGAACTGGTGAGAGAGAGCATCCCTGCTCAACCCCAATAGTACTCTAGATCTGCTCAAAAATGCCACTACCATGACGAAAGCAACCCAAAACCTTTCATAGAGAGCCATGACGGCTAGAATAATATCTGTAGAGAAATCTAGGGTTTTCTTTTTTGTGTCTAGCTTCCTCAATGATGGTGCGGAGTGTGAAAATGTGATCTGTAGTGGAATAATGAGCGCGGAACCCGTAAATCGTCTAGAAGAGGGGGAGGGGCACGAGGGATAAACTCACGCCAAAAGGCACCAGAGGAGGAGCTGTGAAGGAGGTTCACAAGACGGTTTCCTTTGGAGTCGTCATAGGCACATTTTTTGCGACGAAGTGTGTGGTTGTACAATTGCCGTGAAGAGCGGAGGAGATGGCGAGCGTGGAAATGAGCATGTATGACATAGTGGTGAAGGGATCGGCATTCCGCATTAAACACGGTGGGTGGAAAGGTCATGATGATCGAGGATGGACTGGTTTGTGTTTATGAGGTTGAGAGAGAGAGAGAGAGAGAGAGAGAGAGAGAGAGAGAGAGAGAGAGAGAGAGAGAGAGAGAGAGAGAGAGAGAGAGAGAGAGAGAGAGAGAGAGAGAGAGAGAGGGCCACCATGCCGAGGGATAGGGATCCCTTGTGGGATCACGTCACCGTCGCTATGGCCTATGGCACATCGGGCACGAAGAGATGGAGTTGTAGATACTGTCACCAGTTTTACATTGGAGGGAGGGACCACATGCAGGGGGTACGAGATTGCCCCTTCCATGCATGCTCTTGACACGCTACTCACTCCTGTTGCATCGGAGGAGGTTGGCCCTTCGAGGATGGGGCCCCAGACAGAGAGGTAAACATTCAACTGTTACACTTCAGACATTGATCAAGTTTTAAGTCACATCAAGTTTGAAGTTTCAAGTTCAACGATAATTGATCATTTAATTTATAAATTGTATTGTAATTTGTCTTTTTTGGTAGATCGAGATGCAGTCACGACGACACAACCAGAGGCCACCACATCACGCCCCCCCAGTTGCCATCCACTCACCCCTCGCTTCCCATGGCTCAGAGGACAGAGCTGCAGATGAGGCAGGGCCTAGTACCCGGCCTGACCCTCCTTCTGGTGCAGGATCAGGATCCTTGACACCACCTCCAGCCGTGACTGTACCGGCACCACATCATCCACCTGAGAGAGGGAGAGGTAGACGGGGCCGCACTACACAATTGGGGGGTAGGGAGTACTATGTGTCCTCCTTCGCTCCCAGAGCCATGGCAGAGGCAGAGGTTGCAGTTCGACAATTGTTCTACACTGGAGGAGGGCGATGAGTGTAGTGAGTGCGATTGGGCAGGTGTGGCTGGGGCCATCTTGTGAGCACCTGAGGATGAAGGGACTTCTTGATGAGTGGGCTTTTGTTGACCAGAAGCTAGAGCCTCTCAGGAAGGCATGGGCCTAGTACGTACTACTATCCTTTTAACTTTATGCACTATACAGTGTAAACTTTGAAGACTCTATGATGATTGATCATTGATATGTAGTATGTACATTGTAATTACTTATTTGTACATTAAGTTTTCATACTTTGTGGTGGCATTGCATACTTATTACTTTTTAATAGCTATTTATGTTTAATCATGAATCATATTTGTCAATTTTCAAATGATCATTCATCATTGAGGGCTCACTGCTCTGGGTTGCAACTTGCCATGAAATTTGAATTACGATCTCGAATCTTGTCTTGTGCAACACTGCAATGTGACACATGTGAACTAGGTATGGTTGCACCATCATAACTGATGGTTGGAACGACACGAGGAGGCACCACATATTGAATATCCTGGTGTCTTCGTGCATGGGGACGATGTTTCTCAGATCCATCGACACCTTTTGGGTCACGGGTGAGTGCATGTTCTCACACATTCGAGCTGCCATTGAGGAGGTGGGACTACAACATGTTGTACATGTATATATATTATACTTATTACTATAATGGTAATTTGTAAATGTTAATGTTGAATGTTCAATGGCGATTGATTAACAATGGATTATGGTTCACTTGAATTCGGAATTCCAAAGTCATGCACATTGCATTGTATGGTTGTGTAGGTGGTCACACACAATGCGTCAAACTGCGTCTCCATGGGTAGGCTCGTTAATGATACCTTTCCCCTCATCTTTTGGACAACTTGTGCTGCACATTGCCTAGACTTGTTGGTCGAGGATGTGGCCAAGAAGATTCCATGGATTGCGGAGGTGGTACGTACCGCACGGTCCTTGGTGAGATTCGTCACCAAGAGGCCGAGGGTCCTGGCCATGTTCAGGAGACAGTCCACCTTGGATGTCTTGAGACCTGCCCCCACCAGATATGCAAGTTGCAACTCAAATTTGAGTGCGCTTCTGTAATTTCTGATTCTTGAAGTTAACTATAGTCTGTTAGTCGATTATCTAATTAGTAATATCAGGATTCAATAATCACTAATGGTTTTACAATTTTGATTTTGGTATTTAATGTATTACGTTAGTAGGTACATATAGAAAGTTCACAGTTCAATGATGAATCTAAGTTTCTAATCTAAATTTTTTTGGCTTTCTCAAACGTTGTCATAACCTTCTTGTTTATTCTTTTCTCCGATCTCGACATTGCAATTTGCAAATAAGTTTGAACTTCAACTTTCAACTTTGAAACAAAATTATGCAATTTAAGAGGAGAAGCTATGTATGGTGACTATGGTCACTTTCCTCAATCAGTTATTGATATTGTCATGGATAGGTTATTAGGTTGCGAGAATCTGTTCATGCCCATTGCTAGTACATACTACAAAGCTTATGGCATGGTTTTTGGGGTTTACAGATGTCATAGACAGTCTAGTAACAAGTAGATACATCCAATTCCATGAGAATTCTATAGAGAAATTAGAATGCAATTTCAAGAGGAGTTGTGTATGGTGATTATGGTCACTTGGTCAATTATTGAAATTATTGATACTATCATGGATAGGTTATTAGGTTGCGAGAATCTGTTCATGCCCATTGCCAGTACATATTACAAAGCTTATGGCGCAGTTTCAAAAAAAAAAATTGGTTATTTTTTTTTTCCGGTCGTTTCGAACACTACTATGGCGTTTCGAAATGGGGTCGTTTCGTACGTCTTGTTTCGAACGTGTTTCAGCATTCGAAACGCGTTTCGTGGAAACACTGATCCATATCAGACTAGTCACTAGTCACTGTTATCAGCTATGAGCTCAAATTTCAGTTATGCTCCTAATTTCTAAACCCTAAGTTCCAAGTGGCAAGTTCTAACTCCACAGTCTCCTTAGCAAGTAGATCCTTGTACCCAGGATATGGTTACAACTCACTACAATTCTCTTAAACTTGGGTCATTCTGTAACCTGTAACCTGTTTTACCTTTTGATACGACAGGTCACAAGAGATCTGATTATCCTGATATCTGTAAATTTAGAGGAAATTGTTTAGCTATTAAGTATCTGTACAGTGAATATATGACTTGTACATAAGAGAAAATTATTGTTTTTTGAAAAATGGAAAAGATAGGTTCGAACTGTTTTCCGATTCGAACCTGGCCTGTCGGTTCGAACCTCAAAGAATCGGTTCGAACCGGCCAGTTCGAATCGACCTGTTTGAATCGGGGTGTAACCTTGCTTGAGAGTGTACTCCATATTGTGGAAACATTGGTGAAAAAGGATTTGCTAGTATTTTTGTACTCCACATTTTGCTATAACTTTGTCTGTGGTCATGCTTGCTTATGATCGATTGATGTTTTTCTTCACACTTTATGGCACAAACCCTAACCTCAAAAGAGCTAACTATAGCCCTCCAGTGTGTTGAAATTTAATGCCTATTTTGTCCCTTTTGGCTTGTATACTTGTAACTTGTAAGTTGTGCATAAGACATGGGGGTAAATATTTATGTACATAGTATACCACACTTGTACTAATTAGGCAAGTAATGACAAGTAGGTTAAAGACCCATGTGGGGTCTAGAGCTAGAATAAGAAAGACGCCACCTCTATGTTTTTCATGCTATTTGTGGCCCTGGGCTTGGAGGGGTTTCCACACCCTCCCACTTTCTGACTAATCATTAAGTTGGTGTGAGCTCTCTCTTGCTTTTGTCTTCTACTCCATAGCTGGTTTTTTGAAGCTTTCATAGTGTGCTGACTATGTTGTTATGATACTGAGTACTCCATAGCTAGGCCTTGGATTTTGTCATGGTTCAGAGCAGGTTATGCTATCCGTGCTTGTGGTGTTGTGAAAGCTTGGACTTGTTTTGATCAGATTTTTGCCATTCCTAGAGAGGAGCTTACCTTGGGATTGGGCGCACTTTCTGTAGGAGCATCTGATTTCTTTGCTGTTTGCATGGTTGGAGTACTGTTGGCAAGTGAAGTACTGTGATCCAAAAACTTTCTAATTTGGGAGAAATTTTTTTGACTTTTCTAGAGCAGCCAGGGTTGTAGGAGGGCGCTTTCTACAGTGGGAACTTCAGTGCAAGTACGGAGTGGATCTTGGACAACCATATAGGGGGATAGTTTCAAATCCAGAAGCTTAGGGTTATTGAGCAAGTGGCCTGCATACCCTAATTGGGTGAAAGCCCCAATTTACCTTGTGTATTATTTCTATTTGGCCTTTCAGAGAGCATACTGAGTGAAGCCAGCCGGCTTGATGGCACTAACTTTAGTGTCTGGAAATTTAAGATCAACAACATTCTGGAAGATAAAGAATGTTGGAAGCTTGTGACAGGTGAGGAGCCTCTTTCAACATCAGAACTTGAGCTCAAGGACTATTCCAAGAGAGGGGAAAAGGCACACGTAATCATCAACATGTCTATAAGGGATAATGTTATTCCTCAAATCAGGTCAGCCAAAGGGCCTAGAGATGCATCACACATTCTTTGTGCATTGTGTGAAACAACAAATATCACTAGACTTCTTTACTTGAAGAACAAGCTATATACCCTGAGGATGGAGACATGGGAGACAATTACTGATCATCTTATTAAGATTCAGGATCTTAGATATCAGCTTTCTGTGCTTGGAGAGGCTAGTGCTGACAAAGACTTGGTGCCAATAGTTATGAATAGCTTGTCATATGCTTATCAGAACTTTGTTGTGATGATATCTGTGAGGGGCAAAATTCCTACCTATGAAGAGGTATATGGTCTTTTGTTGCATGAGGAGATGAGGAGAGTTAATCTCTCCAAGAGTGAGGATTTCCAAGAGCATGCGTTTGCTTCTAAGAAGAAGCAAAATTCAACCAAGGACAGGAAGAAGGGTAAAGGCAAAAACAAAGGAGCACCACAAGCACTTGAGCAAGGAATGGAGAACTTGCAAATGTCAGAAGCAGAATGGTATTGAGCGTGAACAACTTGCTTGTGTAGGGAGAGGCATTCATCATCATACCATCTATTATAAGTGCGTTTTGGTGGATATGCAGTATTGGCTGAGTGAAGAAGCGACTGAGATAAAAAGGCTGCTTGTTGGTCTACTGAGGATGAGAAGGGGAAGATCTGGAGCAGTGTGGTTAAAGAGGAAGTGTATGAAGGAAGACCAGGAGGAGAGAAAGAAGGATGGTAGCGGCGGGTGGGAGATGGCGTAATAGAACCAGGAGTAGCATGGCCAAGGGACAGGAGCAATAAAGAGTGATCAGAGATGGTAGGGTGCATAATATGAAGAGTATGAAGAAATGGAATCAAGGCCGGTGAACCAATGAAGTAGTCAACAACGCTGTGTCCACCTCCGTGAGGATGGCAAGTAAAACCTGATGATGATGGCCAACGATATAGGCCTTTCAGAATGGCTAAAGAATGAGCTTCTGCTAGTCCAATCAACTGTTCACCAAAGTGTGTAGCTGGAGTATCTGTATCCTGAGAGGTCCTGTCCAAACCCATGTCCAAAGCCTGAATCTTTAGGAAATCACTATCTGCATAAAACTGTCTGATGGGTGCTGGTGCGAGCATTAAAATCACCTGCTAGTAGAATAAGATCCTGCTGTGCATAACTGACAATATTATCTGAAAGAGACTGAAACGGGTCACCACCATAGTCTGCAAAAGCTGATGTCTGAGGTGCAAAATAACAAACTGCTATAAAGAGATCTTGAGGCAACCCCCAAAAATTCTCGCAAATGGAGGGAGAATTAGAGAGAGAGAGAGAGAGAGGGGGGGGGGAGAGAGAGAGAGAGAAATGCTTTATCATTTGCAACTGGAGATCCATTGGGACTTGTGGGACAAAACAACAATTCATCAAATAGCTGCTGCTTTACTCTGTACATGCTAAAGATCTCTTTTTGAAAGGATTCACTGTACTTAGCTAGTTTCTCAAATAAACTAGACATGTTATTTGGTTCCAAATGTTGCATGTTATGCTTTTATGTAATGTCATCATATCTGTGGCAAAAGATAAGCACGTGATTCGTCCTCCATTTCTCCATTGTTACATATCTTGCAAATTTTGTTATCCATTTTGATATTTGTCTTCTGTCAATTTCGATAGCTAATTCCTACCCTACATATAGTTGTTCCCTTTTCCATGTTGAAATGTCCATGATTTAAATTATAATGGACCTCTGTGTGATAGGTGCATCTCGGAAAAGACAATGATATCTCCCTTTGATCTCATAGTATACTGGACACCTGAATAAGAAATGCTCCTCAGACTCTACCTCTAATAACAAACACATCTGGCAAATCCGCTCCTCCCATGGGGTATCTTGTCCAAATAGCGTGGTAGAGTTGGGAACCCTGCGATATCGAACTCCAAAAAGTGAGTATGACAGTAGTCGAGTTTGATCCCGAGGTTGCCTTGCCATGCACGACTCAGATATGCTCTGTATAGGAACCGTTTGATGTAGTTGTGAGTGCCTAGTGGGAGGTCCATAATAGAAATACCAACTGTGTCAAGTAAACAAAAGACCATAATCTTGGTCTTATTAGTATTAACCCCCAATCCCCATTTGGTGCAAAAATCACGAAGATTGTCTAGCTCCCTCTTTAGACCCTTGTTAGAAAACCGTCTTGCTCATACAAGTTACCCAAGACAAGATTCCTATTGTTGTAAGACAATAGTTAAACACATGAGAGAGAACAGAAGTGATGAGAAACTCCAACTATGTCCCATTGCAAATGAGCTTGGGCGGGCACACTACATACTTATAGACTTGGGCTATGCCAAAAGCAAAAGTAAAAGCAGCCTAAAAACAATTGCCTAATTAATGTCTCTATATATGGTAAAAGCACCAATACCTATCTATAGCAAAAACTTGTGCTCTAAATCAAGCACTAGAATCTCGAACTTGTCTGACTATAGTCTTAACTTGGCTTTTACTAAATATAGGTAAAGGCCCCCTAGAATTAGCACGTAGGCATGGTCCAATAATCCTAATTAATCCTAAATGACAACATTAGGGGTAATAATGTGAACATTAACTGTATCTAACAACCCTCTCTAGTCATAGATATTAGAGCCACATCAACTGCACACAGGAGGATGGCAATCAGAATGTCACCGAGTCTGCAACTTGTATCACCGCACTGCTCAATGACTCTCTCAAGCTCATCAATATATATAGAGAGTTGAGTTGTGTGTGTTTAGTAATAGTCTTTTTGTGTGAGGGAGTGTGTGAGTGTAGGGAATGAGATGAATCATAAATTAGAATCTAGAATGTGCTTGAAATTTGAAAGTTGAGAGAAAGAGAGTGTGAGGGAGAGAAGTTAGAAGCTAGAAGTTAATGGTGCTATTAAGATTAGTGTGTTAGCACTTATGATCAATCATTACTCATCAATAGTTAGTGTTGAATAATTGAATCTAGATTAGTGTGTGATTACTAATTAGTGTGAGACTAGTGTTAGATTTACGATTTTTACTATGGATCATGACAATAGGTGGGACTCGAGAGTTCCGACTCCGAGTTAGGATTCAAGATTGATCGTTGATTAATTGTAATCTACATCGTGGCCTCAATACTAAAAAAAAACACTTGTTTTGCCATAATAGAAGGCTAGAAACCCCCCCTAAAAGAAAACCCTAAAACCAATTTGTCAATTCTTTTCTATTTCAAATCCGTTTCAAATCTTTTTCGAAAAGGCGTTTCACAAAGGTCCACGAAACATTGCATTTTTTGTTGTGTGAATGATTGATATATTGCTGTGAAATGGTTAAAACAATTTCTATTTCTGTGCTTAATAGTTACATCTCAAATGTAGATGGCATGCTTCTCCAAGGCTTCTAACAATGATCTGTTTTCTTGCAGTGCTAAGATCAAGCCTTCCACGTGTCAATAGAGAGAAAAATAGTCATTGCATAGACATTATTTCGTTCAATTACGTTAGGCAGACAAGTGGTAGCTCGGCCAACTTGCAAGGTAAGAAATTCTTGTACTTTAGCTTTATTCTATTGACTTAAGATCTAACAAGACCTAACTATGTTTATGAAGTATAGTTGACCCTCAAGGCATGATCCCTCACAACCTAATAACATACTAGTTTTATTTCTATTTCTATGCTTTTCTTAGTGGCAAATAATGTTTTATGAAAATTGATATCGAGTTTTAAAAGATGTGTGTGAGTGTATCAAATATGTTTTCTATCGATTGATTTTTAGAGACGACTTGGCTACAAGTCTACTCTCATCAAGGAGCATTTTATACTACGCAAGACTTTCGTAGTATATTATTGTGAACAAAAGGGCGAGTACATTTTGCTATCAGTTTAAGATAGCTTATTATAATTTTTTTGACAATGTTTGAAGCTGAGTAGCTTTGAGCTTATAAAATTGCCCACTTCATACATTGGGATGATTGCCATAAAATACAGTCAATCTTTTCAAAGTACAACATGCTATACCCTTCACAATACATAAAAAGCATTTCCATATTATCAAAAATATTCATTCAAATTTGTGACCTATCCCAAGAAACAAAAATCCCTTTGGTTTCTATGGAAAAAACATTGCACTTTTCCAAGATGAACCATCCTTGGACAATCTTTTTTATTGTCATGTTCTTTGGCCATTTTGTTATAGAGAGAGGCTCCTCTATATCAGAAAAATTGCAAGCTATTTTGATTTCCTATAATATCTCATTGAGTTTAGGTGGCCTGTTGATCTTGTGACATTATTGCATATGGGTGTTTAGATTGCAAACCTTGCTTTCGTTTTGTTTTTTTCCTACATTTGAAGAGTTGTGAGTGGTCTTCAATTAGGAATATAGTGGATGCAGCGAAGCTTTGAAAAATCACTTGTGCGAACATTGACCCTTCTGATCAGTAGCGAAGAATTCCAAAAATGACTTGCAGATTTGCGACCTCCAACAGCAACAAACTGATCTGCAAACAACAATCAGATCTGATCCTGAAATCTGAGGGAGATTCCATAATCTCCTCCTTGCTGCTCAGCTCCTCGTGGCGCCAGATCTTCTCACAAAGCTGCCACCGTTGTGAATGAAGATCGAAACTGAGAGCTGGCTAGGGACGCCACTTGCACCTGCTTTTCTCCTTGAAGATGATGGCGAAATCAATCCCTTGTGAATTGATTCTGTTCATTGTTGTACCTCCTTGTTCTCTCAAATCTTGAACCACGGTCTGATACTATGTTAGAAAACCGACTTGCTCATACAAGTAGCCCAAGACAAGATTCCTATTGTTGTTAGACAATAGTCATACACATGAGAGGGAACAACAATGATGAAGAGATGTACTCCAACTATTTCCCATTACATTTGAGGTTGGGCGCCAGCCTACATATATACTTTCTTTAACCTATGAGTAAGCTAAAAAACATAAAGCAAATAGCAAAAGTCAAAAAGCTAATTGCTATAATTAGTACCTATATTGGGTAAACACCCAAGATGTATTTCTAAGTAGCAAAACCAAATTATATTCTAGTTGTAGTGCGCCCACGTACATGCATGACTAAAAAACGACTCACTATAAAATGGCCCCTATAATAGCACGTAGGCATGACCAAGCAAACACTAATTAACCTAGATGATAACATTAGGGGTACTAATGTAAACATTAACTCTAACATGTTAGACAATAGTCATACCATAGTTGCACCCCCTTCCAGAAACGCGGTCACAAACTCATTTTTGAACCGCGTTTCTGAAATGGGGGGGGCATTTCTCAGAAACGTTTTTTTTTTTGGATTTTTGTGGGAAATATGGGTATTAGATCAAAGCTTTGATCAAGGGCATTGCATTGATGTAGGTTACCAGGTGCTTTGGTGATATTTGGGTCCAGTTAATCCCTGTTTGGGTCTAGTTTTGGGCAATTTTAGGGCAAAAATTATATATAATCAGTTTTTTTTTTCCAGAACAATTATGCTCCTAGAAACACGTTTCTGGGAACGTTTTTCCCCAGAAACGTGTTTCAGGGCAACCATGAGTCATACACATGAGAGAGAACAACAACAATGAAGAGAGGTACTCCAACTATGTCTCATTGCATTTGAGGTAGGGCGCCAGCCTATATATATACTTTCTCTAGTCTATGTGTAAGCTAAAAATCATAAAGCAAATAGCAAAGGACAAAAAGCTAATTGCTATAGTTACTACATATATTGGTAAACATCTGCCCAGGCCCCAACCAAGTAGAGGTTACCGATCAACCTCCAATAGACTCACCCCTAAGCCATAGGATAGGACACTGATGTAGAGAGATTGAGGCGCAATCAATTACACAATAGGGAATGATAGTAGGGTGAGTTTCTACAAGTAGACATAACTCTTGTAGTGCTTGTACATGTGCCCATGCAAGCCTATTGCATTCTTATACATGCAAGTCATTACTATTGATACTCTGCATCATGCCAATAACCGTGCTAACCCATGCAATAGCTCCACACGTCATTAGATTTGTGATTGGGTCCTCACAAGGTTATCAATTACATTTCTGGCCTAGTTCTTAATGACGATGCGCAACTAACAAACTCGTAAACTAGAGTACTAAATATCCACGTCAAGGATTATTCCGAATCCTTTGAACTGGACATGGACATAACATTCTTCCCCCCTTGAACTACTTATGCCCTTAGAAGTGTCCATGAACCATCATCCTCAGTACATCCTTTCCACCAACTCAAGCACTTAGAGATAGAACGATTCCTCAATTGTCTATCTTTGGAAGATTGAAATAGCTGCTCCAGTTTACGAGCCAATCTTGAACAACCTCTGGTTTTTTCTCTTTCTTCTCCCCTGAGTAAGTCTCAAGCTGGAATCCGAGATTTGGAGAAGACAATAGTTTTAGTTGGTCAGTAAAACTTCCATTTGCTGGTTTTTTAAATCATTCTTGTAGTTCATATCCAAGAGTGCATTACTCAATTGCTGGCAAATTTGCATGTACGATGTTACAACCGGATTTGCAGTTTCTCCACCCCTAAGTGACCTTGCCATGTGTGGCGAAGGTGTCCTCTGTAGGAAACGTATGATATAATCATGTGTACCCATTGGAAGGTCCGTAATAGATATGTCAAATGTATCCAATAGATGTGCTGCTTGTGAGAACCATGATAAGTGATAACCGAAACTGTGGAGGTGCTGAGATGATATGAGTGCCGCCTGTGGATATCTCTGTGCATCAGTGGGAAGTAGCTGGAGGTGTTGTATATATATGATGAGATGGAAGATGACATCAAGCTATAAAGGTGGAACTGCAAACTCTGCTAGGAGAATCTGGTGCAGGACAAAGGGCTTAGCCCATATCATCCGTGATAACATAAGGACCTGGAGGTGTGAGATACTGGCCCAATCAGTGGAGGTGAGTCCTGGGCACCGTGTCTCTGTGACATACAGTGCAATAGGAGAGACAAAACTATCAAATAGTCGACACTTACTTGGGGCATCCCGAACAGATCTCTGGAAGCAGACACGCTCAAGCTGGACCAAGGAGGCTTGTCCCTTCCCAAGTCTGGCTGTAGCTGCATGTCTCATATCGAATATAGGACCAGTGAAAAGACCCCGAGATAGGTGTAGGATGTCCCAATCTCCAACGGCTTTCCATCTAGAAAAAGCTCTTGTCGCTGCATGAAAGCCCTGGATGTGTTGAAGACCATAATTTTGGTCTTCTCAGTGTTGACCTGCAAACCCCACCTAGTACAGAAACCATGAAGACTGTCCAACTGTCTTTGTAGTCCCTCTCTAGTCGAGGAGACTAAAGCAATATCATCTGCATATAGGAGAATGACAATCAGGATATCCCCAAGTCTGCAACCTGTACCACCGCTCGCGTACGACTGCGCTGCTCAATGATCCTCTCAAGCTCGTCAATATATAGTCGGAATAGTGTAGGTGAAAGGGAGCAACCTTGTTTCACCCTGATGGTACTCCATATGTGCTCTGAGAGGCCAATGTCACCCTGAAACATCCAAGGACTCGCTCATACAGTGCCATCACAACTAGAACTGTGTCAGTAGGGAAGCCAAGATCATGTAGTCGCTATAAGAAGAAAGCGTGGAACAAAATCAAAGGCTTTCCTGAAGTCAACAAAGCAACAGTAAACCCTTTGTCTGCTATGCCTGGCTTCCTCAATGATAGCTCGAAGGGTGAAGACATGATCTGTGGTGGAATGGTGAGCCCGAAAGCCAGCCTCGCCCAATGCATGTAGTCTCTTGGTCTCAGCCTCAGAACTGATCGCTGACTGAAGTATAGCACCATAAAGCTTCACTATGAATGGCCAATCATGATAGTATGGTAGTTACCAGGATTCACGGGGTCACCATTTTTGTGGATGGGGTGGATGATATTAGTGCACCAGGAGTTGGGGAAGCCAGAGACGACAACACGGTTAAGCAGAGTGGCTAGAGTGGGTGACAGTAGATATGTCGCATGAATCAGAAGTTCCGATTCAAGGTCTTCTATGTCTCTAGTGCGGTGGGTCTTCATTCTCTTTATGGCCTTAGTGACCATTTCGGAGGTGAAGAAGGTGAATTCACTAGGACGGGGGGAGATGGAAATGGGCGAGTCAGTAGGTATGGTGTAGAGTGAGGTAGCATAGGTGGACCATACATGTAGGTCATCAAGAAGAGGGGGTGGAGTATGAGGGATAAATGCTCGCCAAGAATAAGTGGATCATGTGTACATGCATGTGTAACATGGAGGTTTAGTGAATGACACTCATCATCAAACCATGGAGGCTGAAGAGGACGAGCTGGTGTGATTGCTTGACGGTGGGGTGTGGATGGAAAGGAAACCGAGGCAGTTGTATGAAGTGAGGTGGTAAGGAAATGAGCTTGTGACTCTAATGTAGTATCATGTGGGAAGTCATGAAGTAAAGAGGCAAGGGCTTCCTGGTAACTTTCGATGTAAGGGTGAGCGAAGGTGAATCTGGGAGCACGGTCGATGGAGGAGAGAGATGAGGTTCGTGGAGTTGGGATAGAACCCGAGAGAGAGAGAGAGAGAGAGAGAGAGAGAGAGAGAGAGAGAGAGAGAGAGAGCCGTGTCCATTCTTTTATTCATGCATAGGCAGGCCTAAGGGCCCTTTTTTATTCATATACTGGCCTTGGGCCATCATATTTTTAGGACTTGGTCACGTTGATTGGAGTGGGGGTCCTCCTATTGGGAGGGTGCCCTATTTTCCCTCCAAATCCTTTTTCCCTCCCTTTTTTGAATCCTCTATTTGATTTAGGGAGAGGGTATATCTAGAGCAGCATTGTATTCCTTTATTCAGTTTATGATGATTGCTCCCCTTTAGCTTCCGTAAGCATTCTCTCTTCCTGCTTTCTAGCATAGCTAGTGAATCTTAGCTTGTAACTTGGTATCAGAGCACTTTCCTGCAGATTGGTGGAGGCTGTCCAGCGCCCTACCACCCATCACTTTCATCGATTTTCTCCGTCATTTTTTGCAGATTGGTGGTAGCTGTCCAGCGCCTTACTGCCCATCACTTTCGATGATTTTTTCATCATTTTTTGCAGTTTTGGTGGTGGCTGTCCAGTGTTCTGCTAACCCATCACTTTTGTTGATTTTTTCGGCAAATTTTCATTGTTTTTGCAGATTTGGTAGCTGCTGTCCAACGCCCTACTACTTCATCATTTTCGACACTTTTCGTCACCGATTTGCTGTCCATTTTGGATATTGATTGGAGGCTGTCCAGTGCCCTACATCACCATTATTTTCCGCTCTTTTTTTTCAAATTCGGTAGCTGCTGCCCAGTGCCCTACTACCGTCTCATTTTCAGCAGTTCTCTTCACCGACTTGCTGTCCGGTTCGGCTATTGATTGGAGGCTGTCCGGCGGCCTTACTTCAACACCTTTTTCAGCCTATTCTTCAGCATATTGTGGATCTTGGTAGTTGTTGCCCAGTGCCCTATTGTCTTCAGCTGTTACCTCTCTTTGTTGGCACTACTGAGTGGATGACGGATCAGCACCCACCCAGGTATTGCTTGCAGCCTTTTGCACTTCCTTTTTGCACCTACTTGCTGTCTTTCTGCTCACATTCTGCTCTGTTCCAGCCCCCTATTTCTGTTCATATTTGCTACCTCACACCCACACCCTCCTCTTTCCTTTTTTTTCCATTTTGTTAGAACCCTTCTACTTATTGGCCTTGCACATCTACTGTCCATTAATCTACCTTCTCAGCCCTGATTATTATCCATCTTGATTGACTGTTTATGTGCCATTTTTGGTGATTTCGGAAGTTAGACTAATTTGGGGTGACGACAAACGTCCTCTCCCTTAGGTTTTTGTCTCTTCCTTAGTCCCTATGGCGACTTCTTCATCAGAAGACCCTCTGCAGAGCTCTTTAGATGATCGTTTTACACATATTGATTCCCGCATGGATCATCTTGAGAGTCGTATTGATCGTGTTCTTTCTAGCCTTGAGACTATCCTACCACGAGAGGATACCACCCCCCAGACATTCTTCATCGTCCTGGTAAAGCACCTTTATTTCCTATTTTGAGTACGCCTGCTCCTGCTCCATCTCCATCTCCATCTTCAGGAGGTGCTGTTAGTAGTACGTTTGGTCTCCCTTCATATAGTGCTAGTCCTTATGGGTCTCCTTTCGGGTCTTCTGTACCACCACTTGGATTTTCCTCTGCACCACCAGGATTTCCTTCTACTTTTTCAAGTGATCATGAGCCTCATTTTGCTCGTGATTTTCGTGATCGCATCCAGCTTACTACTTATTCTGGTTCATCTGATGGGAATATCTTCTCTAAGTTAGAGACCTATTTTCTTATGTATCCCAAGATTGAAACCCAGAAAGTGCAGTTGGCTGCGTTACATTTAGATGGTCAAGCTCAGACTTGGTGGCGTGTCTATCGCTCTGAGCCTACTCGTGAGGGATTACATATATGGCCTACTTTTCGTCATGATCTTCGTATGGCTATGATTGACCCACAGTGGTTGGTTCACCAACGTGATCTGTTTTGTAGCCTTCGCCATACTAGTAATTTAACTGCTTATATTGATCAATTTACTGAGCTTTCCTACCTTTTTACTGATCTTCATCCTACAGAGCTTATTTCACGTTTTATTGCGGGTCTTAGAGGCTCTGTACGATATGATGTTTTCCTCTTTTCGGCCTCCTACTCTCTCAGATGCTATCTCCTTGGCTACTACCCTGCAGCATAAGTATCCTGAGTTGTCCACTTCTTGTCGTTTTTCTCGCTCTCTTTCCATTGCTTCTCCTACTTTGGCTTCTTCTACTACCGTTCCTCCTTGCCCTTCTACACCTCGTCCTGCCTTTGTTCGCCGTTATTCAGCCGCAGAGTTCGCTAAGATTCAGCAGAAGCGCCTCTGTTATCGTTGTAAGAGTCCAGATCATCTAGCTCGTGATTGCCGACAGTCTCCTGGTGCTCCTACCGCTGTTTTTTACCATGAGGCTCTTACTCCTGATGATTCTGATGTTTTATATCCAGATTCTTGATACTTCTGACCCACATTCTATTGATGAGCCGGTTGACCCACTTCCTGATGATCCTGCTTCTGCTGCTTGCCATGCGCAGCTTGCTTATGCTACTTGGGTTTGGCGTCTTGGTCCTCGTTCTATTTGGTTACGTGTTCGCATTTTGGGGCGAGAGTATATTGCTTCGTTGGATATTGGCGGTACACACTCATTTATTAGTAGTTACATTTCCACCAGGATTCGTGCTACACCTTTTTCTGCTACACAGTCTCGAGGTTGCTAGCTCACATACTTTTATCAGTTCTCAGATGTTTCAGGGCTTGGACTATAGCATTGGTGACTTCTCTGGACAGGCAGATTTCTATATCATTCTTCTGGAGCGCTATGACATTATTCTTGGTGCAGATTGGTTTTCATCACTTGGTACTGTTGCTGTGGATCTTTCTCAGTAGACATTGTCTTTTACACATGCTGGTCGACATCATTTACTTTCAAGTATTGATTCCCAGGGTGACTATCAGTTGGTTACCGGGAAGCAGTTTATGCGTAGCCTGCCAAAGGCTCAGGGTGCAGCTCTTTTTATCATTCAGAGTACATTAGTTGCTGCTCCTCCTGCTCCATCCATGGGTCCTCTTCCTCAGGTGATTTCTGACTTATTGCATCGGTATTTTGTTGTCTTTTCAGAACCTACGTCTCTGCCACCATTACGAGATGTCACCCACCATATTGATCTTATTCTTGGTGCTACCCCACCTTCTCGTGCTACATATCGTATGTCTAAAGATGAATGTGATGAGGTTCAGCTCCACATTGCTTCCCTTTTATGTTAGGGCCTCATTGTTCCCAGCCATAGTCCTTTTGGTGCTCCTGTCCTCCTTGTTGCCAAAAAAGATGGAACCAAACGCCTTTGCATTGACTATCGTGCCTTAAACAAGCTGACATGTGTGTGTGTGTGAACTTTGAGTGTGGTGGTGTGTTTGTGTGTTTGTGTGTGTGGTGGTGTGTTAAACTGTGTTTGTGTGTGTGCACTGTGTGGTGTGTGTGTGTGAGTTGTGACATGTGTGTGTGTGAGATTGAGAGAGAGAGAGTCTAGAGAGAGAGAGGACTCAGGATAGGGATAGATTGAGGATAGATTGAGGTTAGAACTTAGAGCATAGGTTTACCGTTTTTGAAATTAGAATTTAGGATTAGTTTTAATTTGAAGTCTGAATTTAGTTAGTTATTGTTTTGTTGACACTAGATAGCTATTAGCAATGCCCAGACAGTGGGATCCCTTATGGATCACGTCACCCTTAATTCAGGTTATGGCACATCAGGCACGAAGAAGTGGACTTGCAAGTATTGTGGGAACACTTATGGAGGTGGCCCCATTCGAATCAGGGCGCATCTTTTACGTCCTCGAGGATACGAGATCGCCGTTTGCACTCAGGCCCCAGAGTCACTGAGGATTGCACTGTTAGGGGACGGGGTCGAGGACATGTGAGAGGCAGGGATGTTTTTGTGGCAGCCTTCCAGCAGTCGCATAGAGATGCAGCTGCTATTGCTGTTAGGAGGTGCTTTTACTTGTGTGACCTCCCTTTTCATGTGGCACAGACCCTTGCATGGAGGGATATGATGCGAGCAGTATCTCGTATCGGTGTTGAGTGGGAGGGCCCGACCATGGAGCAGTTGAGGACGAGAGAGCTACATGCTGAGCGGTAGTCTGTGGATGCTGACCTACAGCCCATTAGGAAGTCATGGGCGAGGTATACTTGTAACCTTACATCTTCAAAACCTTTGCACTTGCCACTTACTACTTTAGAAATTAATACTTTCAAGTTTCTAACTTTGAACTTTCAATCTCCAAATTTGCAAATTGCAACTTAGTTAGTTGAAAGTGTTGTCGAATGTTTTAGGTTTGGATGCACTATAATATCAGATGGTTGGACTGATGCAAGGAGGCGTCATCTTGTGAATATATTGGTGTCTTCTTGCATGGGCACCATGTTTTGAGATCCATTGATACGTCAGAGCCAGGCATGGCATTGGATGGCAGGAGATTGTTTGATTACATCTCACAGGCCATTGAGGAGGTCGGAAAAGAGAATGTTGTCCAGGTATGCACTTGCCACTTTCAAGTTTCTACTTTTGACATTGAGCTCTCAGCTTTGAAGTTAGAACTTAGTAAGTTACAAGTTACAACTTACATTTTGTGAATCGTGATTATTGTTTTGAACGTTGCAATTTGCATTTGCCATTTACATTTGCAATTTGCATTTGCATTTGCTTCCGGGATGCTCAATGGTGAATGTTCATGAGTTATGATTCGACCTTTGTCGGAATTCCAATGCAGGTTGTCACGGACAACGTGTCCAATTGTGTTGCCATGGGGAAGATGGTGAATGAGAAGTACCCTTGGATTTTCTGGAGTCCATGTGCTGCACATTGTCTTGACCTCCTAGTTGAAGACATTAGGAGATTACCCTGGGTCAAGGAGGTTGTAGACATGGCACGATTCTTGGTGACATTTGTCACCAAGAGATAGAGGGTCTTGAGCATCTTCAGGTCCTATTCCACCTTGGATCTCTTGAGGCCTGCCCCCACTAGGTAACCAAGTTCCAACTTCAAACCTGACAACCTGTTTCCAATTTTTTGATTTGGAAATTGCAATTTTGTTTTAGCTTCAAGTTTCAGTGCTCATAAAATTTGAATTTTGCTATATAGTATAGCCTGCTTGTTGCCTATAGGCTATGACCAATTACAAATCTTATTTCATGATTTTCATCTTAGGTTTGCCTATATGCTCATTGTTTTGGAGCGGCTCATAAAAGTGCATGGAAGCCTGAGGATGACAGTGGTTTCACCCCATTGGGCAGAGTGGGGCCGATCATGAGAGGCCAAGGCCAGGAGATTTGAGGCGATCATGATGGGGACTTCATTTTGGGATGATGCACGCTCCATTGTCATATCCCTGCAGCCTATCTATAGTGTGCTTCGCCTTACTGATAGAGAGGGTTCCACCTTAGGCCTTCTTTATGAGTTTATAAGTAAGCTGGGAGAGCAGCTTCAGAGTTGCACCACCATGGCTCCTGACAGGTATATTACTAGAGTCTAGTAACTACGTTAAAAGTTTCAAAGTTGATTCTTGAATCTTCATTGACATTTATGATTAGAATTTAGTTAAAACTTAATAGTTCTTGAGACCTGAATGCTCAAGCCTCAAACTTCACTCCTGATTGTTTGCAGGCTGGAAGAAGGGGCCTATTTCTAGGCAGATGGCAGTGGTTCCATCAACCTCGTGGCTTGCTTGCTTGATCCACTATGGAGGACGGAAGATCAATTCCATGATCGAGAGCTCAGGCAAGGATGGCATTCCTCCTAATCCCAGGGATCAGGATGCACTCATGGATGACTTGAATTTATTCAGGTATGTATTATGTAATTAGTAAATTGTAATATGTATTCAGGACCCAGGTATGTACTATGTATTCATCTATGTAGTATGTATATGTAATATGTATGAAGTCTAAGGCTTAAGCTAGCTGCTAGTTAAAACTTAATAGTAGTAACTTGTAAGCATTTAGTATTTACTATTTTGAAATTTGAATGGTGATGAATGTTGAATGTTCAGGACCGAGCGCCTCGATTTCGGTCGTGCAGCTGCCATGCTGAGGGAAGGGCAATTGCGTCCTGTTTCGTGGTGGATGAAGTATGAGAATGATGTTCCCAAGTTGCAGAAACTTGCCATCCGCGTCCTCTCACAAGATTGCGCAGCAGTTGCATGTGAGAGAAATTGGAGTGTGTTCTCTCTGATTCATACGAAGAGGAGGAACAGACTTTCTACTGCGCAGCTGGAGACGTTGGTGTATGTGCATGCCAACCTACGGCTTGTGAAGAAGTTGAGAGAGACCGGGGAGCCCGTACAGGTAATGAATCATGATTCATGATGAAATCATTAATCTGAATTCTATAGAGTCTAGTATGTACCATGAATCATGATTTGTCTAGAGAGTAAAGTCTAGACTCTACACTAAGAAGTTAGAACCTTTAGGCTTCCAAGTTTCAACTTTCAACGTTTACATTTCAAATTTGCTATTTTTTTTAAATCGTTTACTAGTACTTACTATTGAGAATCGAAATCTTGGTTTAATTTCAATTTTCATAGGTTAATCCCAATGAGATCGATGTGGCAAACGTTCCGGACTTGCCACCAAGATCACAAGAGGAGGAGGATGTCTATGCTCTACTCCATCGGGAGGCCTTAGCAGCTGCAGGTTGATTTCAATGCCCAATTCCCCAATTCACTGCGTTACATTAGTAGGCTTTTAGTACTTTGAAGTTTTGTAGATATACTAGATAGTAGATTACTAGATTGTAAATTGTAATTACTAATTTGTAATTTGTAAATTGTAAGTTAAAACTTAAAAGTAATATGACATGTCGAGACTCGAGCCTAAGTCCTGATTCCAATTTCCTTGTGTGCATTGCGCAGGGCCTACCACTCGAGCTGCAGCACGCAGGACCAGGAGCGGAGAGGGCCCGAGCCATGCAGCAGTCTCAGACACCTCTGAGAGTCCCTCTAGCTCTAACGCTAATGAGGAATCCGCCACTGAGGGTGAGGGATCGGATGAGTAGAAATCTGCCTGACCAGAAAAATCACCAATGCGATAATCCAAGCCTTGAATCATCTGAGAATTGGGAAAAGAATGGGAACGAGCAACCTCAACACTGAGAGGCTGGGAAGCAGGAACAGGTGTAGCACGAATCCTGGTGGAAATGTAACTGCTAATAAATGAATGTGTACTGCCTGTACCCACTAAAGCAATATACTCTTGCCCCCCATCTAGAATAATATGATCAACAAATGGAACAACATACGTAGGCATAATAACAGAAGCATCAACTGATAAGTTCTGGCCTAAATATGCATCTAGAAGAACCGCATACTCATCTAGACGGGTATCAACAAAATCAGCTAGTGAGTTTACAATAGGACCATCATGAAATGTATAACCGTATGCCATATGGAGATCTACTGGAGTAGCCAAAGCATTTGATACCGTAGACCCATGAATAATATTGAAATAAGGAGCATAGGCGACATCTATAGCATGGCGCTCAGGAACACGAGTAGCATCAAAGTACTGAACAACAATATCCAAGCATGGAACAACATCATCAATAGTATCATAGCATGCTATATCAGTATCAAGGACCATATCAGCCGCAACCTGTATATGTGAATCAACATCACTAGGAACCTGTATATGTGACTCTGACTCACTATGGGATACAATGACGAGCTCAGGTAGATCAATAACTATCTCAAGTAAATCAGGCAACTCGCTCAAACTGTGTGATATAGGATCCTGAAGGTCAGCGAACTCTGCAGACGTGTAACGTCGGACAAAAGCAGGTCGAGGGATCAGAGGACAAGGAGACGAAGGGACAATGCAAGGAGCTGGAACTGAAGGGGTAGGTGTAGGGGTGGACATAGCGGGAAAAGATGAAGTAGAAGGACGGGGTCGGGAGAAGTGGGAAAGAAGGGTGTCAGAGTACTTGTGCTGTAAAGTACTGGCAAGAGACATCGCCTCAACAAGTGTGGGAGGACGGAAGGAAGAAACATCGTAACGTAAGGCACCACGAAGCCCAGCAATGTAACGAGAAATAAGTCAGTGGGCGGTAGATCTGTGAAAAGATAAGAAAGCTCCATAAACTGATCTGTATAAAAAGCAAGGTCACTGGTCTGAGTGAGACTACGGAATGTATCACGTTGGCGGTCGAGCCACTGAGGATCAATCATAGCATGACAGAGGTCACGGTGAAAGGTATGCCATATATGGAGCCCTTCCCGATCAGGATCAGCTCGATAAACTTGCCACCACGTGGCAACGCGTCCATCTAAGTGTAAAGCAGCCAACTGGATCTTCTGAGGATCAGTCTTAGGGTAGATCTGAAAATATGTGTCAAGCTTAGCAAACCAATTCTCTAATAAGTTCCCGTCAGAGGAACAGGAATAGGTAACAAGTTGTACCCTATCACGAAAGTCTCGAGCAAAGTGTGGTTCAGGAACGGGGGGACGTGGAAAGAAACTAGGAGGTGGGTTAGGTGGAATGAACGGTCCACCACCAGGCTGACTAGCAGAAGAAGATGGAAATCCAAATGGAGGGGGAGTCCCAAATGAAAGAAAGACAGGAGCTTTTCCAGGACCATGAGGCTGTAAAGAATCAATATGTGACTGCATAGTAGGAAAGCCGGTCATAACTATATCGAAGCAAAGAACGAGGCCAGAAAGGGTTTCATCCATGCGCCGAAACTGATCGGATAAGTTTTCCTAAACAGTTTCACTCGGGGTAGGTGAATGTGCCATAATGATAGTGGAAGGAATAGACGAAAACTTGAGGGAGCGGACTCTTGTCGTCACCCCAAATTAGTCTATTAAAACCAATATTATCAAAACTAAGAAAGGGTAGTGAAAATGAAGGCTATAAAAATGCGCTGGACAGCCAGGAGGGAAATGTCAAATTGGAATATCAAACAGAGTCGGAATTCCGTGAAATGTGGTTGAGGATGGGCGTTGGAGAGCCTTTTGATAAACTGTGAAAGATGGCTGGAAACATATAAAGTAATAGGCGAAAGTGACAAGTCGGAAGGGCTGGGGCAGCGATGAACAGGCTGCAGGATTTTGGCAATCTGGAATAGCAAACGACTGCGGAATTGGGTGATTTTTGGATAGGAGGCTAAAGAGAGAGAGAGAGAGCTGAAGATCCAAGCTGAAAATGGGTGTTGGGCAGCAGCTAGTAAGATCCACAAATGTCCTGCAACATGATGGAAAAACCGCTGAAAATGGTGATGAAGTAGGGCGCTGAACAGCCTCCAAACAATCAGCAAAATGGACAACAAATCGGTGAAGAAATCCGTCAAAGATGGCAAGGTAGTAGGGCACTGGGCAGTAGCTACCAAACATAACCTAAAAAAAAATGGAGAAAACCGCTGAAAATGGTGATGAAGTAAGGCGCTGGACAGCCTCCAATCAAGCCACGAAATGGGCAGCAAATCGGTGGAGAAAATCGACGAAAGTGACAAGGTAGTAGGGCGCTGGCCAGTCTCTACCAAATCTGGAAAAAAGATGAAAATCTGATGAAAAAATCGACGAAAGTTTCGAAATGACGTATGAAACGAGCCCCTGAAACATTGCTACTCACTTACAGCAGGTTGAACAACGCTATCAAACTTCTGTTGATCGTCATCGCCATCATGTTGAGTTTCAGGTTGGTGATATGGTTTACCTCCGATTATGCTTTGCACGTCAGCACTTTGTTCAAGGTCACGCTTTTACTGAGAAGCTTGCACCACGCTATTATGGGCCTTACTGTATCTTGGATCGCCTCAGCCTTGTTACGTACCGGTTATAGTTGCCTGATTCGACACGAGCCTGTGATATTTTTCATGTTAGCCTTTTACGAGCTGCCATTGAGGATGATGCTCCTCGCGATCTCACATTTCCTATAGAGTGACAATCCCGAGTCCAAGTAGCGTGGCAAGACCGGGGTCCCCGATGCATCTAGCTCCAAGAAATGAGTCTAGTAGAAAGTTGGCTTAACCCCTAACTAGTTATGCCAAGTCCCCTCTAGATATGTGCGATAGAGGAAGCGTCTGATATACTGATGTGTGCCTGAGGGGAGCTCTGTGATGGAGATGCCAAATGACGCAAGTAGGAGGTGAGAGGCCTGAGAGAACCATGATAACCTGTAGCCTGCTCGTGAAGACGTTGTGAAGAGGATAGTGCAACCTGTATGTATCGCCTGTCTATCTCTGGTAACGCCTGTATCCTCTGTATAAAGGTGATGAGCTGAAGAGTTGCCTCGATCTGTACAGGTGGAACTGCAAACTCGACCAGGAGAATCTCATGTGAAACAAAAGGCTTCGCTCGAATCAACTGAGGTAGCATGGTGGTCTGTAATCGTGACAGACTGGCCCGGTGTGAAGAAGGGAGACCTGTACACCATGTCTCTGCCGCATATAAAGCCGTGGGAGTAACAGTGATATCAAAGAGGCGACACTTACTGCGAGAATCCTAGATGGATTTCCGGAAGCAAAATCGCTCTAGTTGAACAAGGGAAGCATGTCCCTTCCCCAGTTGAGTGGTAGCGGCCTGTCTCATGCTAAAAGTAGGACTTGAGAAAAGGACCCCCATGTATGTATAGGAATGGACCACCTCTAGAACCTGCCCACCCAAAGTAAGCTCCTGTCGCTGTCTGAATGCTCTCGAAGTGTTTCAAGACCATAACCTTGGTCTTCCCAATGTTCACCCCTAGGCCCCATCTGGTACAAAACTCATGCAAGCAATCCAACTGTCGCTGTAGACCCTCTCTGGTCGGTGAGACCAATACCATATGAAGTAGTAGGTCCCAGACTGTTCGCAGAGGTCCTGGTAACTCCAAGCATATCACTGTCCAGGGCAGGAACACATAGCTGATCAGTGATGTCGAAGAACTCTGTCTTTCGTGAAGATGTCCGGACATTAAAATCCCCTGTGAGGAGAATATGCCCCCGCTCTGAGAATCTGATAATATCTGGTGAGAGGTCCTGATATGGAGATCCAATACCCTCAGCAAAAGATGAGGACTTTGTTGGAAAGTAACATGCTGCAATGAAAAGATCTCTATCCAAGCCAATATTCTGACCCACGATGTGAGTCCATATGTAGCGGTCTGCTCGTCATGTCGGATGAAGTCAATACTCGAATGAAGAGCCTCTCTATACAAGCAGGCGACCCCACTTGAACCTAGTCCACTAGCAGATCTAGTCTCTCGTCGGAATACTGAGTCCCATCTGTATCCAGGAAAAGAAGGAAGTCCTTGCTCCGGGCTCTCGTGTGTCTCCATGAAGAATAATATATCTCTATCTGTAATAAAATCAACAAGGTCCCCTGCCGCAGAAGATGAGTGTATGCCAGCACAATTCCACACTCCAATCCGAAGGTGGTGTGGATGGGGCCCCGGGGTGCTCCCATCCCCGGGCACCCCAAATCCCTAGCACTGGGATCTACTAGGTGCACTATCAAGAAAGCACACTCGTCCATCTCGGTAAATGACTCGTCTGCCAGCAGCCCTTACGCCTCTCCTCCACCAGGATATATGTGAGGTCGTCATCCATATGCAACACAGGATGCAGACTACGTGATATATTGATTGCCATTTTTCTATATGTAGATGATTTGGTTCTAGTCTCCTCGACTAGAGAGGGTCTACGAAGACAATTGGACTGTCTCCATGCCTTTTGTCTCAGATGAGTTGGGGGTGAACATTGCGAACACCAAACTTATGGTCTTCACGACATCTAGGGCTTTCATGCAACGACAGATACTTATCTTTGACGATCAGACTTTGGAGATAGTTTCATCCTACACTTATCTAGGGGTACTTTTTATTGGTCGTATATTTAGTATGGGATAGATAGCACTGCTTGACTTGGAAAGGGGCATGCCTCGTGGTGCCACGAAGCTTAGCTTTGCACCGCAAAGCATCTCGATGACTCTCTAGAGAAGTGAAACGGATAATGAGTGTAACTGCATCTCAAAATACTCTTCTAGAAGATGTAGACTGAACATTCTAGGTACACCCTTGCCCATTGCAATACCTATAAATTCTTGTAGGATATTGTGTGCCTTTACTAAAGGGGGTACATCGAAAGACATTTTGCTATGTCTCACACATTGTAATGGATTGGATATGTCTTCTCAATAAATGAACGTGAGTATTTTTTGTAACATGGATATTTGACCTCTGAAGCTTTAGTACGATTCTCGATTGACGACAAAATGGTTTTGAGATATCTGAAATTAATAAGCACATCCTTGATAAAGGTTTCATTGACAACGCATCTAGGTAGACAGAGAAGGCTAACTTGGATTTGTTCGTCAAAGACATGGCCATATATAAATTGTTGTGGACCACGTGAAACTAGAGTTTGTTTTGATAGCTGTTTGCGCATATGAAGATTCGGAAAGCATCCAAGGAAAATGTTTAGAACACTTAGGAAAACAAGTTTGTTGTAACTTGTGATGGAGATGCTCTCTTTACCATAAAAAGTTGTTAATTGTGTATTTCGGCAAGACTTGATTGATACCTTTTGGTGTTGGTTTGAAATGAAGACAACCATTTTTTAGACAAAGTCATGCTCCAAGATATGTTGTTGCTATAGGTTTGCATATATTTGATCTATGTATGGTTTTTTCAATTCATGTGTTTTGCTTATAAGAAACATAAAACGTCTTACATTCCACCAGTGTGGTATGGATCTTGAGTAATTCAGATAAAACAATAGGTGTCCATAATTTTTGTTAATGTTCTTAGAGCTTCTGACAAAGTATTACCTATACTTAGCTTTTGCAAATTCACCCTTTAAAATGTGACCATCAAAATGAAGACTATCTTTTGCTATTGATATTTGGTTTTTTGCTATTGACCATCAAAATGAAGACTAAGTCATTCTTGGAATTTCAGAGGATGTGCAAGGAGATGCTTCTTTCGAATCTCCCGCTTTTTCAACTACAAGTGTGGTCATGGATACTTCTAAAGATCGACTTGCTTCGAGCTTGTCTGAAAATTCAACTAAAGCAATTTCTCAAAATGTAGAAGACGAAGCAAGCGATGTTGTGCAGCAAGTCCAGGTCTTTCCTTTTTTTATTCAATCGAATAAATTCAATAACTCTATGTGGTACTCGACATTGTCTATTCCTTAAGATATTTCACTAGAGCCATTAAACCTCAAGTTTTGAATTTCTTTTTGGAAACTTTACGTGTTACCCAATATGTTATGTACATATTTTATCTTGCTTTTGCATGTAGGCTAAAGAACTTGGAAGAATTTGCTTATATAGCATGTTATTTACTTCGATGATGTTATGTGCTTCAATGATAAGTATTTGGATGGTTATTACACTTATGAATGCACATGCCTTTTGCTTTTGTTTTGGTGATGTATGATGATGAACTCATTTCTAGCGACACTTTGATGAACAACTCATGTGTAGGGACACTTATGTATGGTTACTTCTTTTTTTGACATATTGAGTATGGTCATGATAGGTCTACCATGAAAGTTTATCGATGACATAATGTTCTATAAAGGATTGATCCACTAAGGATTAGTGATGAAACCTTGTTTATTTTTTATATAAGTGCCCATGTGTTGCGATAATGTTGTTTCAAAGTAAGGAAGGACCTTTAAAAAGGGTGAGTTCAATGTAAAATGGACAACAAGACCAAGGATGCATTGCCCTTGTTGATTTTAAGACGCATAGTGTTTGAGGCCTCATTACAGAATGTGGATAAATTTTGAAACAAGAAATGAATGCATTTAACCAATCTGATAATTCAGTGTCACCATAGCACCCAAATACCGTCAAATCGAAACAAATGCAAATTCTTTTCGTAATTGAGATAATTGGAACCAAATATCCATAATGAAACGTATGCAATACGTAAAATATGAAAGCGTAAATGGGAACTTAACGAATTACTAGTAACAAAAGAAATCGAAAAATGAACGCAATAAAAGGTAAATGATGCACAAAGAGGGCACAAGACGAACTAAGCAAACATAAACTAAATGACGATAAAAAGAAAACTAAAACAAATTAAAGAAAACTAAAACAAAATAAAGAAAACTAAAACAAACTAAGGAAAACTAAAACGAACTAAAGAAAACAAGACAAAAAAAACAATGTGATCGATCTTGCAAAGTTTTCAAAAAGGGTAACTTTTTTTCTTCTTCTTTTCATTTCTCTTTGAATATGTGATTGGATCTTGTTATTTACTATGTTCTTTGATCCTTAAGATTGATTTTCTATCCATTTTGACCTTTTAGAAGTGAATTTTTTGAAAAGTCAAATCCCGGTCAAATTGGAATATTATGTTTTCGATTCTGAAAGATTTTGTTTTTGGATCTCTATGTTCTTCGTTTCTCAACAAGTTCATTGCACTTTACAGCTCGCCAATTGGATATCTCTTTCTCAAGATATTACACTTCAATGTGGCGCCCTACCTGCTTCACAAATTTTGACAGCTTCTCCACCTATCGCTTGGTTTTTTTTGGTCACCCTTGGGTAGCTAAACTGTGAAAACAAATGTAATGAGAAAAAAACCTAGAGATTTTTTAAACAACAACAAAATCTAACAAATGATAAATTGTGAAGAAGCAGCCAAAATGTCCAGCAAACAGAGCACCAAGGAAGTAAGTAGCCCAAGTGTGACAAAACAACCAGCAAGTAACAGGTTGTGAAAAAGCTGCCAAAAAGTCAGAGTTCAAAGTGTAATATGTTGACAAAAAGGTATCCAATGGCAAACCATAAAGTTCCATGAAGTTGTTTAGAACGTAAAGATCCAAACAAAATATTCCATTTTGACCAAGATTTGACATTTTTACATATACTGGATAGTGATGACTTTGGTATTCCCAGGATATCTGTTGATGCTGATGGTCTGACCACTCTATGTGGTGAGTATTTTCTTCAGCTGAGGGAGGCACATGAGTTAGCAACATCATCCCTCCTGAGGCACATGAGTTAGCAACATCATCCCTCCTATTCACAAGTGACCCAATGAATCCCGAGAATTATGGCACTATCATGATAGGCAATATTGTGGCGACAGTGTATGGCACCATTCTCCAGACAACAGTGAGTTGTGAGGCAGAGATTTTGCAACTACATGCATTGGGTCAGGCAGGTTTCAAAGCTCAGCATTCTACTATTGACCATGTATTCACACTCGGGGCTATTATTGAGGAGGCTAGATCCAAGCATGAGATAGTGTATTACTGCGTTGTTGATTTCTGGAAGGCATTTGACTAAATCTTGTGAAACGTCCTTATATAAAATTGAGCGAGCTTGGGTTCGCTATAGATACAATACTTGTAGTTATGGCACTCGATGAGCAGGTCTGGGTTTGTTTTAGGACAAGTGAGGGTTTCTCCCAATTGGTAAGGAGTACTACTAGGGTGAAGCAAGGTTGCTCTCGCTCCCCCATACCCTTTGGCTTATATATCAACGAGCTTGATCGTATCATTGATGAGCAGTGTAGCATCGACTGTAGACTTGACAACATTCTTATCTTTACTTGATTATGTGGATGACGTGGCACTAACTTCATCTATAGTGGAAGGATTGCAAAGACATTTGAATAGACTACACTCATTTGGGGAGAGATGGGGTCTGTCGGTTTATGCCAGAAAGACCCAGATCATGATCTTTAACACCTCTAGGTCCTATATGCAACGATTTTTACTTTCAATGGTCAGCCATTAGAGATTGTTTGATACTATGGTCTCACCTATATTGTTGTCAGGTTGAGGAAAGGTCATGCGTCCCTGGTCAGTCTTGAGCACTTCTACTTCAGGAAGCATATTCGGATTACCCTTGGTAAGTGTAGATTATTTGATACTATGGTCTCACCTATATTCATGTATGCTACAGAGGTCCTTCCCGAGTCAGAATAAGCCAGTATTCACATTTACAGACAACTATTTTAGACCTCTGGTCTTCTATGCACATATGGTATGACTATTTTAGAGTTCCCGTGAAATTCTCATCGGTAAATACGTGGCTTTGTTTATAGAGCATACGTATAGTAGACATGACAAGGATTTCTTGGAATAAAGCTAGACGTATATCGCTCCCACTTGTTTGAGCTAGATTATGGGAGTACCTCGGTACCTGGATATTGGTCTTTCACATTGCTTATGGCGGTTACTTTGGGACAGCTCCAGGTTTCTTCAATTATATGTGGAGATAGCAAGGCCACAGCCAATTCAAATCGACCGATTCAAATCGGGCCGGTATGTCCAGTTTGAACCAATTCGAACAGGCTCTGAACGATTCAAACCACGGTTCGTGGTAATTATGGGAGAGAACGTTTTCAAGAGATCCCACACGTGAGAGCAGGATCTGTCAGTTATGTACACTAGACGAGGTGGAGTTTGAGGAACATCTACTATTCAAATGTACTGTTTATGAGATCAAAGGACGACTTCAGCAGAGCTCCCATTCCCCTCCCCCTAGGCCATGAGGTACATGATAGCTCATTGTATTGATCATTGTATCAGGTGTGGTACTTTTTTTCATGCAAAGATTTCATTCATAGTTCTTTTAGACGATCATAGAGTAGTTTTATGATTGATATACTCTAGTTTATTCTGAGTTTGATTTGGGAGACATATTTATGCTCCTACATAGACTATCACACTTGAGATGTATTATTTTGTCTTAAATGCTTTTAAGCATTAAAATGACAATTTACTCTCTCTCTCTCTCTCTCTCTCTCTCTCTCTCTCTCTCTCTCTCTCTCTCTCTCTCTCTCTCTCTCGCTCGCCTTGCCTCGTAGTAAAAAGGGGGCCATCTCACCTGCCTCGCTGGGCGCCACCTCACCTGTTGCCTCACTGGACGTCACCTCGCTGGAAGATGCTTCGCCTGCCTCGCTGGAAGCTGCCCCTTCTGCCCCGCTGGAGATTTCCCCTTCTGCCTCGCCGGAGGCTGCTCTTGCACCTGCCCTAGATCCACCCTCGCTGCCTACCATACCCTCTATACCCGCTCCACCCTCACTGACTGCTACATATGTGGATGTGTTGTCTGCCACGCAGGTAGGGCAGCCTGTCACATTACACTAGTCCCACCAGGCAGCTCTACCCCTCCTGCCTCTTCTAACATCCTTGCTCCTTCATCTTCTTCTACCTCAGATTCTGCTCTAAATACCACTGATGGACTTCTTCCCATTCCTAGTTCCCAAGCAGCTACAATGCTCTCATCTACAACTCACATCCCATACACTCCCTCCAAATCCACCAAACTTTTCTCTTCCTGGGAAATTGACCAATTCAAAGCAGATTTCCAGCGTTTGCAGCAAGAAATTTCACACCTACAGGGAATAGTGGTCTCCTTGATCCAGGAAAAGAATGTGCTGCAGTCCAAAGTTGTCTCATTAGAGCAAATAATCACTACCAAGCAGGTTGCAAGTTCGGAGTCAGCTACCATGATGATACGGGAGCTGGAGCAGAAAATTGAAAAGCAAAAAGAAGAGGAGCTTTCTTGGGCTTCTGTGTTGAAGAAAGGCACCAAACCCAGCGCCTCCATTTCATCGGTCATCTCAGCCACTATTACGGAAGAAAAAGCAAGGGCCTACAAAGCCCATAATATTCGAGTTCGTAGGATAC
Organism: Diphasiastrum complanatum; assembly: GCA_029204225.1. Classification (NCBI taxonomy): domain Eukaryota; kingdom Viridiplantae; phylum Streptophyta; class Lycopodiopsida; order Lycopodiales; family Lycopodiaceae; genus Diphasiastrum; species Diphasiastrum complanatum. The sequence continues at coordinate 76,789,095 of CM055095.1, read as the reverse complement.
CGGACACCCAGGATGCAGTATCAGAGGCTAGACGTTTTTTCGACACCACTCTAGGACATAAGACTGATGGGTTTGACACTGCATGGAGGACCATCAGATATGTAGCTACAGTTATTATTCGCTTCACCTCCCTATAGAGCCGCAGAGATGCTCTACAATGTAGAGCTAAGCTCCGAGGCACTACTATCTTTATGGATGATGACCTCACATATATCCAGGTGGATGAAAGGCGCAAGGCCTTTCAAACAGCCCGGGAGTCAGGCAGACGTGTTATCTCCCGGGATGGCCCAGCGCGTTTCCTTGATGACGCCCCACGCAGTTCTTAGTGCTAGGGACTTGGGGTCCCCGGGTTCTGGAGTGCCCCGGCACCCCATCCACACCATCTACGGGTTGGAGATGGAACTGTGATGATATACACTCATCTCATCTTCCATGGCTGGAGACCTGATTGATTTCATCACTAGCAGAGACTTATTGCTTTTTATGGAGACTCACGAGAGTTAGGAGAGAGGATTACCTATTTTTCCAGGATACCGATGGGATTCCGTATACAGACCTGAGACTAGATCAGCTAGTGGTCGTGGATCTGGAGGGGGGTTGCATGCTTATACAAGGAATGTCTTCATCCGAGCATCGAGTTCATCAAACACGACGAGCATGCACGTTATATCCGGATTCATATTGTTGGACAGGATATTGGTTTGGATAGGGACCTCTTTGTCGCGACATGTTATTTTCCTCCAGAGTCTCTTTGCTGAGGGCACAGGTTTACCCTACCTTGATTTATCACCTGATATTATCAGATTCTCGTGAATTGGTGCCCACCGAGTTCCTCCTTCCACGTGTTGCTTGTGAGCTGCAGATTTTTGATGGTTTCAGTTATCTGCAAAGATGACTCAGAATCTTGTTCCAGCCGGATTGACTTCAAGGAGTCTGAGATCTTCTTCTTGCCCTTTCTATCTTGGAGAGTGGATGCATCCTTGTTGCCATTCTGGGGAACTGGTTGGATATTCGCCTCATGGTTCCGAATATCTTCATCCATTGTAGCTATGGCTTCTTCTGGTAGGTCACTCCAGCGGATGTAGCGCTCCTTGAATTGATTTTTCTTTACTGCAGGTTTTTTGGGAGGTTCCACCTTGGAAACTCAAGGTAATGGAGATTTGTGAGGAGGTTGAGCTGGTATTTTGTATGCCATAGCGTGTAGTGTCACAGGATCTATTCGTCGGTCAGCTCAGCTTCTTCATTGTAAGAAAGCGCATGTTGCCATGATACCAAATCGTCTTCAAGTAGTTCAGGAATCGGTTCCGCAGCAAGCTGACATTGTCCACATTTGCGAACATATGCCTGCACTTGAAGTTTGGCCAATAAAAGTTTTTTATTATGTGTCCTTTGTGAGCCAGGGTGCCTTGCACAGGCTGTCATGACATTCATGCAAGATTTGGGCCCTTATATCATCATTTTTTGGCGCACAAACTTTTCCATTCCGGAAAATCAGCCCATGCCTAATGAAATAGTTTCCTAATATCTTGTCCTGAAGGGAAATCTTGGAATCCTGCATTCCAAGCTCATCACTAGATCTAGAAGAACCTGCCAGACGTTTAGCCAAATACGACCGAAGTACCTGTCGTCGGTCTTACACAAATCTCTTAAGGACAGATATAATTCAGATTGGATCTCAGAAAAGCTTAACTGATTAACCTCTCCAATCCGGCTGAAGGCATCCACGACACTATTAGCAATACCCTTCCGATACTCAATGTCATAATGAAATTCTTGGAGCATTTCTGACCATGTGGCCTTATGACCCCTAAGGTTGACAACATTGTTAATATACTTAAAGGCTTGATGGTCAGTAACTATGGTAAATTGGGAGCCATACAAATAATGTCTCCACACTTTCAGGGCATGAATAACAGGAAAAAACTCCTTGTCGTAGGTGGAATACCGCCTTTGAGCATGATCTAGCTTCTTGCTTTCAAAAGCAACCGGCCTACCATCCTGATATAGGATTGCACCTATAACATAGTCACTGGCATCCGTCTCAAGTACACATGGCTTGTTAGGATCCACTGTGTGTAAAATAGGTATTCAGTCCAAGTAACCGGAGGGCTGAATTTATTGTGTCGGCTCGTTCTTTTAGCCCCTTTGAGGACATTTGTCAAGGCCAATGCAATTAATGCAGAACGCAAGATAAATCTATGAAAAAACCCTGCAAAGCCCAAAAAGGACTTAACCTCCCGGATGGTTATAGGGATTGGCCATTCACGAACTTGTCGAACTTTATTTGGGTCAATTTCCAACGTATGGTCCGAAGTAACGTGACCAAGATAAAGCAATCTCTTCTGGAAGAAAACACATTTGGATTCTTTGGCAAAAAGCTTCTCCTGTCTAAGTAACTTTAAGACAGTCTTGAGATGCTCCTCATGCTCCGTCCAAAGTCTTACTATAGATGAGAATATCATCTAAGTAAACTATGACGAACTTTCCAAGATATGGACAAAGAAGATTATTCATCATCTGCTAGAAAGTCGCTGGAGCATTTGTCAAACCAAATGGTAAAACCAGAAACTCATAATGGCCATACCTAGTTCTAAACCCGGTTTTTTCAACATCCTCAGTCTTTATATTGATGATACCCTGATCACAAATTGATTTTGGTGAAGTACTTTGCACCATGCAATCGATCAACCAGTTGTGCAAAGGATAACGGTTTTTAATCGTTAACCTGTTTAATTTTTTAAAGTCCACACAAAGACGAGTACCTCCGTCTTTTTTATCAACTAGGAGCATAGGTGCCTCCCAAGGGGACTTACTAGGCCTAACATGGCCCATCTTAAGGTAATTTTGCAGTTGCCTATAAACTTCATCCTCTTCAGTAGTACTCATCCTGTAAGGATACAATGATACAGGAGAACTACCAGGAACAAGTTTAATACCCTAGAGGGGGGAAGACCCTCAGGAAGCTGCTAAGAAAACACATCGTTAAATTCTTGCCTAAGTTTCCTAAAGATTTCACCTTGAATTTTCCTGCTTTAGGTTATTAGACATTAATTCCATTTGGAGATTGTAAAATTGCAAACTATATTCTTCATGGTAAATCTTTCAACCAACATAAATAAGAATCACAATCCACAATATCCATACATTTAACTGTTTCTAAAGCAGAAAGCATATACGGAGAAGAAATATCAACATTTCCATTCAATTCTATGAATGAGCCGTTATGCAAGAACGACAAACTGTGTTACATAGTTTTTATTCATTGACTCGTTCTTCTCATAGAACCACTCCTTACCAAGTATTACATCTACCTTATCTAGATTCATATTATGAAAGTCTATATAGGCTTGTATTTGAATCGGTAGATGTGGGACTATGCGGTCCCAAACTTGGCTTTCCACTCCTGTTGCCAACTTCACTGTATAACGGTGGTCACTTTGCCTTGTTTCCACCCTTAGCTTCTGCAACAAATTAGAGTTAATAAAATTATGTGTGGAACCATCATCAAATAAAATTGTTACGGCTCGGTCACCCACAACCCCCTTCATCCGAATGAGATCGTGAGGACCAAAAACAGCAGTATTGAAACAACAATGCTCACACACAGAATTATTAGCAAAGGAAAGATCAACACAAGATATGCTAGAGTTACCTGGCGTTTTAAAAGATGCCCCTTTAGCCTTCCTTTTCTTCGGACATTCCTTCACGACATGACCTGGTTCAATCTCAAGTTTAGGTTTGGGAACCAAGGGAGTTGGGTCCCTAACAGTATCCGTTTGCGAATCATAATGACCACCCTTGACTTGCTTGGAGCGATCAACACTGTGTTAGCTTTAGGAGCGACGGGTTTCACCGCCCATGTGGTTGGATCCACCTTCATTGCCTGCTCTCTGTTCTTGAAGGTGAGTTTTCCTGTACCCCAGTTGTGAACCACTTGCGCGACTCTCAACCAAGGTCTTCCCAGTAAGACTCGAAAGGCGGAAGGAGATTCTGGGATTTCCATGACCACAAAAGTGGTCACGAATTGCACTCCTGCTATCTTTACTGGTATATCTTCAACTACACTTTTAGGTCGTATGCAGGATTGATCAGCTAGTTCGATAGCAAACTTCGCCGGTGTGAGCCCCTTGTAGACCCCATTTCTGATACAGGGTACTGGAGATCAGATTTACACCGGATCCTCCATCTACCGCTGCCGCTTCGTCCTCGTATTGCTTGTGCTTGATTGGAAGGGTGATGTTGTGTTGCTCACTCTCCCATGCTACTCCAATATTGAGGATGTTGCTTGTTTCCTCGTACCGGGCACAATACAAGGGTTCTCTCGTTGATGTTTCAGGTTCCGAATTCAACCATTTTGCCAGAACACTTTTTGCTTGTGGTGTGATCCGCAGAAACTCTCGAATGGATACGTTTATTCTGCTTGATAGTATACTCGTGAGCAATTCTGTCCGAGGAACCTCAGGTTTTGCCATTTGGAAAAGAATCTCCTGATGTTGTAAGCGATCATTTAAATCCGATCTTTGTGGCGAACCTGCTGGTGGTACTGGTACTTCGGAGGCTAGAGGTACTGCAGGTTTTGGTTTGTGCAACTTCCTCCGCCTATGCTTCTTGTATCCAATGACGAATCCTTTGATATTGACGTCCTTCCTCCTTGACGTTTGGATAAGGTCCTGCCTGCCGCCCTGGATGATGTGGCAGGGCTGCCTGCCGCCCTACCTGCCACCTCGGATGATGATGTGGCAGTGCTGTTTGCCACCTCCATACTGCTGCCGGATACTTCTGCTTCCACTTCTAATGATGACATGTTGTTTCGTGCTACTGTTGGGCTCCTTCCTATCCCTATCAGCTTTGCTTCCAATCCTAGCTCACCCTCTTCTCCACCCTCTGGTACTGCTCCTATCTTACCTATTCCTGAGATCTATACACGCCCACTAAATCCTTTGAACAGTACATTCTCTCCTACATTGAACAGGTCAAACGAGAAAATAGCTCTCTACGGAAAGAAATGGGACGGCTTCAAGCGACCATTCAATTTCTGTCCATCGAAAGGGTGGCCAAGCTAGCCCAGATTACTTCTTTGGAGGCAGCAATAAGCAAGCCAGGAGAGCCAGCCATCTCTACCTCTACAAGGATTCAAGAATTGGAAGAGAAGATTGAGCAACACAAAGCTGAGACAAAGACGTGGGCTTCTCTCTTCAAAGATGGCAATAGGTACACCCTCCTTTAATAGTGTCATTTCAGCTACCATATCTGAAGAGAAGATGCGAGAGTACAAATCCATGACATTAGGGTACGATGGATTGAAGACACCATTGATCCAATAACCGAAGTAACCAGTTTTCTTTCAAGTACGCTTTCCCTCCACTCCGAGGGATTGGAAAGAGCTTGGAGAACCAAGAGAGACCTCTCTACACTCATTGTTCGCTTCACAAATTTGGAAGAATGACGGAGGTACACTTATATTAATGGATGATGATCTCACCCCCATGCAGGTTGCGGACCAGAAGATAGCATTTAGCGATGCAAAAGTTTTGGGAAAGAGGGTGATATATTGGGATGGTAAGGCTCGATACATTGACCTGCCGAAATATGAGAAATAGGGATTCGGGCCCCCCGGACTTAGGAGCGGTTCAGGGGCCCTTTCTAAGGCATTGCGGTTGAGCTTATGGAACTGCAATGGTATTCACTCTTCAGCTATAGCAGGGGATTTTAGAGATTTTTGTACGGACGGCGATATCTTATTACTCACAGAGACACATGAGAGCCCTTTGAGGGGACTACCGGCCATTGAGGGTTTTTGTTGGTACTTTGCACATCAGAGGGCTACGAGAGCATTGACAGACCGAGGGTCAGGTGGGGTGGCCTGCTTAGTCCGAAACTTCCTTCAGCCTTGGGTCGGGCCCACTATATTTGGATTAGGGTGGACCGTGTTTTGTCTATTGTTGTTTCACTCCAATCTTGGATTGTAATCATTCCATCATGTCCACCATCCAATGAGAAAGAGGCTTCACTCCTATAATATTTATTGTCAATCCATTGCGCTAAGCCCTCATTTGTTTTGAAGCACCCCATGATTTGCTCAGTAGGTGCCATGATAGCCAACTCCATGTTAGATGAAAAATTTCGATCCATCAACCTTTGGATGAGCATGTGGTGCTTTACATAATGAAAGGTCTTATTTGAACTCCACAAAGTGGTAGTTGATTATCTACTAGAAATTTTCCTCCTCAATAATTGCTTTGCGAGTGAATATATGATGTGAGTTTTAATGATGTGCCTTGAACCCCCTTGTCCATAAGCATGCCATTCTTGAGGCTTTAGCCTCATTTCTCACTGCTATTTGTATGATGGTCCCATAGAGCTTGGAAATGTTGTGTCTAGTCATAATGGTGTAGTTGTTTTTTGGTCTCATTATGAGAGAGAGTTGTTACATATATTTTTGAATGCATTTGCGAATCTAATCTCAAGTTTTTGGATTTTCTATCTTGTATTTGTTCTCTAGTGTTAATAACTGTATATTCACTTTATGCAAATTTTTCAGGCAATTAGGGAGGAAAATGCAACACTTAGAGGGGATATTTCACAATCTGGATGTGAAACAAATATTATTCCACCTCCGGAAGATGGTCTACGAATATTCGAGATAGACTCACATCTAAAACCTTACAAAGAACATCTAGTGTACCGGTAAGTAAATTATGTGCATAGTACAAGTTTTTGTCTTCATTAACTTGATAACGGTCACGTTATACGAAATAAACTATTTGGTGCATAATTTAGCTCTCTTCTTTATGCAAAGCCAAACCATTATGGTAGGATGGATTTACTTATTTTTTTTGCTTGACATATGATTTGCAAGTCCTTCTTTTGATTTTTGAAAAGATAGCAGCTCAATGTTGGAAATAAAATAGCAATGTTGGCATGTGGTGTGATTCATTTTGTGATTTAATGCTGAATTAGGTCCTAAAAGATTCACCAAAAGTTCTTGCTCATTGCTTAAAGTTATATACTGGGTATATAGCCCCTAATTAGTATACCCTTAGGTATTGGGCCACTACCATTGAGGGCATGTCCTTATGGCACCCATGATAGCTAAGATTTAGTAACCTTATCCAAGATAGCTTAGGTTCAGTAATCTTATCCTCTAAAAGCTTCCTTTAGGTCTTCTTTATGGGTATAAGTAGGACACATTGTTGTTTATTACTTTGCTGATGATATTGATCTCTCTCTTTAGTCTCCTTAAGCATTCTCTTTACTGCTTTCTAGAGCTAATTCCTGCTTATGTGTTGCTTTCTTAGCCTACTATTGATCTGCTATAAATTTGTTCGTAACTTGGTATCAGAGCACTTTCTTGAGCATTTGGGAGGTGTTTTTTGTTTTTTGGTTTCTTTTCAGGTTGTTTGAATCTTCAAATTTCTTCTTGTGTTTTTTTTGCAGGTTGCATGTTATGAACAAATTCACAGATTTTGATATCAATGATGCATAAAAGACAGCAAAAAGCATTCAGAAAGTATTCTCCAACTAAGAATCCGTATGAATATCAATGGCCGCTGATAGCTCAGGCAGATCTCCAACTAAGACCTCCAAAATAGTACAACTCCCTTACAAGAAGCCCAAGAGTCAAAATGATCAAAGCTACTAAATGACCAGCCTTAGTGGCTATTTATAATGGACAAAACCTACCTCCCTTCAAATAGAATTGGAGGGAAGGTGAAATTCAAAAATTAGGGCCAAAATTAGAGAACCATGTAAATGGTGTTTCTAGGCTTGTCACATGTAATATAACCGCGTGTCCAAAAATACTGTCGAAAAATAGAGAAGGATGGACTATAATGCATGTCCATAACACTCCTTTCATCTAAAACATTGCCCTCAATGTGGGCTGAATTATCTTAACTACTAGAGCTACTTTAGTACCGCTGTATTGTCATTTTCTTTCTTGGGTTATACATTTCGTGCTAGTGGTGTCAGTCCAATAGCCGAATCCCCTACAGCCGTGAAAAACCGCTTTTAGTACAATGAAGCTAAGAGAGTTTTATCTCAATTCTAGTAGTTGCTAAGGCTGGATCAATATGTAAGCAGCGACGGTCGTCGGGCAACTGAGGTATCATCATCAACAAGTGATGGAGAATCAATAGCTGGAGTAGCAAGAGCATCAAAGCCAGCAATATTAGGCAAGTCAGCAGGAGGTACAACAGCAGCACCATGTGAATCGGGAACTGCATCAAGAAACATCAGCAAGATGTGGATTAGCAACTGCAACAACAGGGGCATAAAGTGGTGCATTAGCAGGTGACGAAGCCGTAGTGTCGTGTACTAATGCATGAAAAGAGCGAGCATGTTCCTGCAGTAAAGGTGAGTGTGCAAAAACATTGAAAGACTCCCAAGTAGCCTCATCAACTGGACGACTGCCCCTTTGGACTAAGAATTGGACAATACGAGGACGACGACGCAAAAGGACTCGAACTTGCAAAATAGCAGCATGTAAACACGGAAAAAGTTCTGGGTCACTAGGAAATGACGAATCACATGTCTCACCGGGAAAAAGAGATGAACGTAGTAGACTAACATGAAAAATATCACAAGCACGTGTAGTAACAGGTAACTGTAAACGGTAAGTAACAGGGCTAAGCTTCTCGTCAATCACAAAAGGACCATTATAACGAGCAGACAATTTTTTTAGCAATAGAACAATCTTGAACAAAATTTGACGTCAAATGAAAGACAAAGATAAAGAGACTGGACCTCAGTAAACTCTATAAAAGACCTATGACGATCAGTCAAGGACTTATAACGATGTTGAGCTCGATGTTGTAGCTATTTCATGTCAGTAGTGGATGAAGAGTGAAGAGGTAAGCACGATGATCATGCTGGCAATCTTGTGGTCACTCTATCTCTCCTCTCTACCCACAGTGCTACCTGCCCACATTTGGCAGAGCCCATGATTCCTTGTCCACATCTTTGTGCCAATGTTTCATGGGTCCGTTTCGTATGTCGTTTCGAAACATGTTTGAAATGGGAGGTTCAGGTTCGAAATGAGAATTTTAGGGGCTTTTTTTTTTTTTGAAGATGTGTTTTTATGGGTTTTTGGGGTTTAGACATGTCATAGAAAGACTAGTACCAAGTAGATAAATCCAATTTCATGAGAATGCTCTAGAGAATGCAATTTCAAGAGGAGAAACTCTGTATGGTCGCTTTCCTCAGTCAATTATTGATGGATAGGTTGCAAGAAGCTATTCATGCCAGCACAAAGCTTATGGCCCTCGAGCTTAGAGCTTTTCTTCTTCTATCATTTCGAGCCTTTGTTGACATATAGAGCATGAGATGATGAAGTCGAAGAGGTGTCTTGACTTCTTTGATTTCTTCCTGCAGCAACATAGTGATAACTCTAATGAAGTTAAATTTGAGTGTGTCGATATGATCATCACCCAGTTCTCATATGTAGAGGGCAAGCTTGATAGCAATGTCATGATTGCATCTTGAATGATCCTACAACTGCCATCTGCAGTGCATTTAGGAAGTATGCAAAGACACGACCATCAACATCTTTAGAGTCTTGTAAGAGAGCAAGAAGTTTAGCTCTTGAGGGTTTGCATGCCACATGGTAGTAGGCACTCGCAGCAGGGGCCTGGATCCTTGGCTCCCCCCGAATATCCCTCTCGGCGGAGAGCAAGGGGACTCTTGAACATGTCAACAATCACACTTCTATGCCCAATGCCCATTGGGTAGCCCTTATCTTATAAACCCAAGCCCTAATTTGGGCCCTATCATCTATAAGACCCCATAAATAGGTGATCATATTGTGTACACTTGTAGAAACTAGATACTGCCATACTCCATACATATTACAAGACTTAGTTCACAGTGCTAAGTGGCAAGTGCTTCAAAGTTCACACGTAGTGAGGCATGACGTGAGTCGTGACCAATTCCAACTTACCAGTGACAAAATTGAAATACAGATTACAATTTGTAATTTGCAATTTAGATGAATCCCGATTCATCTAAATTATAAGCTATAGTACATAAAAGATAGTCCATAGATGATAGTAGTAGGTACATTCTTGAATACTTCAAAGTTGACTCATGAGTCATGATGCATGCAACACATCACAGTCTCAGACATCCAAGAACTTCTAGAAATTATAAATAGTAAAGTTATAAATTGTACAATAATGTACTGACCACTGACAAATCACAAATTACAAGGGTAGAATTATCTCGTTTTGTCCGCCATGCCGTATCAAGCACTTCATAATGGTGGTCCAATGTGGTTGCAAGAAACGGTTTTGCTTCGTCAATGGCGTTTTGGGTGTCTAATATACCACGTACCCGAATATTGAGAGCTTTGCTGCCACGAAGTCTCTCTTCCGATAAAGTAGCGGAAATAACCGAGGAAATAGGTGCAGTAGGTTCGATTCCTTTCTTGAGCACCGTTGCCCAAGACTTCTTTGAGACGATTTGAGGATTCCGGTATGGCAAGAATGGGTTGGGCTCTAATTTCACACTACAATGCGTCCATTTCCTTTTTCAGTTTTGCATTCGCTTCAATGACCTCCGTCTTTAATCCCAAATTTTCAGCCTGCAGATCCCCTATTTGCATTTTGATCATTCCGTTTTCTTCTTTCAAATGGCTTACCCGTAGTTGAAGTTCTTTTAGTTCCTGTTTTAGCCAGCCTAGTTCATAGACAAAGAATCCTTCCATAGGTTGGGAAGGAGTATAATTGTGAGATAGACGATCGGAAACAACTGCCGGAAATGGTGTGGAGCTGCCACCTTGCTCTTGTCCAACTATGTTTGCAGGTTCGATGGAGGAGTCCGAGCAAACCGGGCGGGGTGGAGAGGGGGAGCGTGGGCTTCCCCTGGTTTTGCGTACCATGATGGGAGGAGTCACAGAGCCCTGTCAGTGTCCTGTCAGTGTGCTCTGTCAGCGCCCTGTCAGCCCCTCTTGAGAAGCTGACTCCAAGCTTCAATAATGAGTGATAGAACAGAGTGCTACTGATTGAGCAGTGCCTATTGGGGATCGTGTAGTGTGGAGCGCTATCTGGCAAGGTCTCGTAATTACATTGAGCTACTGAGCGCTGATCTGATATGTTCTTGAGTGCTGCCTTCAAAAAACCTTGAGTCTAATCCTGAGCTACCGTTGCTTGAAATGTCTTCGACTGTGGAGAGACTTCCTACACTGCCATACTGAGGAGGGGATTAGCCTCGCTGAAAGGGCATTGCTACCTCCTAGCTCTACCTGTCTACTGGCTGTCAGCCATGGAGCACCCGATCGCACCTGTCAACTGCTACTCCATTGCACCTGCCCACTGATTCCAGTGCAAATTCTGTCACTCCCTACAGTGCTCCTTTTGCAAAGCACCTGCTGACCCAGAGAGAGAATAGAATAGAATAGAATATATTAATGTCTATCGGGTGCCCTTAGGCACATAAGACAAAGAAAAGTTACATCAGAAAGGAGCATTGTCCATGTTGGACTTTTTTTTATCAACTAAAGCTAAAAAAACAGAAATAAACTGGAAATAAAACCAAAGCTTAACCTCCAGCTATGGTGAGGGTACAAAAGCAGTAGCTTAACCATCAGCTACGCAGAGGAATAAAACTCACTAACTGAAAGAGAAAAACTGTGTGATCTGGTGTGAGGCACATGGTGGCCTCTGATGACGAACTCTGGATGGTCGAGGAAGACGTTGGAGCTTCTGTCGGCGAGCTGGAATGTCAATCTCACTATCAGAAGTATCCTCCCTAACTCTTTTTTGAAAGAAAAGTGTAATATGTGGTTGGCTGACATAAGTGAAGATCTCAAGGAGAACAATTCTCGCAAAAGTAAAACAACACTGCATCTGAGTAGGCAAAGAAGGAACCAAGCGTGAGTGGAGTGTCCCGATAGAAACAGTGGTATCTGCCTCTGATCTCATAGTAAGCTGGACATAAGAAAATAAAGTGAAACTCATCCTCAACCTCCTGCAATGTACAGCACCGACAGATCCGTAATGATCGTGGCATGTCTATGTATATGCCGGTCTCAATAGCAAGCTGATGTGAAGAGACACGAAGCTGACCTATGCGGTAGCGCAGGCCAAAAGACAATGGCTGAGAGAGATAACTTGGTCTAACGGGAAGCCCTGAAGCATCCAAGTGAAGAAAGTGAATGGGGTAGAACTGAAGCTTAACTCGTGAAGAATCAAGATGAGACCAAACAGTAGTATGTATGCTCTATGTATGTATGTATGTATCTACCTGTCTCAATAGCCAACTGATGGAAGGAGACTCTAAACTGTCCCAAAGTGAAACGGAGACCGTGTGATAGCCCAGAGGACAAATAGCGAGGTAAAACTGGAAGACCAGTGGAATCCTGCTCCCGAAAGTGAGTCTGGTAGTAGTCAGGCTTAACCCCCAGCTGATGTCGCCAAGTACGGTCGAGATATGCTCTGTATAAAAAACATCTAATATACTAGTGTGTACTCAAAGGGAGATCAGTGATAGTGATACCAAATACTTTCATGAGGAAGTGTGATGCCTGAGAGAACCATGATAGCCTGTATCCCTGAGTCTGAAGGTGATGAGAGGACATGAGTGCAATCCGCGTATACCGCTTCTCTGTATCAAGAAGTGCTTGAGCTCTCTGGATGTACGTGATGAGCTGGAAGGCTGCCTCAATCTGAATAGGGGGGGTGGCAAACACCGCAAGGATGATCTCATGTGGAACCGAGGGCTTCGCTCGAATCATGCGAGCTAACATGGTGGTCTATAGGCGTGAAGAAGCAGAGTCTCTCCAGCTAGACTAGGGAAGAGTGGCCCTTTCCAAGTCTAGAAGTAGCCGCCTGTCTCATACTGAAGGTAGGACCAGAGAAGAGCACACCCTGGTAAGTGTATGAAGAGACCACCTCTAGGGGCTGTCCGTCAAAGGTAAGCTCCTGGCGCTGCATGAAGGCCCGAGAGGTATTGAAGACCATAACTCTGGTCTTCGAGAGATTCACTCCTAGACCCCACTTAGTGCAAAAGGTGTGTTAATAGTCCAATTGTCTCTGTAATCCCTCTCTGGTACGGGAGACTAGTACCACATCATCCTCATAGAGAAGGATGGCAATCAGAATGTCCCCAAGCCGACAACCGTCCCCACCGCACTGAGAGATGACCTGCTCTAGCTCGTCAATATATAATCCAAAGAGAACTGGTGAGAGAGAGCATCCCTGCTTAACCCCAATAGTGCTCCAGATTTGCTCAGATATGCCACTACCATGACGGAAGCAACCCAGTACCCTCTCATAGAGAGCCATGACAGCTAGGATAATGTCTGTAGAGAAACCCAGGTCTCGGAGTCTCTGGATGAGTAAGGAGCGTGGGACAGAATCAAAGGCTTTCCTGAAGTCCACAAAACATCAGTAAACCTTTTCTCTCCTGTGTCTAGCTTCCTCAATGAGGGCTCGAAGTGTGAATATGTGATCTGTAGTGGAATAATGTGCGCGGAACCCTACCTGACCCAAAGCATGTAATCTCCTGGACTCTGCCTCGGAGCTAACTGCAGACTGAGGATTGTGCCATATAGCTTCGCGAGAGAGAGAGAGAGAGAGAGAGAGAGAGAGAGAGAGAGAGAGAGAGAGAGAGAGAGAGAGAGAGAGAGAGAGAGAGAGAGAGAGAGAGAGAGAGAGAGAGAGAGAAGAGAGAGAGAGAGAGAGAGAGAGAGAGAGAGAGAGAGAGAGAGAGAGAGATTGTGTTAATGTCTGTTGAGTGCCCAAGGGCACATAAGATAGAATGAATAAGAACATGTCTCGTAGGATTACTGTCCATGTTGGACAACATAATAAAAAACGCTAGTCTAAGTGGAAAAGACAATATAGAACTCTCTCTAGCTAGATAAAGACATAACCAATATAGAATCATAAAATGCATATAAGAGCAGATACACAAGAGCTTAACCTCCAGCTCTGAAGAGGGTACAGGTGCAAGAGCTTAACCGCCTGCTGTGCTGAGGAAACTAAAAGGATAAATATCAATCTTGAAAAAAGCGTCTGATACCCATAGCAGCTGTGGGCTGTGATCGAGGAGCTCTGGTGCTCTAGAGGCGCGTGTAGATCTGGCAAGAGGTGGTGGCTGAGCATGTTGGGCCTTCGCCCTCATCGGTATGACTGCCTCGTCATCTGATAGGTCATCGTGCTCCCGCTTCTGAAAGAAGCTAGTAATGAGATGCTGGCCAGAATCAGTAATACTCTCTGATGGTAGCAAAGAGGCTCTCAACATAAGCATCTCTCGTAGTAAAAGGCTAACACATTTGGGATCCTGATACTCCAAAAATGTATTGAGAGTAATAGGGGTGTCTCGATATAAACAATGGTATCTGCCACGTATCTCATAGTATGTAGGGCATATGAAGATAAAATGAAACTCATCCTCCACTACACCCAATGTGCATACCTGGCATATCCGATGCTCTCTCAAAATGCCTGAATATATGCCTGTCTCAATAGCAAGCTGATGTGAAGAGCTTGTAACTGTCCCAATCTGTATCGGAGCCCAAAGGAAAGAGGAAGAGATAGATATAAAGGTCTAATAGGAGTCCCAAACTCTCTGCGTAAGATATGTGTGCCATAAAAGGTAAGCTTGACTCTCTCATGATTAGGACGATCCCATATAGCCACTGGTGAGACCACTGTAGAGAAAAGGTGGTCTTTGGTAGCGGGATCATGAATATGGTAAGTAGTACACACTCTCTCCATATGTACCAAGGAAGCATGCCCCTTACGTAGGCGAGATAGAGCAGTAGAGCGAAAATTGAGTAAGGGGCCGTTGAATAATACACCTAGATAGGTGTATGATGTAACAATCTCCAGCAGCTGTCCATCATAATAAAATGCGTCATCTCTCATATGATGTCAATTTGTGTTAAACACCATTACTTTGGTCTTAGCAATATTCATCGTCAAGCCCCACACTAAGCAAAAACCATATAGAGCATCAAGATGTCGTTGTAATCGAGAGGCTGTAGAGGATAGCAATGCCACATCATCCGCATACAGTAGGATATGAATATTATCATCAACAAGTGGACATCCATCACCCCCTTCCTCCTTGATGATCCGGTCTAGATCATCAATGTACAATGCAAAAAGAGTGGGAGAGAGTGGACATCCCTGCTTGACTCCAACTGTGCTCTGGATAAAAGGCGACCAGCTGCTGCCATCTCTGAAACGTACTAAAACCCTCTCATATAAGACGCTGATAGCCATAATGATATCCTATGAGATGCCAAGTGAAGATAAGCGCTAAAGTAGCAGGTGTCGTGGAACTGAGTCAAAGGCCTTGCGGAAATCCACAAAGCAGCAGTATAGTCTCCGTCTCCGATGTCGAGCCTCCTCTATGATGCAGCGCAGGACAAATGCATGATCAATAGTAGAGTATCTGGGTCTAAAGCCAGCCTGTCCAAGAGCAAATAACTCATCTGATTCCGCCTGGAAACCAACCATAGACTGCAGGACTGAGCCATAAAGCTTTGCCATCGTGTGGCTGATCATGAGAGTGCGATAGTTATCCATGTTCATTGGATCACCAGCCTTGAGAATGGGATGGAAAAGGTTCGTGCACCAGTTGGTGGGGAAGCTCGAGGTAACAGCCAAGTTAAAAGTGTGGGCAATGTAAGGAGAGAGAAGTTGGGAGACAGGTTTGAGGAAGTCCGTGTTAAGAGAGTCGACGTCTTTCGCCTTATGGGAATGGGCTTTACAAATCGCGAATTCAATTTCGTCAGAGGAAAAAAGAGAGAATGTAGCAGGTCGAGTGATAGGGATAGGTGGAGCATCTGTAGTGTATAAGCGAGTAGCATATTCCACCCAAGAGTCGATATCAATAGGTGAAAGTAAGGCAGATTTCTTAGAAAAGATTTTCCGGAAATGAGAGGAGGAAGAGAAAAGGGAGTCTATAAGTTTCTGACCATCTCTTGTTAGAGAGTCTCTTTTCTTTTTATTAACTACATGACGATATTGCTTTTGTACGAGGCAATGGACCAGTAAAAGGTTGAGAGAGAGAGAGAGAGAGAGAGAGAGAGAGAATTAGAATTAGAATTAGAATTATTATTATTAACGTCTTTTGGTGCCCAGGGGCACATAAGACAAAAGAGAGTACAAAATGTGAGAAGCATTGTCCGCATAAGGACTTATTTACCAATGAAAAGACAGTAAAACTAAAACTAAAATATCGATCTCTCTGTCTCAGCGGCTCATAAAAGTGCATGGAAGCCTGAGGATGACAGTGGTTTCACCCCATTGGGCAGAGTGGGGCCAATCACGAGAGGCCAGGGCTAGGAGATTTGAGGCGATCGTGATGGGGACTTCATTTTGGGATGATGCACGCTCCATTGTCATATCCATGCAACCTATCTATAGTGTGCTTCGCCTTACTGATAGAGAGGGTTCCACTTTAGGCCTTCTTTATGAGTTTATGGATAAGCTGGGAGAGCAGCTTCAGAGATGCACCACCATGGCTCCTGATAGGTATATTACTACGTTGAAAGTTTCAAAGTTGATTCTTGAATCTTCATTGACATTCATGATTAAGAATTTAGTTAAAACTTAACAAGCCCGAAACGTCCAGCCGTAAAAGATGTGTGCCATAATAATGTAGCTTGACCCTATCTGGATCAGGATGTGACCATATAGTGCGTATGTAGCTCCAGTAAATCTGCTGTCTGATATAAGCATGGGTTCCATTCGGAAGATCAAGTGCGGATAAACCCCAAGTCTGAAGAAGGGCTGAGACACTGCGATACCAAGAGTGCTTGGCTCCCTGATCTGCAAGGGTACAAGATGAAGTGAGAGCAGCAACAATGTATCTGGAGGTATCTAGATCTGATACCCTGTGAAGAAAGGTGATGATCTGAAACATAGCACCAACAACTAATGGAGGAGAAGCAAACTCGGTTAGTATGATATCATGTGGTACTGAGGGCTTAGCCCGAATTATCCTACTGAGCATGAGAATCTGGATACGAGTAAGATCTCTCCATGTATCGCGTGATAAATCAGGGCACCAAGTCTCAGCCGAATATAGCACAACTGGGGAGACAGTAGCAGAAAATAGTAGGCATCTGGTAGCAGGATCCTGCACATAATAAGTAGAGCAAAATCTCTCCATATGCACAAGAGCGGTATGCCCCTTGCGGAGCCTGGCGGTGGCTGCTGGTCGAAAAGTGAGTAGCGGACCAGAGAAAAGAACTCCCAAATAGGTGTAGGAGGTCACGATCTCAATCGGTAGCCCGTCATAATAGAAAATCACATCTCTCATATGCTGTCTGTTGGTGTTAAACACCATAATCTTAGTCTTCTTAAGGTTAACCGTCAATCCCCAACGCTGGCAAAAGTGATGTAAAGCAGAAAGGTGACTCTGTAAACCAGCTGCAGAGGATGAGAGGAGAACCACATCATCAGCGTACAAGAGAATGGGGATAATAATGTCTGCTAGGGGACAGCCCTCTCCACCTTCCTCGCAAATAATCCGCTCGAGGTCATCTATATATAGTGCAAAAAGAGTGGGTGATAAGGGGCAACCCTGCTTCACCCCAATGGTAGAATGTATCTGTGAGGACCAGCCACTACCATCTCTGAAACGTGCCAAGACTCGCTCATATAAAGTAATGATCGCAGCAATAGTATCCTCTGAAAAGCCAAGTGAAGACAGTCTCTGGAAAAGAAGATGTCGTGGAACAGAGTCAAAAGCTTTGCGAAAATCCACAAAGCAACAGTAAATTCTCTGTTTCCGATGTCGAGCCTCCTCAATAATGCATCTCAAAATGAAGATCTGGTCTGAAGTAGAATATCCCGGTCTGAAACCAGCTTGACCCATAGCGTGTAAACCCTCAGTTTCAGCAAAAGATCCAGTGACTGTCTGTAGTATAGAGCCATATATCTTAGCTAGAGTGTGGCCAATCATAATGGTGCGGTAGTTTCCTACATTCATGGGATCACCTGCCTTGAGGATGGGGTGAAGGATATTAGTACACCAAGCCGTAGGAAAACCAGAAGTAACAGCTGTGTTAAAAACATGAGCAATGTAAGGGGAGATGAGATGTGCTACGGGCTTTAGGAAGTCTACACTTAAGGAGTCATAGTCAGTGGCTTTATTTAGTTTGGCATGTTTAATGGCGTTTTCAACCATGTCAGGGGTGAAAAGTGAGCAGTGGTCAGGTCTCGGTGAGAGTGAGGTAGGAGGAGAGTCCGTGGTATATAACTCCGTGGCATACTCGATCCAGGATTCGATGGCTATGGGGGCCAATGTTGAAGAGTGTCTGGTGAAATGTTTCCAGAAAAAAGAGGAGGAGGGTGAATCTAAAGAGTTGATCATTTTTTGGCAGAGTGATTGTAGGTACTTGATCTTCTTTGTTCTGGTGGTTCTATGATATTCTTTCTGGCATTGTTTGAGTGTGGCAGGGGAGTGTGACCTGGCATATGTCACATGATTGTGAAGAGAGCGGCATTCTGCATCATACCATCTGTTGTGAACACTTCTGTGAGATGATGTCGTTTTGGTGGGGAAGGATGAGGAAGCAGCAGCTAAGAGGGATGTAGAGAAGAAGAAGAAGAAGAAGAAGAAGAAGAAAGAGTTTCTTAATGTCTATCAAGTGCCCGTGGGCACAAAAGACAAAATATAATAGATACAAAGTAGGAACGATGTCCATATGAGGACTTATTTCTAGAAACTATCTCTCTACCGAAAGTCAACTAAGTACGAATAAAACAACAATCTCACATCATGCAAGGAGATGCAAGAGCTTAACCAATCGCTCTGCTGAGGTACAAAGGCAAGAGCTTAGCCACTTGCTCTGCTGAGGCAAACACCTAAGATCTCATCTAAAGAAACACCAGAAAAACTGAGTCACTGAGTGGCTGATCTGAAGAAGAGAGTGATAGGCTGTGAAGTGCGTGCTGGAGGCTGACGAACGACTCGGTAAGGCCGTCGTGAGGCTCTGGCTTACTGTGATGAACGGACTGCATGTCTCGGGTTGGAAGATGGTCGCTGAGTCTTCATAGCCTTTTGTCGTGTCGGGATATTAAGCTCATCCTCTGAAACCTCCTCTCTATCCCTCTTCTGTAAGAAATGTGTGATGAGAGTCTGACTGTAAACATTATCTGCCTCCGAAGGTAGAAGAGATGCTCGTAACGTAAACATCTCTCTCAATAGGAGTCCGACACATCGAAAGTGTGCATATGCCAAGAAAGAGCCAAGGGAGAGGGGAGTGTCTCTGTAGAGACAATAATAACGGCCTCGGATCTCATAATAAGTAGGGCACCTGAAAATGAAATGTGATCCTCTACCTCCTGCATCGAGCATAACTGGCAAAACCGTTGTGGTTTGGGTGTAGTAGTATACTGACCGGTCTTGATAGCGAGCTGATATGAGGAGACACGAAGCTGCCCAATACGGTATTGAAGACCATATGATAATGTCTGTGAGAAATACAACGGTAGGATAGGTAGCCCCATATCATCTAACTGTAGGAGGTGAGTGCCGTTAAAATGCATCTTGGCTCTCTTTGGATCCAGCTGTGACCATACTGTCTAGATATAACTGCGATAAAGCTGACGCCAAATATAAGTATGAGTCCCACTAGGGAGAGCTGATATAGATATCCCCCATCTGCCAAGAAACTCAGAGACATCCCCAAACTAGCAATAGACCGAGATGAAGTATAACAACCATAGGTGAAGGTGCAAACTCTGCTAGTATAATGTCATGAGGAACCGAGGCCTTTGCACGGATCATCCGGCCAAGCATGAGAATCTGTAACCAAGTGATGTCTCTCCATGTACCCGTAGAGAGCCCAAGACACCAAGCCTCCGCTGAATACATAGCCACCGGAGAGACAATAATAGAAAAGAGCAAACAACGTGTAGTGGGGTCATGAACATAAAGGGCAGTACAAAGTCTCTCCATCTGCACAAGGGCCGTGTGTCCCTTAAGCAGGCGAGCTGTGGATGCCGGCCGAAAAGTAAGCAGAGGCCTAGAAAAGAGAACTCCGAGGTAAGTGTAAGAGGCAACTATCTCCAATTGTTGGTAATAGAAGCAATAACCTCCTATGAAAAGCCAAGTGAGACCAGGCGCTGAAGCAGAAGATGTCTGGGTACAGAGTCAAAAGCTTTGCGGAAATCTACAAAGCAACAATAAATCCGCTGCTTCCGATGCTTAGCCTCCTCAATGATACATCTCAAAATAAAAATCTGATCCGTAGTAGAATAACCAGTCTTGAACCTGCCTGTCCAAGAGCATGTAATCCCTCCACTTCTGCTTTTGAGCTAACAATAGACTGCAGGATCGAGCCAAAAAGCTTAGCCATGATATGACTATTCATAATAGTACAGTAATTTTCCACATTCATTGGATCACCGGCTTTAAGTATAGGGTGTAGTAGGTTAGTGCACCAGGCAGTAGGGAAACCAAACATAACAGCTTGATTGAAGATGTGAAACTATATGAGCCACAGGTTTGAGAAAATCAGTACTAAGTGAGTCAATATCTTCAGCTTTGTGATTTTGGGCACGTTTGATAGCATCTTCAATCAAAGAAGGGGTGAACATTGTAAAATCAGTAGGTCTCGATGAGAGAGTGATAGGGGAAGAATCAGTAGTATAGAGGCGTGTAGCATACTCCACCCAAGACTTGATAGGAATAGGAGCAATCGTAAAAGACTTCTTAGAGAAGGTCTTCCAAAAATAAGATGAAGAAGATGAAACAAGAGTATCTATCAGTTTTTGACCTTTTTTTTTGCAAGTATGCCTTCTTTTTTTTCCTCACAAGTGTGCGGTATATTTTTTCTTTTTGAGCAAGTGATGTGGGAGATGAAACATGGCATGCACCACCTGCTTATGCATAAGAGAGCACTTTGTATTATACCATCTATTATGCACACGTCTATGAGTGGAGTTAAGCCTTATGGGATACGAAGAAGAAGCAGCATGTAGTAAAGATTGAGAAAGGAATGTGGTCTGGTGCTCAGCTGAGGATAAAAAGGGGAAGTCACGAAGGAGAGATCTCAATGAAGAAGAATAAGCAGAAATGCCGTGGGTCAAAAACTTAATGCGGGTACGAGTGGTCGCGCGATATTGGGGTTAGGGTTGACATGACCAATGGAAAGGGACAGCCTGGACTGGTCTGATAAGGTAGGTGGTAGGATACTAAAGTCAGATATGTGTGGGATCAAGTCAACCACATTGTGTCCACTCCCATGTGGGTGACAAGTAAATAAAGAGGAGGATGGCCACTGCGAAAGACCATTCAAGATGGTCAGCGAGTGTGCCTCAGTCAGCTTAAGTAGCTGCGCACTAAAAGAAGTCACTGGTGTCTCTGTATCCTCGTCAGCATGAAACTCAGACTGTCTGGTGGACTTGCGGGCATTAAAATCCCCTGCTAATAGAATATACGCCTGTAGAGAGAAACTGGCTATGTTATCTGAGAGAACCTGGAATGGGTCACCACCAAAATCTGCAAGAATAGAAGTTTGAGCAGCAATGTAGCAAACTGCCAAGAAAACATCCTGGGGAAGTCCCGATGGCTGTCCAAAAAACTGAAGCCAGATGAAGCGAGCAAAAGAATCCTGTTTAACCATCTTGAAGAATGAGGTGCAAGCATTCTTGTATAAACAAGCCACTCCCCCCAATCCTCGTGAAGTCTTCCCCCGCATAAACGGGCGAAATACTGAGTACACAGAGAGAGAGAGAGAGAGAGAGAGAGAGAGAGAGAGAGAGAGAGAGAGAGAGAGAGAGAGAGAGATTGTATTAATGTCTATCCAGTGCATGTAGGCACAAAAGACAAAGTACAGTACATACAAGATAGGAGCAATGTCCACATGCGGACTTATCTAACGAAACTATCTCTCTACCAAAAGTCAACTGATGAAAAAAAAAATGAATCAACAATCTCATCATGCAAGGAGATGCAAGAGTGTTAGAACACCGGATTCTTTGCCAGCTGAATGCCACTCTGACTGTCGCTATGTATAGTCGTGGGATTTTCCTGTTTCATGCCAACTTCATTCAAGATTTGCCTCAACGATATGGCTTCCTGTGTTGCGCTACACATTGCCTTTTGTTGTGGATAGAGCAATTGTACTTTGCTTCTTACTACACCAGGAAAAGCAACTGCCACAAAGCTGGAATACATACTCTGTGGTGGATCTACGATCATCATAGTCACCTCAAGAGTTGACTTTCTTAATTATCAGTTGAAAGGAGGTCTTCCAAGAATGGACTAAGCTGTGAACTCTGCTAGAAGCAAATGTAGAGTAAACCATATACCGCAAGTAAATCAAATAAAGACTTTTTGATGCATGCCCCAAGAATTGGGCTGTCTGAAGAAAGGACATGACAGTACAAGTTCCATCTTTCAGGAAATGCAGATGAAGGTCCTTCAATCAGTGACATGTTGATGAAGGCCTCTTTCCCTCTCGTAGAGGTCAAGAGTTCTTCTGCAATTATTGGCACAAATCAGGACATACACGAAAGTAAAATTGCAGATGAAGATATCCAAAAATATTGAGCTGTTACAGAAATTCGCTATAATTTTCTTGGTCAAATTTGCTGTTCTGGACACAACTATCTGCTCTACTCCTTGCTCATTAGTAATAGTAGGCAATTTTCTTCAACCTTCTGCTAGAGTTAATGTTCAGATCGTTACCCCTAATGTTGTCCTCACCCCTCCTCCCGCGCTAGCATGCCTTCCATTCCCCTCTGCTGCCTTGCACTCCCTTTCCGCCCTGACCTCCCCAGCCCCCTGCTCAGTCGTCTGCTCCTCGGCTGCCTGTTCCATGACCTCCCCTTCTGCTGCCCCGATCCCTTACCATCACTTACATGCCCCCCCCCCCCCCCCCATGCCTGTGTGCTAATTCTAGGGCCCTTTACCTATATTTGGTAAGGTCAAGTTAGACTTGAGTTAGACTCAAGTTTGAGATTCTAGTGCTTGATTTGGAGCACAAGTTTTGCTGTAGATAGGTGTTGGGTGCTTTTACGTTATATAGAGACATCAATTAGGCAATTGTTTTTAGGCTGCTTTTTCATTATTGGGCATAGAGACTTGATGCCAAAGTCTACAAGTATGTAGTGTGCCCTAGTCCATTAGTAATGGGACATAGTTGGAGTACATCTCATCAGCATTGCTTAGTTGTTGTTTGTGTTCTCTTCCATATATGTGTATGGCTATTGTCTAACAACAAATAGGAATCTTGTCTTGGATTACTTGTACGAGCAAGTAGATTTCCTCATCACTTTCGTTTAAGATTACATTACTACAATGAACCTGTATTGGAGCCCCCCCTTCCCTCCTCCCTACCCAAAGTAGGACGGGGTACTGGATTTATGTGTGGGGTAGGGCAGGGGAGAGTATCCAACAGATTAGACTATGCATTGGCACATGAAAGTTTGATAGAGCAGGATGGGCTTGCTAAACTAGTTGGGTAGACAAATTCATTTTCCTTCACCATGATAGTGTCTTAAACCTTGTGAAATCCCTTACAAAGAGCCACCACATGTTAATAAGCTCAGTAGCTTTCTTCTACTCCAGGTATTAATAAGCTCATTAGCTTTCTTCTTAGCTTTAGTCTGAATTATACTTCCTATTGCAGGGAGGTTATGGGTTTTAGAACAATCTTTTAATTGTCATGTATTTTAAGCTTGCAACTGCAAAATTCTTTTTAACTTCCAGGTACAAGGAGTACAAAAAAAAAAGGAATCTTATTGAGGAATATGAAGGTGGGCTAGAAGCTTTTTCGAAAGGTTTTGAAAAGTTTGGTTTCAATCGAAGGTAATTCAATTTTTACTGTTGTTTACATGTACGATGTGTCTGTCATTCTCTAGTAAATATAGGCATTCAGTTGCAAATCTTGTTCCTCTTATGCGTTGTTGCATTTAGCATTCTTTAGTAGATATATCTGACTCTAGGCATTCAGTTGCAAATTTTGTTCCTCTTATGCATCATTGCATTTAGCATCTTATTGCGGCGATGCAGATCTTCTTGGTTCTATAGATTTTCAGAGTTAAAAATATTTGTAGAGAAAAGGGAGTGTGATTTTTCAGTGACCAATGCCTGATTTGAACAGTCAGACAGCTCTGCTGTTGGCATGTTCTCATTGAAGATTTTTCCACTCATGATGTTTAGTGCCCTTCTCTTAAGTGTGAGTGTAATGATTGTGATTGCAGTCATTCTTGTTCTTATGTAAGCTTACAATGTTGAGGCTTAATTTGTTAGGGAGAAGCATTTAAAAGCTTTATCAGTTCTTTTGGAGTCAATGGTGGAGTCAACGTGTGTATATCTGCTTACAATGTTTTTGTCTATTCAGCTCTGTCGGCATCACATACAGAGAATGGGCACCGGGGGCCAAGGTGTGGAATAATCAAACCTTACTCTACTGTTCTGAATTTCAAGTGCATTTTGCAATTTGTGTGAACAAGAATTACTGTTCAAAGTATCTCTGTACCTGGGAAGAGGGTTGACAAAGTCAAGCAGCTCAGGCAGCTTCTGGGTTTCTTAAGAGCAAAATCAGCACCAAGGCTTTGACAGGATTCTAGTTGTCCTGAGTTTTTCCGTTGAATTTCTCGTCATGTCTCATGCCATTTTGGGTTTTCTTGATTCTCTGCTGGAATTGATGGAAACAGTGAGTGTAACAATTTTGTGAGGTTTTTCCTAAAGACACATGTTTCCTGACTTCAAATCCATTCGCATCTTTATTTAAGGATAAAGATTGGGATTCAGTTTGTTAGCTATGTGGATGTTGAAGCTCCTTGTGGCAATGGGAAGGTCAAGCTACTTCTAGAGTCCATCTTAGTTGTGAACGTCAGCTGAAAACTGAGATTAGGTTTTAGTCTCACTGGTTTGAATTCACTTCAACTAGTCTTGCATGTAATTCAGTACATGCATTTGGATTTTTTTACCTCCGATGTATTTCTTCATACTTCATATCTATTGCAGTTTCGCACGAAGCATTACCAGTTCTTGCAATCAATTCATTGCATGCATTTGGATTTTTTTACCTCCGATGTATTTCTTGATACTTGATATCTATTGCAGCTTCTCATGAAGCATTTGTATATTTCTGTATATAACCATTTATACATAGCTGGATTTTTAGGTGATTAACATTATATGCCTCATCAATAAGTGTGTGATTCTGTTATAAGCTTCCAACTTGAAGTATCAGAATCTTAAGCTGGGTAACTTTTTAGCAAAGATTTCTATTGAGTTTAGACGCACTTTTTTTTTCACCGATGATTACTTGGACTTTCTTAGGTAAAATCTTCAAAGGAGATACTAAGTTGCTTGTTGTGAGTCCTGTTCGTAGAACGTAATCCATAGTTCTTCTTGTGATGTTAAGTGCAAAGCTTGTCATCAAGTGCCTCTGTGCTTTGCTTAGCTGGTTTTTATATCCATAAAATAAAGATCAATTTTTTGTATGCTTGCTAGTGCTTAGCTGTAATGATTAGCTCTCTGGCTTCTGCTTGCTTTCATAATGTGTACTGGATTTGCAGTGGGCATCTCTTATTGGCGATTTCAATAACTGGAACCCAAATGCTGATGTCATGAAGAAGGTGTGGAACAGTTCTTGAATTATTTTGCCTTTAGACTTGCACTATTTCATTGTGGATTTTGATACAAGATATATTAGTTCCGTCGAATTAACAAAAATCATATAACTGATTGGTCAAGTTTAGGATAAACTCATATAACATTAACTTGTGTGCTTGAGCTCCTTCCTTGCATGTCACTTTCTGCATAGTAATTGTGTCAGATTTTCCAAATGGTTTTTTAAATACTTCCACAACACCTTATATGGTCAAGTTTGAGCTTCACCATATGTAGCCAATGTCCCTATTCAGTCAGGTCAACATGCAGTCATGTACTGCTCAAGGCCTGTCCTTGTGGAATGCATTCGAAATGTCATTGAAGTTACAAATACGAGTGAGCAACACAACACCCAAACAAGTCCAATCCATACTAGTAGTGGTGGTGTATAAAAAATGGTGTATGTCCACATCACTGGCATTAACTGGGAAATTTATGCTCTGCAGATCATACTACTTTTATGGACATATAGTGCAGCTAGGCCTTTATTTCATATTTGTGGCACTATTGGAAGTGCGCAGTATGTCTTCTCGAAAATGTGATGCCTTCCTCACTTTTCAATTGTGCATCATGAATCCCTGGAAACTTTGTTTGGGATTCCCTAGAAGACTATAAATAGTGGAAGATCTCACAGGTTCATTGGGAGTGATATTGGCATGCACAGTATGTGAGGGACTTGATGGTGGCTTTGGAGTTCGCATCTCAATGTATTCTCATGGAATGGTTTGGACTCATTCACAAGAGCAACTTTGGAGCTAGCTTGGGGGAATATAGGCGGGGAACTACAGGGTAGATGCTCAGATCTTCGTGATCAGGGATACATTCATTAGATAGCCTGATGATTGATGATTTCGAGTTCTAAGTGGAATATTTTAAGCTCTTCCTTGGAGGGATTAGCTATTTGATAGTGTTAATGTTCTTTCAGTATATCTTTGCAGTTGCTTATTGATTCACTGTATGCTTTTTATTGATTTTCATGTGATGCCAATATCTGTGTGTGATTTGCTGAAAATCATAAGGTATATGCTTTGAAAAAATGCACAAAAAGTTAAAAGTTCTACAAGCAACTGATATAACTGCAAATTCAACTACAGCTTTGAAAAATTGACAACTTGCAAGCTTTTATCACTTTTTCTACATGCATGTGATATTTCCTAAGTAGTAATGAGAGGAAAACAATCATTAAATACTGTCTTTACTGTAATTCGTCTTAAATTGCACAAAAAAGAAGCGAAATTTAGAGTATACTTGAAATCGATTAGAACTGAACAAAACGAACTGTACAACGCACCTGTACACCAAGGAACAACTCCAAGTCTCCTTCATCAACTCCAAGCAGTCCTAGGTTCTGATACCATTGTAAGAACTCCTGTATTCCAACTTGCAATGATCAGTAAGTAAGAAAAGGAAGGCTTCTAACAAGTACAATGCGTCGATACAATGGACAGAGAAAATTAATGCCTACAAGGAAGGCTTCTAACAAGTACAATGGCTTCTACAAGCTTGCATGGGCTTTGATACCATTGTATGAACTCTTGTATTCCAACTTGCAATGATCAATAAGAAAAGGAAATCCTGTAACAAGTAGAATCCCTCCATGAGCTTTCATGGGACAATCCTCCCATCCATCTAGCTAAGATCCTCTCCCCCACGCAATAGAGCAGCAAACACCCAAAGGAAGAAGCCAAGACAAAACATTAAACTCTCTCCGAGAGCTTCCATGCTCCTACCTCACCCTTGCAACGCTACATGAGGTTTCCCAGTCCACTCTGGTGGCCCCAAAAGATTCAATAAGTAAAGTATAGCAAATATCAACTTCTGAAACCTATCCACGAACCATATGGACTTATTGTACCATTAACTGGGCTTTCCTAACCCATGGCAGAGGTTGGTAATGTCCGTAACTAGGGAAATATTAATAGGAAAGGGAAGAGATGGGCAAAAATGGGTGTAGTCAGCAAAATAAGGTAATATTATGGGCAACAGATCAGGGTAATACGATGGGCAGCAGGGTAGGAGAGAAAAATTGGTGTAGGCAGCGAAAAAATAGGATGATACCATTGGCAACGAAATAGGGCAGGAGAAATTGTATGGACAATGATGGTAGGGAAGGAGAGAGAAACTGGCAGGTAGGAGAGAAAATTAACGATGGACAGGAGAGAATTGAGAGGTAGATCACCCATGGACAAGAGAGAGACAAAGGCAGGAGAGAGAAATCAGTGACGGGCAAGAGAAAAAATGAGCAGGAGAGGGCAATGATTGTAGGCAAGAGAGAAAAATTGGTAGGCAACGGGAAGAAAATGGACAGGGCAGTTAGGACGCCATTCTTCACATTTGTCATTCGAATGTTCCTTTAGTGCCTTTCTGGTGTTCTTATGAATAAATCACTTTTCATTCATTTTCGGCTTCCTAATATCTTTATGCACTTGCCAATAAACTTGCCAAACCCCCTTCTTAACATGCCTTAATCTTTTTTTTCCTTCTACGGTTTGCAAAATGCACTCGAGGAAGCTTCTCAATAGCATCAAAGGTCTCAATCATAGTTGCAACACAATTCAGAATCGCGGTCCGAATCGCGATACGGAAAAAAACCAGAATCGAGCAAAATCGTTTTTTTTTTTTTTTAATTTTTTTTGGGGCAATATGGGTATCAGATTATAGCTCTGATTAAGAGCATTTTTATTGTGTAGTTTGCCGACCATTTCGGGTGTAGGATGGTCCAATTTAGGTGCATTAACTCCCAAGTTGACGCCATCACTGCGTTCAATATAAAAAATTAACAAAAAAAGAGAATGCTTCAATGTGTTCGTAGTAGGATTCTCCCTGTCTTTGATTCTCTCTTTCTCTCTCTCTCTCTCTCTCTCTCTGATCATGTATCTCCCACCACTCTCTCTGATCATTCCTTTCTCTCCTTCGCTATCGGCCGCCTCCCACCTCCCCAACCATCCTCACACCCCCTGCTTACACGGGCACCCAAGTATACATTCAGTTCTCTCTTTACACCAGTTTACCAGGAGTTCCTAACCTCATTGCTCCATTCCTTCCCTTGCGATAGTACAGTCGAGACTCAAGCTGCCTTTCTTAGCACTTCTCTTCATACCGCTGCTTCCCTTGCTTTTCCATCTAAACCCCATAAAAGCAGAGGCACCCGCTCCTCATCGATACGACCCCCACACCCCTCGTGGTATGATGTTGAATGTCGCTCTCTTCGTCAGCTTGTCACCCATGCCCGCATGCACGATCCTCATCTCCTCCACTCCGCCAGGCGCTCTTACCGTCGCACACTCCGCCGAAAGAAGCGTATATGTGATGACTCCGAAGGAACGCGTCTTGTTGATCTTCTCTTCAGTTCCTCTTCAGGCGCCTTTTGGCGTGAGTTTATCCCTCGTGCTCCACCACCCCTCCTGGATGACCTTCGCATATGGACCGAATACGCTACCATACTATATACCATACCCACTGACGCACCCATCTCTATCTCCCCACGCCCCTCTGAGTTCACCTTTTTCACATCTGACATGGTACTTACGGCCATCAAGAGAATGAAGTCCCATAAAGCAAGAGATATCGAAGACCTTGAATCTGAACTCGTAACCCATGCTTCCGACCTCCTTGCTCCCACACTAGCCACTCTCCTCAATTCCGCCGTTGTCTCTGGTTTCCCCTCATCCTGGTGCACCAACATCATCCACCCTATTCATAAAAATGGTGATCCCATGATCCCTTGTAATTACCGCACTATCATGATCGGACATGTTCTCACGAAGCTCTATGGTACCATACTCCAGTCTGCAGTGAGTTCAGAGGCGGAAGCTCGGAGATTACATGCATTGGGGCAGGCAGGTTTCCGATCTCATTATTCTACCACTGACCATATTTTTACACTTCGAGCCTTGATCGAGGAAGCTAAGTACAGGAAAGAGAGGGTTTACTGCTGTTTTGTAGATTTCAGGAAGGCCTTCGATTCTGTACCACGCTCCCTGCTCATTCAGAGACTTCGTGACCTTGGTTTCTCCACAGATATTGTTTTAGCAGTGATGGCTCTTTATGAGAAGGTCTTGGGATGTTTCCGACATAGCAGTGGCTTATCTGATCACATTTGGAGCACCATTGGGGTGAAATAGGGGTGCTCTCTTTCACCGGTTCTCTTTGGATTGTATATTGATGAGTTAGAGCGAGTCATCTCACAGTGTGGCGGGGGTGGCTGTAGACTTGGCACCATTTTGATTGCTATTCTCCTTTATGCGGATGATGTAGTACTACTATCCCCGACCAGAGAGGGTTTGCAGAGGCAGCTGGATTGTTTACAGGGATTTTGTACCAGATGGGGGTTGGGGGTGAACACTGCGAAGACCAAGGTTATGGTCTTCAACACTTCTCGAGCCTTCATGCAGCGCCAGGAGCTCATCTTAGATGGACAGGCCTTAGAGGTAGTTTCCTCTTATACCTATTTGGGGATACTCTTCTCTGGTCCTACCTTCAGCATGCGGCAAGCTGCCACCACCCGACTTGGGAAGGGGCATTCCTCTCTTGTTCAGCTTGAGCGGTTCTGTTTCAGGAAGCTCATCCGAGATGTTCGCAGTAAGTGTAGACTCTTTGATACTATTGTCACCCCCACAGCCTTATATGCAGCAGAGACATGGTGCACCGGCCTCCCTTCATCGCACTGGGCCAGCATTTCACGATTGCAGACCACCATGTTAGCCCGTATGATTTGGGCGAAGCCCTCGGTTCCACATGAGATCCTTCTTGCAGAGTTTGCCGTTCCACCCATTCAGATATATGCCGCGTTCCAGCTTATCACATACATTCAGAGAATCCAAGCTCTGCCTGATGAGGATATGAGATATACACAGACAGCACTGGTCTCCTCACACTTTCTTCATGACCAGGGCTATCGACTATCGTGGTTCATCTTGAAGAGAGACGGGCAGCTCTCAAACTGCGGGCCAAGCTTAGAGGTTCACTTATATTTATGGATGATGATCTCACTCCCATGCAAGTTGTGGATCGGAAAAAAGCATTTATTGAGGCAAAAGCTTTGGGGAAGAGGGTAATTTATCGGGATGGCAAGGCTCGATACATTGATCCTCCGAATTCTGTCAAATAGGGATTAAGGCCCCTTGGACTAAGTAGTTCGGGGGGTCCTCGAGCATTGCGGTTGAGGCTATGGAACTGCAATGGCATTCACTCCTCGGCTACTGCCGGTGATTTTAGAGACTTTTGTGCGGAGGGTGATCTCTTCCTATTCATAGAGACACATGAGAGTCCGGAAAGAGGTCTACCTGTTGTTGCGGGTTTTTGCTGGTACTCTGCACATCGGCGGTCAACGAGAGCATTGACAGATCGGGGTTCTTGTGGGGTGGCCTGCTTAGTCCGCGACTTCATTCGGCCTTGGTCGAGTTGGTGCATACAGATGAGCGAGCTTGCTAATTTGGATTTGTGTGGACCGGACTTTGATGGGATTGACCCGTGACCTCTTTCTGGCCATTTGTTATTTTCCACCAGACACCTCAGTTTTCACAGCAGATGAGGAGTCACCTTACATGGATATCTCTTCAGACATTATCCGATATGAGGAGTGGGGTTATGTTCTTTTAGCTGGCGACTTTAATGCCAGGACTAAGTCCAGGCAGACAGAGTTCCATAGAGCAAAGGATGATCCACGGCGGATACATGCTTTAGACTGGGATGATCTTGGCCTCTGGCGACGATCAGCAGATGCAGAGGGTCCAATTACTGCATACGGAGAGCAGATGCTTCAGTTGGGCGAGGCTCATGGATTGGTTATTTATAATGGCTTATTGCAGTGGCCTGATTCAGGTGACTTTACTTGTTTCCACACAGTGGAGGGAGTAGTGTTGTTGACTATTTCATGGGATTGTCGTCTCTCCTCCCCTACATTTCATCTTTCCTGGTTCACCGTACCACTTTGTCTGACCACTCATACCTCTCTCTCTCTCTCTATTGGCCTTCTTCACACCCCATGTACTAATACCCTAACTCCTGGCAACAAAACAGTGTACCACTATCATCCTCAAAACACCCCAAGGTACAGGGAAGCATTATCTGACCTCCTGACTCATTTCCCTTACGATGATACTTTGACGGATCAGTCTCTTTTTCTTGTCCGGACCTTTCATATCGCTGCATCCCTTGCTTTCCCATCTCCACGGCCCAAGCACTTACGACATAATCGACCCCATTCCCCTGGTATGACCACGAGTGTAACCAACTTCATCTGGACTTGATTTACGCACGCAGCCAATTTCCCCATATGGTAAAGGACTTATCCCGTGTATACCGTAGAACCACCCGAAAAAAGAAAATCACTTAAGAAATCGGCTAGGGGAAGAAGATGATGGACCTTCTCTTTAGCTCCTCGTCGTGATCATTTTGGCAAAAATTCCTCTCACGGGCACCTCCACCCCAGATCACAGATCTTAGCACATGGGTAACCTATGCCACATCGCTGTACACTGTTCCTGACACCCCTCCACTTCCTACACATCCCTACACATGTACTTCTGATATATTCTCTCCAGCCATAGTAGAAGAGGCATATTGATGATCTAGAAGCTGAACTTTTGAAGCAAGCTGCTGACATTCTCTCACCCTTCCTCTCTCTCCTCTTTAACCGCTCTATCACATCTGGTTTCCCCTCACCCTGGTCCACAAACCTTATCCATCCTATCCATAAAGGCAATGATCCCATGAAAGCCGACAACTATCGTACCATCATGATCAGTCACCTCTTTGCCAAGGTTTATGGTTCTATTCTTCAATCAGAGATCAGTACAAAGTACCCGAGCACTGAATGCCATAGGTCAGGCAGGTTTCAGACCAGGATATACCACATCAGATCATATTTTCACCTTGACATCCATCGTGAGGAAGGTAAGGCCAGGAGAGAGCGTGTATATTGCTGCTTTGTGGATTTCCGCAAGGCCTTTGACTCTGTGCCTCGACATCTACTGATACAGAGACTTCGGGACCGTGGCTTCCAAGAGGATATCATACAGGCAATTGTGGCATTGTACAGACGAGTTATTGGTCGTATCCAAGTATCGGGAGTCGTATCACCAGAGATAGAGAGTACCATTGGGGTTAAGTAGGGATGTCCTCTCTCTCCTACACTCTTTGGTTTATATATAGACGAGCTTGAGCAGGTTATACAGACAGAGGGAGGTGAGGGATGCACATTGGGTGACCTCGTTATCGCTATCCTATTATATGCTGATGATGTAGTTTTGCTTTCGAGGACGAGGGAAGGTTTGCAGCGGCATCTTGACGCGCTTCAATCTTTTTGTACTCAGTGTGGATTATCAGTGAATGTGGCCAAAACCAAAGTTATGGTATTTAACACCTCTAGATCGTTCATGATGCGACAGGTGCTTTTATGGGAGGAGCATCCACTTGAGGTAGTTGACTCCTACACATACCTAGGGGTGGTATTTTTTGGTCCCACTTTCAGCATGCGACAGGCGGCATTTTCTCGACTACGGAAGGGTTATGCATCGTTGGTAGAGTTGGAGAGATTATGTTTCAGCTCACATGTTAGAGATGCGACTAGTAAGTGCCGACTCTTTGACACTATGGTCGTTCCCTCAGCTCTATATGCATTAGAGACATGGAGTACTGGCTTGACGGCTACCGAGTGGGCGCGCATCTCACGACTTCAGATTCATATGCTCTCTCAGATGATACGGGCTAAGCCCTCTATCCCACATCATATTATATTGGCAGAGTTTGCCGTCCCCCCTATTCAGATAGAGGCACTATTCCATATTGTCATATTCATACATCGCCTAGAGGATCTCCAGGGTAGAGGCACACACTATGCTGCAGTAGCTCTGTCGTCCTCCCAGCACCTACACTCTGAGGGGCACTCCTTCTTGTGGTATTCCCAGGCTTGTCGTCTCCTCTCCACATTGAGTATTCACATTACAGATGTACCAGCTGGTACTCATCAGTATATTAGAGGATACTTATACAGGGCATATCTTCAGAGCACTTGGCATGATTTATCTGGGGTGAAGACGGAGTTTTATCGGACACATTTTCTATCTCGGGATCCTGCTGGGTATCCCATTGTACCCAGATACCTAGTAGACAATATCTCACACAGACTGCGGATAGTGATGGGTCAGTTCCGGGTTTCCTCTCACCAGTTAGCCATTGAGACTGGTAGATACAGGGGCATCCCGAGAGACGCGCGGATTTGTAGTATGTGTGACCTACATGATATAGAGGATGAGTTTCATTTTCTCTTTAGATGCCCAGCTTACTATGAGATCCGAGGGAGATACTACTGCTTGTTTCAAGACCATCCACTTGCACTCTCTGCCTTGATATCGTATGAGGACTCCAGATGTGTTGCGTTGATGATCCGGGAGATGATAGACCTGCGTATGGCGAGTCTTGACGTTGACACCTCCCCCCTGATACAGCTGAGCATACAGGAGTATCTATCCCTTCAGAGACAGAGGCAGGAGACTAGTGACTCTGATGGAGAGGCTGAGATTCCAGATGCCACCATACATAGAGGTGATTGCACATCGATTTGAGCTCTCTGGACTTTACTAGAACCGATCAAAGATTTTCAGCCATAGGAACTTGGCGCTGGCTGGATTCCGGTCACAGTGGCGTCGGGAGCGACGGTGGCGCCGGGAGCAGCAGGGGTGCTGCTGACGCCGGGGACAATGCTGGCGCCGGTGGCGCCGGAAGTAAAGCTTGTAAAGGTAACTTTACATCAGCCCGCCACTGACTCATCCTCACACAGCTCTAAATCACATCGTTCTTCTCCCGCAGGAGATCACTTGGCTTGGATCACAGTGGCGACGACAGTGACTTTTCCCGACATAGAGACCAGAGACAACACATACTCGTATTGTTTGCAGAGCCACTACTCAGAGATGGCGTTCGTGGCGACGTTGGCAACACTTATCGAGACCACCTCTAGTGGCATTATCCCCATTACATCTTTCTTTGACAATTTCATGATATTTGAGCTCCTTTTCTATTTTTTAGTACACAAATATGTATCAGACTTAGTTTTATTATTGTATTTTTACTGAGTATGTTATTTTTATGGAGACATTTTTTATACGCTCCCAATGTATCACACACTTGAGATGTACATATTTGGTCTTTCGTACGCTTGGGTACCTACAAGACAATAATAGAGCTTTCTTTCTTTCTTTCTCTCTCTCCAATCTATAAAGCATGTGTGAAAAAAACTGGTTTTAGATTTAAGGAATTTTTTTGGGGTTGAAAATTGATTCTCAGTTGTGAATCGCGATTTGAAGGGGTCGTGATTCGTGAATCTCTATTGCCCACGAATCATGATTCGCTGCAACCGTGATCTAACATAGCAAAACAAAAGAGACATGCAATTCTCAACCCAATGGAGTTCAACCACGAATGTTTGCCAAAACTACACACACACATAAATTTGCCTTTTAGAAATGCCGAATCTGTCGAAAACAAGAAAACATAGTCGAGAAATTGGCTATGTTAAAACAGGAAACACCGCCCCATCGCAAAACCATCACAAGGTAATCACAATACTACTTGGGAGAGGGGACAAATTGAGAAAGAGATATATACAACATAGAGGAGAGCAGAATATGTTGATAGTAGGTTAATAAGTACATTGGAAGTTGGCGATTCTTTCGAAATGGCCATAGAATTCTGTTATGGAGAAGCCTATCTCCCCACATCGAGAACATTTTGTTGCACTTTTCCATTATGTGTTCTCATAGCAAAAGTTGGGGAAATGATATTTCTCAAAGCACCTCTAGAAAAAGCATCAATTACAAGTAACCTCAAAACCATGTAGAGCTCCTTTTGCACTACTAAAAGGTCACATATTTAAACATTGTTAGGTACCTCCGTTATGTAAGTTACATAAGTTGGATGCGATACAATTGTTGATAGTCTCAAAGTCCAAATGTATTTTTGATGCCATCAGTTACAAATCAATTGAATAGTCTCTTAATGCATTACATCGTAAAGTCAGCCCTAATTGCGATATCTTTAAGTTTTGCTAGCAAGACAAATGTATCTAAGGAGAACTTACTCCAACCTAAAGCACTTTTCATGACAACAATTGGTAAGAAAGCAAGGTAGGGAAGATTGTTGTTGCTAGTTGGATCAAAGATTCAATGTCACTAATATGCAAAGATATCTATTATAATGGCAGTCTAAAGTGGTATAAGTGTGTTGTTGGCTGATGGCTCCTTTGTTCTTTCAAGTTCAATTGCAATTGGGTATTCATGGATATACAAGATAAAAAATCCGAGTATCAAATGCAGGAGATCATGCTTATGGTAGTGTTAGCATAAGATCTAAACAAGAAGACATTATTTGTAAGAGTGAATCTATAGCGTCTTTTGGAAAGTCTTGCTTCTGTAGATCAAACAAGCTGAAATGCATAATGTTGACAGAACTTCAATTTTAAGATCTTTCTTAAAACATTTCATTTTTTTTCTATAGGATAAATTTGGAGTTTGGGAAGTATTTCTTCCAAATCAAGCTGATGGATCTCCTGCTATTCCACATGGTTCTCGTGTAAAGGTAATTAGGTGTTAGCTCTTGAAATCAAAGAGATTCTTACCTTTTATGTTTAGTATATGTTATATCGATTGATTCAAGAAACAAAGATTGTTAAGTTTAATGTCAAGTAGATATATACAAGGTTGCAAGGCATACTTCTTTTTTTATCTTCTAGAATCTATCTAATAATGTCTATAAATAAAAGAGAAGCTTATGCCTGGAATAAGACTATGTCAAGAAAGGCTCGTTTGTGTGAAATTCTTTCAAACTTTCACTAAAGGTTACACCATCATTGTAGTCACTTGTGTAACATAGGGATAGAAATATTAATTCATCAATAGAGATACAAATGGGATGTGTGTTTGTGTGTGTGTCTCTGTGCGTGGGCGTGCCATTTGGTTTGCAATGTACCATTCCATACACAAGGAATGAGTTAAATATTTGTCATTATTTTAATTTCTTTTTATTGAATATAAGGTGAAAGCTTAAAAAACCCTCTTATGGACACCAAAAAATTTGTACATGTCACCTTTTTTAGTACAAATAGTATAATTCGTGATAGTCCAATGTCATCCCTCTATTTTTCCCAGTCTTGAGAAATTTTGCAAAAATAACTGAATTGAAATAAGCGTTTTAGGTTCATAATTTGGGATATGTTCTAAAATGAAACACGTTTTGAACCACATCACAAAACATAAGTCTTCTTCTCTAAGTATCTATAAATTATAAAAGGCAAAAAACTACGTAATTGATATACAGAATAGTGTCCATATTGGATGCTTCACTATTTCTACATCAATTTTACATCTCAAGATGAAAACCCAACATGAAGAGTAACATAGAATCATAAGGAATGGGTTCCTCCATGCTTCCAACTCTGTTTTGTATAAAACGGCAGCAAACATGATTGAAAACAAATACACGAATGTGTGTTTTCTTGCTTCCATATTCCACCTCATGCCAAAAACCACCATAATGAGCCTCCATTGCCACCTTGCCATAAAAAGGATCACCAATCCTTGGAAACCTATGAAGTAATGAGTCTATGAGACCAATAAATAAACATAGGAGTACTATTAAACTAGATCAATTTGATTATTGCCTTTTTATGTATATAAAAGCATATACGAAAAGGTTAGACCTTCTTCAAGAGCAACTTCTCATCTTTAGGGAGGTCTTCATAAAACTTTTGTGGACTTAGCATTAATGAGTGCTCATTAGCTCATTTTGGGATGTTGTTGATACTAGCATCATAATTTTCGAGTAGGAGGGTCTCATGTCTGGTCATTATCGTGTGTTGTTGTGTCGTTTGTCGTAGCTGTCTAGCCTTTGGGATGAGTGGACATCTTTGCACTTGGTGTTGGCGGCTCAACATCTCTCTCTTTTAAGAAGAAACGGAGATTCTAACTCCCTAGGTGATTCCCTCAAGTCTAACATCTCCATTTGAAGCTGATGAGGCTTCGTGACAATCTTTTGTCTTGATGTCGTGGGTAGCGTCAAATCTCCTATATCTCCTAGTCGTAAGAGTTTTTTCCTTTAGAACTCTAGCCTAACCCCTAAAGGGCTTGTCTAAACTTGTTGAGTGTATGCTCGACGAAGTCCCTAATTATGAAAAGCCCTATGGAAGATGTAAGAGCAACCCAGAAATATTTGTACCTTATCTTCAAATGTTAGGATACAATCAGTCAAACTTATACATTGTTATCAGTGTGATTGAGGTGTACAACAGAAGACACTTCGAGCCCATTATTCTACTATTGATCATATCTTCACGCTCCGGGCTTTGATTGAGGAAGGCAAGCACAAGAAAGAGAAGGTTTACTATTGTTTCTTGGACTTCAGGAAAGCCTTTGATTATGTTCCTTGCTCTTTGCTCATTCAGAGACTTCGTGATCTTGGCTTCTCCACTGACATCATATTGGGGTGAAGCAGGGTTGTTCTCTCACTTGTTCTTTTGGATTATACATTGATGAGCTAGAGAGAGTCATCTCGCAATGCGGCGGTTTTGGTTGCGGACTTGGCGACATTTTAATTTCCATTCTTCTTTATGCCGATGATGTGGTATTAGTCTTTTCGATCAGAGAGGGGTTACAGCGGTACTTGGATTGCTTGCATGACTTTTGTACTAGATGGGGCCTAAGGGTGAACATTGGAAGACCAAGGTTATGGTCTTCAATACTTCTCGAGCTTTCATGTATCGACAGGAGCTCACTCTTGATGGACAGATCCTAGAGGTAGTCTCTTCATACACATATTTGAGGATACTTTTCTCTGGCCCTACATTCAGTATGCAACAGACAACTACCAGTTTTCTTGGGAAGGGACACGCCTCGTTCAACTAGAGCGGTTTTGCTTCCAAAAGTCCATTCCGGATGCTCGGAGTAAGTATCGACTCTTTGATACCATTGTCACCCCCACAACTTTATATGCAGCAGAGATATGGTGTACCGGTCTTTCTTCCTCGCATTGGGGGAGTATATCGAGAGTACAGACCACCATGCTAGCTCGTATGATTCTTCTATAGCATGCCTTCTATTTTGCATGAGATCCTTCTTGCCGAGTTTGTTGTTCCACCTATACAGATAGATGCAGCTTTCCAGTTTATTACATATATTCAGAGAGTCCAAGCACTTCCAGATGGAGATAGGAGATATACGCAGATAGCACTTGCTTCCTCACATTGTCTTCATGATCAGGGCTACAGATTGTCATGGTTTTCTCAGGGATCCCACCTCCTCCTTGAGTCCTCTGGTATCTCCATCACAGAGTTTCCCTCAAGTACTCATCAGTATATAAGACGCTTTTTTATCGAGCATGAGATGGTTGCCCGCTGGCTCATTTGCTCATCCCCATTCTGCTTTATTCTGATGACATTGTCTTGCTTTCTCCCTCACCAGAGGGGTTGCAGTGTCACTTACAGGTCTTACATCGGTTTTGTGCTTCTTGGGGTATCTCTATTAGTTAGACTCCCAGCAGCTGCTTCTCACTGGCTTCTTTCGGACTCGAGCACATGCTGATGACTCTGACGATGAGATTCCTATCCCTGTGCCACTGCGGGAAAAGCCCGGATGTAGTCATCACTTGCCCCCATCAGGGCCCACTGTACACTCCACTCAGCGGACACTTCACACTTACTTTTGCTGATATGTTCTTATTCTCCACCTGGCCCTGATGTTCTTTTTCTGTAGTTCTTCTGTTATACCTGGCCTGGGTTGTGGGCTTATTTCACTTCTGCTTTGTTCTACTTTCATTCGTAGCTAGTTTATAGAATTTTACGGCCATGTCCTCCTATGGATGATGCTCCCGTTGTTGCTTGTACATATTTTCTTTTTGGTCTTATGCACCCACGAGTGCTCAAAAGACGTTAATAAAGCGTTCTCTCTCTCTCTCTCTCTCTCTCTCTCTCTCTCTCTCTCTCTCTCTCTCTCTCTCTCTCTCTCTCTCTCTTTCCCCCCCCCGTCCTCCCCTGCCTCCATGCCGCCTAGAAGGAGATCCCCCCCACGTGGCGCTGCATGGCGGGGGGGCTGCCTACTAAGGCAGCCCCCCCCCCCCCCCCCCCCCCCGGCGCGTCTCCTCACGACCCCCCTCTCCTTCACCTACCGTGACTCCTATTCTACCATTTCCGGAACTACCAGGTCATTTGAACAGTATATCCTATCCTACATTGAACAAATCAAGCAGGAATCCAGCTCTCTACGGCAAGAAATGGGACAGCTCTAGGCAACTATTCAATCTATGAATGCTGAAAGGGGAGCCCTGCTTGCCTATATTATTGTCTTGGAAGAGGCAATGAATAGGCAAGATGCACGGCCCATCTCTACTTGGAAGACAAGATTGAGAAACACAAAGCAAAAACAAAAACATGGGCTTCCCTCTTCATGGAGGATGGTAAAGCAGGTACACCCACCTTCAATAGTGTTATCCTAGCCACCATATCCGAGGAAAAAATGCAAGAATACAATTCTATGAATATTAGAGTTCGGGGGATTGAAGACTCCAATGATCCAATGTCCGAAGCAACTGATTTTCTCTCAAGTGTGCTTTTCCTCCATTCCGAAGGGTTGTAACTAGCATGGAGAACCAAGAAGGACCCAACTACACTCATTGTCCGCTTCATTGTCAGC
This sequence comes from Diphasiastrum complanatum, assembly GCA_029204225.1. NCBI lineage: Eukaryota > Viridiplantae > Streptophyta > Lycopodiopsida > Lycopodiales > Lycopodiaceae > Diphasiastrum > Diphasiastrum complanatum. The sequence goes on along the minus strand of CM055095.1, from coordinate 76,748,821 downwards.
TACACTCTCTCCTTTCCTCTCTATCTTATTTAACCGTGCTATCACATTTGGTTTTCCCTCCCCGTGGTCCACAAACCTTATTCATCCTATCCATAAAGGCGGTGATCCTAATACCTATGAAAGTCGACAACTGTCATATCATCATGATTACCTCTTTGCCAAAGTTAATGGCTCTATTCTTCACTCAGAGATTAGCGCAAAGATGGATACCAGAGCACTTCATGCCATTGGCCAGGCCAGTTTCTTATGAGGATATACTACATCAGATCATATTTTTACCTTGAGATCCATGATTGAGGAGGCTAGAGCCAGGAGAGAGCGTGTATTCTACTGCGTTTTGGATTTCCGCAAAGTCCTTGATTCTGTGCCTATACATTTATCAACAAAGTCTTCGAGACCGTGGCTTCCAGGAGGATATCATATGAGCAATTGTGGCATTGTATAGGCAAGTTATTGGCCGGATCCAAGTATCAGGGGTTATATCGCCAAAGGTGGATAGTACGATCACATTCACCTATACTCTTTGGTCTATACATAGATGAGCTTGAGTAGGTTATACAGAGTGTTGGAGGGGAGGGATGTACATTGGGTGACATTATTATTGCTATTATGTTATATGCGGATTATGTGGTTTTACTTTCGTGATTGAGAGAGGGCCTGCAGCGGCATCTAGATGTGCTTCATTCTTTTTGTATACAGTGGGGATTGTGGAAATGTGTTCAAGAACAAAGTTATGGTGTTAAACACCTCTAGATCCTTCATGATACGGCAAGAGCTTATTTGGGATGGTCATCCACTTGAGTTAGTTGACTAAAAGATAGTTACAATAAATCACATTACAAGAAAACCATAAAAATTATAGTGATCATAGAAGTCATAGAAAGATTTTAAAAATGGATAAAAAAATTTCTCATTGTACTAGACATCTCATTAGGTGCGAGTGCGAGTGAGCACTCAACTCGACCATCTCTATCCCAACAAACTATTGTTGAACAATGCCAACATATCCCATCGTAACAATTCTATAGTATTTTTTTCAAAAATTATGGCACAAAGTTTCGAGTTACGTATGGGCCCCTAGAAATTTAATGACATCTAGGGGCACATACATGCCCCTAGATGACTAAGCCAATTTCCATAGTGTCAATAATTGATGTTTGTATGCATTGTTAAAAAACAATGTTTGGGCAATGCTACATATTGCTTATAGCTTGGCCTTTTTATTGCTAGTTCTACACCACACATTCATAATGACATTGAAATCATATAAAAATGATAATTGTGGCATAGAAGTCTCATTCAATAGTGTTGTGATGTCGATTCATCGTTGGTCGATCTGGAGAGATTGTATTCCAGATCACACATTAGGATGCGACTAGTAAGTGTCGGTTCTTTGACACCATGGTAGTCCCCTCGGCTTTGAGGCAGTAGAGACATGGAGCATTGGATTGGCAAGATCAACTTTTCCATGTATCCTAGTTGTACTTTGTACTTGGCCTGAATTATGGGATCTCTCTCTCTCTCTCTCTCTCTCTCTCTCTCTCTCTCTCTCTCTCTCTCTTTCTCTCTCTCTCCAACCCTCCACCATCGCCCTCCTCCTCCACGACTCGCAAGACTAGGGGGAGCTCTTGCTCCCCCAACCCTCCCCGCCCTCCTCCATCTCCCTCTACCCGCCCCCCTCCCACCTCATATCTCTCCTCCGCCCCACCTGCTGCTGCCCTCCACCCCTCCTCCGCCCTACTTGCTGCTGCTACGCAGCAGCCCCCCCCCCCCCCCCTTCTCCTTGCCTCCCACTCCGGCCCTCCTTCACCTCCTGTCCCCTCCACTCCCATCCCTACCACCGCTGCTCCTGACACCCCCTTTGTATCTCATGCTCACTACACCACCTCCAAATCCTTCGAAAATTTCCTAGCCTACCAACTGAAAGAGCTGAAAGCAAATGTACAAGTCTTGAAACTGGAAATCATCCATCTACGCACAGAGAACGAACAACTTCGGACAGAAATGGATAACAAGTATGCTTCCCAGCCGCAAGAAGAGACAATGACGAAGATACAAGACCTGGAACAGCAACTGAGCCAACACAAAGAATTGACCAAAACATGGGCTTCTATCCTCACCAAAGACAAACTTGGATAGCCGATGGCGGAAGTCAGTCTGCCCCTCTTTCATCATTCATTTGTGCTACTCTTACGGAGGAAAAACTTGGAGATTCCAAGGCTCTCAATATTAGGGTACGAGGCATTGTTGAACCCAAAATGCCATTGAAGAAGCAAAAAGATTTATGTGTACCACTCTAGGACACAATGCAGATGGTTTTGATACAGCATGGCGCACAAAAAAAGACACCACTACTTTGGTCCTCCGCTTTACGTCACCTAAGTATCGTAAAAAAACCTTACGAAAAAGAGCCAAGTTGAAAGACACCAAGATCTTCATGGATGATGACCTTACCTATATATAGGTTGAAGAAAGACGTCAAGCATTCCAAACCGCCAAAGCTACCGGAAGACGAGTGATCTATCGTGATAAAGTTGTTCGGTACCTCAATGGTATTGCATCCAAAAATAGCCGATAGGAAATTGGGGTCCCCGGGCATGGGAGCATCCCGGTTTCCCTTCCACACTACCTATAGCTTGGAGTATGAAACTGTAATGGCATACACTCATCATCCGCGGGTGGAAATCTTACTGACTTCATCACAGACAGAGATATACGCGTGACGGATTACCTCTAGCTTCATGTTTTGGATACATGTCTTGAGCGGACTTCTCATGATGAGGCTACCCCTTCTACCACATTTGGTGAGCAGTTACTCAGGATTACTGAGGCACATTCCTTGGTTATTTTGAACGGTTTATCGCAGTGGCCAGATTCAGCAGCCTTCACTTGTCATCCGCATGGAGGCGGACATAGTGTGGTAGATTACTTCATTGGCTTACCAGCCTTGATTCCTCTCATTCACAACTTTACCATTTCTCTCTCCCACCCTTGCTGATCACTCGCTGCGCTTACTCTCTGTTTACCAGACCTCTCCCCTTCCAACCATTCGACCCTAGACCACTAAGCCTCACTTTTCTTTTCGTACACATCTCATCCCACGATACATACTCATGCTCAACACTCTTCTGCAAGATTTTCCCTTCTCCTCTCCTATTGAGCAACAAGCTAGCTTCTTGTCGCTCTCCCTTATACAAGCCGCCACCCAGACCTTCCCCCCAAGACATATTCCACTCATCGAAAACCTATAACCGATGGTATGATCATGATTGTCACACCTTACATAAGCAGGTGGTATTCGCCATGCATCACTCTCCTAATCTGTTGGTGCAAGTACAAAAGCAATATCGTCATGTAGTTAATAAAAAGAAAAGAGACTCTCTAACAAGAGATGGTCAGAAACTTATAGACTCCCTTTTCTCTTCCTCTTCCTCTTCCTCTCTTTTCTGGAAAATCTTTTCTAAAAAATCTTCCTTACTTTCACCCATTGATATTGACTCTTGGGAGGAATATGCTACTCGCTTATACACTACAGATGCCCCCCTATCTCTATCACTCGACCCGCTACATTCTCTCTTTTTGCCTTTGACCAAATTGAATCCGCGATTGGTAAAGCCCAACCCCATAAAGCGAAAGACGTTGACTCACTTAACTCGGCCTTCCTCAAACCTGTCTCCCAACTTCTATCTCCTTACATTGCCCACACTTTTAACATGGCTGTTACCTCTGGCTTTCCCACCAACTGGTGCACGAATCTCCTTCATCCCATTTTCAAGGCTAGTGATCCAATGAACATAACTACTGCCTCTCATGATCAATCACACGATGGCGAAGCTTTATGGCTCAATTCTGCAGTCTATGGTTGGTTCCCGGGCCGGAATCAGATGAGTTATTTGCTTTTGGACAGGCTGGTTTCAGACCTGGATATTTGACTATTGATCATGCAGTTGTCCTATGCTACATCATAGACGAGGCTCGACATCGGAGACGGAGATACTGCTGCTTTGTGGATTTCCGCAAGGCCTTTGACTCAGTTCCACGACACTTACTACTTCAACGCTTCTCTTCACGTGGCTTCTCACAAGATATCATTATGGCTATCAGCACCTTATATGAGAGGGTATTAGCACGCTTCAGAGATGGCAACAGCTGGTCGTCTTTTATCTAGAGCACAGTTGGGGTCAAGCAGGGATGTCCAATCTCTCCCACTCTTTTTGCATTGTACATTGATTATCTAGAGCGGATCATCAAGGAGGAGGGTGGTGATGGATGTCCACTTGCTGATGATATTATTCCTATCCTACTATACGCGGACGATGTGGCATTGCTATCCTCTACAGCCTCTGGATTACATCGACATCTTGATGCTCTCTATGGTTTTTGCTAGTGTGGGGCTTGAGGGTGAATATAGCTAAGACCAAGGTAATGGTGTTTAATACTAACCGGCAGCATATGAGAGATGACACATTTTATTATGATGGACAACAGCTGGGATTGTTACCTCATACACCTATCTAGGTGTACTATTCACCGGTCCCTTACTCACTTTTCGCTCTACTGCTCTATCTCGCCTGCGTAAGGGGCCTGCTGCTTTGGTATATATGGAGAGAGTGTGTACTACTTACCATATTCATGATCCTGCTTCTAGAGACCACCTTCTTTCTATAGTGGTCTCACCAGTGGCTATGCACTCGGTGGAGGTTTGGTGCCTAGGGATATCTCAGGGTACTTGGAGAGACATCACTCGCCTGCAGATCGCCATGCTAGGAAGGATGATTTGTGCGAAGCCATCAGTTCCTCATGAGATTCTTTTAACGGAGTTCGCCTCACTCCCCATGTTGGTAGGGGCTTTGTTTCAGATTGTTACCTTTCTACATCGACTTGAGACCATGGATACTCACAGATACGTGATGGCAGCGCTTACTTCTTCTCAGGCTAGACAGTAGGCTAGATCTTCTTGGTACGGTGATGTGGTGGCTTTCTTTCAGTCATGAGGCTTCTCGATGCTGGATCTCCCACAGGGAACTCATGCATTTATCAGATAACAGCTGTATCGTAGATATTGTCACATAGTATGGGATCGTCCTGCTCATGACAGGGTCAAGCTTACCTTTTATGGCACACATATATTACGTAGACTTCCTATTAGACCTATATATCTATCTCTTCCTCTTTCTTTTGGGCTCCGATATAGGTTGGGACATTACAAGTATTTTCGCATCAACTTGCTATCGAGACAGGCAGATATTCAGGCATTTCAAGAGAGCATCGGATATGTCAGGTATCACATTGGGTGTAGTGGAGGATGAGTTTCATTTTATCTTCACATGCCCTACATACTATGAGATACGTGGTCGATATCATTGTTTGTATCGGGACACCCCCATTACCCTCCGTACCTTTTTGGAGTATTAGGATCCCAGATGTGTCGGCCTTTTACTACAAGAGATGCTTATGTGGAGGGCCTCTTTGATACCTTCGGAGGGTATTACTGATTCTGGCCAGCCTCTTATTACTAGCTTCTTTTAGAAGCGTGAGCGCAATGACCTATCAGATGATGAGGTAGTCATACCGGTGAGGGCGAAGGCCTAGCGTGCTCAGCCACCACCTCCTGCCAGATCTACACGAGCTTCCAGAGCTACCAGAGCTCCTTGGCACCAGCCACAGATCACAGCGTCTATGGGTATCAGACGTTTTTTCCGAGACTAATTTTTTATTCTTCCTCTTACTTTCCTCAGCAGAGCAGGCGGTTAAGCTCTAGCACCTGTACCCTCTTCAGAGCTGGAGGTTAAGCTGTTGTATGCTTTTTATGATTCTATGTTTGATGTGTCTTCTGACTAGCTAGAGAGATTTCTATATTGTTTTTTCCACTTAGACTAGCGTTTTTTATGTTGTCCGACATGGACAGTGCTCCTACGAGATATGTACTTATTTCTTCCGTCTTATGTGCCCTTGGGCACCCAACAGACATAAATATAATTTCTCTCTCTCTCTCTCTCTCTCTCTCTCTCTCTCTCTCTCTCTCTCTCTCTCTCTCTCTCTCTCGGCTATGGACGTGGCTAGCGTGGGCTGGCTGGCACAGCTGTGGGCGCTGGCTGGCGCTGATGGATCGCCACCATCACTCTTCCCTCTCCCCCGCTGTCACCATCGCTCTCCCTTCTCCCCTCCACGTTGTCTCTTGCTCCCCTCTCTTCGCTGCCCTTCATCTATACCTCCATCATCTTCCTCACCTCCCCATCTCCCTCACCTTCTCCGCTTTCTTTGCAGCCCTCTCTACCTCACCTCCATCGCTGTCCCCACACTCACCTTCTTGCAACATCTGCTGAAGCATGGCTGAATGGCATTCGGTGATTAGAAGGGGAAAAAAACCCCTCCTTCTTCCTTTGTATTTTCAGCCACCCCTATTGTGGCCCCAAACCCTTTTACCTTGCCTAAACCTTCCCCTCCTTTGTCGCTACCCTCCACTCCTGCAGCCTCTAAACCCTCTTCCACTTCCCCTACCTCTTCTACACTTTCATCTTCCTCTCCCTCCTTCACCCCTTTCTCCTCCTCCAAATCCTCAAGACCATCTTCATCCCCTTCGTCTACGTCTCTTTCTGATGCACTTTCATCTAGACTCCCTCAGTTCGTTGAATCTCTCCAACAGACCAATGAATCTATGCTTGCCTTAATCAAGCAACAAGCATTCCAAATCTCCACTCTGGAGAATACGGTTATGGCCCTCCAAGGCAAAGTCGGCTTTCTTGAGGCTGATGTTACTTACCTCAAGAGTGAATTGGAGTCAGATGAAGAGATAGAAGAAGTCGGCAATGCAGATTCGGAAGTCCTGGCAAAGCAATCGAAAAACTCTTGGGCCGATGTGCTCAAAGGATCCAAGCAGGTTGTTTCTGAATCTATTCAAGAACATCAAAAGAGGGATTTCAATGCCCTCAATGTCAGAATCAGAGGAGTTTCTTTTCCGGGTAAGGACCTCGTGGTTCAGGCAAATGCTTTCATTCAATCCACCTTTGGTCTCAACGAGGATGTCGTATCTGCAGCTTGGGTGGGTAAGCTCCAACCCACCACAATGTTTCTACATTTCAAGGATGCTTTGCTTCGTCAAAAAATTCTACGTAAAAGAGGCTGCCTAAAAGGATCTACCACCTATATGGATGAAGACTTAACGCCTATTCAATGGGCTGAGAGGAAGAAAATTATCGTAGATGCTAAGGCCAACGGTTTGCGGGCTCTCTTTCGAGACGGACGCCCAGTCTTAGTTAAAATTGCAGAACTTAAAAATTCAGATTGCCCTCCCTCTCAGGCGTGAGAGATGTTTGAGCTATAGCTTTCTATTTCCTCTCCTGCGTGAGAGATGTGCTTTTTCATAGCGAATTAAGTTTAAAATTGTGTTTAATCTGTTTTTTCAGTTTGACGGCACTGTTCCGTCTGGGTTCCATTTTCTATGATGTACTCCTCTTGTCTTATATGCCTTATGGCATGGAAAAGACGTTAATGAAATTTCTTCTTCTTCTTCTTCTTCTTTTCTCTCTCTCTCTCTCTCTCTCTCTCTCTCTCTCTCTCTCCCCCCCAAAAAAAAGTTATTTCCTAGTTACTTCTCCTTTTATTCTCTCTTTATTCATGTGTCAATATGCATGGTGTAGGATCTTCTCCCTATGACACATGTTGTGCAAGTGTCTCTAGTGCATGTGGTGACATGTCTTTGTGCATGTGCAAGGGGTGACATATACCTTACTTCATTGACGTGTCTTTATGCATGTAGACTTACATGACTCCTGTCCATGAGGTGTCACATGACTAGGGCCCTTGTCTTACTTTTGTTTAACTTGACTAAACTTAACCTTGGGGTTTTATAGCAAGATTCGATGTACCATAGGCCCAGGTATTATAGACAACATAACAAAATGACCATTACCTCCAACGCTACTTTCCCATAGTGCAAGCCTCACAAAATGATCAGCTTGGCTTGATGAAAGCCCCACTACCATATTTTGCTTGTTGAGCACCTGCATGCTTTTGTATCTAAGATGGTCATACCTTTCACGACACAACCCTTCCAGATCACCCTCCTTGGCTGTGTACGCATGCTGATTTGGGATAGTTGTGTATAATTTATAGACACCATCTTCTTGCATGTCCTTGACTTCAACCTCCAAGACATATTGAATCATCAAATTCAACTTTCATATTATGCTTGGGGACAACACCAACATGAAGAATGTTTGTTGCAAGCCTTGGTACATAAAGGACATTTATAATGACCTTTAGCCACACACACTTGTTGTCCATCACTTTAACTCTTCAATGGAAAGCGTATGACAAGCTATTGAAAACCAACGACACCAAATCCCTGTCAGCAACACCCCCCCTTCAACAATTGCAAGCTGATATCTAAGATCCTAGATCAATATGAGATGATCAATAAATCCCTTGAATCCATCTTGAGAGAGGAAGCTTGGTATTCTCAAACATAATTTTGACAATTGCCCAAGCTTAATTTGGTCCTCTTGCCAATCTTAGGTGAAGGATGATGCTATCCTTCAGTGAGAGATTTTAGCCTTCTTGCCCCTCTTTACATATAGTCCTTGAGTTTAGGTTGAAAAGCAACATCAGGTTTTGTACCTATTATGTAATGAACACTAGGAAAATTCCTAAGATGAGGATAGGAAAACACAACAGGAGACAAGTTACGAATAGAGCCACAGCTGATCTAGAATTAAGCTATGAAAGCATCACATAAGCAAGACTTAACCCTAGAAAGCAAGAAAGAGAGAGATTAAGGAGGCTAAAGAGAGAGATCAATATCATCAGCTGAATGACAAATGACACAGTTTCCCTACTTATAGCCAAGAGGAAGCCCTAAAAGGAAGCTTCCAGTGGCTAGGGCCCAACTGGGAGGGATAATAGTGCGCCCTCCAAGAAGGCCCCCACTCTCCAGTAATATGTCCAAATGGCCTAATAATGAATAATAAGGCCAAAGGCCAACCATATAGTCTGAATGTCACTAATGAATAAAAAAAGGCCCAAGGCCTGCTTATGCATACAGTAAAGTAACTGTAAATGTAAATGGACGCAGCGAATGTAATGAGCCGAGTCCATAACTCTCCCCGACACAAAAAAAAGACCCAACTGCCGAAAAGATAACCGGATCAAGTAGCAGCAAGCCCTGGTGCATCAACAGCTAGAGGAACATCTGATGTAGAGGAATCAACAAGTGCAACAAGAGCACAAGCCTGATCCGCAAGTAATGGTGTATGATAAAACACATGAATAGGCTCCCTTGTAGCCTCCTCAATAGGACAACCATCCCACTGGACCAAAAACTGAATCTGCCGGTGGCTCGACTATGGTATAGACGGACCTGTAATATAGCAGCAGGTAAAAATGGAAATAACTCTGGAGCAGTAGGAAACTCAGCATCACAAGGAGCGTCATCCTCAATAGCAGCACGTAATAAACTGACATGGAATACATCACAGGCGCGTGTGGAAGCAGGAAGCTGTAAGCGATATGTAACTGGACTAAGAACCTCCACAATGCGATAAGGCCCATAATAACGTGGTGCAAGCTTCTCAGTAGAAGCATGGCCCTGGACAAAATGATGACGTGCAAACCGTAAGCGTAGATAAACCATATCTCCAAGCTGAAACTCAACATGGCGGCGGTGACGATCAACTGAGGTCTGATAACGCTGCTGAACATGCTGTAAATGAGAACTGGCCCGAGTAATAAGCTCTCGAGCACCTGATAGAAAAGATGCAAGTGTAACAGGTGTATTCTCAGGAGGAAGAGGAATGCCAAGTAAAAGAGGTGTATAGCCATGAGATAATAAAAATGGAGAGACACCTGTGCTGGTACTAACAGAGCTATTATAGCTATACTCTGCTAAACATAAATGCTGATCCCAATCCTTCCCTGAAGGAGTAACAAAATGGCGTAAATAATCCTCAAGGATCCTGTTAAGGACCTCAGACTGCCCATCAGAAGTAGAATGATAAGCAGAACCCACAAAAAGCTGAACATCCAAAATACGCGTAAGCTCTGTCCAGAATATAGATGTAAACTTACTATCCCGATCAGAAAGGATAGTACGAGGAAATCCATGCAGACAGAAAATCTCTGATAGGAACAAACGTGCACACTGCTCTGCTGTGATAGTACTGCGAACTGGGATAAAATGTGCCTGTTTCGAGAACCTGTCAACTACCACCATACATGAATCGTGACCACGCTGGGTATGGGGAAGGCCAAGGATAAAGTCCATAGATATATCAGTCCACTGGCGATGAGGAATAGGCCAACTCTGGAGCAAACCAGCAGATTTAGAACGGGAGTACTTATTACGAAGACAGAAAGGGCAGGTACGAATAAGTACAGCAAGCTCAGATCGAAGAGAGGGCCAATAGAAATGGTCTTTGAGACGAGCATAAGACTTCTGAAAACCAAAGTGACCCCCAACAGGAGAGGAATGAGCATCTGACAACAACTGGGAACGGATACCCAAAGAACTAGGGATACAAAGAGAATCATAATGATAAAGACGATTGTCAATAATGGAGTAAACCTGATGAGGACTGGACGAAACAGGTGGGGTAGAACTATAAACATCACGAAAATCAGAACATGTAAGGTATGCTGCAGGTAGAGCATCAAACCATGGAGGAATAGTAGAAACGAGTGTATTTAACAAAGCTGGAAGACGAGATAATGCATCAGCAGCAGTGTTAGCACGACCAGGACGATACAATATGGAGAAATTAAAAGACTGTAAAAACTACAACCAACGAAATTGACGATCACTAAGGTTACGTTGAAAAAACAGATAACGTAAAGACCGGTGATCAGTAATAATGTCAAATGGGACTCGATACAGATAATGACGCCACTTCTTAAGAGCATAGATAATAGCAAGAAGCTCTTTCTCATGCACAGAATAACGTTGCTCATAAGAGCGAAGACGACGCGACTCATAAGCAATAATACATTGTGACTGGCGAAGTAAAGCACCCAAACCAACATTACTAGCATCAGTCTCAACAAGAAACTTCTGATCAAACTATGGTAAACACATAACGGCAACATCAACAACAGCACGACGAAGAGTATCAAACGCTGTCTGACAATCAGGAGTCCACAGAAAAGTACTAGACTTCTTCAAAAGTGCATGAAGAGGAGCTGCGATAGTAGCAAAATGAGGAACTGGACGACGAAGGTGAGTGGCTAACCCAAGAAACATACGAACATGATGAATATCAATAGGTATAGGCCAATCCTGGATGGCCTGAACCTTATGAGGGTCCAGACGAATGTGACCATTACAAATAAGAAAACCAAGAAACTCGATCTCAGAAACAGCAAAAGAACATTTAGACAACTTAGCAAATAACTGGTGGTGTACAAGTAACTGAAAGACCGAGGAAAGATGGGCAACATGCTCAACAAGAGACTGACTAAAAATAAGAATATCATCAAAATAAACCAAGACACAATGACCAAGAAGCGGACGTAAGACGTTATTCATCACATTCTGGAACGTAGGAGGGCCATTAGTAACACCAAAAGGAAGCACACGAAATTCATATAAACCAAGATGAGTACGGAAAGCAGTCTTATGTTCGTCAGAAGGGTGCATCCTGATTTGGTAATATCGAGAACGAAGGTCTATCTTGGAAAAGATTTTAGAGGTACCGAGCTGGTCAAAGAGGTCATCCATGTGTGGAATAGGGTACTGATTACGAATAGTCAACTTATATAAAACACGGTAATTACAAAGGCGTTTGGTACCATCTTTCTTATTAATAAGGAGAACAGGAGCACCAAAAGGGCTGTGACTAGGAACAATGAGACCTTGATCTAACAAGGCAGTAATATGGAGCTCAAGCTCATCACGCTCAGATCGAGACATACGATAAGGGGGACGGGAGGGAGGAGCAGAACCAGGACGCAAATCAATATGATGGTTCACGTCACGTAATGGTGGTAGCGTCGTAGGTTCTGAAAAGACAAAAGCATACTGATGTAATAAGTCAAAAATCACCTGAGGAACAGCTGCTGGTGTAGAAACTGGAGGAACTGGTACTGCCCGCTGAACACATAATAAGGCAGCACAATGAGCCTTCGGCAGGTTGCGAATAAACTGCTCTCCAGTAATCAACTGGAAGTCTCCCTGAGAATCAATGCCCACAAGTGAGTGTGTAACTACATCATGTACAAATGTCAATGTCTGCCGTGTCAAGTCCAGTGTAACGGCTCCAAGAGATGCAAACCAATCAGCACCAAGGATAAGATCATAACGCTCCATAGGGATAATGTAAAGATTTGCCTGTCCAGAGAAATCTCCAATGCGGTATGGTAAACGCTGAAACATCTGAGAACTAGGAAAAGAATGAGAACTGGCAACCTCAACTGTGAGAGGCTGGGAAGCAGGAACAGGTGAAGCACGGATCCGACTAGTGATATAACTGCTAATAAAAGAATGAGTGCTACCAGTATCAACTAAAGCAATATACTCTCGACCTGTAATACGCACACGTAACCGAATGGAGCGAGGACCAGGACGCCCTGTCCAAGTAGCATATGCAAGCTGAGCATGGCAAGTAGCAGGAAGTAAATCAGGGGAAGGCTCAGAGGATAAGTCAGGCTCATCAGAAATATGAATGTAGATATCGGAATCATCTGGAGTAGTGCCCTCATGGTAAAAAACAGCAGTAGTAGGGAGAGGCTGGCGGCAATCACGGGCAAGATGGTCAGGACTCTTACAACGAAAGCAAAGACGCTTCTGCTGAAGATCAGTGAACTCTGCAGACGTGTAACGTTGGACAAAAGCAGGTCGAGGAGTCGGAGGACGAGGAGGCGAAGGGGCAATGGAGAGAGCTGGAACAGAAGGGGCCGGTGTAGGGGTGAATGTAGCGGGAAAAGATGAAGCAGAAGGACGAGGTCGGGAGAAGCGGGAAGGAAGGGTGTCAGAGTACTTATGCTGTAAAGTACTGGCAAGAGACATCGCCTCAACAAGTGTGGTAGGACGGAAGGAAGAAACATCATAACGTAAAGCACCACGAAGCCCAGCAATGTAACGAGAAATAAGTCAGTGGGCTGTAGATCTGTGAAAAGATAAGAAAGCTCCATAAACTGACCTGTATAAGAAGCAAGATCACTGGTCTGAGTGAGACTACGGAATGTATCACGTTGGTGGTCAAGCCACTGAGGATCAATCATAGCATGGCGGAGGTCACGGCGAAAAGTATGCCATACATGGAGCCCTTCCCGATCAGGATCAACTCTATAAACTCGCCACCACGTGGCGGCACGTCCATCTAAATGTAAAGCAGCCAACTGGATCTCCCGAGGATCAGTCTTGGGGTAAATCTGAAAATATGTGTCAAGCTGTAATAGATCCTAACACCACAGTAGGGCAAACACTAACTGCTCCCTAACACCACAGTAGGGCAAACACTAACTGCTCCACCCAACCTTGCCTACTCCCTGATATAGAGTAAGCCCCTCCTAGCCCAGTGTGAGGACTGGTAGCATGCTACTGCCTAGTGTCGACTACGTGGCACTTACGTGGCCGACTGCACGTCGGGACCCAACTGGGGGCCCTATCCTGCTGACAGGGTCCCTAGGCTGTGTTAGGCCCGCCATGGCTATGGACCGTGCTGGGCACACTACTCACACTGTCTTGCCCTGTTGGTCATGTACGCTGGACACGACCCTGACCGTGGTATCTGACCTATCTGTGTTCTCTAGGGTTCGGCACTTGTTACGAGCTCGTAACACTCCCTCCCCCTTAAGAACCGTCTTGGTCCTCTAAGACAAATTCTGGAAAAATCTTGCGAAGGACGCTGCCTCTTTCCCAAGTGGCATTCTCAACAGGCTGATCATTCCACTTAACCAGATATTCTCGGTATAGAGTATGACGAGTCTGCGTCTCTCTACTATCAAGAATCTCCTCTGGTTCATGTGGAGGTTGTTGAGGATCCAATGGGAGAACTAGAACACTGTCCCCTACCAGATTGTCTGATCTGGTTAAGGCTTTTCGTAACTGACTTACATGAAAGACTGGAAAAACCTTACTGCTGTGTGGGAGTTCTAGTTCATAGGTGACCTCGCCTAGTCTCCTACTGATGGTAAAGGGACCACAATACCTTGGAGACAACTTAGCACACACTCCTGATTTGAGGGTTTTAGAGTCAACTGGGACTCTCAAGTAGACTTTCTCACCAGTGGAGAACTGCACATCCCGTCTGTGTGGATCTGCATAATACCGTGCTCGATCCTGGGATTGTCTAATCCTACGCTTAGCATGTTCTATCATCTGGTTTAGGTCTTCTAAAAAGTTTCTGGCTGCTTCAACTTTTTCTTGTTTAAACCCTACAGCTGTGGGTGAGCGTGGCTGAAAACCGTACATCAGCATAAATGGGTTGTATTCCGTAGCTGAATGTTTGGTACTGTTGTAAGCAAACTCTAATATCGAGAGATACTCCTCCCAATTAGTCTGCTTCTTGCTGACGTATGCACGAAGCATATCCTCCAGCACTTGATTTACCCTTTTTGTTTGACCGTCCGTCTGTGGATGGTCGGTGGTACTCATATTAAGTTTAGTATGGAGATGATGGAATACTGCCCTCCAAAAATTTCCAGTAAACTTACTGTCCCGGTCGCTGACTATGCCGGAAGGTAGACCGTACAATTTAAATAGCCCGTCTACAAACAACCTCGCTAACTCTGGAGCTCTAACGGTTGTTTTGGTCGGAATGAAATGAGCCATTTTGGTCAGACGGCCAACTGTGACCCATATAGCGTCATTACCCTTTTGGGTTTTAGGCAGGCCTACTATAAAATCCATGGAGATACTCTCCCATTTACCAGCTGGTATTTCCAAGGGATGCAACAACCCTCCTGCCTTTAAACGCCCTGCTTTATTTACTTGACATTTCTGGCAACTGGTTACATACTGGTGGACGTCCTTTTTCATACTGGGCCAGAAAAATTGCCTACGAAGAAGCTCATAGGTCTTTTGTATGCCTGGGTGTCCCGCGCTAGGATTGTCATGACATTCATATAGGACCTGCTGCCTATAATCCTCTGAATTGGGGACACATACTCTATCTCTATAGAGCAAGTACTCATCCTGAATGGAATACTGTTTCCATTTGAATCCTTGAGTCCACTGACCCTCAACCACTGGGGTTTGCTTGGGTAATACAGGCTCAGAATCCTCAACGTCATCTAACGACGTATACTCGGACTCATCATCATCCTCAACGGAAGCTGCCGTATTCTTGGATGAACTGGCACCAACCCCGGGAACTGGTTTTGGAGTCTGTAACTGTCTGTTCTGGACTGAGTTCCAGATAATAGAGAAGAATGCATCATGCTGGCATTTCCCTCTCAAGGACTCGAGTAACTCATTACGAATCTGAGTAAAACTCAGCTCGTTTATCATAGGCATTCTGCTAAGGGCATCTGCTACTGTATTGAATTTTCCACGTCTATATCTGATAGACATGTCAAACTCTTGCATCAACTCTGCCCAACGAGCTTTCCGACCTCTAAGCTCAGGTTGATTGCAAAGGTATCTGAGACTCTCATGGTCTGTCAGGACCTCAAAGTTGGCACCATACAAATAATGCCTCCAAGTCTTAAGGGCATGGACTATAGAAAAGAGTTCCTTTTCATAGGCACTGTACCTAGTCTGAGCTGGCTCGAGTTTTTTACTCTCGAACGCAACTGGTCGTCCACCCTGAGTTAGCACAGCACCTACTACAAAGTCGCTAGCATCTGTTTCGACCACAAATGGCTGATTGGGGTCGACGACTTTTAAAACTGGTGCTGTAGCTAAGGCTGTTTTGAGAGCATCAAAGCTCTCCTGTTGTGCGGACTCCCAAATGAACTCCTTTCCCTTCCCCTTAAGGAGATTTGTCATAGGGACTGCTATCTGAGCATATTCTTTGACAAATCGTCTGTAATATCCCGCCAGACCAAGAAAGATTTGAAGTTCCAAAATATTCTGAGGTCTCAGCCAACTGAGTATGGCTTTAACCTTATTTGGGTCCATCTTAATCCCATCTGAAGAGATAATGTGACCCAAATATGCTAGTTTTTCAACGAAGAACTCACACTTGGATTGTTTAGCATAAAGCTTATGCTTTCTGAGCAGTCGAAACACCTTTTTGAAGTGTTTTAGATGCTCCTTCCTCGTTTTGCTGTAGACGAGGATGTCATCTAAAAATACGACTACAAACTTACCCAAGTATGGTCTAAGGACACTGTTCATCAAGGTCATAAAGGTAGCTGGAGCATTTGTGAGCCCAAATGGCATCACCCTAAACTCATAATGACCATGACAAGTCCTAAAAGCTGTTTTCGAGACATCTTCCGCTTTTATACGGACTTGAGGGCTCTGTAATCTACGCAAAGACGCATAGACCCCTCCTTCTTTTTAAAAATTTCTTTTTAAATTGAAAGTCTTTCTGAGGAGGCTGCTCAGAAAGTGGTTGCTGTCTCGCCCTCTTCCTACCTACTGAATCATCATAGATTTGAGCATATCTGAGAGCTTGCTCAAGGGTAGTAGGCGAGTTTCTCTGGACCTCTACTTTATATTCATCTTTGAGGTCACGGACAAATCCCCTAATTTTCTAATAGTCATCCATATTTTTAATCTTTAAAATGGCTTCTCGATACTGCGAGGTATATTGGATGAGGGATTTATCCATTACCGTTCTTTCCCAGGCTTCCCAGGCTCTATCCAGTTCATTTTCTGGTAGAAATTCTCTTAGGAAAGCTTCTTCAAAAGCTTTCCATGACCGAGGAGTCTGCCCAGTCTCCTGGAGATTTAACCACCACTTATAGGCCATAGGCCCTAAGGAAAGACTGGCCTCAATTGCTTGCAAATGGTCAGGGGTCTGTTTAAGAGCATGAATGTTCTTCCATTTGCTGAGGAAGGTTTGTAGAATATCTGCATTTCTATCCTTCTCTTCCCCATTAAAAGTAGGAGGCTTTAAATCTTTAAAAACACTGGGGTGAGACCGTAAAGTCTCACCCGAAACTGATGGAAGTGGAGAAGGGGATAACTGAGAAGTGGAGGGAAGGCTTCCTTTCGCGGAACTCAAAATCAAGTTTTTGAGTTCAGCGAACGAGTCGTCCACACTGGACTTGAAATTGGCTAATGCCAACTTCAGATCATCCACTTCTGTTACCAATTGGAGGAACTGCTCCTTGGTAACCAGTTCGTCGAGTTCTTCGGCGAACTGTTCCTGTTCTTCTACTTCCATGGGTTCCTTCCCTTTTCTGTAAGCCAAGGCTTCTGTTTCAAGTTCGTCGAAGCCTCTCTCCGGGGGTTGATCAGGTCCCTGAGGAGTGGTCATCTTCGGAACTGAAAGAGAGCTACCTTAACTTCTGAAGGAAAAAAAAAGTCTAAAAGTCTAATTTACAACTGTACAAGGGAAAGGAAACTTAGCTCTTTCTAAGAACTGTACTTCCACAGAGAGAATACAGAAAAGCCCTTCTCAGCTTCTTTCTCAATCTGATTTGAGGTTGGAAAATGTGCAACAAGATCTGAAACTTTTGCTATCCCCCCTTGCTGGTCTGACAGCATCTCAATTTGTCCACTAAATGGCAAATCTGAAGTCCAAAAACCCTTCTGAATTCTGAAATTTCAGAAGTCTCCTATTCGCTGATCTGGTAGGAATCCTCTTGCTCCAAATCTCTGACGTTGGGGCCCAAAAACTTGTCCAAAAACCAGATTTTCAGAAGCACTGGCAGCGCTGGGCCTGCTCCTCTTTTTTGGCTTCAAACTCGCTGAGAACCAGTAACTTTTTCCTTGGAAATCAGATGCAGGTCTCTGACTGTACAGCGATGGAGGTGCTGGCTTCTTCCTACTCTAATTTCGCTGGGAAAACTATAGAGAATCCCCTGAACTCAGTTAGAAACAGCTGTTTTTCCCAGCGAGTTACCTACACTTGGAATCTGACTCCTTGCTACTGTGATTTCTCAGTCAAAATCAAAAGTTTGAAGGCTGCTCCTACAGCGATCCTCCTCCTCTATTCCTCTTTGAGAATCTGAGAAACACTTCCTATCTTCTGATAGCTTTCTCTACTGCTGCTCCTAACTCCCTAGGATGGAGATGGCTCTGATACCAGTGTAATAGATCCTAACACCACAGTAGGGCAAACACTAACTGCTTCACCCAACCTTGCCTACTCCCTGATATAGAGTAAGCCCCTCCTAGCCCAGTGTGAGGACTGGTAGCATGCTACTGCCAAGTGTCGACCACGTGGCACTGACGTGGCCGACTGCACGTCGGGACCCAACTGGGGGCCCTATCCTGCTGACAGGGTCCCTAGGCTGTGTTAGGCCCGCCATGGCTATGGACCGTGCTGGGCACACTACTCACACTGTCTTGCCCTGTTGGTCATGTACGCTGGACACGACCCTGACTGTGGTATCTGACCTATCTGTGTTCTCTAGGGTTCGGCACTGGTTACGAGCTCGTAACACAAGCTTAGCAAACCAATTCTCTAATAAGTTCCCGTCAGAGGAACCGGAATAGGTAGCAAGCTGTACCCTATCACGAAAGTCTCGAGCAAAGTGTGGCTCAGGAAGGGGGGGACGAGGAAAGAAACCAGGAGGTGGGTTAGATGGAATGAACGGTCCACCACTAGGCTGACTAGCAGAAGAAGATGGAAATCCAAATGGAGGGGGAGTCCCAAATGTAGGAAAAACAGGAGCTTTACCAGGACCATGAGGATGTAAAGAATCAATCTGTGACTGCATAGTAGCAAAGCCGGTCATAACTGAATCGAAGCGAAGAACGAGGCCAGAAAGGGTCTCATCCATGCGACGAAACTTATCGGATAAGGTTTCCTGAGTAGTCTCACTCGGGGTAGGTGAATGTGCCATAATGATAGTGGAAGGAATAGACGAAAACTTGAGGGAGCGGACTCTTGTCGTCACCCCAAATTAGCCTATTACAACCAATATTATCACAACTGAAAAAAAAACAGACAGCAATGAACAATGGAGAAGCTGTAAAAATGCGCTGGACAGCCAGGGATACAATGTGAATTTGAAAGAGTAAACGGAGTCAGAATTGCTGAAAATGTGGTGGAGAATGAGCGCGCGACAGCCTTTTGATAAGCTGTAAAAGATGGCTGGAATTGGAGAAAAAAAAAGGCAAAAGTGACAAGTTGGGAGTGCTGAGGCAGCGATTTACAGGTTGAAGAATTTTAGCTGTTTGGAATAGCAAATGATGTCGGAATTGGGTAGTTTTTGGATGAGGATGGGCTCTGGACAGTCAGGGAACTAACTGTGGAAGATGGCTGCAAACTGGAAAAATATCAGACGAAAGTGATAGGTCGGAAGGCAGGGACAGCGATGGAAAGGAAGAGGAGGAGCGTTGGGCAGCAAAGAAAAGAGGGGACAAAACAGGGGGAACGCTGGGCAGGAAGGAGTGGAAGGAGCAGCGATGGAATAGGGCTGTCAAAACGGTAATGGAGCTGTAGGAACAGCGATGGAGGAGCAAGGCAAGGCAGCAAAGAAAAAATTCTAGATTGTGCTCAGAAAAGTGCTCTGATACCAAGTTACGAATAGAGCCACAGCTGATCTAGAATTAAGCTATGAAAGCATCACATAAGCAAGACTTAACCCTAGAAAGCAAGAAAGAGAGAGATTAAGGAGGCTAAAGAGAGAGATCAATATCATCAGCTGAATGACAAATGACACAGTTTCCCTACTTATAGCCAAGAGGAAGCCCTAAAAGGAAGCTTCCAGTGGCTAGGGCCCAACTGGGAGGGATAATAGTGCGCCCTCCAAGAAGGCCCCACTCTCCAGTAATATGTCCAAATGGCCTAATAATGAACAATAAGGCCAAAGGCCAACCATATAGTTTGAATGTCACTAATGAATAAAAAAGGGCCCAAGGCCTGCTTATGCATAAAGTAAAGCAACTGTAAATGTAAATGGACGCGGTGAATGTAATGAGGCGAGTCCATAACTAGACATGTAGGAGCAAAACCTCCCAACCAAACCTGGATCAATCCCGGATCTAGCCCCTGAGCCATTGCAAGTGAATGCTTGAGGAGAAGAGAGAGACTGGTAACCTGAACTTAAGCCTAAAAGTGTCGATGGGCAAGTTTCTACTCCAATATATAGAGAGCAGAGGCTTGTGCACTCACTTATGCAATCCCCATGTAATCCGGCTATAAATAGGTCACAACTCCCATGCAGTCTTCATGCATACATCAGTCACACGTACATGCGCTGCTCCATATGTCACAATGAGAGTGTCTGGTGCCTGTCAAGGTCATTAGTCACAAACTTGCCTTGACATGGAATTAAATCGAGGCGTAACCAACAATCTTGAATACCAGAGGGCCGATTTTCCATATTAGGACTATTCCAAATCTTGAGTTACTTTTGGAAAAATAGTGCAATATCCAATTTGTTTGCTATGGCTGTCATCCCCATAATGATAGCTCTCCATTAGTACCAATTGCAATCTGAAAAGATCTATTTTGCTTGTAGGTTGCCCACTTTCAAGATTAAGGTGCTTATTCAAGGATCTAATCAGGCATGTTGAAACCTGTACATCATCCTATATAGCATCATAACTCTGATAGATGATAATAAACATATCGGATAAACAAAAATCATTCATATTCATGGAGATTCAAGAAAGTTAGCAGACATCAGAGCTCAAGGTCCTTGACAAGAGAGATGGATTGCAGCAAGTGATTAATTGACTAGGAGGAGGGTGCGGTAACCCCGCAAGATCCAAAAGATCTTGGGTGCCACATCGTACATGCATGATAGTTATCCACGAGGTGTCACCTACTAGATTCAGCTCTAGGTGTCAAGTAGACCATGTGTCTTGCATGACCTACTTGCTAAAATTTGCATTAGAGGTGTTGACAATGTATTCAATTAATATCCCGATGAGGTTTGATTCAAAAATTAGCCCCTACCTTCACCAATTGAGCTGGAATCTATAGCAAGTTGGAGCTTGCCCAAACTGGCCTATTGCTAGAGAACTATTCACTATCTTGCCAAGTTTTTTTGATGCCAATTGATGCTTCAATTATAGCACATGTCGGCTGCCCAAACCCTAGCTTTACACTTCCTATAGGCTGAAAGAATCACATACCATGGTTGCTCCGATACGGCTTTCCAAGAATCAGACCACTAGTCTATGACCAACAATATTCTTGTGGCTCTGCACCCTTGATCCACATCGGGGCTCTAATACCAGATGAAATTGACAAAGGTTCTCTAGCAACCAAAGACTTAAACACAAGTAGTTGTATTAACTTCAAATTGTGAGTATTTACAAAATCACATTGTAGGCAACACATGAATGGACATGGTTGCCATTGTGCGAGTGTTGCATCTGGCTCAATGAGGCACATACATGGTTAAGGCCTAAAAGACGAAAATGCATCAAATTGGACTTTTATATATAGTAGACCTCCTTTTCAAAATCTGTATCGATAAGTCTTTTGGAATAGCAGGAAGGTAAAGGAAAGATCCAAGAGTTGTTCGATAAGGGATTTGCAAGACGTTAATAGCATCGATTCTTCTTGTGGATGCGCATAGACAATCATGCTCTAGATGAAGCCATAATAAAGAATAGTATTCTTTGGCTAGGACAAAAGATAACTTTGACTTATTATTTAGTTGGATAATTCTCTAAAATTAATAAGTGGATATTTTCAGTTTAAAGTGAGAGAAGTTGATACACTTATTATTTCTTATAGAGCTAACTTCTAAGCATGGGCATTTAAGTTTATGTTACACCTTTTATTTCAACTATTGTTCCAATTACATGCTGGATTGTTTCAAGAATACATAGTTCCAGTTTATTGAGGTATACTTGACATTCTTGTGTATGTTGAGGCACATGAAGATAACTTGGTTTATCTGAGGAAGTGTTCATATGCAAATATGTCTATGCGATATGCACCTAATTTCATAGGCGGCTAAGAAGCCATTTGTGACAAGCACATAGGATTGTAGAGGGCAGGGAACGAAATCCAGAAAGAATCTTAGAAACAAGTCAAATTGACTGATAAGTGCCCCAATTGACACAATATTGGCAAAAAATATAACTGTCGATACCCTATAGGTTGAACCATAATCATTCATATTCTGTATAGATTGTTCCATTATATTGTTGTGCAGAGAGAGAGAGAGAGAGAGAGAGAGAGGGTAATTGTTTGGCCTCATGGGATCACCTTCTTTGTACACCAGGAGAGAGAGAGAGAGAGAGAGAGAGAGAGAGAGAGAGAGAGAGAGAGAGAGAGAGAGAGAGAGAGATTTTTATCGTAAAATAAAGCCAATCAACTATGAACAAACTTGATTGGGGGGGCTTTTGTCATATACTGATGCATTTTCAAATGACAGATTCACATGAATACTCCATCGGGATGGAAAGACTCTATCCCGGCATGGATAAAGTTTGCCGTACAAGCTCCTGGTGAGATTCCCTACAATGGAATATACTACGACCCTCCAGACAATGTGAGCAGTCTCTTGTTGCTCAAGTTGCCTTCTTTTCTTTCATGATGGCAAGCAGAACTTTTTCAAGGTCTTTGTTGATAAAACTCTACCTATAAAGATTCTAACCTAGCTAGCTTTCGATTTTTTATGGCGCTCCATATATAAATTCTCGAGTAAACTCTGCCTTAATGATGGTTTATTCATGATATAAGTTTTTGGCTACAACTTCTGATTTTATTCCCGCTGTGGCTATGTCCATTAAGAGCAAGTAAGCGTCCCTTGGACGTGGACTGTGGCTGGATATTGCAGTAAAACCAATCTTAAAAGGTTTGCTTGTGAGGTCTAATTCAACATACGAATAAACTACCTACTTTATACTTAGTCTCTCGAAGGTATGCTGGTACCTAGATCAACATTTTCTTCTTAGTAATGAACCACTGAATAGGATTCAAGGTTCTTTATCAATACGCAATTACTTGGGCTATGTTCTTCGTCATGCACTAGCCGGGGGCTGTTTTCAAAGCCGGATATATGTTCTTCATCGGACATGTTCAGCTGGAGAACTAAATTAGTAGCATTCTGAAATTGAATGTTTCTTGCCATTCTAAGAGAGTGATGCATCAGACACCAATTACAAGATTGTCCGCTTGCTGATCAGGCACCTAACTGTGCCCCCCAAGACTAGGCAGCCTTTTTTCCTAATTTTTCCAGCCCCTTGCAGCATTAAAAAAGTGACTTTTAGAAGTCAGGATCTTGTGCTCATCAATGTATAATCCGAAGAGACTGGGTGAGAGGGAACATCCTTGTTTTACCCCTATGGTGCTTCAAATCCATTTTGAGATGCCTGTATCCCTCCCAAAACGCCCCAACACTCTCTCGTAGAGTGCCATGAGAGTTAGCACCATATTTGTGGAAAAACCCAAAATGCGCAATCTTTGGATAAGCAAAGATCGCGGAATGGAGTCAATGGCCTTCCTAAAGTTAACAAAGCAGCAATATACTCTCTCCCTCCTATGTCTAGCGTCCTCAAATTCTAAGAATATGCACATTTCATGGCTACCGCTTCTCATTTGTCCCCTGACCAGTTTTTTAAAACAATAAAGGAACCACCAAAGGGGTAAATATATTATGTTTTCGAGGCATATGATATCAATTTCCATAGTACTCTTAATAAAGGTTGGGTAATCTATACATACATGTGTTGCGCGATGATTATTTTATCAATAAACATATTGAAATAATAAGAGGATTAATATTCACTACAACAAAACCAGCTTGGATGATTTCAGAAATTTGGGAAGAAACGTAGAACGTTCAATTTGGGACAATCAGGGACAAACGTGGATGGACGTCAAGAGAGGATCTATAAGGGAGATCAATGCAATGGTTGATGTAAAAAGACATTGATATTCTGAAGACATAGGAACTAAATTCGATTGTATCTCTCCACAAGATTCAAATGATTGAAGATTATGAGATGGTTGAGTTCATGCAATATAAAGTAAGCTATAAGTTCTCACTACTCTAGCTCCACGTGTTTCATTGAGTTCTAGTACATTGTTGCACCTTAAATAAACCCAACCTCTACTAGGCTCTAGGTATACGGTGAGGCCACTTGCAATTATAGGTGTTTCTTATTCTTTAAAGAACCCTATTTCTAGCTTAAATCTCTCCTCAATTAGTTTTGAGCCTCCTCCCTCCAAATTTGGTTCTAACTAAGATCCATGAACCACATGACCTTCTATAAACCTTAAACTTTCTCTTGGTTGGCATTATTTAAACACTCAAAAGTGTAGACTAAAGTTTCTTTATGGTGATTTAGCTTTAATTAAAATTCCTCTAAAAGCAAGTGCCTTGTTGATGGCATGAACAATATCAAATTCAATTCTCATTTCACCATGTGGACATATATCTTCCATATATTTCACGTATTCCACAATTATAATATTCAAATATTCTATCACATTGTGGTGAGTTCAAGACTACTCAAGTGAAACTTTTAATGGAAGTTTTAAATTTAATTTTTAATGCTAGGGAAAGGTTCTCAATAGCCCGTTGTAGGATTTTCAATGTTGTTTTGATGCTTAGGGAAAAAATAATTCCTAGTTATGGTCTTTAAACATTTATTGAGCAAAGTTTTGTAATGATGTCTTCCTATTTCATTGAGGCCTTTTCTTTTCACAGGAGAAGTACAAATTTCAACATAAAAGTCCAAGACGCCCTGACTCTCTTCGTATCTATGAGGCACATGTTGGCATGAGTAGCACGGTTAGTCATTTCAACAATTTCTTCTGTTTTTTATGGTCTTGTTTGTTAGATGTTGATGTTGATTGAATGCGAGTTTTGCAGTTTTACCTAGAGCACAACTTACAATTTTCTCGTCGCAATAGAAGCATCTCTCGTATCGTAAGTGCGACACATCGTGGATCCTCGTAGGTAACAAGTGAGCTCAAGGTGACTGGTGCGTCTCTAAACAAACAATAGGATCTCCCACGAAACTCATTATAGGCTGGGCACATGAAGATAAAGTGTCTCCACAACGCCTAGGGAACATAACCGGCAGATCTTGTTCTCTTGTGGGGTCCCCTGAAATCGCCCAATCTCAATCTGAAGCTAGTGTAAAGAGACATGAAACTGTCCCAATATGAATCTAAGACCATGTGATAATGCAAAACATAGGTAACGTGGTAGACATGGGATCCTTGATACTCTCTCATTGAGCGCCATCACTGCTAGAACTCTGTCATCAGAAAACCCAAGGTCTCGTATGCACTGGATAAGTAGGGAGCGTGGGATAGAGTCAAAGGCTTTCCTGAAATTCACAAAGCAATAATAAACTTGCTCTCTCTTGTGTCGAGTTTCCTCAATGATGGCTCTGAGAGTAAAGATATGATCTGTAGTGGAATAGTGGACTCTAAACCCAGCCTGGCCCATGGCATGTAGTCTCCTAGTCTTTGCCTCAGTACTTACAACTGACTATAGAATAGTACCATAAAGCCTCACAATCATGTGCCCAATCATAAGAGTCTGATAATTACCAGGATTCATAGGATCACCATTTTTGTGTATAGGATGAATGATATTAGCACACCAAGAAGAGGGGAAACTAGTAACAACGGCTTGATTGAGTAAGGTGGCTAAGAGAGTGGATAACAAATCAGCAGCATAGATTAATAACTCAGATTCAAGATAATCTATATCATTGGCTTTACATGTGTTCAGTTTTTTGATGGTATATAAGGAGGTGGCATAATCAAACCATACGCGCAAGTCATCGAACAATGACGGGTGGGCCTGTAGACTTGACCGGTGACTCGTGAACCTGCAGGGTTGCCACGTGTCATGATCTAGATGTGCACATGGCTTGGAGTCTCTCTCCTTGGAAGTATACAAGGGGAGGAGGACTCATTTGCCATCCATTCTATCTACCTAGGAGAAGGTGGATGGAGAGCGTGTGCACGGCCAGGATGAGTGCTAGCTTGAGGCAGGAGATGGCTGAGAGCCTAGGCAATGGTACGGGACATTGTCTAGGATGGAGGTTGGATCTCGCTTGATAGGGTCACAGGCTAGGGCACGGAGGGTGGACCCGGATTAGGTCCTATGGCTGGATGGAACGTGAATCGTTCGGTCTCTTGTGGTTAACCGGCACCTGGAGGTTTGCAGTAAGTAGAGTTATAACATATGGTATCAGAGCCACTGCATGCTGAAAGCAGGTGCGTTGATCCGTAGTTGATTTCTGGTAAATTTCGAATCATTTGAGGGAATTCAATTTGGGAAAGAAATGTGTTTTTTACACACTTTTCCGTTTCCTTCTTTGTGCTGTTTTTCGAGTTTTTTAATGGATTTAAAAAAAAACAGTCTGGACTTAGCGGAACCCTGCCACGTGGCACTGTCCAGGACTGGACAGGTGGCAGACTGCTGCAGATCCCAGTTCCACTCAGTTTCAGAGTAGCGAACTGCTATTCCGCGGAACCCCCACGTTTTTTCTTTAAAAGAAAAGAGGTGGTTTTCTTTCTAGTTCCGCTGACCTGCAGCAAAGAAGGGTCTGTCCGCAGGCAGAGGAGAGAGAAAACCAGCGTTGGGGGGGGCTGGGGGATGAAGGCTGCCGCCAACTGGCAGGTTTGCTGGTAGGTGGCCAGGATAGCTTATGTGGAGGCCTAGGTGGCAAGGTAACGCCACATGGCAGTGGGTAGGCAAGTATGAAGAGGGAGGCATGCCTCTCCTATGCAAGTTTTCATGAGAAGATGAGGTGGAGGTGGTGGTGCATCCTTCTTCTTCTCTTGCTCTTGAGATATGGATCCTAATCCTACCACACAGCCTACGTCTCATGCTCATGAGGTAACGGCATCTACCTTTACCATGGATTCCGATTCTTTATTGCTTGCAATTAACAATCTACAACAGCAGATTGTTGATTTGCAATCAAAAAACTCTCGGGATCAGCATGATTTGAAGGAGTTGACGCAGTTAAGGCAGCTATTGCAACCCTTGTTCACCACTGAGATTTTTGCTGGGGAAAAGAAGGATATAAGTTCGGAGGTAGTGTTGCCATGGATCGATCGATGGAATTCGCACTTTTCCATGCACTTGACAACAAGATCAATCTAGCCGTCATGTACCGGCGAGGTAAAGCTTTCACGTGGTGGCAAGATTTGAGGGGTAATCCTGAGTGTTCCTAAGAATTGGGAGGACCTTTGTAAGGCCTTTAAGGCGACGGAAAGCCAAGTTTGGGACCGGATAGTCCCACGTCTACTGATTCAAATACAAGCCTATAAGGATAAATTAGACTTTCACATTATGAATCTAGATAGGGTAGATGTAATACTTGGAAAGGAGTGGTTCTATGAGAGGAACAAGGCTATGAAGAAAAACTATGTAACTCACAGTTTGTCGTTCTTGCATAACGGCTCACTCATAGAATTAAATGGAAATGTTGATATTTCTACTCCTTATATGCTTTCTGCTTTAGAAACAGTTAAATGTATGGATGTTGTGGATTGTAATTCTTACTTATGTTGGTTAAAAGATTTTACCTATCATGAAGAATGTAATTTGCAATTTTACAATCTCCAAATGGAATTAATGTCTAATAACCTAAAGCAGGAAAATTCACCAGAAGGTGAAATCTTTAGGAAACTTAGGCAAGAATTTAACGATGTGTTTCCTGAGCAGCTTCCTGAGGGTCTTCCCTCTTCTAGGGTTGTGGACCATGGTATTAAACTAATTCCTGGTAGTTCTCTTATATCATTGTATCCTTATAGGATGAGTACTACTGAAGAGGATGAGGTTTATAGGCAACTGCAAAATCACCTTAAGATGGGCCATGTAAGGCCTAGTAAATCTCCTTGGGGGGCACCTGTGCTCCTAGTTCATAAAAAAGATGGAGGTACTCGTCTTTAAGAAATTAAACAAGTTAACGATTAAAAACCATGATCGTTTGCCGCGAATGGATGAGCTGGTTGATCGATTACATGGTGCAAGGTACTTCACCAAAATCGATTGAGATCAGGGTATCATAAAATTCGTATAAAGACTGAGGATGTTGAAAAAACCGGGTTTAGAACTAGGTATGGACCATTATGAGTTTCTGGTTTTATTGTTTTGGTTTGACAAATGCTCCAGCAACTTTCCAGCAGATGATGAACGATCTTCTTTGTCCATATCTAGGAAAGTTCGTCATAGTTTACTTAGATGATATTCTCATCTATAGTAAGACTTTGGAGGAGCATGAGGAGCATCTCAGGACCGTCTTATAGTTACTTAGACAAGAGAAGCATTTTGCCAAAGAATCCAAATGTGTTTTCTTCCAGAAGAGATTCCTTTATCTCGGTCAAGTTATTTCGGACCATGGGTTGGAAATTGACCCAAATAAAGTCTGACAAGTTCATGAATGGCCAATCCCTAAAACAAACCGAGAGGTTAAGTCCTTTTTGGGCTTTACGGGGTTTTTCATAGATTCATCTTGCGCTATGCATTAATTGCATTGGCCTTGACAAATGTCCTCTAAGGGGCTAAGAGAGTTAGCCGGCACAGTAAGTTCGGTCCTTCGGTTACTTGGATTGAAGAGTTGAATCTATTTTACACATAGTGGATCCTAACAAGCCTTTTGTGCTTGAGACGGATGCCACTGACTATGCTATAGGTGCAGTCCTATATCAGGATGGTAGACCGGTTGCTTTTGAAAGCAAGAAGTTAGATCCTGCTCAAAGGTGGTATTCCACCTATGACAAGGAGCTTTTTGCTGTGATTCATGCCCTGAAAGTTTGGAGACATTATTTGGATGGCTCCCAGTTTACCATAGTTATTGACCATCAAGCGTTAAAGTACCATGCGGTCAGTAACTATGGTCAGAGGTGCTCCAAGAATTTCATTATGACATTGAGTACTGGAAGGGCACTTCTAATAGTCTCACGGATGCCGTAAGCCGGATTGGAGAGGTTAATCAATTAAGCTTTTCTAAGATCCAATTTGAGTTATATTTGTCCTTAAGAGATTTGTGTAAGACCGATAGGTACTTTGGTCGTATTTGCCTAGACGACCTGGCGGGTTCTTCTAGATCTAGTGATGAGCTTGGAATGCAGGATTCCAAGATTTCTCCTCATGACTAAATATTAAGAGACTATTCCATAAGGAATGGGTTACTTTTCCAGAATGGAAAGGTTTGTGTGCCAGAAAATGATGACATTAGGGCCCAAATCCTGCATGAGTGTCATGACAGCCCGTGTGCAGGGCACCCTGGGTCACAAAGGACGCTTGACTTAATAATAAGGAACTTTTATTGGCCAAACTTAAAAAGTCAAGTGGAGGCATATGTTCGCAAGTGTGGACAATGCCAGGTTAATAAAGCTGAAAGACTTAAGGCAGCTGGTTTGCTAATGCCCTTGGAAATTCTCGAAAGAAAGTGGGAAAGTATTTCCATGGACTTTGTGGTTGGGCTACCTCGGACGGGGAAGCAAAATGATGCTATTTGGGTTATAGTTGACAGGTTAACCAAAATGGCGCAATTCATACCAACCAAGCAAACTGTCAAAGCTTCTGAACTTGCTCAGCTTTTCGTTGAAAAGTTGTTCAAGTTGTTTGGTTTGCCGAATGACATTGTTAGTGATCGAGATCCTAAGTTCACTAGCCAATTTTGGCAGACGGTCTTTGAGTAATTAGAGACCACGTTAAGTATGGGGTCATCAAATCATCCTGAATCGGATGGTCAGACAAAGAGGACGAACCAGTCTATGGAAGATATGCTTTGAGCATATGTTTCCAGGAGACAGTCGGATTGGGAAAGGTACCTTCCAATGATTGAGTTTGCGTATAACAGCGCAAAGCACTCAATGACGGGTTTTAGTCCATTTTCTCTGATGTATGGAGGGCTCCCATTTCAGTGGGCTTCAAAGGCCTAAAGGTTGAAGCAGCAGTAGATTTCTTGCATGATATGCAAGAAATGTTGCTTGTTGCTCGCGAGAACGTAAACATGGCTCAGGATAGAGCCCAGTTTTACGCCAATAAAGCGACAACCTAGGGTCTATGAGGAGGGGGCTTGGGTATATCTTAGAATCCCAAAAGACTCTAAGGTACTAAAGATTGGAAAATGTCCTAAGTTCTCACCTCGTTATACAGGTCCATTCCGTATAGTAAGGAAACTTCATCGTAATGCTTATCAGCTGGAACTTCCCGATGTTAAGGTACATCCCGTTTTTCACATTAGTCGTTTAAAGGAACGACTTGGTGGAAAGGATGACTTGATAGTTCAGGAGGACTTAGGTCAGCTTGAGGACCTGACATCCTTTGTACCTACGGAACCACAGGCCATTGTTGATGTACGTCAACGTGGGCTCAAAAACCGGCAGGTAACTGAGTACTTGGTTTGTTCGTGGAAAGGAAGTTCCTAGGAAGATGATACTTGGGAAAAAGAACATGACCTTAGACTGAGATTCCCAGATTTTCTTCCTCAGATAAGGAATTTTCCAAGGAGAAGGGAATGTTAGGGACCCAACTCCCTTGGGTCCCAAATCCAAACTTGAGACTACACAATGACTGGGCCTGTAGACTTGACTAGTGACTCGTGAACCTGCATGGTTGCCACGTGTCATGATCTAGGTGTGCACATGGCTTGGAGTCTTTCTCCTTGGAAGTATACAAGGGAAGGAGGACTCATTTGCCATCCATTCTATCTACCTAGGAGAAAGTGGATGGAGAGCGTGTGCACGGCCAGGATGAGTGCTAGGTTGAGGCAGGAGATGGCTGAGAACCTAGGCAGTGGTATGGGACACTGTCTAGGATGGAGGTTGGATCCCGCTTGATATGGTCACAGGCCAGGGCACAGAGGGTGGACCCAGATCAGGTCCTATGGCGGGGTGGAACTTGAATCGTTCGGTCTCTTGTGGTTAACCAGCACCTAGAGGTTTGTAGTAAGTAGAGTTATAACACCAGGAGTCTATTGGTTCGTACTGTTCATGCATACATCATTGTGGGTGTGACCAAATTAGCAAAATAGTGACACCTTGTCTTCATGTCTTAGATGTACTTCTGAAAGCATAACTGCTCCATATAGATTAGATAACACTAGAACTTCTCTAGTGGACTGATGGATGCCTGCCTCTTGCTGAAGATGGTCCTATAAAGAGCGCAGAAAGACATACATATGTAAAACCATCTCTAAGTATTGTGCTCATATGCTTCTTGTGCCTGTAGGGGGAGTTATGTAAAGACCATCGCCTTGGTATTTGCTGTTTTCACCTCTCTAAGTTCTCAATTGACAAAATCTAAACAATTTATCAATATGTTTCTACAGATCCTTTTGAGATGAATTATCAAAACCACATTATGAGAATTTGAAGGTTAAAAAGTCTTCTAATCTAATACCTGTGCAATCCACTCTCAGTGATGACAACCTCCAACGTATCAACGTCTAGCTTAAAAAAGTGGATTTCCTTGGATGGTGCTAGTGGTTATCTTAGAAATATGATATATAATTTGGAATGATCTATCACTTGCTATTGTAATGCTATGACATAAATGATGTGAACCATTGTAAGATGCAGGTTACAGAGTTGTTGACATACAATCATTGACATGTCACGGTGCTGGATCAAATGCAGAGTAACAATATACTCTCTCTTTCTTGGACTTGAACACCCCAATAATCGCCCTAAATATTCTATACAGTAGAGTGTTGTCTGGATTCTGACTCTAATCAAGGCAGCCATGAAAATTGCTTCATAGATGATACAACTAAGCTAACAAAGCCAATCATGATGCTGACTAAATCATCTGGTTTCATGGGGTTGTAAATTCAATGGGTTGGGTGCATAATGTTACGGCACCAAAAAGATGGAAAGCCAGATACGACAATGATTTCAAGGAAATCAGTGGGGGGCGGGGGGGAGGGTACCAATAACATGGATAAAAAGCTGTGGATCCATACCACTAAACCCATACTCCGTGTTTTTCTCTAACACCAAGAAGGTGGTAACTTGATCTGAAAATTTTAGGGACAAACTACCATTCATGAATGACGTGCATCTGAGCAAAATTTAGGGATTGCGGACTGAAAAATCCAAGCAATTGATGGCTTTGATCTTCTGCAAACTTCAGGTCACAAAGTGTTTGTTCTGAAGTGTGTTAAATTATTACAAAAGTGATATAGCATGTGTTGGGCTGAATTTTGCAGCAAATGAAGATGTGCTACATCATACCACTAGTTGAGCTGTGAAAGCGTGTCAAACTTTAAATCAGATAATGTTGCAATTTTGCTGAGAAGTACAAAATCAAATATTTAGAGAGATCAAGTCATCTGAGATCATAGAATAAGCACAAGGAATATCGAAAGTGTCGAAAACACTCAACAGGTGGTTAGTGACCTTTGGTCTTGCATGTTTTGTTTATTATATTTGCAACATCTTTGATGTCCAAGAACATTTTCTGGTATGTTTTCAAAAACCGGTAGAGTAAAGCTACTACATAGTGAATCAGATTATCGATCCCTTTATTACATACTAGCTGATGGAGTTTCTTCTAGTTGGGCTTTTCTTGTATGCATGGTCATAGGCTTTTGTCAACCACAGTTTGGGACCCAACTCCCTTGGGTCCCAAACCCAACTTGTAATTGAACGTCGACTGCGCCCGTTGACTTGACCAGTGACTCGTGGACCTGCATGGTCGCCACGTGTCGTGATCTAGGATGTGTGCTAGGCTTGGAGAGTCCTACCTTGGAGGTATACAAGGAGAGGAGGTCTCATTAACCATTCATTCTATCTACCTAGGAGATGGTGGATGGTGACGCTTGTGCACAGCCAGGATGAGTGCTAGCCTGAGGTGGGAGATGGCTGATGGCCAGTGGTAAGGGACGCTGTCAGGGTTGGAGGTCGGATCTCGCTTTTTACCGGTCCCGGGTCATGGCATCTGGATTGGATCCTACGGCGGGGTGGATCATGTGACGTTCGGTTCCTGTTGGGTACCGGCACCTGGCGGTTTGCGGCGGGTAGTGGTTGTAACAACCACATACTTACTTGCAGCTACTGATTTATGTACAAAGAATCGATTGACTCGCTCTGCGAGCTGCCAAAGCGCAATTTATACATTCACATCTCAGAAATCTGTTCCAACAAAAAATGTCGGGACCTGCTGTATGTTCTGTACCGTACGTTCAGGAACGAGTATTGAAATTTAAAAAAAAAGAAAACATAGCAGGTCCCTGATTTCCAGACAGTTTGGTTTTAGCATTTTCTGGGGAGTGCCCCTAGCTGCAAGAGGGCGACCAATTGAGGGATGGATCTCCTGGCCAGATTTTGTCAGATTCCAGAATGGGCAACTATGACATTGACAAGTACGGACAAATGAATGCACGCAACATCCTGCAGATGTTGAACTAAAACTGTTTGACTTTACCTTTCACAGTTTCAGCAAATTTATCCAGAAAGAAGGGCATTGATGTTTGTAGCTCAAAATGAATTCGGCATAGAGAAGTTCTCTGCACAAATATCAGATCCTTGCATACAATCTATTTAGAACTTTATCTGCCCTTGTCACAGACCAGTGGCTCATTAATTAGATTTTGTGGTTTTTTACGTATCCCTGAAGGCCCCTAAAAGGATCCCCATGAAGATCTAAATCCCCCAAAAAAATCTCAAAATTTAGAATTTTATTGATGTATAACCAAAAAACGTTTTTGTTTTTAGGTTTTTTTGCCTCGTTCCAGAACTAGCAACTATGATTCACTTGAACCTTTGTTCTATTTTCTTATTATATTATCTCAAGAGGTTACAACCAGCATCTTTTTGTATTTTCAGGAACCAAAAGTGAACTCCTATGTTGAATTCCGTGATGATGTTCTTCCTCGCATCAAAAGACTGGGTTACAATG
The DNA here is from genome assembly GCA_029204225.1 of Diphasiastrum complanatum. Classification (NCBI taxonomy): domain Eukaryota; kingdom Viridiplantae; phylum Streptophyta; class Lycopodiopsida; order Lycopodiales; family Lycopodiaceae; genus Diphasiastrum; species Diphasiastrum complanatum. The sequence continues at coordinate 76,714,972 of CM055095.1, read as the reverse complement.
CTGTACAACTCATGGCCATTCAAGAGCATGCTTATTATGGAAGCTTTGGGTATTTCTATATTCTTGATGTTGTCTTCCATCTTTTCGTCCTTTGATTTTTAACTTTGATCTGTATATGAGCTTTAAGTCTGGAAGATTAGTGTCAGGAAGCAGAACCTGCTGAAGAATATAAAAGTTTCATTTTGACAGTCCCAAAAGGAAGTGTGATTTTTCTACAAGAGCGTTCTTTAACCTCCAATATTGTCATTTGAGGTCCCATGGTCAAGATATGTTGAAGCTTAGAATGGAAAACTGAAAAATTGAACCACTTGCATGAAAGAGCTTAAATGCCAAGGGACAGGAATTGCAGCGAGCAACCTTATATACTACCTTGAGTTGTGGTAGAGCTTCTATTAGTGTATTTCTTTTGATGAAACTGAATCAGAACTGGCCAAAAGAACAAAATTGATGCAGTTTTTGCTTCTTCATCCTTGTCATACAGCACTACCACTGCACCTTGTAACTTAGATATAGCTCCAGATCATGACAAGCACAAATTTAGCTCATAGACTCCGTATTTTTAATGATAAATATCTTCCCTTGACCGCAGTGTGCATGTTGCATCAAGGTCCCTGTTTTGCTTTTCTCACAGCTTTTGCTAGAAAAGCTGTGAAGTTCTAGTCTGGCTCTTCCTTGAGGCTTGATGGATCAACCAATATATAGTCTGGATACAATACCGTCACAGCTGATGAAATATTGATTTGGAAACTGGATAGTTTTTTCTATATACTAAAATAACATTTTTCTACATATTTTTATTCTCAAAGTGATGCGTAGCAGGTACAATCTTTGTGCTTTTTAGCAACATTTGTCTTTGTTTTACTTTCCAGATACCATGTTACGAACTTTTTTGCTGTAAGTAGCCGTTGTGGGACTCCTGACGATCTTAAAAGCTTGATCGATAGGGCTCATGAGCTCGGATTATTTGTACTGATGGATGTGGTGCATAGGTATTTACTGAACTAGTTTTCTGTTCATCCTCATTTATGTCTGTTATTTGGATCGCTGAATTTTGCTCGGATTTATTTTTTATGGCCTCATTGTACTTAACTCACTTTGAACATTCTTTGTACAAACCACTTTGCAAATCGTTGGTATCCATAATGCTAATTCTATCTGGAGTTCACTTCAGATTTTTACCCTAAGAACACTTGTGAATGGTATTGACACTCCTGAAGATTTTGTTTTCATCTTCTTTGTTGATTCATAGCTCATGGATCAACTTGATTGAAACATGTCACTCTACTAGTTCCAGTACCCAAGTGCAATCCTAGATGAAGTCTTAGTACCCAAGTGCAATACCAACCATAGCTTCTATTATTGTACTCTTCCAAGCATAATCTTAGGTTGTTATTTGATATTAGATAGATTGCTAGAGATATTGTTGTTATTAATCTCATTCTCTATGAATTTGGGTTTCATAGTTGTTTTCCTATGTTAGAACTATCTAGTTAGAAATTCTATCTCCTGATTGGGTTATCCCGAGGTCTTGTAGAGGTAATTAACATAGAAGAAAATTAAATAAAATACGAGATTGATTCACCACCCAACGAGCGTCACACCCAGTTGCCAACTAGTCGATTCTCAATGGTCTTCTATTGTTCCTGATCTATAGTGGGATTATCTCCCATCTTATCTCTAAAGCCATACCTTTGACTCTAGCTACCAACCTAACCTCCGAAGTTAGGAATAAAAATTTACTTATTCTAGGCCCGTATAATTTTGTAAGACATGTGGTTCGTCCTCATGTCTCTCATGCCCAATTATGCCATGCCTGATTAACTCATCCCTTTGACCTTTTTAAACAATATACTAATCTAGATAGAACACCTAGTCAAAATCTGGGTAATTCTTCTTTGTATTCCAAGTTGCATCTTTCTACGGTAATCAAGTACTGAAAATTCAGTCAATTTTCTTAACCAACATTCTTGTGTTTCCAATACTTCTTCCGATGCATGATCTATAATATCTACATGTTCCAACTTGACCAAGCCATGTACAAGGTTGTCTTCGTCATGTAACCAAAATTTAAGTATGTCTACAAGAAAGAACTGATGAACTTTAACAAAATTAGGGAGTTTCATAATCAGCCTTTTTGACTTTTCGTATAATCGTCCATGGTCCACAAAATTGAGATGACAGCTTTGGGCACTTCTTAGTACGCAAAGGTTTTAGAGTTCATAGGCACCCAAAGGAAAACTTTTCTTCGTCCTTAAATTCCAAGGGTCTCCTATGCTAGTTTGCAAATTTGGCAAGAAACAAAGCTTGTTGCATATTATTGTATGGAAATAACATCTTACTTTTGGAATCCAAAAGCTCAACCCAAGTGTATCTAGAGTAATCATCAATAAAAGATACATACAATAATGCACTTGAATTAGATACTTGAGAAAAAGAGTGCACATCACTATGAATGAGTTCTTCCGTCAATGTATGTTGTAGTCAATCTAGCAAACTATTCAATAGTCTATGCTTAGCTTTCTTCACACACATTACCTACACCTATTTTGGGCTATAGTGCTACTTTTGTCGTTGACATTGGTTCTACTTACTATTTTTGCTTAGTCATGGGATGTCTGTCACTTGTCCATGACCTCAAAGTCCAAGGATAAAGCGTTGGGATTCTAATGGTGGATCAACCGACATTGCATGTCGCGGCAAAAGAGTTGCAACAGGGAATCCTCGGTGCATGCAACTAAGTCTAATGGTTCAGAGATCACACCGACTTCGACGTCTCGAAGTCTATCCTACTGGATCACAGCTTCGAAGTTGCTGGATCAACTAAATCGATTCCCTAGCCATGCACAATTCCTTGAATACAGATTTAGCTTTGGGGAAGTGTTTTAGGTGAGGCATTTTAGAACAATAAATCGACAGAAGCTATCAGTCATACAAGAACAGTTTAATCTACAAATAGATTTATCTGCGAGTATAGATCTATCTGAACATGAAATGAAATAAGCATTCAGCATACACAACCTAGATTATTGGAACATTGATTGATTGGTCGTGTGGAAAATACAGTCTAAATGCAATATAGAGTCGCGTCGTTTTGAGTCAATACCTGTAATAACAGAGAGAAAGAACAAAACAATTGCGCGCTGGTTGTTCAGTGTTTTTGTGGAGCTTGTCATGCAGTTTAACCGAAGCAACGAATAAGTCGCTGTATATATACACTAACTGATTAAAAGAATAGTTAAACTTTACAATTAGGATTAGAGCACTACGTGTTGTTGACAGTCGCCTTCGACAATATCTGGAGATTGTGTCCGGTCGTGGTGAAGTACGTTTGAGCCGCCAATTTGATGATATCAATTTTGAGAGCTGGCACTTACATCAACTTTTGAAGAAGTCGGATAAGTCGACGTTTGAGGTTCGACAAACTTCGATGTCGGACCAAAGAGCTGGTCCCAAAAGTCGGACAAGTTGATGTCGGACCCAAAAGGCTGGACAAGCTGAGATGTCGGAGACTTCGGATAAGTTGGAGACTTCGGATAAGTCGCAGACTTCGGACAAGTCGGGTGTTGCTCTCAGGTCTTCAAAAGTCGACTTCGGCTAAGTCGATGTCAGGCTCATAAATGCGACACCTTCGGCTTTTTCGCATTTTTGAAAAATGCGACATTAGTCAAAAAAATGACTTAGAACATTTTGTTCACGAACCTTTGGTGTTTTCGCACATTTTACCGCACTGCCGAAATGACTTTCCTTGTATTTCTGCAGGGTATGCGACTGTTACAACAGCATAATGAATGGATCTAGATTAGTAGAGATAGAGATAGGGATGGAGAGGATAGAAATCCAACACCCCCCCTTAATCTGGATCCTTGAATGCCTTGATTTTCAAATTCTTGTGTGCTTCCTAATTCAATCCCTTTGTAAATATGTCAGCTGCCATGTTCAGGGTTCTGCAAATTTTCAGACTCACCTCCTTTTTGAGTATCATGCTCCTGATGTGTGAACTCGAGGGTGAAGGCCTGTCCTAAGTTCTTAAAGGCCAATAGATTTATTGACTTATCAATTCACATAAAACAAAGTCTTGAATCATCTTAAATGAAAATCAAATAAGACTTTAAATCAAAGTAGACTTGGAAGCTAAAACTCGAAAACAATGCATCACATAAATTCATTCATATAACAGCGGAAGCACTGAGGGGTCAAGAAGGGGACTACCCCCCCCCCCCCCCCCCCCCTTTCCGAAGGATTCTTTCTTGTCATTATGCAAAACCAATTGGCCTATGCCAATTACATATACAATGGATTCCAATAGGGGTCTCAAAATAGGACACATCAACGTGCTTCCTTTCAATGGTCTTAATTCCATATCTAGCTTATCAAAAGCATAGAAATTTCTTCATAATTCTTAATTCTTCCGACATGCAATCATGTTGAATCTTAGATACTTGACATGCAATCATGAGGGTTCATAGATTCTTGACATGCAATCATGTTGGATCATAGATTCTTGACATGCAATCAAAAATGGATCTTAGATTCTTGACATGCAAACATGATGGTTCTTAGATTCTTGACATGCAACAGTCTGAACTGACATGCATGGTCATTAGGCAATGGATGGTGTGACATGCAAGCTTCAAATCTGACATGCATGGACAATAGGCCACAGATGGCATTTCATGCAAGTGTCTAAACTGACATGCATGAACATTAGGCCACGGATGGCATGACATGCAATGGTCTGAACTGACATGCATGGACATTAGGCCACAGATGTCATGACATGCAATGGTACTAGTCAACCATTCTTACATCTGGATATCAGATTTCAAGATCATACCATGGTTTCAGGAGAGAGAGAGAGAGAGAGAGAGAGAGAGAGAGAGAGAGAGAGAGTGGGTGGTGAGAGAGAGTGTGTGTGTTGGAGATTCCAAATAGCTTTCGAATCCAAATTTGACATAGCATCCCTATGCCATAGCTCCAAAACTCCTTCTCCAAGCACCTACAGAAGCAAGAGCAAAAGGAAATCCAAAATGATAGAATGATCATTAGCCTTGGAGGGGGGCGAGTTTCTCCTCTTATAGGAAAGGGGAAGGCTTGGGGAAGTGGATGAGGTGTTAGTACAAGTGTGAGAGGTGTAAGGGTAAGTAGAGTGAGGGGGTGAGGTGTATTAGTTAGAGAGAGTGTATGGATGATGTGTATTAGCTTGGGAGAGTTATTATGATGATTTGGCATATGAAGTGAGAGTGTAGGAGGGCACCCCATTCTAGGTGTCAAATAGCCTAGAATGCATGTGGCAAAGTAGGTGGGAGGTAGGTGGTGCAAGGTTTAATCTTGACTTTTAATTTATATATAGTTTTTCATGGTTACAACTTGGGAATTCACCCAAGTGCAACCTTCCTAAGGAAGATATGTCCATCTTGTTTTGCATAATGTCCATCAATTCCTAGGCCCTTTTTTCTAGAGGTTGCCCATCCTCAATCATGGTGGAAAAGGTTACTAGGGTGATCAGACCCTAGGCCTTATCCTGTTGACTCCTCTGAGTCTTGATTATAGACTTAGTAATAAGCCTTCTTTATAGACTCTTCTGAGCCTTCATTATAGACTTTGTCAAAAGCCTTCTCGTTGATTGTCAGAAGCTTAGAAAGCTTCTTGTTCCGATTCTTGTTCTTCTGGCACTTTCTCAAGTACCTGCACATACCCTCAAAGAGAGGTCAGTCCTTAAGCCCAGAGGGCTTCTTATTCTTGTTCTGAGTCTTCAGGTACATTCGTGAGAACCTGCACATCCCTTCAAAGAAAGGTCAGTGTTCATAATACCATCAAACATGGTTCATAGAAGATTCTTAGTTTTACAGGTATCAATGCATGTTACTGAATTCATTAAAGTAATAAATTCATACAATATTCTAAAAGAATATTGATCATTGATAATTCTATATCATCAAAGTCTATCTAGGTTTGAAGCTGGGAAAGTGTTAATTACTTTGAGGCAATTTGTCTCTACAAATTACACCCCTCCAACGCATAAAGCGTTGTCCTCAACGAAAATTTCTCAAATAATCTTTAAAAAATTTCTGGATATTCTTGAAAGAATTCTTCTTTCATTCATCTTGCATTCATAGTCGGATGATCCTTGACTTGAGGAGATATAGTGTTTTCACTAATCTCTTACTTTCAAATCTGATCTTTATACATTAGGATCTTCGTTGGGTGAAGGATCTCTTCGATTCCTTGATCTACTTTAGATCTTTTGAGCTATGAAATAAGATTAGCTTTCTTTCTGAATCTATCTTGGAATTTTTCAATCCCCATTCATCCTTAGTATGTTAGCATACTAATCATTCTTTTATATAATGTCTTAGCAAGTTGTGGCTCCCTATACATGATTTCAAAGGTGCTTGAAATCTGGGTCCATCTTAATCAAGAAATCATTTCTAAGAAGCAATGCTTCTATACTCTAAGGATAATCACTAGGAATTCTTTCTGATGTAGGGTCAATTGAATTCAACTTTTCATTATAGTTTAGTTTTGCATAAAGTATGCAAACAAGTGTAAACTAACATTTCATGACATGCACTAAGCTACTAAAAGCTTAGATCACATAACTTGCATGATTGAAACATTCAAAGAAAAGATACGCAATAGTATTCGAATCAAAATCATTCTTGGAATCAAATTAGGATTTACCATCCTATTTGATGTTTTTCTTTAAAGCATTTCGAGATCTACATTTAAAACATTCTTGCGATCCTAAGGGACAATCATTACGGTTCAGGAAATTCTTCCCTTGTTTCACTAGTATAGCCTTCAATGATTTTATGGCCGTAACTAGTTTCGAGTTTATGTTGAGTGACAATTGTAGCAAGCACTCTGTAGGATAGTGTATTAGTTAGAGAGAGTGTATGGATGATGTGTATTAGCTTGGGAGAGTTATTATGATGATTTGGCATATGAAGTGAGAGTGTATGAGGGCGCCCCATTCTAGGTGTCAAATAGCCTAGAATGCATGTGGCAAAGTAGGTGGGAGGTAGGTGGTGCAAGGTTTAATCTTGACTTTTAATTTACATATAGTTTTTCATGGTTACAACTTGGGAATTCACCCAAGTGCAATCTTCCTAAGGAAGAGCCAAGGTATATGTCCATCAATTCCTAGGCCCTTTTTTCTAGAGGTTGCCCATCCTCAATCATGGTGGAAAAGGTTACTAGGGTGATTAGACCCTAGGCCTTATCCTGTTCTTTATAGACTCCTCTAAGCCTTCATTATAGACTTAGTAATAAGCCTTCTTTATAGACTCTTCTAAGCCTTCATTATAGACTTTGTCAAAAGCCTTCTCGTTGATTGTCTTAAGCTTAGAAAGCTTCTTGTTCCGATTCTTGTTCATCTGGCACTTTCTCGAGTACCTGCACATACCCTCAAAGGGAGGTCAGTCCTTAATCCTAGAGGGCTTCTTATTCTTGTTTTGATTCTTCAGGTACGTTCGTGAGTACCTGCACATCCCTTTAAAGAAAGGTCAGTGTTCATAATACCATCAAACATGGTTCATAGAAGATTCTTAGTTCTACATGTATCAATGCCTGTTACTCAATTCATTAAAGTAATAAATTCAAACAATATCCTAAAAGAATATTGATCATTGATAATTCTATATCATCAAAGTCTATTTGGGTTTGAAGCTGGGAAAGTCTTAATTACTTTGGGGCAATTTGTCTCTACAAATTACATGATGTAGTGATATTTGATTTCGATGTGCTTACTCCTAGAATGAAATCTAGGATTGATACATTATGCAATAGCACTCTGATTATCAGATTGTATTATTGTTGGAGCAGACTGTCTGAGACCAATATCAGACAATAAATTCCTCAACCAGATTGCCTCTTTGGTAGCTTGAGAGGCTGCAGTGTATTCAGATTCTATGGATGACCCACTGTTCCAAGATATCGGACCATTGTTGAGTAGGAAGACAAATCCAGAAGTCGATTTTCTGGTGTCAACGTCGCCTGCCCAATTTGCATATGTATATCCATGACGTGTATGGATATCGAATGAATCAACATCACCATAGCAGATACATAGGTCAATAGTAGCTCGTATATATCTGATTACTCTGAAAAGAGCTTTCCAATGTATCATGTCAGAATTGGTCATGTACTGACTCAAGGAACTGATGGCGTATGCAAACTGGTCGAGATCATTGCATACATCAGGGACCCGATAATAGATTGGTATGGATACCCTTTCATTTCTGCTTTCTACTCATTGGTCTGAGGGCATTGTTCCTTGGATAATTTGAGACCTGGATCCATGGGATTATGTACGAGCTTGCAATTCATGAAATTGAATTTCATCCGCAAATTATGAAAGTACCTCTGTTGGCTGATGTAGAGAAGTCTTCGACTTCTGTCTCTGTGGATTTGTATCCCGAGACAATACTGCGCTTCTCCAAGATCTGTCATCTCGAATTCTTGGGATAGCATCCTCTTTGTATCCTTTGTCAAAGCAATATTATTGCCAAACAGCAACGTATCATCCACATAAAGTGTGATGATGATAAAGAATTGATTAACAGCTTTGAACTATACATTACAGTCTGTAGAGCTAGGTTGGAATCCATGATGGATCAAGAACGTGTTGATTCGATGAAACCATGCTCTGGATGACTGCTTGAAACCGTACAAAGCCTTATGGAGTTTGCATACCTGGTCTTTTCAACCATTGAAGATATAGCCTTCTGGTTGGATCATGTAGATGTCCTCCTCGATAACTCCATTGAGGAATGTTGTTTGTACATCCATCTGGTGTACCTCAGGATCTGCTACATCAGCATATGAAAGTAGCAGTCGAATAGAGGTGTGCTTGACGACTAGCTTGAAAGTTTCGAAGTAGTCGATATTGGGAATTGAGAAAATCCCTGGCCACGAGTCTAGCTTTCCTTCTGTCGATATTGCCGTCTGCTTTATATTTGATCTTAAAGATCCATTTGCAGTCGATTATCTTTCTGTTTGTTGGCAGTTCGATCACAGTCCATGTATTGTTCCTCAGCAGTGAATTGTACTCCTTATCTATTGCTTCTTCGACAGTCCATTCTGAAAATTCATTCTAACAGTACCTTCACCTTCAATTCTGTGGAAGCTGCTATCTCCAAGTTGGACGAATTTGTTGGTGCTGTAGGCCGAATAATCGATGAACCATTCTCGATGGCTTGTCATATGTTGCGTTGCTCCAGAATCGAGGAACCATTCATTCGACATGGTGATGGCTCACCATGAAGACTTCCTGCTCTTCATCATCTTCGATCTTCTGCTTGGTGTCGGCTGCATGAATTTGCACTATAATTAAGTTCGGCTTTGTTTAGTTTTCTACCTATAAAAATAATAGGGTGATATTTTTTGTCCCAAATCTGGGCCAGGCAACAGTTTCTGCACGTATTCGTGGTGCTAGTGAAAACAATTCCCTGTCGTACATAGGTGGTTTCCTTATTGGAGCGTTAGCCAAAGCTACTTTCAATTCCTGAAAAGTCTTCTCACATGTCTCGTCCCAGGTCCACTCCACGTTGGTTTTCAATAAGCCAGTCATATGGTAAGTACGCGTGGCATAGGCCATGACATATCTTTTGTAATAACCGCTCGAGCCTAAGAAGGTCTGAAGTTGGGACACCGTAGTTGGTGCCATCATGGCTAGGAGCATAGCTATTTTTTCTGGGTCAGTTGCCATGCCGTACTTGCTAATGATCCGGCTGCTTCTTCTTCTTGTCCTTGTTGAACTTCAAGATTCGGCAGTCTTGGATTTCATGATTTATCCTCTTGCAGTACCTCCAGAAGAGTCTTTTCTGGTTCTGAACAGGTTGCTAATTTTGGGCCTTCTGTGACTTTCTGTCGGACAACTTTCTTCTTCTATTGCTTCCTTGTGTTCTTCTTGATGAACAATGCTTGTGATTCATTGATGGAGGATGAGGATGCTCCTTTCCTTCTTGTTTCCTCCTGCAGCAGCATGATTAAGACTCTGGACAATGTTATATCTGAGTGTGTGGTTATCATCATCACCCAGTTTTCATAAGAGGATGGCAAACTAGTCAATAAGGTCATTACAACGTCAGAGTTTTCGACTACTGAACCTATTGCGCTCTAATAGAGTCTTAAATTGATTAATGTGATTCTAAACAGAATCACTTTCTGCAGATGCAGCTTTAAAGTGACATCTCTCACTTCATATAATGTACTCAATATATCCCAAACCTCTTTCGAAGATTGGGCGTGTCTGATGTGGCCAATCTGTGTGTCGGAGATGTTAAGGGTGATCAGGGCAAAAGCCTTGCCATCCCTGAGCTTCCATTTGGAAATGGCTTGCTCATCTTCACTGGGAAGTAGTTCTGTTCCAACGACTATTTCCCAAAGCTCCTTGACCATCAGTACTACCCTCATTTTGAATTTCCACAAATGGTAGTTCGAACCATCGAGTTTGTCTACCATTAGAGCGACTGTGATTGAGAATCCATTTGGAATTTCAGGATGAGTGTATGCAGATAGTAGATTAATATGACTGGAAACAATTATATCAAATGTCTGCACTATATTAGAACAATCGTTCTGATAATGCTACAGCTCTGATACCATGTTGGTATCAGATAAACATGGAGCAGTAATTTGTACGCTCTGATACCATGTTGGGATTCGAATGGTGGATCAATTGACAATGCCTGTCGTGGCAAAGAGCAACAAAAGGGAATCCTCGGTGCATGCAACTAAGTCTATCGGTTCAGAGATCAGACCGACTTCGACGTCTCGAAGTCTGTCCTGCTAGATCACAACTTCGAAGTTGCTGGATCAACTAAATCGATTCCCTGGCCTTGCACAAATACCCTGAATACAGATTTAGCTTTGCGGAAGTGTTTTAAGTGAGGTATTTTAGAACGATAAATCGACAGAAGCTATCAGTCAGACAAGAATAGTTTAATCTATGAATAGATTTATCTACGAGTGTAGATCTATTTGAACATAAAATGAGATAAGCATTCAGCATACACAACCTAGATTATTGGAACATTGATTGGTCGTATAGAAAATACAGTCTGAATGCAGAATAGAGTCGCGTTCTTTCTTAGTCAATTCTTTGTAATAGCAAAGAGAAAGAACAAAACAATTGTGCTCTGGATGTTCAATGTTTTTTGTGGAGCTTATCATGGAGCTTAACCGAAGCAACTGATAAGTCGTTGTATATGTACACATGGCTAATTGATTAAAAGAATAGTTAAACTCTACACTTAGGATTATAGCATGTGTTGTTGACAGTCGCCTTCGGACAATATCTGGAGATTGTGTCCGGTCGTGGTGAAGTACGGTTGAGCCGCCAATTTGATGATATCGACTTTGAGCACTTACATCGACTTTTGAAGAAGTCGGAGAAGTCGACGTTGGAGGTTCGACAAACTTCGATGTCGGACCAAAGAGCTGGACCCAAAAGTCGGACAAGTCGATGTCGATGTCGGACAAGTCGATGTCGGACCCAAAAGGCTGGACAAGGCTGAGAAGTCGGAGACTTCGGACAAGTCGGAACGTCTTTGCTACAACTGTAGTAGCCCATACATATTGGAACATGGCCCTTTTTACATTGCCACGTGTTCTCAAGTTCTTACATGTGGGAACTCCCATGCAAATGCCTATTTCAAAACATGACCAGTGGGAACATGCTCCCAAGACATGGAGGAAGTAGATAAAAAGCTAGAGGTATTCATCATAATTCAAATATATAGTAGTGCCCGTTGCATAAATACCATACTCATCATCTATTTTGTTTTAGTATGTAATTTAAAGATACAAATTTCATGTTCTTATATGTATGTATATATTTATCTTTTATGTTGCTATGCTAACATGGCATGTCTATATACATTCCCTTTTTCTTATGCATCAATCTTGACGATCTTTTATAGAGCATAAAAAATATGTCAAATATAGATGAACCACTTAATACTTGCCTTGAACCTTGAACCCTACTATACAACCTTTCCTATTGCTAGAAGCTCCAGTGCATCTAGATCTTGTACAAGAATGTTGAACTGTTGGAACCACTGTTCAAAAATGCTCATAAACAGAGAACCAGACATGATGACTCTTCAAGCACTAATAGTGAGAAGTATAGATATATATACAAATACTTGAGGGAGCATACTCTTGTCACCACTCCATGATGCTAAATGTATAGACAAGCACACTGCTAGGCGGAAGATCTCAACATTAAGTAGCAAAGGTGTAACAAATTGTCAAAGAAGAAAGAGGAAACGACAGATTATTGCACAAAGTGGGCAGAGGCTCAGGCGGTAAAGAATGTTGGTGCCAAAACCACTGCTCGGTTATGTCCAATCAAGGAGCTGTAAAGTGTCATGAACTTGTTGAGAAACAAAAAATGTAAAGATCTAAAAGCAAGATTTGAAACAAAATCTTTCAAGACATCAAATGGAACATTCCAAGTTGACCCAGGTTTGACTTCTGAAAAACTTCATTTCTAGAAGGTCAAAATGGATAGATAACGGATAAGAACTATAAGACTAACAAAATCGAATCACGATGTAGACAATCAAAGAATGAAAAATGATAAGCTTTATACCCCTGGGCCCTTTTGATCAAAAACTTAACTTTGCAAGATTATTTGCTATAGAGTTCTATTTGGTGTGAAACTTGGATCAATAATCTTGCCTTAGGGTATCACCCTTATACATACGATTATTTTCAGCATTTGTTTTGAAAAATGATGAGAAATGCAAAGCGTATAACAAGAGTACTTAGATCTTTCTTAGGCCGCCATGCAGTATCCATATCTTTGTGGTGGTGTTGAAGACTCTCTTCAAGAAACTTTTTAGCCTCACCAACAACATCATGGGAGTTCGTAATACCTCTAACTCGGACATTAAGAGCCTTTTGCTCTCGCAAACGGCTCTTGGTGAACGTAGCTAAGATAAAAGAAGGTGGAGGTGGTAGAACAGTAGTATTAGGACCTTTAAGCACATTTGCCCAAGATCGGACAGCGGTATGATGTTGTTCCACTTGACTTTCAAGTTGTTGGATCTTAGCTGAAGTAGTTGAATGAGAGGAAGCTTCGATTTTGACAGCTGCAACTTCTTTCTTGAGATCATCGATAGACGAATCTTGTTTCTGAACATGAGATTGAACAACTTGGATCATAGCTTCAAGAGAAAGAAGCTTTTTTCGATGGTCGTTGAGATATTCATAGGAACGTAACTGATTTGCACGAATGAAGGAGATCATAAAGGCTGGAGGCAGAAATGATTCCTCTGCTGGGTTATTCGGGGTCAAAGGATCGGTTATGATGGATTCACTATTAGCAAGAATAGGATCTGACGGAGATATAGGGATTGCAACTGGAATAGAAGGTGAAGGTGAAGGTAGGTCTGAAATGGATGAAGAAGACGATGAAAGATGATGATGAAGCAGTGTTGGAAGGAAGGGCAAAAGCCCCTTTACGGCGAGGCATCTCAGCGATGCACTGAGGGAAACAGTGTGATGGGACAGGAGCGATGGAGCAAGAGAAATGGAGAAGGTCGCTGGAACTAGGTCATCGCTGGAGCGCAACGATGGGGCCATGTCAGCAACTATCAGCTCAGCGCTCAGACAGTATGGAGCAGCCTCAGGACAGCGAGGGTAAGTCGTGTAGGAGGGCAAGAGAGAGAGAGAGAGAGAGAGAGAGAGAGAGAGAGAGAGAGAGAGAGATGAGGTATGACACTCTCATCCAATCCTGTCCAGCTGATGCTATAGAAAGACGTAATACGAGCTGCAGCATGAAGGACCACTAGTAGTCGCTGACGTCGTCTAGGAGGATGAGGTCTCCTCGTGATAGGTCGAGTAGCTCGTGCTGCAACATGAGTATGAGTGACGCTGTCTCTGATCCCTATGAGCAGGTAAGTCGTCGTCATCATCATCAGATGCAAGGTCCCATCGCCTTCTCCTAGAGGAGGAGGTAATCTGAGGCTGAGAGATGTGACTCTGCTGGGCTGTCTGGCATAGGTCCTGTCGTAGTAGAAACATCTCTCGTATCATGAGTGCAACGCATCGAGAGTCCTCATAAGATATGAGTGATTGCAGTGTGACAGGCGCGTCACGAAACAAACAATGGTATCTCCCTCTGATCTCATAGTATACAGGGCACCGAGAGAGAGAGAGAGAGAGAGAGAGAGAGAGAGAGAGAGAGAGAGAGAGAGAAAATCATGCAATGAGATGCCCACATGTGGATAAAAGAAGTGGTGTTATCTCAGCAAGGACATGTAATGAAGTTCAACATCAACAAGCAAATAAAGTTTCTGTTGTATCCATCAAAGAATGTGCAAGATACATTTTAGGCAGAAATCCTATCCATATCACACTTACTCCTATGCAAGCTACTGTATTCTAGACTATGCCATTGGGTGTTCAGCTACCTGAACATGGGGGTCACATTGTCCCTTTTATAGTCCAATTTCAGTTTAAAACTACATTCCTGTCGATTTTAATCTCCTCCGCTGTGGCGGCCAGCCTTTGGGATGTCTTTCTATGCTCTGGTGACATTATTTGAATTATAATAGTGGTTTAAGCTTATTTCAATCCTAACGTTTGTTCTAGGCATATAGGAGCGCTGAACTTTGCTTACATGGAAAAATACAATCCTTTTTAGTTTTTCCGGCTTGTCACTATAGATTTCCACGTTGTCATGTTTAATAAATTTTCCATTTTAAGCTTTTTTAATTATTGTGTCCTTTTTGAAGCTAACCTGGTCTTAGAAGTCATATAATGTGTTGCAAGAATAGTATTTAAGCTGATTGATGCTATGTAGTGGATCATAAAGAGACTGATGGATCAGCCATCATGCATTGTCTCTGTATTCAACCTTAGAAACTGGTCTTTACAATGCAGCCATGCATCAAACAATGTTCTTGATGGGTTGAATATGTTCGATGGCACTGATTCTCATTATTTTCATTCTGGAGCACGTGGGTATCACTGGATGTGGGACTCTCGACTTTTTGACTACGGAAGTTGGGAGGTCTGTAGTTGCATATCTTTATACTTTATGACAGTGGCTGTGATTGAGCATCAGGGACACGGTGAAAGTATTGATCAATGGGCAGTTTGTTTGTATTACTGACTTCTTATAGTTAAAGCAGAGCAATTCCTTTGGAATTATTGTTGCATTGCAGGTGTTAAGATTTTTGCTTTCAAATTTGCGTTGGTGGGTCGAAGAGTACCACTTTGATGGATTTCGTTTTGATGGTATAACTTCTATGATGTACACACATCATGGTTTACAGGTGATTACAGAGATATCCAAAACTCAATGATCAATATGTAGCATTAAACAAATCATAGAACAATTATGTTTTTGTTTTTCATCTCAATTTAAAGAATTTCAGCAACATTCTCACTCTCAGTGATGCATCTTGTGTACAAAGTGGTCTGCCTTGTTTGTCCTCATCCGTTCAATGTACATTTACTGTAACAGCCGTACCAGGGCTATTCTAGATGACAAGATGTAAGGTGAAACTGCCCATGAAGAGTATGCAGATGTTTCATCCAAATTCAGATAAATTGGAATGAATAAACAACCAATTTTTCTGCACAGTGGCACCTTCTTAATGCAAGATATTGCTACTAGTACACAATACTCAAAGGGGACAGAAATCCAGAAGTTAAGAGTGTTGGACTAAAAAAAACAGCAGCGATTGTGCTATGTAACTGTGTTATCATTTTATCGGGGGAGCTTCCGAACAGATGTTAAGGTCTAGTTGCTTATACATTTTGTTACAACAGATATAGGGTATGCTGCCTTCTGCAACATGTAACTCATTTGCAGTCTTTTTATTTGACATATGATGGTGTTTATCTGGTACTTCTGTTTCTCCTCCAAAATGTTAAGGTTGAAAAGGTTCAATGCTTGGAAATGCTATTATTAGGTATCCAGTCTTGTTATTTGATGGGTTAACCTTTGTACTACTACTGTTTTTCCTCCAAAATGTTAAACTTCTTGAAAAGGTTCAATGCTTGGAAATGCTATTATTAGGCATCTAATCTGAGAGTAAATGATCTTGATGGGTCTTATGTTCGAAAGATTTGATTTTGACTGAAGGGAAATGCTTGTTTTACGTGACAGATGACTTTCACTGGATCCTATGGAGAATATTTTGGGCTAGCTACTGATGTCGATGCTGTTGTGTACCTGATGCTAGCTAATGACTTACTACATGGCCTCTATTCCCAACATGTCACAGTTGCAGAAGATGTATCTTGCCACTTTCAGACTTTTCTGTTACTGAATTCCTATGTTTTCATGTTCTAAAGTATTTTATGATTGACATTCTCATTTTATGCAGAACTTATAGGTTTCAGTTTAAACTAGATTATCCAATGCTGTATTTCCTCTGGGTTTTTAAGTGTTGGCACACAATACAGTTGACTCTTTGGAAAGAAAAGAAGTACAAATGCTTTTGATCTTGCAAATACCCTGTGACTTGGCATCCTTGAGCTTGTTGATCTTGATTTGGTGTATTGGGTTCGATATCATTTTTTATTGCTTCCTTTCTGTAAGGCATCTGGCATTGGAGTGTTCTGTAGAACGAAAATTTTGGAGCTTATCAAAATTGTGGCTTTATGATGCAGGTTAGTGGCATGCCAACATTGTGTCGTCCTGTTCATGAAGGTGGAATAGGATTTGATTACAGGCTACAGATGGCAATCGCAGACAAGTGGATAGAGCTGCTCTCTAAGTAAGATATATTGGAACACGCTATCAAGCTCCTTTGTGATTATATGTGATCCTCTCTTCAAGATAGTTCTTATGATGCTCACAGTTTTTGCAAACGTGTTGCTGGTTTCAAATTTTTCCTTCTTTTGCTGAAGGTGAATGTCATTAATGTGTTTCAAGTGGTGGAAAAAGAGGGATATTTAAGTCTGCCACGCTATCAAGCTCCTTTGTGATTATATGTGATCCTCTCTTCAAGATAGTTCTTATGATGCTCACAGTTTTTGCAAACGTGTTGCTGGTTTCAAATTTTTCCTTCTTTTGCTGAAGGTGAATGTCATTAATGTGTTTCAAGTGGTGGAAAAAGAGGGATATTTAAGTCTGCCAATGCTTGGCTTGCAGAAAGAAGGATGAGGAGTGGGACATGGGCAACATTATTTTCACATTGACAAATCGGCGCTGGAGTGAAAAGTGCATAGCATATGCAGAAAGTCATGATCAGGCTTTAGTTGGGGATAAAACACTGGCTTTTTGGCTTATGGATAAGGTCATAACCTTTGGTTGAATGTTTTTGCTCTGCACCTTTTTGCTTCAGGATGAAAGAAAATTCCCTAAATGTTAGTCATTATCTGAAAATTCAGATGTTTGAAAATATCTGAATCTATCTGCTGTGCTGAGAATTTCAGCCCAGTGAAATCAAAGAGGAAAATTCTTTTTGGATAAGTGTTCAGATGTTCTGGGAGGAATATCTGCCTGTTTAAACAGAACTGATGGCATGCGTTGGAGCTTTGTTGTATAACAATGAAAGCTATTTGAAAGTGGCTTTTCTTGAAGCAAGTTTGAGCTGATTTTTTGCGTTAACTCACCACAACATATGCCTCCTTCAAAGTGATGAGTTTTTTTGGATAATAATAGTTGTTATCCACACAAGTGTCCCTTCCGATCAACTCTTCTCTTATGAACGCAGGATATTATTGTCCACCAAGCAAGAGTGAGAGGCTTATTCTCAAGCCAACAATTGGAGCACATGCTCATTCCTTCCTTTTCTCATGATATCTTATTTTGTTTCTTGCTAGTGCTGAACTGCAGTGCCCTGTTCTATACACAAGATCAGTGATAGAGCGCTGATGTCAGAGTTTTTCTAACGAGCTGCTGCTATGGGAGAGCACTCAGACAAAATGTCGAAATGAAATTTTGTAAGATCAAAAGTAGTGTTTGGGGTCAGGGTAGTGGCAGTTTATTGAAAAGGCTGCACAACAGCAGTCAGAAGCATGCATTTTTCAATCTATTTGAACATTCTTGGTTTTCTACTAGGACAATGATAGCTTTTTGAAAAACCTTTTTTCAGATTGAAGGGCGGTGGCCAATGATTGTGATCGACATGAAAGTGACTGTGGAAGTTATGCTTAATGGGAGTTCTCCATGACGCCTTGGGCAGATTGAGAGGCAATGACTGTAAGTGGGAAGCATGCTGAGTGTGGCTACATTGGCAGGCATTGTCACCCATATGAGCATATTTTTGGATTCATGCATGTCAGCTATTTGCATGATCAACTTATCTAACATGCTGTTGGTGGCTTGTTGGGAGATAGCCCTGTGAGTTCACAATGACCTACTTCATCAGCCCGGGAAGGGAGGAATGAAAAGTGTTGAGGGTAAGGCTAATGGTTGGCGATAAGCGGTACAAGCTTTTTGATGACAGGATAGACCGGCACCTTTTGCATACAAACAGCCACAACCTAAACAGACTACACGGGTACGAGTTTAAGAAGGAATTGGCGCAACATGATCTTTAGTGTCATTTTGGTGGTGAGTAGAAGGGCAATGGTGTGGGAGAAGATATGGCCAAACAGATGGAGAAGAACTATTAACAATGTCGCTTGTATCATTATGAGATTTGTGACGAGCACAAGAAGAGGATGGTTGGAGAGGAGGGGTGGGTGAAGAAGGTCTCTTCTCCCTAATCTTCTCCCTAATCATGATAGTAGGAGCGCTCCTCAGCAATGTCTCTCCTAAGACGTATGCCATTGCAACTAGCAACACAAGTTTACGCATAGAATGCTTCCGTGCACTCGCATGAAATCTGCCCTGGCCGTTCGTCACTAGTTATGGTGGAGCCTTATGTTGGGCCAAGTAGGCGAATTTTCACAAGTAGCTCGTGCCCTTGCTTTCTCCGCTCCAACTATTCTGTCTTTTGGCTACAATCTAGGCATTAGAGCAATTTCATCCATAGGCTATTGACTCTCTTCCTTTATTTGTCGAAGATTTGGAGCCCGATTCTAGATTCAAGCCTGATTCTAAATTCAAGCTTTGGAGTCTGATTTCGTAAGAGCTTTTCACACCATCCTCATCTCTCCTTCGGTGGCCTGTTGGGAATGGTTTTTGAACACTTATGAGACTATTTATCTCCTTATGATTTTGCTAATGTGTTTGCCTCTCTACTTTGCACTGATACTCTCCCTCAACATACTATCCCTCGTTAGCCATCACTTTTCCAGTCTTATTAGTGGGTCCTGCACTTTCTTGTTCACTGATCTCCCTTGTGCTTAGATGCCTGCTTTCCTCATTCTGTGCCCTTTGCAGCTTACCCCTCCCTTACTTCCTACGGACACCCTTTTGCCAGCATGTCCGCATCCTACTTCCTTGTTGGCTGACAGGGAAGTGGCAAGAATTCAATCTTACTCATGCCTTCTACCTGACAGTATGTAGCTACTCCTGAATTTCCTGCTTGTTCATTATAGCCTTTCAATTGTCTGCTCACTCTGCCAGCCTCCCTCGATTTGATGTCTCTGCCTCTTTCGACCTCACCTTTACAGGTTCTGCTTAGCTTCCTTGAAAATGCTGGTGAAAATAAACTGATAAAATAAAGTTAGTAGCTATTCTGCAGTTCCAGTTGAATGGCATCCAGCACTCCGATGCTCCAAACTTCGTCAATTATTCAAGTTTACAATCTGCGTATCTCGTTAAGTCTGTTCATGTCATGTCTAAATATCAGGCTTCATGAGATGCATTATGAAACTGAAGCTTTTAAAAATTTTCCCTTATGTAACATTTATCACCTTGTAAGTATTTTTCTCCTGGATATTGGTAACTTATACAGGATATGTATGACAAAATGGCATTGGACGGACCAAGTACACCAAGAGTTGATCGAGGCATTGCACTTCACAAGATGATTCGCCTGATAACCATGGCATTGGGGGGCGAAGGTTATTTGAATTTCATGGGGAATGAATTTGGTCATCCTGGTGATTAGCTGCCTCTGCTTTGAGAGTACCATGCTGCTTCAAGAGTACAATGCATACTATTTCCTGGTGGTTCTGTTCCATTTGAATTTTACAATAGGAAATCTATGTTAAGATTATCAATCTGCCAACCTTATTTGTCCTCATGCTATGGCCTGCTGTCCAACAGAGTGGATTGATTTTCCACGAGGGGACCAAGTGCTACCAAATGGAAAATTTGTTCCAGGGAATGGTGGCAGCTACGATAAGTGCAGACGCCGTTTTGACCTGGTATGTCTCCTTCACTATAAAATGCAGCAGCTAAAGCATCCAAAAAGTGCAATTACTTCCACTCAATATCTTTAGCTTTTCACTTTCTGCATTATGTTTCTTTGATTAGCTAGTTATCTCAACCTCCCTTCACATGAGAGTTGTGTTATACACTTCAAACTTTTTCACACTTGGTTTTTCAAATGTTATTCTCAAGGTGAGGGTGTTAAAAGGGCAGATTATTTTTCATTGTGGATGTCATTGATACGTTGTCTCAGTATGATGGATGGTTTTGTTCTCATTGGACTCCTACCTGTTTTTAAAGCTACTAACTGATGGACCAGCAAGCACATGTGCATCGAGTTGGAAACCTGCCACTTTTTTGCTGCAAATGCATTAGCCGAACTTGTTGCAAACTTCAGACCCTCTTTTCATATAGTATTTTCTTTCTGCATCTCACCTTTTAAGTTGTAAATTGCCACTTGTAACTTCTGATTGTGCAATGTCACGTTTTGTGCATATTGTGAAGCTATGTTGGTCCTTGAACTACCCTAGAAAGCTCTGTTGTAACATAGCACGAAATCAGGGCTCTTATCATGACAACGTTTGCCAATGTTTTGAATTTTAGTCAAACTTACAAACACTTTTTGCAAACTCAAGTGTTTCAAGTCTGCAAGCGCTAATCCCATGTGTTTTTTGGCCCTCACTCTGCTATGATCTGTGGTGCGGCTTGGGGCTACACTATGTTTCTCCATGCTTAATAGCATGATTGGGATGTATGCTCTAATAAGTAGAAAGCTATGCGATGTTTTCAACTTGATTCATTGGAATTTTCACCTGTTGTTAAATGAAAAATCTTAGGATTTTAGGGTGATGCTTGTTACGACTGTTGTGAACAATTCAATGCAATATATTTTCTTGCACTACAAAACAAATTGACTCTCCCCATACTCAATTTAACTGTTCTCTGCTAAATGCCTCACACATTGACAAATGTGGTTTTCTTAAAGCTTTGATTTTTTTCTTGAGATTATTGCCTTCATGGCAAAGCTTGTTTGATATTCTATACAAGATAGTGCACCAATTACCTCATTAAGACAAAAAACTCAGTGCCATACAAAAGCATTGCCGCACCTCAAGCACAGGAATTATCTTATACAATTTATGCTCACCTATCAGATACCCCCATGCAGGAAGGCAACTAGCCTACCTTCCTATCTGCACAACACCCCTAGACAATGCCATTTGCATCTGTCTCTAGGGCTCACTACCTATCTCAAGGCTTTAAATTTTGAGTTTGCTCTTGAGGCACTAGCCTACCCTCCTTTCTGCGTCCTGAGCCTAGACAATGCCATTTGCATCTGACTCTAGGGCTCACTACCTATCTCAAGGCTTTGAACTGTTCGTGGCTTCAAAGTCATACAGTACTATGGTGTTACTATGTTATAACCAATCCACAACCAAGGATATGTTACCGTGGAAATAATACTTGATAGATCTGAGCCGCACTTTGACTTTGGTCAAATGTCCATGAGGCCTACCTAAGTTGGTATTTGCATATTTTTCACAGAACTGACCAATGACTTATGCATCGGAACTTTGAAAATAATTCAGATGAGGCATATTTTGGTATTAGAAAAAAACTTGAAAATGTGAGGAAACATGTGTTGCGTTAAACGCCAACAAAGGTTTATCTGGGGTATCATATGTTGTAATACCAGGGCATGTTATTAGCAAACATGGTATGACAGCCAGTCTAGAAAAAATTTACAATTTTGTTGATCCTACCCATGCCTACTATAATCAAACAATTGCAATCTTATAGGTTCGATGGGTACCACACAGCCATCAGATTGGACTAGAAATTTTTGGCATCTATGCTATCATATAACAGGCAGGTTTCAAAGAAATCCAAGTATCATATGAATAGGGGTTCAACTAGTACTTCCCTAATGTTGGACAAATGTCCCAAAATCTGTCTATCATTGCTTATTTTTTTCATGCTTGAGAGCATTTTCTGAATGCTTTTGTTTTGGTTCCTGAACCTGTGAGCAACAAAACAGCGCTATGAATAGCAGGTAGCCGAATATGTTATGTGCTTTATTGTTTTTGCTTTGCATGTCATCCATTGACTTTGATTTCTGTGTTTATGTAGAGCTAATGAACATTACAATTATATGCAGGGTGATGCTGAGTTCCTCAGATACCATGAACTCCAGGAGTTTGATTGTGCAATGCAACAACTCGAAGAAAAACACAAGGTCTTTTTTTCTTCTGAATGTTGCCTGATGCCACATTCAAAATTGCTTTTTTGGTGCAAAGGAGCTTCATGTGATCAGCAAGGATTTGAATGCTCTCATCTGATATAGCTTTATGAACTTGTTTTATTTGTTTTTACATTGATAAGACATTATCGGTGTTTTGAGCACTGCACGTTATGCAAAATTTGCCAGCTTATGTTTGATTTATAGACAAATCTACACAGCAGTGTATGATGACGTACGATTTCATTTTTTCGTTCTCAGCAGCTTTGAGTCACTTGTAGGCTATATCGGCCTTTTGGCCAAATACCCGGCTCCATGAATATATTGGTAGTTTATCAAGAAGAAGAAGAAGGCTCTGTTAATGTCTTTTAAGTACCAAACGATACATAAGATGAAAAGAAGTACATGTCAAGTGGCTAGTATTCACATGGATAAACTGTATGGGAGCATAAATTAGGTCTCCAAGTAACAGTAAAACTGTATAACGCTCTAGGTGCTGGGAAGAAAAACACTTGACATCGGCCTTTCCCTAGGAAAAACATCTCTCATAGCAGAAAAGCAACAGTATGCAATAAGAGACCTCTAAAATTTGGACCACAGTTCATTTTTCCTAAATAGGTGACTGGTATTCCTAGTTGAAGTGGCATATTATGCCCTTTCCTTCAAGTACATGAAGTCACTATGGTTTATTCAGTAAATGGCTAAGAAAATGGGCACTCAACTATTACCGGATGGTAATAATTTGGACGGTAAGTATCCAATGTGGAAGTTTAAGATGAAGAACCTCTTGATCATGAAGAATTTGTGGAATATCTCTATCAAAATAGAATATAGACATGTTGAATATGTTGATTAAAGACCAAAATGCACTTCATACCCCACATCACCTCCCCCACCACACCGACTGATGCTTGGTCAATACTTCAAAATGATGCTTGAAGCTGTCAATTCCACAAGAGTTTTCTACCTCAAACAAAAACTCTGTGGTGATGAATGTATTACCTCACAACTTTCATGATGAGAGAAACATCTTCCACTTTTGAGAAATTCTCGAAAGTCCTAATGTAAGAGGAATTAATGCAAAAAGGATCCAATACCGTGATCAAGCTATTACAAAAAGATCTAACAACTTAAGAGGACATGGTTAGTGCAAAGGAAGAGGAAAGGGTGATAATTCTTCCTAATGTTGATCATTCCAAAATAAAGGTGATGATTAGCAATCTTCATCTGAATCTTAAAATTCTTGTGGGGGATAGTTATGGACTCGGCTCATTACATTCGCCGCATCCATTTACATTTACAGTTACTTTACTTTATGCATAAGCAGGCCTTGGGCCCTTTTTTATTCATTAGTGACATTCAGACTATATGGTTGGCCTTTGGCCTTATTATTCATTATTAGGCCATTTGGACATATTACTGGAGAGTGGGGGCCTTCTTGGAGGGCGCACTATTATCCCTCCCAGTTGGGCCCTAGCCACTGGAAGCTTCCTTTTAGGGCTTCCTCTTGGCTATAAGTAGGGAAACTGTGTCATTTGTCATTCAGCTGATGATATTGATCTCTCTCTTTAGCCTCCTTAATCTCTCTTTCCTGCTTTCTAGGGTTAAGTCTTGCTTATGTTATGCTTTCGTAGCTTAATTCTAGATCAGCTGTGGCTCTATTCGTAACTTGGTATCAGAGCACTTTTCTGAGCACAATCTGGAATTTCTTCTTTGATGCCTTGCCTTGCTCCTCCATCGCTGTTCCTACAGCTCCATTACCATTTTGACAGCCCTGTTCCATCGCTACTCCTTCCACTCCTTCCTGCCCAGCGTTCCCCCTGTTTTGACCCCTCTTTTCTTTGCTGCCCAGCGCTCCTCTTCCTTTCCATCGCTGTCCCTGCCTTCCGACCTATCACTTTCGTCTGATATTTTTCCAGTTTGCAGCCATCTTCCACAGTTAGTTCCCTGACTGTCCAGAGCCCATCCTCATCCAAAAACTACCCAATTCCGACATCATTTGCTATTCCAAACAGCTAAAATTCTTCAACCTGTAAATCGCTGCCTCAGCACTCCCAACTTGTCACTTTTGCCTTTTTTTTTCTCCAATTCCAGCCATCTTTTACAGCTTATCAAAAGGCTGTCGCGCGCTCATTCTCCACCACATTTTCAGGAATTCTGACTTCGTTTACTCTTTCAAATTCACATTGTATCCCTGGCTGTCCAGCGCATTTTTACAGCTTCTCCATTGTTCATTGCTGTCTATTTTTTTTTCAGTTGTGATAATATTGGTTGTAATAGGCTAATTTGGGGTGACGACAAGAGCCCGCTCCCTCAAGTTTTCGTCTATTCCTTCTACTATCATTATGGCACATTCACCTACATTGATTCTTTACAGCCTCATGGTCCTGGTAAAGCTCCTGTTTTTCCTACATTTGGGACTCCCCCTCCATTTGGATTTCCATCTTCTGCTGCTAGTCAGCCTGGTTGTGGACCGTTCATTCCATCTAACCCACCTCCTGGTTTCTTTCCTCGTCCCCCCCCCTTCCTGAGCCACACTTTGCTCGAGACTTTCGTGATAGGGTACAGCTTGCTACCTATTCCGGTTCCTCCGACGGGAACTTATTAGAGAATTGGTTTGCTAAGCTTGACACATATTTTCAGATTTACCCCAAGACTGATCCTCAGGAGATCCAGTTGGCTGCTTTACATTTAGATGGACGTGCCGCCACGTGGTGGCGAGTTTATAGAGTTGATCCTGATCGGGAAGGGCTCCACCGTGACCTCCGCCATGCTATGATTGATCCTCAGTGACTTGACCACCAACGTGATACATTCCGTAGTCTCACTTAGACCAGTGATCTTGCTTCTTATACAGATCAGTTTATGGAGCTTTCTTATCTTTTCACAAATCTACAGCCCACTGAGCTTATTTCTCGTTACATTGCTGGGCTTCGTGGTGCTTTACGTTATGATGTTTCTTCCTTCCGTCCTACCACACTTGTTGAAGCGATGTCTCTTGCCAGTACTTTACAGCATAAGTACTCTGACACCCTTCCTTCCCGCTTCTCCCGACCCCGTCCTTCTGCTTCATCTTTTCCCGCTACGTTCACCCCTACACCGGCCCCTTCTGTTCCAGCTCTCTCCATTGCCCCTTCGCCTCCTCGTCCTCCGACTCCTCAACCTGCTTTTGTCCAACGTTACACGCCTGCAGAGTTCGCTGATCTTCAGCAGACGCGTCTTTGCTTTCGTTGTAAGAGTCCTGACCATCTTGCCCGTGATTGCCGCCAGCCTCTCCCTACTACTACTGCTGTTTTTTACCATGAGGGCACTACTCCAGATGATTTTGATATCTATATTCATATTTCTGATGAGCCTGACTTATCCTCTGAGTCTTCCCCTGATTTACTTCCTGCTACTTGCCATGCTCAGCTTGCCTATGCTACTTGGACAGGGCGTCCTGGTCCTCGCTCCATTCGGTTACGTGTGCGTATTACAGGTCGAGAGTATATTGCTTTAGTTGATACTAGTAGCACTCATTCTTTTATTTGCAGTTATATCACTAGTCGGATCCGTGCTTCACCTATTCTGCTTCTCAGCCTCTCATAGTTGAGGTTGCCAGTTCTCATTCTTTTCCTAGTTCTCAGATGTTTCAGCGTTTACCATACCGCATTGGAGATTTTCTCTGGACAGGCAGATCTTTACATTATCCCTATGGAGCGTTATGATCTTATCCTTGGTGCTGATTGGTTTGCATCTCTTGGAGCCGTTACACTGGACCTGATACAGCAGACATTGACATTTGTACATGATGCAGTTACACACTCACTTGTGGGCATTGATTCTCAGGGAGACTTCCAGTTGATTACTGGGAAGCAGTTTATTCGCAGCCTGCCGAAGGCTCATTGTGCTGCCTTATTATGTGTTCAGCGGGCAGTACCAGTTCCTCCAGTCTCTACACCAGCAGCTGTTCCTCAGGTGATTTCTGACTTATTACATCAGTATGCTTTTGTCTTTTCAGAACCTACGACGCTACCACCATTACGTGACGTGAACCATCATATTGATTTGCGTCCTGGTTCTGCTCCTCCCTCCCGTCCCCCTTATCGTATGTCTCGATCTGAGCGTGATGAGCTTGAGCTCCATATTACTGCCTTGTTAGATCAGGGTCTCATTGTTCCTAGTCACAGCCCTTTTGGTGCTCCTGTTCTCCTTATTAATAAGAAAGATGGTACCAAACGCCTTTGTATTGATTACCGTGCTTTAAATAAGTTGACTATTCGTTATCAGTACCCTATTCCACACATGGATGACCTCTTTGACCAGCTCGGTACCTCTAAAATCTTTTCCAAGATAGACCTTCGTTCTGGATATTACCAAATCAGGATGCACCCTTCTGACGAACATAAGACTGCTTTCCCTACTCATCTTGGTTTATATGAATTTCATGTGCTTCCTTTTGGTGTTACTAATGGCCCTCCTACGTTCCAGAATGTGATGAATAACGTCTTACGTCCGCTTCTTGGTCATTGTGTCTTGGTTTATTTGGATGATATTCTTATTTTTAGTCAGTCTCTTGTTGAGCATGTTGCCCATCTTTCCTCGGTCTTTCAGTTACGTGTACACCACTTGTTATTTGCTAAGTTGTCTAAATGTTCTTTTGCTGTTTCTGAGATCGAGTTTCTTGGTTTTCTTATTTGTAATGGTCACATTTGTCTGGACCCTCATAAGGTTCAGGCCATCCAGGATTGGCCTATACCTACTGATATTCATCATGTTCATATGTTTCTTGGGTTAGCCACTCACCTTCGTCGTCCAGTTCCTCATTTTGCCACTATAGCAGCTCCTCTTCATGCACTTTTGAAGAAGTCTAGTACTTTTCTGTGGACTCCTGATTGTCAGACAGCGTTTGATACTCTTCGTCGTGCTGTTGTTGATGCTGCCGTTATGTGTTTACCACAGTTTGATCAGAAGTTTCTTGTTGAGACTGATGCTAGTAATGTTGGTTTGGGTGCTTTACTTCGCCAGTCACAATGTATTATTGCTTATGAGTCGCGTCGTCTTCGCTCTTATGAGCAACGTTATTCTGTGCATGAGAAAGAGCTTCTTGCTATTATCTATGCTCTTAAGAAGTGGCGTCATTATCTGTATCGAGTCCCATTTGACATTATTACTGATCACCAGTCTTTACGTTATCTGTTTTCTCAACGTGACCTTAGTGATCGTCAATTTCGTTGGTTGCAGTTTTTACAGTCTTTTAATTTCTCCATATTGTATCGTCCTGGTCGTGCTAACACTGCTGCTGATGCATTATCTTGTCTTCCAGCTTTGTTAAATACACTCGTTTCTACTATTCCTCCATGGTTTGATGCTCTACCTGCAGCATACCTTACATGTTCTGATTTTCGTGATGTTTATAGTTTTGCCCCACCTGTTTCGTCCAGTCCTCATCAGGTTTACTCCATTGTTGACAACCGTCTTTATCGATATGATTCTCTTTGTATTCCTAGTTCCTTGGGTATCCGTTCCCAATTGTTGTCGGATGCTCATTCCTCCGCTGTTGGGGGTCACTTTGGTTTTCAGAAGTCTTATGCTTGTCTCAAAGACCATTTCTATTGGCCCTCTCTTCGATCTGAGCTTGCTGTACTTATTCGTACCTGCCCTTTCTGTCTTCGTAATAAGTACTCCCGTTCTAAATCTGCTGGTTTGCACCAGAGTTGGCCTATTCCTCATCGCCAGTGGATTGATATATCTATGGACTTTATCCTTGGCCTTCCCCATACCCAGCGTGGTCACGATTCATGTATGGTGGTAGTTGACAGGTTCTCGAAACAGGCACATTTTATCCCAGTTCGCAGTACTATCACAGCAGAGCAGTGTGCACGTTTGTTCCTATCAGAGATTTTTCGTCTGCATGGATTTCCTCGTACTATCCTTTCTGATCGGGATAATAAGTTTACATCTATATTCTGGACAGAGCTTATGCGTATTTTGGATGTTCAGCTTTTTATGGGTTCTGCTTATCATTCTACTTCTGATGGGCAGTCTGAGGTCCTTAACAGGATCCTTGAGGATTATTTGCGCCATTTTGTTACTCCTTCAGGGAAGGATTGGGATCAGCATTTATGTTTAGCAGAGTATAGCTATAATAGCTCTGTTAGTACCAGCACAGGTACGCTGCTTGCAGATTGGAGTTTGGAATTGTAACGGCATACACTCATCGTCCATTGCTAGTGATCTGCTTGACTTCATTGGTAAGAGAGATTTATTACTTTTCATGGAGACTCATATCCATAAGAATGGTGACCCCATGATTCCGAGTAACTACCGCACCATCATGATCAAGCATGTCCTAGCGAAACTATATGGTACTATACTTCAGTCTGTTGTAAGCTCAGAGGCGGAGACTAGGAGACTACATGCTATGGGTCAGGCAGATTTTCGAGCCCATTATTCTACTGCAGATCACATCTCCACAGTACGGGCCTTGATTGAGGAGGCTAGGCACAAGAGAGAGAGGGTTTACTATTGTTTTGTGGACTTCAAGAAAGCCTTTGATTATGTTTGTTATGGCCATATTCGGTTAAGGACCTGGAATAGTCCTAATATGGTAGACCGGCCCTCCGGTATTCGAGATTGTTGGTCACGCCATGATTTAATTCCATGTCAAGGCCAGTTTGTGACTAATAACCTGAAGAGGACCCAGACACTCTAATTGAGACATATGGAGTATTGCATGTGCTTGTGACGGATATAGGCAGGAGGACTGCATAAAGAGATGTGATTTAATTATAGTTGAGCTGCATGGGGGTTGCATGGTTTCATGCACAGGACTCACTCTCTATATAATGAGGTAGGGATTCTCCCGTCGACATATTGGGTTTTAGGTTACCAGTTTCTCTCTTCTCCTCTTGCTTCACATGGCATGGCTTGGGGGCTAGATCTAGGTTTGATCTAGGTTTGGTTGGGCGGTTTGGCTCCATTGTCTCTCTTATTGTGTTCTCCTATCCTCATCTTACGGGCAATCCTTTAGGGTCA
The DNA here is from genome assembly GCA_029204225.1 of Diphasiastrum complanatum. Taxonomy (NCBI): domain Eukaryota; kingdom Viridiplantae; phylum Streptophyta; class Lycopodiopsida; order Lycopodiales; family Lycopodiaceae; genus Diphasiastrum; species Diphasiastrum complanatum. The sequence goes on along the minus strand of CM055095.1, from coordinate 76,685,480 downwards.
TTACATGAGCCCGGCTAAGATGTGGTTTTGGATGCTTGTAGCTGAATGGGCCAAAGCGGATGAGGAGCCAGTAGCGCCTGAGCCCATATATTGTACGGGCTATGAAGAAACTCACTCTCTACGGAGTTTTGGATTGATGTATGAGTCCATGATGTTATCTATGATTTGATTCATGCATGACTAATTCAGTTTAATGATTGATTGATGGAAATCAATTTTTCCGGTGGAATTAAACTATTAGTGGTGTGGCTACATGAATCTAATTATGGCAAAATTATAACATAGATGTGAATTTGCAATTCAATCATTTCTCTAGTTAGTAGTTAAGAGAAAGCAAGGACAGGGTTTATGCATGCAGAATTTCGACCAGTATAAACCTTTGTTTAGGTGTAAGAGCAATGTAACCCTGTTTTTTGAAACGCTAGACAGGCATTTAAACCTTCTCCTTGACTCTTCTAGAGTTATGGAAACTTTGGGATTGATGTTGAAAGCATAAGACAGTTGGTTCATTTCATGCCTGATTTGCATAGATTTGCTGCAGATAGGAAACGATTGTGGCCCTAGAAGTAACCTGATAGTGTGTAGAATAGGTTTCTTGCAACTTGAATCTGCCTCAAGCTACTTTTCTAACCTCAGAGACAGTGGGTTTGTGAGCAGAGATGATGATTTCTAAAATCTCAGAAATCCAAATCTTTGCAAACCTTTTGATCAGATAGTTCAGCCTGGACATGAATTCTCAGTAATGATTCTGAGTGCAGTGTTGGTTGTTGGTCAATCTGTGGAGGTTGGGGGTCGCAATTGAGTAGTGGAACCACTAATTGAAGGCGCTGGAATGACCTGTTCATCGGTGGTTGTAGTGTTTTTCATACTAGTAGATGATTTTTGGTATATCGGTTATTCAGCCCAGGTATAGGATAGAAATAAAAATGTTTCAGATTTTTTTCCTATGGTAATTAACTTTAAACATTTACTAATGTCGTTACGTCTTCTTGATACCTTAGCTGAAAGATTTTCAAGGGACTGAAAATTCTAAGGAGGGAAGAAGAGTGGACATCAGAGGTAGTAAGTGTGATCGGGAAATGTATTTCGCAATTAGGATTTTGGTAATCTCAGTAAATAATTGCTTAATACCAGTTATTAATTTCCTGGATAGAATTCATTTAGTTGAATTCATAACTTATATCTTTGTAACCATTGAGTTATCCGCAATTTTGGATGTCAATTGTGATGTTAGAAGTAGAATCTGATATATGGATTACATTGGATCTGTTAGTTGATAGAAGCTTGTCCCTAGAGTTAATGCTCTTGGATTCTGGGGGATTTGAAGCTTATCATTAACCTGTAAGGATCAGAATGTAGTGTTGAACCATGTTAATTCTTCTGTCTAAATCACAGAATCAGGTGTGGACTTGTGGTATCCATCTGATGGGCATGCCAGTCATCCAAATAAATGGATTTACCAGTGTTTAAGAACAAGAGATAATATCCTATAGTGATTATAGGACAGCTAGATGATCAGTGGATCTCTAGAATATCAGATAAGGTGGTTAAGGGTTTTCTAGAAGGAAAAGCTGATGGTATGGGACATCAGTAATTTTGGAAAGGGAATTCTAGGTCTGTAAAGATCTGATGATCAATGGTGTGTTTTAGTACCTAGTCGCGATATGGGAAAAAGCAAACCATTCGATCAAATGTGGGGTATTTTGGGAAATTTTGAGGTTTAATCTAGATCCCAATGTGGTATCTCATTATTTACAAAATCAGAGGCCCTCAAATCTATTTCTCGCTTTCTTAATTAATCCTTTACTTCTTAGTAATTTCTCGAATATGGACATCAGACTGGTTTGTATGATTCTTTCCAGCATGAAGTTATTCTTCTGAAAGACTGTTATGTCATATAAGTGACTACTTGTGTGAATAGACTTGGAATTTAAATAAATTCTAAGGTTAAAGTGTTTCAATTTTTTAAACCTAGAATATCTCTTTTTGCATAAATGGATTTCGATAGAATGGTAGTTTTTGTCACTCGGGTTGAAAATATTTGAAGGAAAAGTCATGTTTGTAATAGAGTGAATCCTCTATTGGAATGCACTTATTATTGACTTTTCTTGGATTTGGATATGTTCATATGTCATCTTTCCAGTTAACTTTTATAGAAATTGATACTTTCTTTAAAAGGAGGGGTGAAGTGGTGGGATAAAATTGTGGGTTGCATAGTTTTCGGAAGAGAACCAGTTGTGGTATAGAAATGAGATTTTTTTGAAGGTAATTTTGGATAGATTCAGAGTAAGATACCTAATTGGAACTTTTCGAATAAGAGGAATTCTCTAGGGATTGTGTGGACAATCTGGAACTTGAACAGGTTTGATATTTGAATCATTATCTATAAGTAGTACAATGAAAGGTCAAAGGTTACTAATTCCATGTTGGTTGGAATAGAAGTAAGTTTGATCAAAATTTAAGTCTGAGAGTTCTGTATTGGATCAACCTAATTTTAGTTTTAGTACTAAGATCAGTGAGGGGTTGATTGAGTGGAAGAAATTATGTAATTAGAAGGTAAGTTGGATTGGAAAACTGCTGAGAGTGGATGTTATTCGTCTCTGAGATTTTCTGGATATGTTATTTACTCATGAGAAATAGAAAGTCTTTTGTAGCTGAGTTACAAGATCTCAGTGAGATATGTGAGTAACATATGTGGGTTTTGGAGGAATGTACCAGCGAAGAACATATTACAGTATCTTATTGAAAGCCTATGGATCTCATAGACATTAATTTTATTTATCTATGCTATTCTGCTACAGTTTATGATTTGCAGATGCTTGAGTACAGTTCTTCATTTAATTGGATCTCCAGTTATCATAGGAGACAGACAAGTCTATTAAGATTAATGAATGCTATTTTCCTTGCATTTGGTGCTAGAAACAGGAGCATTTAACTTAAAAGAGTATCTGGGATACTCAGAGTTGAGTTTTAATCATTCTTTTTGTGAATTGTTTGCTAGAGTTGTGGATGATTTCAGACTGTAATTATTATTTTTTTCTTTAATTGTGTTGAGTGTAATCCAGTCGAGAAAATATATCTCTTAGTGTACCTTTTCAAACCAGAGTTTGTACTCCAAAGCAGAGATTAACGATTGGAAACAGTTTTTTCTCTGAGTACTTGTTTGATATGAAAGTCGGACTAAGGATAACGATTTTCTCGGTTAATATTGAAAGTTAAAGGATCTGTAATTCTTTCCTGTTTTGAGGAGCTTCTAAGGATAGAAGCAGTTTAAGGAGGAAAGAATGTTACGGCCATATTCGGTTAAGGACCTGGAATAGTCCTAATATGGTAGACCGGCCCTCCAGTATTCAAGATTGTTGGTCACGCCATGATTTAATTCCATGTCAAGGCCAGTTTGTGACTAATAACCTTGAGAGGACCCAGACACTCTAATTGAGACATATGGAGTATTGCATGTGCTTGTGACGGATATAGGCAGGAGGACTGCATGAAGAGATGTGATCTAATAATAGTTGACCTGCATGGGGGTTGCATGGTTTCATGCACAGGACTCTACTCTCTATATAATGAGGTAGGGATTCTCCCGTCGACATATTGGGTTTTAGGTTACCAGTTTCTCTCTTCTCCTCTTGCTTCACATGGCATGGCTTGGGGGCTAGATCTAGGTTTGATCTAGATTTGGTTGGGCGGTTTGGCTCCATTGTCTCTCTTATTGTGTTCTCCTATCCTCATCTTAGGGGCAATCCTTTAGGGTCATTACACTATTCTTCGCTCATTGCTCATCCAGAGACTTCGAGACCTCGGCTTTTCCACCAACATTGTTCTTGTTGTGATGCACTTTATGAGCGTGTCCTGGGATGTTTACGGTATAGCAGTGGCATATCCGATCACATTTGGAGCACTATTGGGGTGAAGCAGGGTTGCTCCCTCTCACCAGTTCTCTTTGGCTTGTATATTGATGAGTTGGAGAGAGTCATTACATAGTGTGGTGGTGCTGGTTGCAGGCTTGGGGACATCCTGATTGCTATCCTCCTTTATGCCGATGATGTGGTATTGGTCTCACCGACTAGAGAGGGTCTACAGCGACAGTTGGATTGCTTGCATGAGTTTTGCACCAGATGGGGCCTAGGGTGAAGGTTATGGTCTTCAACACTTCTCGAGCATTCATGCACCGACAGGAGCTTACTTTGGGTGGACAAGTTCTAGAGGTGGTCCCTTCCTACACATACCTGGGGATCATTTTTTCAGGTCCTACTTTTAGCATGAGACAGGCCGCTACCACTTGACTAGGGAAGGGACATGCCTCTCTTGTTCAGCTAGAGTGTTTTTGTTTCTAGAAGTCCATCTAGGATGCTCGCAGTAAGTGTCGCCTTTTTGATACCATTGTCACCCCCACGGCTCTATATGCGGCGGAGGCCTGGTGTACAGGTCTCCCCTCTTCACACTGGGCCAGCCGTTCACGATTACAGACCACCATGCTAGCTCGGTTGATTCGAGCAAAGCCTTTTGTTCCACATGAGATTCTCCTGGCCAAGTTTGCAGTTCCACCTATACAGATCGAGGCAGCTCTTCAACATCTCAAGCATCTCACCTCCTACTTGAGTCATTTGGTATCTCCATCATAGAGCTTCCTTCAGGTACCCATCAGTATATCAGACAATTCCTCTATCGCGCATATCTAGAGCGGACTTGGCGTAACCAGTTAGGGGTTAAGCCAGCTTTCTACCAGACCCATTTTTTGGAGCTAGATACATCAGGGACCCCGGTCATGCCACGCTACTTGGATTCAAGACTATCACATTGCCTCAGATTCACATTGGGACAACTCAGGGTGTCTTTTCATCAGCTAGCTATTGAGACTGGGAGGTTCCATGGTATTCCTAGAGAGGAGCGGATTTGCCAGTTATGCTATCTAGGCGAGGTGGAGTTTGAAGAGCACTTTATTTTTAGATGCCCTGTATACTATAAGATCAGAGGGCGAAATCATTGCCTGTTTCGAGACATGCCTACCACTCTACGCTCTCTCATAGCCTATGAGGACCCACGGTGTGTCGCTCTGATGGTACGCGAGATGTCCATACTACGGAGAGATTTATACGAGACACCCTGTAATAGATCCTAACACCACAGTAGGGCAAACACTAATTGATCCACCCAACCTTGCCTACTCCCTGATATAGAGTAAGCCCCTCCTAGCCCAGTGTGAGGACTGGTAGCATGCAACTGCCAAGTGTCAGCCACGTGGCGCTAACATGGCCGACTGCACGTCGGGAACCAACTCGGGGCCCTGTCCTGCTGACAAGGTCCCTAGACTGTGTTAGGCCGCCATGGCTATCGACCGTGCTAGGGCACACTACTCACATTGTCTTGCCATGTTGGTTGTGTACGCTGGACACGACCCTGACTGTGGTATCTGACCTATCTGTGTTCTCTAGGGTTCGGCACTGGTCACGAGCTCGTAACACTCCCTCCCCCTTAAGAACCGTCTTGGTCCTCTAAGACAAAGTCTGGAAAAATCTTGCGAAGGACGCTGCCTCTTTCCCAAGTGGCATTCTCAACAGGCTGATCATTCCACTTGACCAGATATTCTCGGTATAGAGTATGACGAGTCTGCGTGTCTCTACTATCAAGAATCTCCTCTGGTTCATGTGGAGATTGCTGAGGATCTAATGGGAGAACTAGAACACTATCCCCTACCAGATTTTCTAATCTGGTTAAGGCTTTTCGTAACTGACTTACATGAAAGACTGGAAAAACCTTACTACTGTGTCGGAGTTCTAGTTCATAGGTGACCTCGCCTAGTCTCCTACTGATGGTAAAGGGACCACAATACCTTGGAGTCAACTTAGCACACACTCCTGATTTGAGGGTTTTAGAATCAACTGGGACTCTCAAGTAGACTTTCTCACCAGTGGAGAACTGCACATCCCATCTATGTGGATGTGCATAATGTCTGGCTCGATTCTGGGACTGCCTAATGCTACGCTTAGCATGTTCTATCATCTGGTTTAGGTCCTCTAAAAAGTTCCTGGCTGCTTCAACTTTTTCTTGTTTAAACCCTACAGCTATGGGTGAGCGTGGCTGAAAACCGTACATCAGCATAAATGGGTTGTATCCCGTAGCTGAATGTTTGGTACTGTTGTAAGCAAACTCTAATATCGAGAGATACTCCTCCCAATTAGTCTGCTTCTTGCTGACGTATGCACGAAGCATATCCTCCAGCACCCGATTTACCCTCTCTGTTTGACTGTCCGTCTGTGGATGGTCAGTGGTACTCATATTAAGTTTAGTATGGAGATGATGGAATACTGCCCTCCAAAAATTTCCAGTAAACTTACTGTCCCGGTCGTGACTATGCCGGAAGGTAGACCGTACAATTTAAATAGCCCGTCTACAAACAACATCGCTAACTCTGGAGCTCTAACGGTTGTTTTGGTCGGAATAAAATGTGCCATTTTGGTCAGACGGTCAACTGTGACCCATATAGCGTCATTACCCTTTTGGGTTTTAGGCAGGCCTACTATAAAATCCATGGAGATACTCTCTCATTTACGAGCTGGTATTTCTAAGGGCTGCAACAACCCTCCTGCCTTTAAACGCCTTGCTTTTTTTACTTGACATTTCTGGCAACTGGTTACATACTGTTGGACATCCTTTTTCATACTAGGCCAGCCCCTCAACCACTGGGGTTTGCTTGGGTAATACAGGCTCAGAATCCTCAACGTCATCTGACGACGTATACTCTGACTCATCATCATCCTCAACGGAAGCTGCCGTATTCTTGGATGAACTGGCACCAGCCCCGGGAACTGGTTCTGGAGTCTGTAACTGTCTGCTCTGGACTGAGTTCCAGATAGTAGAGAAGAATGCATCATACTGGCACTTCCCTCTCAAGGACTCGAGTAACTCATTACGAATCTGAGTAAAACTCAGCTCGTTTATCATAGGCATTCTGCTAAGGTCATCTACTACTGTATTGAATTTCCCCCGTCTATATCTGATAGACATATCAAACTCTTGCATCAACTCTGCCCAACGAGCTTTCCGACCTCTAAGCTCAGGTTGATTGCAAAGGTATCTGAGACTTTCATGTTCTGTCAGGACCTCAAAGTTGGCACCATATAAATAATGCCTCCAAGTCTTAAGGGCATGGACTATAGAAAAGAGTTCCTTTTCATAGGCACTATACCTAGTCTGAGCTGGCTCGAGTTTTTTACTCTCGAACGCAACTAGTCGTCCACGCTGAGTTAGCACAGCACCTACTGCAAAGTCGCTAGCATCTGTTTCGACCACAAATGGCTGTTTTGAGAGCATCGAAGCTCTCCTGTTGTGCGGACTCCCAAATGAACTCCTTTCCCTTCCCCTTAAGAAGAGATTTGTCATGGGAACTGCTATCTAAGCATATTCCTTGACAAATCGTCTGTAATATCCCGCCAAACCAAGATTTGAAGTTCCAAAATATTCTGAGGTCTTAGCCAACTGAGTATGGCTTTAACCTTATTCGGGTCCATTTTAATCCCATCTGACAAGATAATGTGACCCAAATATGCTACTTCTTCTACGAAGAATTCACACTTGGATTGATGTATTCTTGGTAGCCTGCAATGCTATTTGCTAGCAAAATGGTAGCTTTAAGAGATTGCTTGCAATTTTCTTTTTTAATTGCTTGTTCTCATTACATGTGACATTCTTGGTAATATGCATGTATGGATGTTGGTCGAATCAAGCATGTATTAGCTCCCTAGAGCATCATCTTTTTCGTCTCCTACTCACATCGATGATGATCTAAGTTTGTATGTTCATGATAGAACATGGAATAGCCAAATACTTTACCACACTTTACAATTGTCATCTGCTTTTTTCCATTCATGCAACTCAATTTCATGTTAAGTAATCAAGCCTTTCACCAAGGTCCAAACCTTAAAAGCTGAGATCACCATGAGGGTGAAAGTGAGTGTCTTCTATACTCGAGTGACCAACCCTCCACATAGTATTGTCTTTGCAAGAAGGTAAGGCCAAATTTTTTTGCTTCTAAACTAGACATGAAAATTGTGCTTATTGCAATACAAAGAGAAATTGAGAGAGAGAGAGAGAGAGAGAGAGAGAATTAGAATTAGAATTAGAATTATTATTATTAACGTCTTTTGGTGCCCAGGGGCACATAAGACAAAAGAGAGTACAAAATGTGAGAAGCATTGTCCGCATAAGGACTTATTTACCAATGAAAAGACAGTAAAACTAAAACTAAAATATCGATCTCTCTGTCTCTAAGAGAAAAAGTATCCAAGCTTGACCACCAGCTGGTGAGGGTACAAAGCAAGAGCTTAACCACCTGCTCCGCGGAGGAAACTAGCTACGAGCAAGCCGAAAGTAATGAGTGATGGTAGTAGTGGGTCGTGATGTAGGCTGGTGGGAGGCGTATGAAGATCTAGTAGCACTGGATCGAGCCGAAACTCTCTGTGTCTTCGATCTTCGGACGGGGACGTCAAAATCCGCAACCGAAATATCCACTCTGTCTCGCTTCTGGAAGAACTGAGTAATGTGAGCCTGACTGGAATCCATATCTGAGAGCGTAGGTAGAAGTGAAGCTCGTAAAATATACATCTCTCTCAAAAGAAGACCCACACATCTAGCGTCTGGATACTCGAGGAAGGAGCTCAACGTGAGGGGAATATCTCGGTATAAACAATGGTATCGTCCTCTAATCTCATAGTATACTGGGCAGCGAAAGATGAAATGAAACTCATCTTCCACCTCCTGAAGAGAACAGAGCTGACATATCCGCTGCAATCTGGGAGTGTCTGTGTATCTACCTGTCTCGATAGCAAGCTGATGAGAAGAGACTCGAAGCTGTCCTATACGATATCTCAGACCAAAAGATAGCGTCTGTGTAAGATAAACTGGAAGAATAGGCAAGCCCGAAACGTCCAGCCGTAAAAGATGTGTGCCATAATAATGTAGCTTGACCCTATCTGGATCAGGATGTGACCATATAGTGCGTATGTAGCTCCGGTAGATCTGCTGTCTGATATAAGCATGGGTTCCATTCGGAAGATCAAGTGCGGATAAACCCCAAGTCTGAAGAAGGGCTGAGACACTGCGATACCAAGAGTGCTTGGCTCCCTGATCCGCAATGGTACAAGATGAAGTGAGAGCAGCAACAATGTATCTGGAGGTATCTAGATCTGATACCCTGTGAAGAAAGGTGATGATCTGAAACATAGCACCAACAACTAATGGAGGAGAAGCAAACTCGGCTAGTATGATATCATGTGGTACTGAGGGCTTAGCCCGGATTATCCTACTGAGCATGAGAATCTGGATACGAGTAAGATCTCTCCATGTATCGCGTGATAAATCAGGGCACCAAGTCTCAGCCGAATATAGCACAACTGGGGAGACAGTAGCAGAAAATAGTAGGCATCTGGTAGCAGGATCCTGCACATATTAAGTAGAGCAAAATCTCTCCATATGCACAAGAGCGGTATGCCCCTTGCGGAGCCTGGCGGTGGCTGCTGGTCGAAAAGTGAGTAGCGGACCAGAGAAAAGAACTCCCAAATAGGTGTAGGAGGTCACGATCTCAATCGGTAGCCCGTCATAATAGAAAATCACATCTCTCATATGCTGTCTGTTGGTGTTAAACACCATAATCTTAGTCTTCTTAAGGTTAACCGTCAATCCCCAACGCTGGCAAAAGTGATGTAAAGCAGAAAGGTGACTCTGTAAACCAGCTGCAGAGGATGAGAGGAGAACCACATCATCAGCGTACAAGAGAATGGGGATAATAATGTCTGCTAGGGGACAGCCCTCTCCACCTTCCTCGCGAAATAATCCGCTCGAGGTCATCTATATATAGTGCAAAAAGAGTGGGTGATAAGGGGCAACCCTGCTTCACCCCAATGGTAGAATGTATCTGTGAGGACCAGCCACTACCATCTCTGAAACGTGCCAAGACTCGCTCATATAAAGTAATGATCGCAGCAATAGTATCCTCTGAAAAGCCAAGTGAAGACAGTCTCTGGAAAAGAAGATGTCGTGGAACAGAGTCAAAAGCTTTGCGAAAATCCACAAAGCAACAGTAAATTCTCTGTTTCCGATGTCGAGCCTCCTCTATAATGCGTCTCAAAATGAAGATCTGGTCTGAAGTAGAATATCCCGGTCTGAAACCAGCTTGACCCATAGCGTGTAAACCCTCAGTTTCAGCAAAAGATCCAGTAACTGTCTGTAGTATAGAGCCATATATCTTAGCCAGAGTGTGGCCAATCATAATGGTGCGGTAGTTTCCTACATTCATGGGATCACCTGCCTTGAGGATGGGGTGAAGGATATTAGTACACCAGGCCGTAGGAAAACCAGAAGTAACAGCTGTGTTAAAAACATGAGCAATGTAAGGGGAGATGAGATGTGCTACGGGCTTTAGGAAGTCTACACTTAAGGAGTCATAGTCAGTGGCTTTATTTAGTTTGGCATGTTTAATGGCGTTTTCAACCATGTCAGGGGTGAAAAGTGAGCAGTGGTCAGGTCTCGGTGAGAGTGAGGTAGGAGGAGAGTCCGTGGTATATAACTCCGTGGCATACTCGATCCAGGATTCGATGGCTATGGGGGCCAATGTTGAAGAGTGTCTGGTGAAATGTTTCCAGAAAAAAGAGGAGGAGGGTGAATCTAAAGAGTTGATCATTTTTTGGCAGAGTGATTGTAGGTACTTGATCTTCTTTGTTCTGGTGGTTCTATGATATTCTTTCTGGCATTGTTTGAGTGTGGCAGGGGAGTGTGACCTGGCATATGTCACATGATTGTGAAGAGAGCGGCATTCTGCATCATACCATCTGTTGTGAACACTTCTGTGAGATGATGTCGTTTTGGTGGGGAAGGATGAGGAAACAGCAGCTAAGAGGGATGTAGAGAGAAAAGTAGCTTGCTGGTCAATTGGTGCCATGAACGGGAAGTTAGCGAGTAGTTGGGATAAGATTGTGGTGTAATTAGTGAATCCAGATTGGGTGAAAGGAATACGTTTATGAGTGGGAAGAGAGCAAGAAACTTGCAAAGAAGAGGTTATGTGACCAAGTGAGATGTGTAAGAGTGAGTGATCGGAAATGGTAGGGGGTGTAATGGAGAAATCAGAAATGTGAGAGATCAAAGCAGGTGATCCAATGAAGTAGTCGACCACACTATGTCCTCCACCATGAGGATAGCATGTATATGCTGATGAGGAAGGCCACTGTGTGAGGCCATTCAAAATGGCAAGAGCGTGTGTCTCTGCTAGAGTGATCAACTGCTCCCCGAAAGATGTAGCTGGAGTGTCTGCATCCTGTGATACCCGGTCTAGCCCCATATCCAAAGGGTAAAGCCTGAGAAGATCCGTAGCTGCATGAAATTCGGTTTGTCTAGAGCTTGTGCGGGCGTTGAAATCACCTGCTAGTAAAATGGAACCCTGCTGAGAAAAGATAGCAATATCATCTGAGAGAGCCTGAAAAGGGTCCCCGCCAAACTCAGCAAACACTGAGGTCTGTGGAGCAAAATAGCATACAGCTATATAGATGTCCTGAGGTAATCCCAATAGTGAGCCAATAATGTGTAACCAAATATAGCGAGCGTATGGATCTTGTTTAACCATCTGAACTGTGGTGTCTCTGTATAAACAAGCTACTCCTCCAGATCCTCGACAAGTTTTTCCCCTAACAAATGGACGAAAAGCAGAATGCCAAGAGTACTCCTGTATATTTGGAAGAGGATGATATAAGGACTCATGAGTTTCAGCCAACAACAAAATGTCGCATTTTCTAATAAAATCAGCAAAGTCTCCGGCTGATGACGAAGATAAAAAACCATTACAATTCCAGAAGCCAAGTCTCAAATTGGTAAGGGATCTCGGGTAGCTTCTATATCCGGGGGCCCCTAGTTCCTATTGTGGAAGGTCGAAAAATCTCGGTTTCCCGTCAATAAAAACAACCCTTTGCCCTTTCTCTTTCGCTTCAAGGATAATCTTTTTTCTTGCCAACCATTGAGTATTTGTTAAGTCATCATCCATATAAATGAAAGTACCTTTAAGCTTTGCCCTAAGCCGAAGGGCAGCATTGCGTTGTGAAAGCGAGCGGAACTTGATAAACAAAACATTGTCATCAAATTTACTACGCCAAGCAGTATCAAAACCATCAGCCACATGAGATAACTTGGAAATGAGCAAATCCGTAGCTTCTTCCAATGGTTTTCCACCATTGGCAATGCCTCTTACTCTAATGTTAAAGGCTTTTTTGGCCCTTTTGGCTTGTTCACCCAAAACTGTCTCCAAATCGTTTTCCTTCGGAAAAGATGAAATCTGAGAGTGATTACCTTGCTTAAGGATCGATGTCGTTTCTTCAACCTGTTTTGCGAGTGATGAGAGTTTGCTGCCCATATCATCCGGTTTTCGTCTCCTCGACTTGTTTCTCCAAGCTATTGATCTTGTTGGAAGTCTCCTCCAAGGCACTTTTTTCTGCAATTCGTTGCTTAAGATATATATTTTCTTGCTCAAGCTGCTCCACACGTTCCGTGACACCAAAAAGATCCTTAGCTAACTTGCTATTTTCAGCTTCAAAGAGGTGTAGTTGTTTCTTAAGTCCAAGAATTTCTTGTCGGATAAAACTAAGATCATAAGCAAAAAGACTTTCGGTAGGTTTGGAAGGAGTGTAGTCAATGGCAGCCATGTTGACAGGAATGTCACTAGTTTCTATCACCGAAGACGGCTCCTCCATCACTACCGGTGATGGGGGGGTGTCCAACAGGGAGGGGGGTGTAAGAACACCCCCCTTTTTCTTAGGTGCCATAGGAGGCGGTAAGCAGATGGAGGACAGTGTAGACAAACGGCCAGGCGTAGCAGCGCAGTAGCGCAGACCAGCGCAGGGCAGCGTAGGGCAGGTGCGAAGGTCAGCACTGCAGCGCCAGCAGGGCGGACAGCAGCGCCAGCAGGGCGGGTGGGCGCGGAAGAGAGAGAGAGGGCAGCAGCGCTAGCAGGGCGGGCAGCGCACCAGCAGGGCGGGCAGCGCACCAGCAGGCGGGCAGCGCACCAGCAGGGCGGCGGAGAGAGCCGAGACAGTTCGCCCCAGAGAGAGAGAGAGAGAGAGAGAGAGAGAGAGAGAGAGAGAGAGAGAGAGAGAGAGAGAGTTGATTGCTTGATTAATTTTGCCTTGCGCTCGCATGATTCTCCTTCCTCCTTTACTTCCCTTGAGCTCCAATTGAGGTTTGCTTATGCTTTCTGAGCAGTCGAAACACCTTTTTGAGGTGTTTTAGATGCTCCTTCCTCGTTTTGCTGTAGACGAGGATGTCATCTAAAAATACGACTACAAACTTGCCCAAGTATTGTCTGAGGACACTGTTCATCAAGGTCATAAAGGTAGCTGGAGCATTTGTGAGCCCAAATGGCATCACCTTAAACTCATAATGACCGTGACGAGTCCTAAAAGCTGTTTCTGGGACATCTTTCGATTTTATACGGACTTGATGGTATCCCGATCTGAGGTCTATTTTACTGAAAGAATTTAGCCCCGTCGAGTTGATCAAACATCTCGTCTGCCCGAGGCATAGGGTACTTATTCTTTATTGTGACTTTATTGAGGGCTCTGTAATCTACGCAAAGACGCTTAGACCCCTCTTTCTTTTTCACCAATAGGACTGGTGAGGCCCATGGTAAACTACTGGTCTGAATTTGGCCTCTACCAAGATAATTTGTTAACTGCCTAGTTATTTCTTCATCCTCTGTTCGGCTGACCCGATACGGAGGTTTAGAAACAGGTGCTGTATCTGGTAGTAGGTTTATTACATGATCTACCTCTCTGCTAGGTGGCAAACCATGTGGCAAATCTTCAAGAAAAACATCTTTAAATTTAGACAATAAAGTTTCTAATTTACTGATTTTCTGCTGTATAGAACTTGAAATAGAAACTTCAGGAATAAATTGAAAGTCACATAAGAATACCTGATGTTCGTCGTCTCCGATTAGCTGACAGAGCTCTGAACTGTTGGGAACATCATGCTCCCCATGCAACTGGATCTCTTGGACTTTATGCTGAAAGCTGAGGGTGTTCTCCTGATAATTTCTGTGGAGGGAAGGTCCTAAACTGTAGAGCCAATCTCTCCTGAGAACAATGTCTGTGCGATCCAGGTGCATTATCTGAAAGTTTATTTCATCTTGGTACCCCTGAATACCAAGATTTAAGCTACTTACCATAGTTTCCCAGATTTTCTTATCTTCACCCTTAGCTAGTGAAACTATGTACCTATGCTGACTAGGTACTTCTGGTAGTTTAAGCTTTTTAACCAGGGTGTAGTTGATGAATTATGGGTTGCCCCATCATCAACCATAACTCTTACTAACTGGTTACCAACTTTCCCATGCATACGTACTAGGTCATGCGGCCCAAAGCTGAAGGGTCTCGCTAGCATTGCAGAGGTCAGCTGGCAACAGTGTTCATGATCTTCATGATACACTTTGATCTCGGAAGCTGCCGAGTCACTAGGGAAACTTACAGTCTGAACAACATGAACTTGTTTCTTATCTTTTTTATCTTATTTAGTGAAAGGCCCCTTGGGACACTGTCTGACTGTGTGTCCCTTGCCCATACACACAAAGCACAAACGTTCTTGTTTGGCTTTCTCAAAATCTTTTGTTTTAAGGGTTGTATAAATTTATCTTCTTTCCTTCTTTTTAAAAATTTCTTTTTAAATTGAAAGTCTTTCTGAGGAGGCTGCTCAGAAAGAGGCTGCTATCTCGCCCTCTTCCTACCCACTGAATCATCATAGATTTGAGCATATTTGAGAGCTTGCTCAAGGGTAGTAGGCGAGTTTCTCTGGACCTCTACTTTATATTCATCTTTGAGGCCACGGACAAATCCCCTGATTTTCTGATAATCATCCATATTTTTAATTTTCAAAATTGCTTCTCGGTACTGCGAGATATATTGGATGAGGGACTTGTCCATTACTGTTCTTTCCCAGGCTCTATCAAGTTCATTCTCTGGTAGGAATTCTCTTAGGAAAGCTTCTTCAAAAGCTTTCCATGACCGGGGAGTCTGCCCAGTCTCCTGGAGATTTGACCACCACTTATAGGCCATGGGCCCTAAGGAAAGACTGGCCTCAATTGCTTGCAAATGGTCAGGGGTCGCATGAATGTTCTTCCATTTGCTGAGGAAGGTTTGTAGAATATCTGTGTTTCTATCCTTCTCTTCCCCAATAAAAGTAAGAGGCTTTAGATCTTTAAAGACACTGGGGTGAGACCGCAAAGTCTCACCCGAAACTGATGGAAGTGGAGAAGGGGACAACTGAGAAGTGGAGGGAAGGCTTCCTTTCACGGAACTCAAAATCAAGCCTTTGAGTTCAGCGAACGAGTCGTCCACTCTGGACTTGAAATTGGCTAATGCCAACTTCAGTTCATCCACCTCTGTTACCAAGTGGAAAAACTGCTCCTTGTTAACCAGTTCGTCGAGTTCTTTGGCAAACTGTTCCTGTTCTTCCATTTCCATGGGTTCTTTCCCTTTACTGTAAGCCAAGGCTTCTGTTTCAAGCTCGTCGATGCCTCTCTCCGGGGGTTGATCAGGTCCCTGAGGAGTGGTCATTTTCAGAACTGAAAGAGAGGTACCTTAACTTCTGAAAAAAAAGTCAGAAAGACTAATTTACAACTGTACAACGTAAGGAAAGAAAACTTAGCTCTTTCTGAGAATTGTACTTCCACAGAGAGAATAAGAAAAGCCCTCTCAGCTCTTCCTCAACTGCTTTCAGACCTGTGGCTCTGAGAATTTTGAATAGAAGGCGGAAAAAATGCAAAAAGATCTGAAATCTTTTGCTATCCCCCCTCACTGATCTGACAGCACCTCAATTTGTCCACAAAAAGCCAAATTTGAAGTCCAAAAGCACTTCTGAATTCTGAAATTTCAGAAACCCCCTGCTCGCTGATCTGGCAGAAGTATTATTGCTCCAAATCTTTGAAGTTAGTGCCCAAAACTTTATCTAAAATCTGGATTTTCAGAAGTACTGGCAGCGCTGACCCTGCTCTTCCCTTTTGGCTTCAAAATCGCTGAGAACTACTGAATTTTCCCCTGGAAACCAGATTCAAGTCTCTGAATTTACAGCGATGGAGGTGCTTGCTTATTCCTACTCTAATTCCGCTGGGAAATCTTTACAAAACTCTTTTGAATCAGTGTAGAAAATCTGCTTTTCCAGCGAGTTTCTTCCACAAGGAATTCTACTTCCTACAACTGTAAATTCTCAGTGAAATTCAGAAGTTTGAAGGCTGCACCTACAGCGATTCTCCTCCTCTAATTCTTTCTGAGAAACTGAGAGAGTTTTCCTATCCTCTGATAGCTTTCTCTACTGCTGCTACTAAGCTCCCAAAGATGGAGATGGCTCTGATACCAGTGTAATAGATCCTAACACCATAGTAGGGCAAACACTAACTGATCCACCCAACCTTGCCTACTACCTGATATAGAGTAAGCCCCTCCTAGCCCAATGTGAGGACTGGTAGCATGCAACTGCCAAGTGTCGGCCACGTGGCGCTAACGTCGCCGACTGCACGTCGAGACCCAACTGGGGGCCCTGTCCTGCTGACAGGGTCCCTAGACTGTGTTAGGCCCGCCATGGCTATGGACCGTGCTGGGGCACACTACTCACCCCACGAGAGAGAGCTTGATTACTACCCGATTCACTTTTTGGAGTAAAATGTTGCTGGACTTCCAATTTTACCCTGATATTTGTCTTCAAGACTATCACACAGTCTCCGCTTCACTTTGGGACAGTTCAAAGTCTCCAGCTGGCTATCGAGACTAGCAGATTCTAGTGTACACCACGAGAGGAGAGATTATGCCAGCTATGTTCTTTACACGAGGTAGAGTCCGAGGAGCACTTCATCTTCAGATGCCCCATGTATTATGCAATCAGAGGGAGATACCACTGCCTGTTCCGAGACATGCCTACTACACTCAGATCAGTTATTGCATATGATGACCCTCGCTGTGTTGCGCTCATGATACGAGAGAGGTCTTGCTATGACAGGTATGTACCAGTCAGCTCACCAGCCACATTCTAGCTCTTAGGCTCAGATTACATCATTTTTCTCCAGGAGACGATTACGCCGAGACCTCGAGTCCGATGACGATGACGATGGTACACCACCTCACAGATATCTGAGACAGTGTATCACTCACAGTCATGTGGCAGCTCGCACTACCCGCCCTATTATGAGAGCACATAGTTTTCATCCTCCTAGATGACGACGGCAACGATCCATATTACCTCCTGTTACAGCTCGTATCACATCCTTTTTAAGCAGTAGTGCTAGATCAGATGTTTCTATTCTTATCAGCTATTTTTGCTCCCACTTATGGAGAGTTTGTAGTTTGTAGTTTATAGTTATATTGTTCATCTTTTATGCATAGTTTTCTTTCTTGGAGACGTTTATATACGCTCCTATGGTTACCACATCCTTGACATGGACTCTTACTAGTCTTATATGCCTTTTGGCATGGAAAAGACACTAATAAAGTTGGCGGATGTTAGTAACTCTCCCCACAAAAAGACACTAACGTGCTGGCGGATGTTCTCTAAAATCCCTTATAAACCTGCTCCTATTGCTATTGAATCATGGATAAATTATGCTACTAAGCTTTATACAGCTGACTCTCTTTCCATTTCTCTTTCCCCACGCCCTTCAGAATTCACCCTCTTTACCCCGTCAATGGTTGAAAGCGCCATCCAAAATGGTCAAACCCAAAAAGCCACTGATGTTGACCTCCTAAGTATGGACTTCCTAAAACCAGTTGCTCACATTATTGCCCCATACATTTCCCATATCTTTAACCAATCTGTCATCTTCGGTCTCCCCACATCGTGGTGCACCAACCTTTTACACCCTATCCTCAAAGCCGGGGATCCTTTGAAGGTCGACAACTACCGCACTATTATGATCAGTCATACTATGGCCAAGCTATATGGATCCATTTTACAGTCTATTGTCAGCTCACGGGCAAAGACAGAGGGGTTACATGCTATGGGACAGGCAGGTTTTCGCGCTGGCTACTCCACAGCTGACCAGATATTCATCTTGAGATGCATTATTGAGGAGGCTAAGTTCAGAAAGCAGAGGGTTTATTGTTGCTTTGTGGATTTCGGCAAAGCCTTTGATTCTCTTCCTAGACACCTTTTACTCCAGCGCTTAGCATCGCGTGGCTTTTCTCAGGAGATCATTGCTGCTATCGTCACATTGTATGAGAGAGTGCTGGCCCGTTTTCGAGATGGTGATGAATGGTCCTCTTACATTCATAGTACAGTGGGAGTTAAGCAGGGATGTCCTTTGTCCCCTACTCTCTTTGCTCTATATATTGATAATCTTGAGCGGATTATTAGGGAGGAGGGTGGAGATGGCTGTCTGTTAGCAGATATGATTATCCCTATTCTACTGTATGCGGATGGCGTGATACTTCTATCGAGATCCGCATCTGGGCTTCAGCAGCACCTTGATGCTTTATATACTTTCTGCCAGACATGGGGTTTGATGGTGAACATTGGTAAGACTAAGGTCATGGTGTTCAACACCAATCGACAGCATATGAGAGACACAGTGTTCTACTATGATGGGCTTCCACTGGAGATAGTAGCCTCTTATACTTACCTAGATGTCCTTTTTACTGGTCCATTGCTCACTTTTAGACCAGCTGCACTGTCTAGGCTCCACAAGGGGCACTCTGCTCTTGTCCAGATGGAGAGGTTTTCCTCTATTTACTATGTACATGATCCTGATACGTGTTGTCGCCTTTTTTCTACCACTGTCTCCCCGGTGGCTCTATATTCAGCAGAGACGTGGTGTCCTGGCTTGTCCAGAGATACTTGGAGTGATATTTCACGTTTGCAGATCCTTATGCTTAGCCGGATGATCCGTGCGAAGCAGTCAGTTCCCCATGATATCATACTAGCAGAGTTTGCCTCACCACCACTGATTGTCGAGGCTATATTTCGGATTATCACATTCATTCATAGAGTCTCGGAGCTTGATTCATCCAGATATGTTGCTACAGCTTTCACATCCTCTCACACTCTAGCTAGTCAGCAGGCTAAGTCCTCACGGTTTCAGTGTGTTTCTGACCTTTTGAGTAGGTGGGGTTTATCTATATCTGATCTCCCGAATGGGACACACGCATATATCCGCCAGCAGATTTACAGAGCTTACATCAGCACAGTGTGGTCTCACCCAGATCCAACACGGGTCAAGCTTCATTTTTATCACACTCATCTTCTTCAGCTTGATGTTTCCGGGCCTCCCATTCAGCCGGGTTATTTGTCTCAGACGTTATCTTTCGGCCTGCGTTACCGTCTTGGTCAGTTTAGGGTCTCTTCTCACCAGCTTGCTATTGAGACAGGCAGATACACAGACACACCTCGACCGCTACGGATTTGTCAGTGCTGCTCTCTACAGGAGATTCAGGATGAGTTCCATTTTATTTTCCGATGTCCAGCCTACTATGTGATCAGAGGCAGATACCATTGCTTATACAGAGATACTCCACTTACACTTGCTTCTTTCCTTGCCTTCCCAGATGCGAGATGTGTTGGTTTATTATTGCGAGAGATGTTTACTCTGAGATCTTCCTTTTTAGTGGATGTTTCTGAGGTGGATCATAGCCAGTCCCACATTACGCACTTTTTCCAGAAGAGGGTTAGAGATGAGACTTCTGACAGTGAGATAGACATTCCAGTACGACGACCGAAGCTCCAGCATCCTCTTCGCTCCTCCAGGCCCAAGGCTCTTCACCGGAGGCCAACACCTGCTGCTCACCATATCACGCAGTTTTTTATATCCACTTAGCCAGTTAGCTAACTTATTCCAGTTTTCTCTTTCCCTCTGTGTAGCTGGTGGTTAAGCTACTGATATTGTACCCTCAACAGAGCTGGAGGTTAAGCTTTGTTTTTCTCTCTGTTTTCTAGTGTTGGTTTAGCTGTTAGGAATAAGTCCTACATGGACAATGCTCCTTTTTTTTTTATGTACTTTCTACTTGTCTTATGTGCCCTCGGGTACTTGACAGACATTAATATAATATAATTTAATTCTAATTCTCTCTCTCTCTCTCTCTCTCTCTCTCTCTCTCTCTCTCTCTCTCTCTCTCTCTCTCACACACACACACACACACACAATTGACTTCCTTGAGAATAAGGACGAGAAGCTGTTTAGTTTGAGATGCCCAGTATATTATGAGATCAGAGGGAGAAATTATTGCCTATATCATGACTCTCATGTGACACTTCATTCTTCCAATGACAACCCACAATGTGTAGCACTATTGGTATGAGAGATAGTTACCCTCAGACATGAGTTATGTGAGAGACTTGTACGTCCACAAGGTCCCAAACAGCTCAACATTACCAAGCTATTCTCTAGAATAACATGGCGGGATCAGATATGAGAGGGTGACTCAGAGAACGATGTGGACATTCCAGCTGCATCCAGGCATAGGGATTGACGACATTACACCTGACAGTATCTGTAGCATTGTCGCAAGCCGCTGCAACAGTTAACGAGGAGCGATAGGTCATGCAAACCTCATCCTAGGCAGAGAGCTCAACTGCAAAGATCTAGCTATCACCACTTCCATGGCATCCTTTTTCAGGAGGATACAGTGATGGTGACCTGCGTCCTCATTGATATTATTATTGTATTTCAGCAGTGCTCCATGGGAAAGCAGACCTTTTTTGTTATGTTCAATCTAGTTCTAATTTATTTATTATGTTTAGTCTAATTCTAATTCAGCATACAAGATGGAGATGAGATCCGTGAGTCACAGAGGTTCCAATGGGGTCGCATGCTTATACAAAGAGTCACTACATCTGATCATTGAATTCATCAGACATGATAGACATGCACGGTACATGTGGGTTCACATTTTAGGACATGGTATTGGATTGGATAGATATCTCTTTGTTGCAGCTTGCTACTTTCTTCTAGAGTCTTCCTCCTTTGTCAAGGGTATTGGCTCTCCTTATGCTGATATTTCCACAGACATTGTCACATACATAGATCGAGGGCATGTTCTAGATTTTAGCGCCAAGACTACTTCATGCCGGGTTGATTTCCATGATGTTGTCGATCAACGATGCGTCGGGCTTAGGTTGTGATTATATCGGAGTTACCAGGACATCAGTTAACCTGTTGGGTCCTATCACTGGCTATATTTTCGTATTTAGCCACAACCTTCAGTCTCATATCCTTCATGTATCTTCTGTTTTTGAACTGTTATCATCTCACCAACTTTATGTTGAACAATCCAAGTGTTCTTTTGCTGCTTCCGAGATCAATTCTCTTGACTTTTTGGTTCCTATTGGATTTATTCATGTGGATCCTTCCAAAGTTGTTGCCATACAACGTTGTCCTCAACCCCACGACATCCATGAGGTTCATGGACTTTCCTCGGTTTTGCTACACATTTACGTAAATCTATTCTTGACTTTGCTACTATTGCTCATCATTTACATGTGTTGTTACACAAGAAATCCGTTTTTCATTAGACACTTTTTGTCAATAGTCATTTGATAACGTCAAACATCTTTTTAGCCCAATGCTTCACCAAATTTTGGTTACAAGTTTTCTGTTGAGATCGAAAAAAGTGTTGTATATGTTAGCGCTATTTTTCGTCAACCTGTTGGGATTATATTTTATGAATCTTGTCATTTACATCCTTATGAGACACATTATTCTATGTATAGAAAGAAGTTGCTTGCTATTGTTTATGCTCTTAAAAAATGTCGTCATTACCGTAGACATGTCTCTTTTGACCTTTATATTGATTATTGGTCTCTCAATATCCGCATTCTAAAAGACACTTACTAATTGCCGGTTTCATTGTAGTTTTTATAGACATTCAATTATGATCTTCATTATCGTTTTGAAAAGTAATGTAGGTGCAGATGCTCTTTCCTGTTTATCGGCCTATATACACACCCTTACTAGTATTCATCCTACTTGTTAGTTTGATATCCTGCATGTCTTGATTTCTAATCTATTTGGGCCACAGCTAGGCCTCCTTCGAGCATTCCTCATCAGGTATTTACTCTTGTCGATCACCTGCTTTATCATTATGGAGCTCTTTGCATTCCTCGTTCTTAGGTATTAGCTCCCAAATCCTTTCTAATGCACATTTTTCATCCATACGTATGGTCAAAGACCCTCGCTCGAGTTAGAGCAGATTTCTTCTGGCTGCAGTTGAAATCTGACCTTGCCGAGCTATTTATTCATGTCAGCTCTTTGCTCGTAATAAATATTCCCGATCCAAACCCGGGCGGCCTTCTCCAGACTTTGCCCATTCATCATCATTAGTGGATAGATATTTCGATCTCTCTTATCCTTGGACTTCTTTGCACGAAGCGTGAACACAATAGTTGTCTAGTTGTTGATCGAATTTCAAAACAAGTATATATTCTACCCACTCGTGCTACCATGAGTGCTAAGCAGAGCACTTAACTTTTTTTGTCTGAAATCTTTCGTTTGCATGGTCATCCTGTCCATTCTAACACCACTAGCATGAAAAGTACAACCTAGGAAAAAACTACAAACAACAATATAAAAGTAGCTCTAGTAGTAAAACATACAAATACCCCACAACTAATTGGGGCCTCACAAACATTTTACGTGCTTATTCTATTAAGTTTAGGCCTCCCTTTGTTTTGGATAAGACTAATTCGGTGGATACGGCTGAATGCCCTAAATTGGGCGCCATAAATTGGAACGTTCTAGGTAATTACAAATCAGTATAAATAAGGGCTCAGGCATCTATCATTTCTCAGTATATGAGTTTGATGTCCTAAGCTCTTTGTAGGGGAGTTCTATTTGTGTTTGGAGATCTTTGTTGGAGATTTGCCTGAGCTATTGACAGCCGGTGATGTTCATTGAAGTTTATTTGTTGGAAAATACTTGTGACTGATATTTGTTGCTTTGTGTACTTTCATTGATGCCATATCTGTGATTGTGTTTATAACAAGAATCTTGGTAAAAGTATCTATAGCTGCACGAGCAGTTCAAACTTCAGAGTGTCACTTGAAATCCTTGTGAGCAATTCAAGTTGCTGTTGTAATCCTTTCAACTTCATATTGCAGTTTATGATTTCAGTACATCAGTACGTCTCTCGGAAAGATGAGGTAGACAAAGTTATTGTCATTGAGAGGGGCGACTTGGTGTTTGTATTCAACTTTCATTGGAAGACCAGTTATACCGATTATAGAGTGGGCTGCTTAAAGCCTGGAGCTTATAAGGTGCTTCTTTGGTTAATTTCTCAGCTTCCTGTTATTCGTGCTTTTGAATATGCAAAAGTATTAGACGCAAACTGGTCTGGATAGTTGCTGACATCATGATTTGAGGTTACCTGCCTCATCAGATTATCCTTGATAACATATCTTGAGGAAGCTATTTACGCTCATCTCTTTGGATGTATGTTTACTTTCAGCAAAGGCATATTCCCTGTAAGCTGTATAGTGCTTGGGCTTTTGTGAAGTTCTAAATTCTATGACAAGCTGATTTATTCTGGTCTCTAAGTAGGTATCTGTATCCTTTTTAAGGGCTAAATCAGTGTGATGCCAGGTTCATCTACTTAAGCTAATCAGTAACTTTTTAACACGATAGCTACTTAACTGCATTAAAGTATTTGACAATTTTTGCTGTCTATTGTCATGAGAATATTTGACGTTTGTCAGAACAAGCCTTATGTGCAAATCATGTTGTAGGTGTTCTTTGTTATGTGAAACTTTAGATATTAACTCATTTGTGAATTAATTTTGTAACTTCAGGTAGTACTCGATTCAGATCTGCAGAAATTTGGTGGTTTTGGAAGAATAGATCATTCTGCGACATACGTTTCCTCTGTAAGTGCTCTTTAGCAACTTGCTATGTATTGTGGCTACTGGCCATAGTAGACTCTGGAGCGTTTTATCTTCTTTGCTTTTTTTGTCTTTGAAGTTAATACGCTTCCTTCTTCATTCGAATTTGTGCACTTAAAGATTGGAACATACAAAGTATGAGGGAAAGTAGCGGAATTCATATCCACAAATGAAAAGGTGAAACAATAATACATCCCTTGAGGTGGTTCCAATTCCATGATTTGGGGAATTCCAAACTGGATTCCATGGAGAATTGTATTATTCCCCTTGAGTCTCCTGTCAAGGTTAATTCCTGTCCCTTGGTCCTGCCTTTTTTCGCAAAGGTCGTCGCCTTTTCCCATTCTGAGCCACCTTGGACTCCTGGTAACGTTCACCAGAAGTATAGACAGCACTTAGTGTAAGAATCAGAGTGCTAATTATTGGTCGCCCCACAGATTGAAAGCTTGTCTACTGAAGACATAAGAACTTGGTGCACTTAGGGGAATCAGGTCCTACAAGAGAGCAGATAGAAACAAGAGATGATATCCCTCATGGAGAATATTCGGCCCCTACTAAGAGAGAAAGTGGACTGGGTTGTCCTCAATGAAGAAAGTGCAATTGGAGAAACTTCTCAATAAATCACTTGCTTCGTACTACGTGGATATTTGTTTGAATTAGATTTGAAAATGAACAGCCGCCTGTCAAGTTGTCAGAGACGCGGTGTGTCTTGACCGTCGGGACCCTAGTCGTCAGTGACGAGATGCTAGCCAGCAAGTAGTCGGGGTGACCAAGAGGGTCACAGGTCTTTGGCGGGGCACGGGGGTGGTACTCTATAAGTCACTCAGTATTCACAAGTCACAGGGGCTAGGCATGCCAAGTGGATGCCATGTGCCAGTTGATGGGAATAGCAGGTAGGACTCAAGGAGGGGGTGCCTATGGTTGGGAGGTTCATTCTACACACCGGCTTCTAGGATTCACGAGCTTGGAGAGTCTGGCTTGTGACAATTGGTATCAAAGCCTCGTTCTAGAGAGAGAAAAGTCGTTCTAGAGAGAGAAAGTGTAGAAATTGTCATATTTTGCTTGTTTTTGAAGGATTTTGGAGGGAGAAAAACGTGGGAGACAGATTGGAGAAGAAAGGTGGACCTCCAGCGCTGCTGTTCCAGCATACAGGGAGCCCACAAACACCCGTTTGAGGGAGGAAAAACTTGGTAAAAGAAATCAGATGCTCCAGCACATTTTTTTCAGAAGGATTTTTGCTCATAACTTTCCGTAGCCTTCTCAGATCCTGATCAGATTTTGGGAGCATGTTTCTAGTATGCATAGCGATCCTACAGAGCCATTATACGCCGGTTTTGGAGCAGATTTGCCTCTGTTTCACCAAAAAAGTCGGTTTCCAAGCAAAAAACAGCTTAGATTTTTGGATTGGACATAACTTCTCCAATTTATCTCCGATTTCTGCTGTTAAAGTTTCAGATTGGGCCTAGTAAGAGGGCGACCTACTGCTAATTGACCGTTCGTGAAAAGCTTTTGCCGTTTGGAAGAAATTTGACATCAAACAGCCCGCTTTTTTTTTGTTTTTTTCGACTTTCAAGCCGATTTGGTGCCCAAAATAAGTTCTTTATTGACTGGTGTACCAGCGTAGGACGCAAGGGAAGTACTATCTGTCCTTGGCTTTGTTACTTTCCAGTGGCCTTTTGTCTCTTTCAGTTCTGAATTGTCAATAGGCTGAACATTTCCTTTTCCTGACTGTGTTTCAATATGTGCAATTTCTAGCTTGATTCCGTGCTGTCTCTGTTTTGTCTTATAATGGAAGATGATAGAGTTGATATTCCGCTCAGTCCACCCCCACCCGTTGCTCTTCCATCACCACCACCCAGCCCTGTGCTTAGTCTTGCCCATAATCCGCCTATAGTGCCTGCCTGTTCGTCTGCTGGTACTTCCCCTTCTGTGCAAGCTCGCATGGATAGTGTGGAAAAGACCGTCGTAAAGATGCGAGCGATGATGGTAGTTGGTGGTTATGCGTCTTCCTCGCAGCATCTTATCCGTCTTCTGTTGTTCGTCCTATGTTACCTCCACCCTATCCAGAAGACAAAGATATTAAACCTACCCGTTTCGCTGGAAACACTCCCCAACGCAATCCTGATATCGTAGATCAGTGGTTGCATAAGTGGGAAGAGTATTTTGATTTGAAATGGTCCCCAACTGATGAGGGTTGGCGGGTTCGCAAAGCTGCTTACCATTTCACTGATTTTGCTGACAGGTGGTGGCGCAAGTTGTTGAAGTCTAATCAGGCTCCATCCACCTGGCTTGAGTTTAAGCGAGCTTTCAGAGCTCAGTTTATTCCTCCTCATGAGTAAAATATCAAACTTAGCTAGTTTAGTGATTTCAAAATCTAACTTCTCGGTATATGTCTGAATAGACAAAGACGCCCGAGAGATTCTTTCATCCCAAACCTCTGTTCCCTTACCATCCGACATCTCAACAGTATACCGGTAATCAGATGGAACAGTAGCCAAGTGAAATTTCCTCACCACACGAGAATCGATGATATTATGCGAAGAACCGGTGTCAAACAAGACGAGCACGTCATGACCTTCCAGTTTTCTCCTCATGCATATCAGTTCACTATCTGGAAACCGATAAGCTTCCCATGCCTTGGTGGATAAGTAACAAACTGGTGCCTTTGGAACAAGCTTCCGCACCGAAATAGTCATGACACGTCGAGTGTCCTCATCATCACTTACCAACAAGTCATCCAAAATTTCCTCATCCTTGCCCTCATCTTAACGTTGCATAGTATGGAGCTTCTTGCCCGTACGTCGAGGACAATTTGAAAAGATGCTTGCCAAGACAGAAAAAGCATAATCCATCTTTCTTGGCCTTTTCCTTTTGCTCAGGACTGAGGGGAGACTTGTCGTAAGCGAAGATCCCGCCTTGCGCTTCTAGCGTCTGCTGCATCTAGACAGGATCCTTCTGTGAAAAGCCTTTCTGACCAGCTTGGCCAGACTTTCGCGAACCCTTCTTCTAAGGCCAGCTTGGCACTCCAGATTCAGCCTTGGTGCGCACATTACCTTCAAAGTTGAGAGTTGGAAGGTCATGACGTGCTCGTCTTGTTTGACACCGGTTCTTCGCATAATATCATCGATTCTCGTGTGGTGAGGAAATTTCACTTGGCTACTGTTCCATCTGATTACCGGTATACTGTTGAGATGTCGGATGGTAAGGGAACAGAGGTTTGGGATGAAAGAATCTCTCGGGCGTCTTTGTCTATTCAGACATATACCGAGAAGTTAGATTTTGAAATCACTAAACTAGCTAAGTTTGATATTTTACTTGGTAAGCGGTGGCATGCAAGTAAGCAGCCCGCCATAGATTTTAAGTCACATGTGTATAAGTTCGGGCATGAGGGTATGTCTCATGTCTTAAAGAGGGAGAGACCATCTGTTGAGGGTCCTCTTGTTACCTATATGCAAATAAAGAGAATGGAGATTCAATATTTGTGGTTGTGCTATGTGAATGTTGATTCCAGTTTTGATTCTTATGTTGGTAATAATCAGATAAGCACACTCACTAATAAACCACAAGAAGCTTCATTTACTTTTGCATCCCCTAGTGCACATGTTTACAGCCTAGATGTGACCCAGCAATTGAGTTGGAGAAGTCCATCCGCACGCAGTTTAAACACGTGCTAATTAGTAATATGCCAGAGGGATTGCCACCTAGTCAGAACGTTGATCATCGTATTGAGCTCTTTCCAGGGGCAAGTCTAGTATGTAGGTCTCCTTATAGGATGAGCCTAAAAGAGGAAGAGGAAGTCAGAAAGATGTTGGAGGAGTATCTCAAGCTGGGATACATCCGTCCAAGTTATTCACCTTTCGCCTCTCCTATTTTACTTGTTAAGAAAAAGGATGGTAGTTTCCGGATGTGTGTAGATTACAGGGGATTGAATAAGATCACTGTAAAGCACAGGTATCCGATGCCCAGGATTGATGATCTACTGGATGCGTTGCAAGCAACCATTTTCAGTAAGATAGATCTCAAAAGTGGATACCATCAAATACGGATTCGAGATGAAGACGTCCAGAAGACGGCCTTCCGAACCCGTTTCGGTCATTATGAATTTTTGGTTATGCCATTTGGGTTAACCAATGCCCCAGCCACGTTCATGATGCTCATGAACGATGTCTTGCGAGACTATATGGGCAAGTTTGGCGTCAATTTTATTGACAATATATTGGTTTTTAGTAAAGCGGTTGAGGAGCATGAGATTCATCTCAAGACCGCCTTGGGCAAGTTACAAGCTTCTATCTTGTATGCCAATGCTCTGAAGACAGAGTTGTGTAAAACTCGTGTCGAGTATTTGGGTCACGTAGTGATAGCTGAGGGTATTTCGGTTGACCCAGCCAAGGTGGCTGTGGTTAAGAAATGGCTGAGGCCTGCCGATATACGCCAATTACAGTCTTTCTTAGGCTTTTGTAAGTTCTACCGGCGGTTTGTTAGGAATTATTCCTGGATAGCTGCTCCTTTAACGGACCAGTTAAGGAAAAACAACACTGTGGTTCGATGGGATGCTGAATCTCAGCAACGTTTTGAGAACTTGAAGGAGTCAGTGGCCATGGCTCCAGTTCTCAAAATTGTGGATACCCAGAAACCTTTTGACCTAGAGACAGATGCAAGTGGCATTGTCGTAGGTGCAGTGTTGAGCCAAGAGGGTAGACCAGTAGCCTTTGAGAGTAAGAAGTTGACACCAGCTCAACAGAGATATCCTACACACGAGCAAGAGCTGTATGCGATTATACATGCGCTCAAGGTGTGGAAACATTATTTATATGGCGCCGAGTTTTATGTGTACACAGAACATCATACTTTAAGGTATTTTTGCACTCAGCCAGATTTGAAGGGCCGCCAAGCTCGGTGGGCCGAGTTGATGCAGGAATTTCATTTGGAAATTCGCTTCCGAAGAGGGAAGGAAAATGTGGTCGCTGATGCACTATCTCGTATACTGCATCAGATGAGCTTTACTGTGGTTGACAGTTGTCTCATGGAGGAGATTAAGAAGGCTCAAGAAAAGGACCCGCATTGTCAGCATGTGTGGCCTAATGCGCGCAAGGTAGTCAACCAAACGGAAGAGTCAGTCGAGGTTGTCGCTTCCGTAGAGGCACACACCAAGTACATATTTAACATACACCATGAAGGATGGTATGTTATTGAGAAATGGAAAAGTTTTCGTGTCGGACGTGAAGGATCTTCGTCGTAAGATACTTCATGAATGCCATGATAGTCCCTGCACAGGGCACCCTGGTATTGATAAGACCAGTGAGCTTTTGAGAAGGCGTTATTTCTGGCCACAATTGCAGCGGGATGTAAGAGAGTACGTCCAGCGTTGCACGGCTTGTCAGGTGAACAAGGCCGAGAGAGTAAGTATTCCGAGCTTGCTACATCCACTTGAGATACCTACAGAAAGGTGGGAGAGCATCTCTATGGATTTTATTGTTGGGCTACCCAAGACCCAAAATGGATTCAATTCCGTTATGTTAGTGGTAGATAGGTTACCAGATAGTGGTAGATGTTAGTGTTAGTTATCAGAAAATCAGATCTGAAGTTCAGCAATCAGGAAAGTGCTCTGATACCAAGTTATGATCAAAATCTCAGGTGTTGAATCAATGAAGCATAAAAGACAGCAATAGACTAAAAACCTCCCACGAAGAGCCCAAGCAATACCAATCAATAAT
The DNA here is from genome assembly GCA_029204225.1 of Diphasiastrum complanatum. NCBI lineage: Eukaryota > Viridiplantae > Streptophyta > Lycopodiopsida > Lycopodiales > Lycopodiaceae > Diphasiastrum > Diphasiastrum complanatum. Next base: position 76,655,883 of record CM055095.1, on the reverse strand, counting down.
CTGAAAAAATGAACGTACAAATGCCCCTATAAATACCCTACCAATGAACCCGAAAATAGGAATTCAAAAGTAAAGGGAGGCAAAATGTGGAGGGAAAATAGTGCGCCCTCCTACGGGCCCCCACTCCACATATAACCATATAATAAGGGCCTAAGGCCAGTCAATGTCATAAAAAAGGACCCAGTGTGGGTCATAAGCATATAAAAAGGCTTTGGGGCCTGTACATGACTAATATAAAACGCGTAACCAAAAATATACATAACCAATAGTAAATGTAAAGAGGCCTGCGGAATATATGCAGAGTAGCCCAGTAGGCCTGTATCCTGTAGTCCGTAACTTGACATGTACTCTTATTGGTCTTATATGCTTTTTGGCATGGAAAAGACATTAATAAGTCTCTCTCTCTCTCTCTCTCTCCTCTCTCTCTCTCTCTCTCTCTCTCCCCTGGTGTACCAATGTCATACATCCCATTCACAAAGGAGGTGATCCCATGAGGCCAAACAATTACCGCACTATTATGGTTGGACACATTATGGCAAAAGTTTATGGCTCAATTCTCCAGAGGGTAGTCAATAGTGAAGCTGAGGTCAGACGTTTACATGCTTTGGGGCAGGCAGATTTTCGATCCCATTATTCCACCTCAGATCATATTTTCACCTTGCGGTCCATCATTGAGGCGGCCCGGGTTAGGCGAGAGTGAGTATATTGTTGTTTTGTTGATTTCCGTAAGGCTTTTGACTCAGTTCCCATGCACTTATCTAGCGACTACAAGACCTTGGTTTCCAGTCAAACATTGTCTTGGCGGTTATGGGGCTTTATGAGAGAGTACTTGGCTGTTTTTGTTTTGAGGAGGTTATAGCACAACAGATTCATAGCACCATTGGAGTGAAGCAGGGGTGCTCACACTCTCCTACTTTGTTTTGACTCTACATTGATGAGCTAGAGAGCATGATTCGGCAGGACAGTGGTGGGGTTGTACCTTAGGTGACCTATTGATCTCTATTCTATTGTATGCGGATGATGTTGTACTCTCATGTCACGTTCTAGTGAGGGTCTACAGAGACATCTAGACGCACTACACTCTTTCTGTTCACGATGGGGATTGTCAGTGAATAGTGCGAAGACCAAAGTTATGGTCTTCAATACCTCTCGGGCATTCATGCATCGTCAGGAGCTTTTATGGGATGGCCATCCTTTGGAGGTTGTCTCTTCTTATACGTACCTGGGGTCCTCATCTCTGGTCCAGTCTTTAGTATGGGACAGGCTGCTCTTGCCAGACTAGGTAAAGGGCGTGCATCATTGGTTCAGCTTGAGAGATTCTGCTTCCGTCGATATATACGTGATACCAAGGTCACCGATAGTTTTGTATGCCTCTGAGACTTGGTGTACGGGTCTTACTTCCTCTGAATGGGCTAATATATGTCGCTTACAGATTACTATTCTTTCATGTATGATCCGGACAAAGTCCTCGGTCCCTCAACAGATTGTTCCTGCAGAGTTTGCATTTCCTCCACTAATTTTCCCCCTTATTTGATAGAATTCAGAAATCGGAGTAAACTAATCTTATTAGTACTCACCCAAAACATCAATCACAAGAGGAAGAAGATGGACTGCAAGAAGCTATGCTTCATAAACTGGAAATTGAGATAACAATGGAGGTGGGCCCCCATCTGCTCTTATAGAGACTGCCCAAATCAAAAGCAAAAGCTATCCTTCTACAATAGCAGTTGGAATGCTAATTATGAAGTCTTAACAATAGAAATCTATGCTATCTTAGTTAAAATAGATTTCTATACTATTCTAGCAAAACTCGTACTAATTTAGGTACCTATACTAAAAATAGATAGTACCTATACTAAAAATAGAAATAGGCCTTCTAGCACGCAGACTGGCCTCTACAGTTAATTAATTAACCATTAATTCCTAGCACTGCCCTTTAATGGATAATTGATTATCAATAAGACCTAGGAGTGTCTTGAACTTTTCACGATCAAGTCCTTTTGTGAAAAATTCTGCAACTTGATCATTGGTGTTGCAGTAGATCAACCCGCTTTATACTTATCTATAGAACCACCAGACTTAAACTTGGTTCTATGCATCCACTTGCAACCTGCTGGAAGTACAACAAGATCTCGTTTTTCATGATAGAATTGTACTCCTCATCCATAGCAGTCTTCCAAACTTGTTCCTTTGCAGCATCTTCATAAAATAAAGGATCCTCTGAATCCAACACTGAAGCCATAAACGCATAATGCGTTTCTTCATCATCTTCACAATACTTGACACTTGAACATGTCAATCTCTTAGCTCCTTTTTGACTCGATTCTCCCTCATCCAAAATTTGACTATCTTGTATAGTCTCACAACACTATCTTGGTAACTTTTTTGTCGGTGACGTAGAAGGAGAATAAGTATCAAATACTCTTGACCTCTCCTTACGTTGACCAAGATCCACCTGTGTACTCACCCTTGGTACAACTTGTGTAGAAGTTGTATCATATGGACCTATATCTTCATGAACATCATCTATAACAAGAGTTTTTGAAGTAGGAGAAAATACATCCTCCTCATGATCTTCTAGGTTAGAAGACTCACTTTCTTCAAACACAACATCCCTGCTCATAATCACCTTCTTACTGGTAAGATTATAAAGGCGATATGCCTTCTCTTCCTCATCATAACCCAGAAATAAACACTTGATTGCCTTTTCTTAATTTCTCCTATATTCCCTGAAGGTAAATGTACTCTCACTGTACCTCGACCTTTGATGTCGTAAGAAGAATTGTCTCCAAGCTTGACATGTGCATTTACACCAGTGTCATCAAACTGTGGTAAACCACTCACGATGTGGTGTCATATGTTGCGTTGCTCCAGAATCAATGTACCAACAATCATTTGAGTTCTCTGATGTTGAAGCTGAGAATAACTCATAGCATCCCACAGCTTCACTTTTGTCTTCGTCTTCAATGAAGTTGCCTGACTGCTTCTTCTTGTCCTGGATTGCCTTCTTTTTCCTGCACTCAAATGCAAAATGACCATATTTACCACAAAAGTTACAATTCCCATTTCTCTTTGGATTGGACTTTGAACTATCTCTTTTTTTCCGAATTGTCCTTGCTTTCCTGCTTCTGATCCTTTTTACCTCCTTTCTTCTTGCCCTTCTTCCCTTGATTCTTGGTAAAGAAACCCAGCTCCTTGAAATCTTCCCTAGACATCAAGTTTTGTCTTCGTAACTCTTCTTGAAGTAGCAAACCATTCAGGTCGTCGAATGTCGGCGATCTCTCCCTCAAACTCAGTGTCATAACGAAGTTTTGATATTGAAATGGTAAGCTATTCAAAACAATTTGTACAAGAGTATTGACAAGTACAACTTCCCTATAGAAGACAGCTGATATCTTAGATCCTTCACCCTGGTAATAAAATCCGTAATGGATTCTTCTGATTCCATTTTCAAGGTATGAAGTTTGTTATTCAAGAACAAAGCTCGAGACTTACTCACCGTTTCATATGTATTCCTAAGAATATCCCATGCATCCTTAGGCCCGCTGCATTCCTGATTAGAGGAATAACCTTACTACACCACATAAAACCTGCCCTTAGATTAAATCAGCACCAGTTCTGACCTGCTGTTCAGGTGAGCCTGCACCATATCTGTCTGCACTAGAAAATGCCTATTCTGTTGTTCTGGATGCATGCCTCCCTCAAATCTGCCTGACTGATAATGCTGCTTGTTTAGAAGCTTCCGCCCTCAGTAAAACGCCTGCTCCTGTTGATTTCTTTCCAGGTACTACCTGCGCCAGATGTGACCTCCAACAAAAAATCTACACAGGATGGCGCCTCCACTAGATGCGACCTTCACCAAATAGCACCTCCACTAGATGCGATCTCCACCAGTAAAACCTGCTGCGCTGATCGTCTCCTTCCCGTAGATCCCGATCTTAACGAGATGGCTCTGATACCATGATAGAATTCAGAAATCGGAGTAAACTAATCTTATTAGTACTCACACAAAACACCAATCACAAGAGGAAGAAGATGGACTGCAAGAAGCTATGCTTCATAAACTGGAAATTGAGATAACAATGGAGGTGGGCGCCCATCTGCTCTTATAGAGACTGCCCAAATCAAAGCAAAAGCTATTCTTCTACAATAGCAATTGGAATGCTAATTATGAAGTCAACACATTAGAAATCTATGCTATCTTAGTTAAAATAGATTTCTATACTATTCTAGCAAAACTCGTACTAATTTAGGTACCTATACTAAAACTAGATAGTACCCTATACTAAAAATAGAAATAGGCCCTTCTAGCACGCAGGCTGGCCTCTACAATTAATTAATTAACCATTCATTCCTAACATTATTCACATGCCCACCCCCCTCTCTTGAAAAATCTACACACATGGATTGACTATGCCGTTACCTTGGACATCATATCCACAAATACACCCATCACCATTTCACCTCAAGTTTCAACCATTCGTTCTTTTCTTTGAAATGGTCCTTGCGGAAATTAAGAGACTAAATACACATGGCACACGTGATGTTGAGCACTTGGAATCATAGCTCCTTACCTTATTGTAGACATACTCTCACCAAAGTGCTCAACAAAGCAGTCACTATTGACTTTCCTTCAACCTAGTGCAGTAATATTATACACCCCATCCATAAGAGTGGTGGCCATGAGACCTGATAACTACCGTGTCATCATGATAGGGCATGACATTGCAAAGATATATGGCACCATCTTACAGTCCGCAGTGATCACAAAAGGCAACAGGAAATTATATGCATTGGGCCAGACTGGTTTTAGAGCACATTATGCCACCACGAACCATATTCTCACATTCATATCCATATTGAGCAGGCCAAACACCGATAGGAGAGGGTCTATTGCTACTTCGTAGACAAAAATTGGTGCTAATCCAGTTGGTAGATCGTTGATTTGATAATAGATGCAAAATAAAGTTAAGAAGCCTTCTCATCAAGATAAGCAACGATGACCGTCTGAAAGACAACTGCTAATAATGCAGAATCACTGAAGTGTGTTGACAAAGTCAAGTTGATTCGAATCAGTTTGAATCAAGTCAGAAAGAATGAATTACAATCTTTGGAACTATGCCCATGCATGATGCAAAATGAAGCTATGCCCAATTTAACAGTATGTACGTAAATAGGGCCTCTACTTAAGTATGTCAAGGAATTAAGAGCATTTGTAGCCACACTCCAAAATTACCATAAGCCATGCGAGTAGAACACTCTTTTATCCCTTTTCAAGCCACTACCTAACACCCACAAAATTTGAATTATTTCATGGTATATGTAGGAAACGTGCAAACCTCACTTGAAACTGACCAATGGAAAATAATTCATTTGGTTCGTTAAGGTAAAGAAAATGTCCCCACTCTTCATT